>CM016623.1:110770339-111456598 GCA_005393395.2 Gossypium australe
GGTATTTCAACCGTATCTCTATCGGTTCATCGTAGTATTCATCGACGATATTCTGGTTTACTCCAAGTCCGAGGAGGAGCATGATGCACATCTTCGTGTGGTGTTGCAAATTCTGAGGGAGAAGCAGCTGTACGCAAAGTTCAGTAAGTGTGAGTTCTGGCTGAAGGAAGTAACTTTCTTAGGGCATGTAGTTTCTGTAGAGGGAATTAGGGTAGACCCTCGGAAGATAGAAGCTGTATTGGATTGGAAACCGCCGAAGTCTGTGGCCGAAATTCGAAGTTTCTTGTGATTGGCAGGGTATTACAGGAGGTTTGTTGAGGGGCTCTCTTCCATTGCAGCACCTTTAACTAAGTTGTTGACGAAGGGAGCATCATCGATTTTAGGGGTAGTTGGGAGGAGTATTTACCTTTGGCAGAATTCGCATACAATAATAGTTATCAAGCTAGTATTCAGATGGCGTCGTACGAAGCGTTATATGGAAGGAGATGTCGTACCCCTACTTGTTGGACGGAGTTGGGTGAACGTCAGGTGTTGGGTCTAGAGCTAGTTTCGGAAGCGGAGGAGAAAGTTAAGTTAATATGGGTTCGGTTGAAAGAAGCGTTGGATCGACAGAAATCTTATGCGGATTTAAAACGAAAGGAGATGGAATTTGCAGTGGGAGATCAAGTCTTTTTGAAAGTATCACCATGGAAGAAGGTAATGAGGTTTGGTCGGAAGGGCAAGCTAAGTCCTCGATTTATTAGACCTTATCGAGTACTAGAACGTGTGGGGCCAGTAGCGTATCGATTGGAGTTACCTTCAGAGTTGGAGCAGATACATGATGTGTTTCATGTCTCGATGCTAAGACAATATCATTCTGATCCATCGCACATTGTACTGGTGGAAGAGATTGAAGTAAGGCCAGATTTGTCCTTTGAGGAGGAGCCAGTGTAAATCTTGGATCGAGACGTAAAAGTGTTGGGAAGGAAGTCCGTCCCTTTGGTTAAGGTCTTGTGGCGAAACCACAGAGCGGAGGAAGCGACTTGGGAGCCAGAGGATGTTATACGACAGCAGTATCCCCATCTCTTTTGATCAGGTAAATTTCGAGGCCGAAATTTATTTTAAGGGGGTAGAACTGTAACATCCTGAATTTATGGGCTTGTGCATTTTGTATAATGTGTGCTTAAAATATTAATTTGAGGATTTGAGGTGCAAATGCGGCTCAGGTTTGGGCTGAGGCTTTGATTAAATATTTTGTTTAGACACTCTAGGCGCTTAAAGTAAAGTTTTGGTAGCTTATTTGAAATAGTGGGCTTGTGGTCCAGAGGAAATGGTGCCACTAGGAGGAAAAGGGGGTTGGCGTCAATAGCAAAGGAGAAGGCCCAAATTTCTATTACTTGGAGCCCATGTTTTTGGGCCAAATTCGGCACTTAAGGAGGAACTAAGGGGGGACGGCACAAGGCTATTATTTAGGAGATTTTAATGTTTTAATTATGAGGATAATAAGCAGATAAAAAAGAGAGGAGTTGGTGCTAATTAGGGCTATTTTGAGGAGTTAGTAGATCAAGATAAAGGAAAAAGAATAGGAGTTATCTTGTGGAAGCTAGTGTTGGCCGAAAATCAAACTCAGGAGAGGGGAGGAATTGGTTTTGTATAGGCAGAGGTATGTGCCGAAATTTGCTGTATAGTTCTCTTCATCTTTTTCTTTTCTCTACCGAAACCTCTACTCCATTCTCCCTCTCAACTTTCTTTCTTTTCTTTTTCCCTTATTGGTTGAACTCTCTAACAATCTCTTTCTCATCTCTTTCAAATATTTTAGCCGAAATCTCTAAGCCTTCTCTTGATTTCTTTTTACTTTCTTTCTAAGCCAAAGCTGAAACACTCCATTCAGATCTTCTAAAAGCCGAAAATGCATCAGTTCATCTTTTTCGGGATTTCCATAAAAGCTGAAATCCTTAGATCTCATCTCCTGTGTTTGCCGAATTCTCTCTGGGGTATCTGCTTGTGCCGAATCTCGAAGGAAACTGAAGGTAAGTATTGATTCGTAAGATTTCAATATTTTCTGGCTTTTTAGGGACTCTAGCCGAATGGCTATAAGGAACTAATCTTAAGTTTTTCTCTTATTTGCAGCATTCCAGGATTTGAAGGGGAGTCACTCGCTTAGATCTCTAAGTCAGAGTTCAGTAACACTCGAATCGTGTTACTTTCGGGATTTCAAAGTAAGGAGATCTATTGATTTTAGCGTGTAAATTCGAGTATTTACTAACCCTTGGCCGAATGTAGGGGAGGCCTAATCTTCGTGTTCTTCCGGTTTTTGAGCCAAGTTATAGACTGAGGGTAGTAGATCCGGATAGCAAGGATATTGACTAAGAGTGTAGTACTACGCGAATATCAGGTGTGTAACACTTCCACAGCATTTAGATTGCCTGTTAAAATATGTTTATTAATATGTTATATTCTGAAAAATGCCGAAATCCCAGCATAATGATTGAAACCCAAGGAGGGTAAAAGCGAATCACCAAGTTAGTGATCTCTGTCATTCCTAAGTGAATGTTCCTGTTAAGATGACATATGTGATAAGTCTGTTGTTTTCTGTGATTGCATGGGGTTGGGTTTATTGAAAGGGGAAGTGTTCTGTTGTAGCGGCTTCTGCCGTGATCTGTTGTAGTGGCTTCTGCCATGACCTGTTGTAGTGGCTTTTGCCATGACCTGTTGTAGTGGCTACGGCCATGATCTGACGATGAGCAGCTATCTGCAGTATGACTGCCATCGATGGTGTGTAGCGGTGTGGGTTGATTGTAGAAATCCCCAATGGTGTGACTGGCAGGTAAGGGTGGCGTGTAGCGGATGGAAACCTAGGATTTGGGTTGGGCTTTGCATATCTTCTGATACATTATATTCTGTTATATGTTCTATGGGGTTAAGGCCCAAATCCAATGTTGCATGAGGGTTGCACACTAAGTCTCGCGACTCACCCTATTATTTAACAATTTCAGGTAGCACCTAGTGCATCGGACCGGGCTAGAGAGGAGCGCGAGGTGGCCATGCGAGAGATTACTTGATCCAGTAGATTATTTTACTTAGAATATTGTTTTTAACATTTTTGATTAAGGGTTTTAAATTTCGTTGTAATAAGGCCTTGGGCCACTAGACTGTTATTTATGTTTTGGTTTTATGTTGGGCTTTTATTACTGGGCATTTACATTTTATGTTTAAATTAAGCTAAGACAAGTATAAAATTTCGGTTCTTATTTCACAAAATTCACCAAGGCATTTTATAACTTTATATCTTATATGACTTAATAAATTATTAAGTTTTTGGTTTAAATACTTAAAACCTGATAGTTGTTTTCCAAAGTGCCACATCTTTTTATAAAATTTCCTTAGTGACATACCAGATCCAGTTGTAGTGTTTGGGCCGGGTTTGGGGTGTTACAAAACTTGCTTCTTTCTCTCTGAGTTACGATGATTAAGGGGGACAAAGTGTTAGGCATCTGCTTCGGATCTTTCATCGGTTTGGTGGTGAAGGGCGCTTAATCCGGGAAATATCGTTAGCTGAACCACTTAGGTTCCAAGTCTGAGAAATGACTAATCTCTGAACCCCATCTCTCTTTTTAGGATTTTTAGGTAAGGGAATTCTCTCTAGTTATTCTATTAGTCTATTTGTTCGTTGTTCATTGCCTTAACCCAGTTGAGTGGTTAAACAATCATCTCTTCCATATAGCGATTTATTGATCAAGACTTTTAATGGATGCAAGAAACGTTCAAATTGGGGAAGGGAACAAACCCTTGGTTTCGATTCTAAAGTTTAAGAAGCGAGCGGTATCGGCAGTTCGAGACTGGCCACCGGGGTGTGGGCCGGCTTTTGAAAGGGATAAGCAGATCGTTGTGATCCCTGCTAGTGAGGACATTAGCGGGATCGATAGTTTAGTTCTTCGGGTTTACAGGTGTGTAATTACCATACTATTCCTTAATTGTATAACTGTGTATGTGTTATGCTTGAAAGTCGAAAATTGCGGCAATGGTGATTGAGTTACCCGTGTTGGGTAAGACTGAAACCCCAGGTCAGTATATTTTTAATTAAGTCATATAATTATTGTTGATAGCATGATTGTGTGTGTATACTAAATACTGTATGTACGACGTCATATGACCTGTTTAATATGCTATGTTGCATGTGCATGGGATATTGAGATGTTAATGATATGAAGGGGAAGTGTATATCGGTGACACTGTCACATTAAATGATGTCTTGGTGCCTCATTATCGTATCGGTGATTTGATCACGTGTTTATCGGTGGCTAGACCATGTTATATTGACTTTGAGCAGTGTGTCTATCAGCATGACTGCCAAAGAGGTGTGTAGAGGATGGAGGGTTGATTGTAGAAATCCCCACAGGTGAGTTGAGGATGGACATATGGAGCGGAGTGTAGAGGATGGAAAATTAGGTTGGGTTGGGTCATCATATTGATCATCTAGTTATGTTGTGTTGATTGGGTTCGGCCAATGGTGCTTTGGGGCTAGGGCCCATTTGTGGAATATGTGGACTAATTGCACACTGAGTCTTGTGACTCACTCTTTTGTTTAAACAATTGCAAGTGATTCTTAGCTTTATAGACTGGGTTGGAGGGGACTCGAGGTGGCCACGCATGGGTTTTACTATTAAACTTTATTTTAATTATCAGTTGCCACTTTTGGGGATTTTTCTTTGATTTGTAATAAGGCCACTTTAAAATTAGTAATTTTCTTTTGGGTTTTAAATTTTGGACGTATTAATTACAAACTGCTTGATGGGACATTTTAAAAATAAAATACAAACTGAAGTTTTCTTTACAACCTGCCAAACAACGTTTCTTATAAAAAGGGTTTTTGTTAATGATCTAATAACCGAATAACCGATAAGTGTTTTCAAACGTCTCCTAATTGCTGAGCTTGGCTAATTAAATTTGCAGCTTAAATGAATAACGGGTTTTCAACTGAGCCACAAAACTTGAGATTTTGAAAATGTCTTAAAAACTCTTCTGAATCTCGTAAACTTTCTATACTCTTACTAGTGACATGCCAGATCCGGTCGTGGTGTTTGGGCCGGGTTTGGGGTGTTGCAGAACAAATAATAGAATTAGGGATTAATTTGATAGAATTTGTGTTTAGAGTTGAATGGAGGACTAAATTGTAAACTAGGCTATAAGTTTTGAGTTTTATGGGCTAAATGGAAAGAAACTTGAAATTATGGTTAAATGATGAAAATTTAATAGTTATATTGAAGTTTCGATAGAAATTGAATAAGGAAAGGATATGAATTTGTTAAAAGGAAGAAGATGAAAATGGTTAGGACCAATTTGGGATTTAGGTAAAAGTTGCATAGAAAGTTATTATTTTATATAAAATATGTGTGTTATTAATTAACTATAATTATGTTAATTTTCGTAGCAAATAAGGAAAATCGAGACATCTAATACGAAGGGGAAGGAAAAAGTGATCGAGGTGTAGCTCGGGAAATTATCGGTTTGTTTTATCATAATTCAAGTTATTTATTATTATATGTTTAATTTCAATGCATGTGTATGGAAAATGAAATTGAGGTAAGTATTGATATTTGAATTGAATGTGATTTGGATTTGATTGATGAATATATATATATATATATATGTATGTATGAAATTGAGTAGTGAATTTGAATTGGAAGTGATTTGAATTGTGAATTTGAAATTGAGATTGAATTGGTGTAATATATATGAATTGAGTTTGGTTGATTTGTGATTATTTGGAAGAGAAAGAGAAATTGATATTTGAACTAATACCCTATTAACTAGTCGGGCTGAGTCAGATATGGTTGGCATGCCATAGGATTGGAAGAGTACAGGGAATTCTTCGACCTTGAGTCGTTGAGACACTGGGTGTCATATTATTTACTTCGGATAGATTCAATAAGGTACTGGGTACCACTTTACTTCGGCTAGGCCGATGAGACACCGGGTGTCATTATATTGCTTTGAACTATCCGATGAGGCATTGGGTGCCAGTATGGTGTGTTTAGTTGGATCCGTGTATCTGCCAAAGTCCGAGTCATGTTAATAGGGGTAATTATGTGAAATGAGAAAATTATATGAATTTGATTATTTGAACCATTGCATGAATAGTGAAAGAGATAATGTGAAATGAAATTATGCTATGTGATTGAAGGCATGAATCAAAGTTCATGAATGGTTCCTATTGAATTGTGAATTGAGTATTTATATGTGATTGAGAGATGAACCAATGGTTCATGAACAATTGGAATTCTATGGATGAGATATTAATTCAAATATTGAAAATGTCACATTGGAAATTATAATAATTTAGTATAAAATTATATGTATGATGTGTTATTTGTCTAAGTATGTTTATGATATTTGATCATTGCTATAAATTGAATTATGATAATACCACTGAGTAATTCCAATACTCAGCGTACGGTTTGTTTTTCGTGCGTAGATTAGGTCGAGATAAATTGGACTCGGCATCTTATTCAATCCCGGCTTCAGCTCAATTTTTGGTGATGTATCAATCTTTTGGTAAATGTGGCATGTACTAGGGTTAGTTTTGTCATTTGTAAATGTTTTATATTTTGGTTGTAAATGTGGTATAAATCCTTAAGAAGTTTTATGCATGATGAATGTCATATGAACAAGATACTGTAAGTAAATGATTGTGTATGAATTAGGAGTTTTTAGTGTGTAAAAATAACTTAAAAATGGTGAAAATAGCAGTTTTCACACGACCTAGACACATGGGCATGTGCCCAGGCCGTGTGGCAAAAGTCAGGATCAAAATAAATTGCCACGGGTTAGACCCACGGCCGTGTGTAGCAAGTCAGAATCTGCCCAAGGCCATGTGTTTTCCCACGGGCATGTCCCAAACCACACGGGCATGTGCCCCTATTTTCAAGAAAAAGTTTCTAAAGTTCCTGATTTAGTCCCAAATCATTTCCTAATCATATTTTGGGTCTCGTAGGTTCATATTAGGGTAGTAAAGATGAAATTTTAAAAAAAAGTTTAAATTGAGCCACGGAATTATGTTCCAATTTACTCGTTTATTTGTGTTCAACTCCGGTAATACCTCGTAACCATGTTCAGGTGACGGTTTAGGGTTAAGGGGTGTTACATCCCCTACACCTTAAATTCAAAAAAACAAATGCTCAGAATTGAGCACATGGGCCGTGTGTCTTGTCTGTGTGAAACCTGCACCTAATTCGAATTGAATTAATTAACCACACGGCCTAGCACACGGGCGTGTGGCATGGCCGTGTGGCGCAAGTCAGAGAGCAACCTAAATCGGACACGGCCTGATGCACGGGCGTGTCTAAGAGTCACACGGGCGTGTTCCTTGGACCACACAGTTGCATAATATCTGAGTGGCATACGACCACATTATGGTGTGATGGATGGATGAGTTTTGTAGCTATGCTAAGCATGATATATTTATGATATGTCTGTTTTGATATATGCATCTATGCTTGATTTTATTATGTGTTTTTGCTTGTGGGCCAAGGCACACACTAAGCATTATAGTTCACTCAGTTTGCTTAATAGTTTCAGGTAACTTTCAGACTTAGGATTGGAGAGTGCTTAGCTGCTCGGATTGGTTATTCCATATAGAACTTATTTAGTAATTTTTAATTTTAAAATTGTGGCCTATTGAGACTGTTGTACGGTTTTATAGACTTTAATTATGGTTTTGAAATTTTCGAAATACTTAGTTGGCTAATGAAAATTCAACATGGTTTTTGATAATTTTTTTATAATTAAAAATTAAGTGTTTGAATTTCAAAATTAAACAAGTCTAAATAACTTTCCACTGCAAAGTTGTACTTAGAAGTACGTATTGGATATTATATGTTAAGTTTTAAAATTCACTTACAATTGTCAATTTACTTTTCTAACTTAAAAGAATAAGCAAGTTTATATATTAATTTTTAGAATAAGTTATGTTTTGAAAACTAACGATTAGAGCTTTCAATTATTGATGTAACCTTCATCATCCAGCCATAACGTTCAAGTCGGGTATGAGTTGTTATATGATTGATACACACCATATCTTCTTGCTAAGGGGTGTTACAAATATTTAAAATAAATAATATTTTATAAATAAAAGAAATTTAAAATAATATAAAAATTTAAAATTATATTAAAAATAAATTAAAATATTAAATTAAAATGCACAAAGGTAAAACAACATGCATAAATTATAAGGGCAAAATACCCAAAAATACCTAAAAATTAATTTATTTACGGAAAAGGGGAAGTTTCAAAAATATTTACGGAAAAGGGCCGTTTCCCCCCAAAACGCGTCCACGTCAGCGCGTTTTGTGGGGATGCAGCAGGAAAGCGCTCCCTTGGGGGAGCGCTTTTGCCACATCAGCACAAAGCGCGCTGACGAGGACGCGCTGACGAGGACGCACTTTGCTAATGTGGCAAAAATGCTCCCCCATAGACGCGTTTTAGCCCGTGTTTTTTTAAAAAAAACTATTCTCAAATTTTTTAAAAATTTACGAGAATAAACCTTTATAAAGGCTCAAAGTGACAACACCATTTTTTTAAGGTGTCATCAATTAATAAGGAAATATAACTTAGAAAGGAAATCTTTATATAGACCTAAAGTCTCATTTCCCTTGTTTTCTTGAGCGAAGTGGAATATGAGATATGTGTATATATCGACTCATGAATAGTTTTGCAGCTTGTTTCTAAACAATGTGGGATTCCTTCCTCTTTTAACTAACAACATGAGATAACATGCTACACTATATTTGATTTTTTTTTACAAAATAATTTCTCTTTTTTTATATTTTGTTAACATTTTCTTATATTATAAAAAAAAGAAACAAAACAACTCAAATATATTTTTTACAAAATATAGGCAGCAATGAAGGGAATGTATATACGTCAAATGTCATAGTTGTTTAGATGGACTAACATCGTTCAAATGTTAAATGTTAATGCAGCTAATAGTGGTTTTTCACAGTCATATCATGCTTTGTTGTAACACCCTGATTTAGGGGCTGTGCGGATTGGGTTTAAATCAGGTGTTGGTAGGTTTTTGGGAGTGCTTGGATGAGTTTTAGGGGTTTTAGAAATGTTTGGATGAAAGGGGAAGGGTTTGGATAATTTTGGGATTTTTAGTGAAAAAGGAATTGGGCCAAGGGAGGCCTTAAGATTAATTTTTGGTAAATTTTGGCACATGAGAGGCTTTGGCAAAGTGGCTTCATGCGCTGCTTTAGGGGCTGGAGGTAGCGCCTTGGGGGTCTTAGGTTCGATCCAAGAAGGCAGCAGTTTTGGCGTTTTTTTAATTGTGATGGGCTGATGTAGATAGGTTTTAAAAATAATTTTGGGGCGTGATTTGTCGCAAGGAGCAGCTGGTCCAGGTGGTGCCTGTGCGGAACTTAGGTGCTGGAGGTGCGCATGGGCGCTGGTTCGAGCGACGGAAGCAGCCTTTCGCGTGTTTTATTTTTTCTTATGCAGCTGGGGGCTTGAGTAGGTAGCCCTTAAGGATTTTATGGTGTGGTTTTTGTCATAAAAAGCAAAGTGGCCGAGTGGCCTGGGGCTTTGAAGGTGAGGGGTGCAGCGGTTCGAATCTGGGGGGTTGCATTTCGGGGTTGTTTTATTCTTTTTGGTTTTTTTTACGGCAAATTGAAGTGGACGGCACATGTAGAATAAATTAGATGATAAGGATAAGTTTAAGTATTATTTTGAATTAGAATTTGGCTGGTGGGTGGTTTGTGGTTTTATTATTTTAGATAATTATAGTTTTTTTAATTAGTTTAAATTAGAGATAGCATGTGGGTATAAGTCCGTTAAAATGCATATCATTATCTATGTGGGTTGTACGAGTGGAGGGGGCAGTGATATTTTGTGCTGACGAGCACCAGTGTTTTGGTAACACACTGTGACTGCGGTCACCAGAGGTTTGGTACCTCCAGAGGTTTGGCACCTCATAGCGACTTATCCCTGTGGTTAACACCACCGTGGGTTGGCCCCACTTTTGAGACACGGGATCGTCTGCCAGTGATTTGGTATCACACGATGGGTTGGCCCCATCAATTGATTTGTGACTTCGGTCACCAGTGTTTTGGTAACACACTTCGTGTCTTCGGACACCAGAGGTTTGGCACCTCCAGTGATTTGGCATCACATCTGTGACTATACGTCACCAGTGGTTTGGCACCACCAGTGGTTTGGTACCACACGGGGTAGAAAAGGTGTATGGACGGTTAGGATTGGGTGCATATGATTTGGATGCATGATGATCATGATTATGTTTGAATGTGATATTTTGTTAATCCGGGAAAAAGGGTAGCACACTGAGTCTTGGTGACTCACCTTTTTCCTTTAACTGTTTCAGGTAGTGCATAAAGCTGGACCGGGATCGGAGAGGACAAGGTGGCCCATGCCAAAGATCAAGTTTAATTATATGATGCTTAATATTGATTCGAGTATTTCATGTTAGTATTGGTTTGTAATAAAGGCCATTCTATTATTTTGGTATTACTTTAACTATGGTTATTTAATTTAAGTTGCTAGGTGAAAATGATTTATGGGTTGCAACCTATTTATTCAAACCGGTTTTCATATACTAAAGCTTTAAAAATGCATAAGTTTTAATAATAAAGTTTTACTCAAAAGCTTCAATGGATAAGTTTTCCAAAATTCAACAAACTACAATGTTTTATCTTAAATTAGAAAGATTTTCAACCGTCTTTTTCCAGTAACATAACCAGATTCGGTCGTAGTGAATGGGCCGGGTTTGGGGATGTTACAGATTGGTATCAGAGCCCGGTTCAAAACTTGTAACATCCCAAAATTGGGCCTAGGAGAATTGAGCCCAATGGGCCTTAGGCATAGTAGCGTTTAAATTTTTGGAGAATAAGAGATCGGCTTAAATGCAAGTTAGACCTATTGGATAAGTGATTTTGGAAGGTTAGAGGGCTTCTATGAAGTCCCGGGATCAAATATTGGCTTTGGGGAAATTTTGGTTTTAGGTGAAAAAAACCCTGGAAGTTGGCAGATAGGCCTTAAGACTAAAATATGGAGGAAAATGACACAAGTGGAGTGTGTGGTGTAGTGGCAAAGTGACGCCACATAAGAGATAAGGGGTGACACCACAAGGAAGGAAAGAAGTCCAAGGTTCAAGTCTTGGCTTTTGCATTTTGGTTTCTTTTGCTTGGACCTTAGAATTTGGCCCATAGTTTATATTTAGTTGCGCATGGTTTAAGACACAAGAGGAGCTTGTGGACAAGTGGTTAGCGGCATGGATTATGTTCCAGGGGAGCCTAGGTTCGAATCTCATGAGAAGCAAGGGAGTATTTATTTTGCGGATTGGACGGCAAGAGTTTCAGTTGAATTTAAACTCTACTGACGAAGGGATCCCACATCGGAAAGACACAAAGAATGAAGGTGAAGAGCTAGCTATATAAGGAGCATCCTAGGAGGAGAGTAAACACATCTTGGAGGGCGTTTGGGCACAAGAGTGATCGGGGCGCGGATTAGCCCCAGAGTCCTATCAGGTGTGTAACTCTCTCTACTCTAGTTGTAGAGCGGCAAAATGCCGAAATGCCGGTTACACGGCATTAGTAGCCACACGAGCGTGCGAGCGCACGTGTGGGGCTTCGACGCGATAGTTGAGGCCATCAGTAGTATTCTCGTGGGTTGGGGCTGCTTGGGCCTCGATGGGCCGAAGTGGGCCCATATGAGTAAATTGTATGATTGGTTAGTATTAGACTAGGTGGAACTTATATATGTGGCTAGATTTGTGCTAGGTGGGCCACACGAGCATGTGGGCCCGGATGGGCCGAAATTGAGTTTTAGGCCCAATCGTCCGGTACGACCGGAAATGGTAGCTGAGTCGCTAGTGGCGACATTAGGCCTTCGGAAAGGCCATTACAGTTGTAAATTACGAAAATACCCTTGGTGGGTAAATTACGAAAATGCCCTTGGTAGGTAAAATTACGGTTATACCCTTAGAGGTTGATTAGAATGATTATGTTGTTTAGTTTTGGCCGATTGTAGGGAAGGCAGAACCTTTTTAGGAGGTGTATAGTCAGCATTTGTAGTAGTGATCTACCGAGATTTGGAGAGTTGAGACTTTTAGGAGCCACGTGTGATTTCGGGGTTTAGTCAGCTGTGCTTATCAGGTGCGTAATTATCGCACTGTTTCTCCTGTTATTTGTGTATTGATGTATATACTTGTGTATGATGTGTGGTAGCCGACAATAAAGGCTAAAGTGGTGGATACCCATGTTTGGGGTAATCGATTAACAGGTTAGTAAATTGTGATATTAAATTATTTATGGTGCCTGTTTGATATGGTAATGAGCATGTGATTATACTCACTCTATATGTTGATTTGACATGATACATTAACATATGTGCATGGGGATTGGTTTTGATCAAGGAAGGACGGGGTGTACATATTATGTACGTGGTCTAATGTTAGCCTCGTGCTACATTAGCGCTTGATGATTAGCTGTGTGCTTCATCAAGGGAGATGTTGGCTAGGTGCCCATCTCGGCGGTTGATAGCTGAGTGCATCACCATGGACGGATTACTGTTGGGATCACTTACGTGATCGGTGGCTCTGCCACGGCTTTGAGCAGCAAGTCTGCCAAGGTAGGATTTGAGGATCACGATGTGATCGGTGGCTCAGCCACGGCCTTGTGCAGCAGGTCTGCCGAGGTAGGATATGTGGGATCACTCGGTTGTGATCGGTGGATTAGCCACGGCCTTAGGCAGGGAGTCTGCTAAGGTTGGTGTAACGGATGGACTTAGGATTGGGCTGGGATACATTTTGCATATCTATTGGTATGGACTGTGTGGGTATGGGTTAAGCCCATACGTGTGGAAACATGTGTAATGATTATGCACTGAGTCTGTGGACTCACCCAAATTTTCTCAACCATTTCAGGTCATTCATGAGCTTGGACCGGGTTGGAGTGGATACAAGGTGGCCATGCAAAAGAAGAGATTTTGATTATTTTATGCATTTTTGAAATTAAGTATTTTGTTTAAATATTGGGTTGTAATAAGGGCCTTGTTGTTATTTTTGGTATTATTTTATTATGGGCTTGATTTAATTAAATTACTATGTGAAGATGATTTTATTTTTAGCCACCTATTTACTCAAAGCATATACATTAAAGTTTTAATTTGGACATTTTATAATAACAAAGTTTAAGTATAATTTTAAATGGACATGGTTTTCAAAAGTTAACAAATTTACATGTTTTATTCTAAAGTCAAAAATATTTTCAACCGTTCTTCCGCAGTAACATACCAGATCCGGTCAGGGCTTGTGGGCCGGGTTTGGGGGTGTTACAAATTGGTATCAGAGCCAAGTTCAAAACTCGGCTTTGAGGGTTTTTGGGCCCGAAACAGTTTTCAAAATGGACTTTTTGAAAAATGGGCTTTTATAAAAAGTTTTCAGGTTATACTGGCATGGCACCTGTACCTCCGACCCGAAGTCCACCAGGTAAGTACTTCTAGCTTTTAAAATGATTTGTTGGTGTGATCTATTATGGGCTTAGATTGGGCTCGTAGATTAGAATATTAAGGCTATTGGACCCTAGGATTAGTTTACTCAAACATATGCATAAAACTTAAGGTTATTAAACAAACCTGTGAAGTAAGTCGCCGAGTTAAGGTGTGGTAACCACTGTACGCATGTCTAGGAGTGGCATTCAGTAAGAGCTTGGTATTTAAGCAGTCCTAGCGACTCACCTCCTCTTTACTTGAATCCTACCTGGTGCGTAGCTACGGTTCACCTTAACCAAGAGGACTTGTTCATGGGTTAAACCGGTTATTAAAACCCGAAAGGGAATTAGCCTTGCTGTTTTTAAGACCTTCTGTTTTAAAATTTCTCAAACTTACCCCTTTGATTTGTAAAGCCCTAAATCTGATTTTGAAAGACACTTGTCGATTTACAAAATTTCCCAAAATGCCCTAGTGGCAAAATTACAAAAATGCCCCTGTATTGCAAAATTACCGTACCACCCTCAACATTTGATAAAATGATTTTTACTTTACAAAATATCAAAATCTTGAGGTTTTGAAATATTAAGATACCCTGGTTTGTGGAAATTTACGATAATACCCCTGGTTGATAAAATTTCCAACATGCCATTGGTTTCTAAATTTTCATATGATCCTCGACTTTTACTAAAATATTCCTATTTTACAAAATATCAGAAAATCCTATTTTTGCAAATATTGAGATATCCAGATTGGAAGTTTACAAGAATACCCCCGACTTACAGAATTACCAAAATAACCCCCAATTTCTGAAATTTCAGCGACATCTTTAATTTGGAAATTTTCAAAATACCTTTAAGTTCTAACAATTTTTTGAAATGCCTCTAATTTGTAAAGATTTTTCCAATTGACCCCGGTTTATTACCAAAATACCCCCGTAGGACAAATGACGAAAATACATTGGGGTAAAAACAGGCAGAAATGTCCGAATAGTGAATGTGTGTGGTAGATACCACTGAATAGATGTGTTTTTAGTGAAGAATGTGAATGTTTGAATTAGAATAGAGAACTTGAGATGAAACTTTGTGTGATCGAAAGAACCACTTCCGGAACTTCTATTCATAAAATTTGCTCGTGGATAAATAGAGGAACAAAACTTCTAATGCATAAAACTTTTAAACCAGATAAGTCAAGACATTAGACATAGAGTTGGGAACGTATGAAATATTCGTCTGTTTTAATTGCTAGGTGTTTTTGAGTATGGGTAGGAGTTTTAAATTCTAGTTAGAAGTATATTAGTTTTATTAAGATCAGAGTGCGCAGCAATAGCGTAGTGTGGTAGGTTAGGATGTGCGACTATTAGTTAGTTGGAAATTTCGAGGACGAAATTTCTTTAAGGAGGGTAGATTTGTAACATCCCAAAATTGGGCCTAGGAGAATTGAGCCCAATGGGCCTTAGGCGTAGTAGTGTTTAAATTTTTGGAGAATAAGAGATCGGCTTAAATGCAAGTTAGACCTATTGGATAAGTGATTTTGGAAGGTTAGAGGGCTTCTATGAAGTCCCGGGATCAAATATTGGCTTTGGGAAAATTTTGGTTTTAGGTGAAAAAAACCCTGGAAGTTGGCAGATAGGCCTTAAGAATAAAATATGGAGGAAAATGACACAAGTGGAGTGTGTGGTGTAGTGGCAAAGTGACGCCACATAAGAGATAAGGGGTGACACCACAAGGAAGGAAGGAAGTCCAAGGTTCAAGTCTTGGCTTTTGCATTTTGGTTTCTTTTGCTTGGACCTTAGAATTTGGCCCATAGTTTATATTTAGTTGCGCATGGTTTAAGACACAAGAGGAGCTTGTGGACAAGTGGTTAGCGACATGGATTATGTTCCAGGGGAGCCTAGGTTCGAATCTCATGAGAAGCAAGGGAGTATTTATTTTGCGGATTGGACGGCAAGAGTTTCAGTTGAATTTAAACTCTACTGACGAAGGGATCCCACATCGGAAAGACACAAAGAATGAAGGTGAAGAGCTAGCTATATAAGGAGCATCCTAGGATGAGAGTAAACACATCTTGGAGGGCGTTTGGGCACAAGAGTGATCGGAGCGCGGATTAGCCCCAGAGTCCTATCAGGTGTGTAACTCTCTCTACTCTAGTTGTAGAGCGGCAAAATGCCGAAATGCCGGTTACACGGCATTAGTAGCCACACGAGCGTGCGAGCGCACGTGTGGGGCTTCGACGCGATAGTTGAGGCCATCAGTAGTATTCTCGTGGGTTGGGGCTGCTTGGGCCTCGATGGGCCGAAGTGGGCCCATATGAGTAAATTGTATGATTGGTTAGTATTAGACTAGGTGGAACTTATATACGTGGCTAGATTTGTGCTAGGTGGGCCACACGAGCATGTGGGCCCGGATGGGCCGAAATCGAGTTTTAGGCCCAATCGTCCGGTACGACCGGAAATGGTAGCTGAGTCGCTAGTGGCGACATTAGGCCTTCGGAAAGGCCATTACAGTTGTAAATTACGAAAATACCCTTGGTGGGTAAATTACGAAAATGCCCTTGGTAGGTAAAATTACGGTTATACCCTTAGAGGTTGATTAGAATGATTATGTTGTTTAGTTTTGGCGATTGTAGGGAAGGCAGAACCTTTTTAGGAGGTGTATAGTCAGCATTTGTAGTAGTGATCTACCGAGATTTGGAGAGTTGAGACTTTTAGGAGCCACGTGTGATTTCGGGGTTTAGTCAGATGTGCTTATCAGGTGCGTAATTATCGCACTGTTTCTCCTGTTATTTGTGTATTGATGTATATACTTGTGTATGATGTGTAGTAGCCGACAATAAAGGCTAAAGTGGTGGATACCCATGTTTGGGGTAATCGATTAACAGGTTAGTAAATTGTGATATTAAATTATTTATGGTGCCTGTTTGATATGGTAATGAGCATGTGATTATACTCACTCTATATGTTGATTTGACATGATACATTAACATATGTGCATGGGGATTGGTTTTGATCAAGGAAGGACGGGGTGTACATATTATGTACGTGGTCTAATGTTAGCCTCGTGCTACATTAGCGCTTGATGATTAGCTGTGTGCTTCATCAAGGGAGATGTTGGCTAGGTGCCCATCTCGGCGGTTGATAGCTGAGTGCATCACCGTGGACGGATTACTGTTGGGATCACTTACGTGATCGGTGGCTCTGCCACGGCTTTGAGCAGCAAGTCTGCTAAGGTAGGATTTGAGGATCACGATGTGATCGGTGGCTCAGCCTCGGCCTTGTGCAGCAGGTCTGCCGAGGTAGGATATGTGGGATCACTCGGTTGTGATCGGTGGATTAGCCACGGCCTTAGGCAGGGAGTCTGCTAAGGTTGGTGTAACGGATGGACTTAGGATTGGGCTGGGATACATTTTGCATATCTATTGGTATGGACTGTGTGGGTATGGGTTAAGCCCATACGTGTGGAAACATGTGTAATGATTATGCACTGAGTCTGTGGACTCACCCAAATTTTCTCAACCATTTCAGGTCATTCATGAGCTTGGACCGGGTTGGAGTGGATACAAGGTGGCCATGCAAAAGAAGAGATTTTGATTATTTTATGCATTTTTGAAATTAAGTATTATGTTTAAATATTGGGTTGTAATAAGGGCCTTGTTGTTATTTTTGGTATTATTTTATTATGGGCTTGATTTAATTAAATTACTATGTGAAGATGATTTTATTTTTAGCCACCTATTTACTCAAAGTATATACATTAAAGTTTTAATTTGGACATTTTATAATAACAAAGTTTAAGTATAATTTTAAATGGACATGGTTTTCAAAAGTTAACAAATTTACATGTTTTATTCTAAAGTCAAAAATATTTTCAACCGTTCTTCCGCAGTAACATACCAGATCCGGTCAGGGCTTGTGGGCCGGGTTTGGGGGTGTTACAAAACTCGGCTTTGAGGGTTTTGGGCTCGAAACAGTTTTCAAAATTGGCTTTTCGAAATGGGGCTTTTATAAAAAGTTTTTCAGGTTATTCTGGCATGGCACCTGTACCTCCGGCTCGAGTCCACCAGGTAAGTACTTCGGACTCTCTTGAAGTGATCTGTTTGTATGAATTGATTTGGGCTTAGTTGGGCTCGTAGATTAGAATACTAGGATCTGTTGGACCCTAGGATTAGACTACTCAAACATGTGCATAAAACTTAAAGTTCTTAAACAAACCTGTGAAATAAGTCGCCGAGTTAAGGTGTGGCAACCTGTGTGCGCATGTCTAGGATTGGATCCGGAAGAGCTTGGTACTTAAGCAGTCCTCGTGACTCACCTCCTCTTCGCAGGAATCCTACCTGGTGCGTAGCTTTGGTTCACCTTAACCAAGAGGACTTGTTCATAGGCTAAACTGATTATTAAAACCCGAAAGGGAACTAGCCTTGCTGTTTTTAAAACTTTCTGTTTTAAAATTTTTCAAACTTACCCCTTTGGTTTGTAAACCCTAAATCTGGTTTTGGAAAACATTTTCTCGATTTACCAAAATTACCAAATTGCCCCTAGTGGCAAAATTACAAAAATGCCCATGTATTATAAAATTACCTCACTACCCTCAACTCTTTTTAAAATGATTTTTACTTTGCAAATATTAAAATCTCTAGTTTTCAAAATAGCAATATACCTCGATTTGAGAAAATTTACAAAAATACCCCTGGTTGACAAAATTACTGAAATGCCCTTGGTTTCTAAATTTTCTCTCAATTTTTACTGAAATATTCCTGTTTTACTAAATATCAGAAAACCCTATTTTATGAAATACAGTGGTATTCCAATTTGGAGAATTTACGAAAATGCCCATGATTTCCAAAATTACAAAAATAGCCCTGCTTTTTGAAATTTTTGCAAAAACAAAATTTTCAAAATGACCCTGAGATTTTGTAAATTTTGAAATATCTTTAAGTTGGAGAACTATTTTCAAAATTGACCCTGAGTTATTACCAAAATGTCCCTGTAGGACAAAATGACGAAATTACCCCTGGGTAGGGTAGGAAACTTGATTGCTCGAAAGAACTTCTCTCGGAAACTTCTTTGCATAAAATTTGCCGTGGTAAACAGTGGAACCCAAATTTCTAACGCATAAAATTTCTAATCCGATTAAATCAAGGCGCTAGATATGAGCTCTAGGGGGCGGAATAGATATAGTATAAGGAATCGAGACGAAAGGAGCTCGGGATCGTCGAAATCACTTGAGAGGTCTCAGAAAAGACCGAGGGTCGAGGCATCTGCTCGTGTTGCTAAGTCAGTTGCTGGGAATCCAGATCGTCCGTGTGCTCAGTGCGGAAGGTATCACGCGGGCAAGTGCTGGAATCGTGTTCGGGAATGTTTTAGATGCCAATCCAAGTCGCATCTGGTTAAGTATTGTCCCCTGGATCCGAAAAGAACTCGGACAGTGGGTCAAAGTGTTGTGCAGCCTGGCAGAGGTGGTCAGCGAGCGACGAGAGGTTGTGGTCCGAACCATGGAGGAAATGGGTTCGGTCGAGACCGTGACGCTTTGATTCGTCGGAAGGAGGATAGTGATGTGCTGGAGGGGTCAGCGGGTAAGCTTTTCTTGGCTGATTATTGCTTGCTGTTTTGTTCGCTTTGGTGGCTGTTTGTTTATGTGTTAGCAGAGTATCTAAGAACTTGAGTATAGACTTAGAAAGTACACCCAGAGAGTGGGTTAGCTCTTGGAGATCAGAGTGCGCAGCGATAGTGTAAGTTTGGAGAGTTAGGACGTGGACCGTTAGTCTAGCCAAGTAATTTCGAGGACGAAATTATTTTAAGGAGGGTAGAATTGTAACACCCTGATTTAGGGGCTGTGCGGATTGGGTTTAAATCAGGTGTTGGTAGGTTTTTGGGAGTGCTTGGATGAGTTTTAGGGGTTTTAGAAATGTTTGGATGAAAGGGGGAGGGTTTGGATAATTTTGGGATTTTTAGTGAAAAAGGAATTGGGCCAAGGGAGGCCTTAAGATTAATTTTTGGTAAATTTTGGCACATGAGAGGCTTTGGCAAAGTGGCTTCATGCGCTGCTTTAGGGGCTGGAGGTAGCGCCTTGGGGGTCTTAGGTTCGATCCAAGAAGGCAGCAGTTTTGGCATTTTTTTTAATTGTGATGGGCTGATGTAGATAGGTTTTAAAAATAATTTTGGGGCGTGATTTGTCGCAAGGAGCAGCTGGTCCAGGTGGTGCCTGTGCGGAACTTAGGCGCTGGAGGTGCGCATGGGCGCTGGTTCGAGCGACGGAAGCAGCCTTTCGCTTGTTTTATTTTTTCTTATGCGGCTGGGGGCTTGAGTAGGTAGCCCTTAAGGGTTTTATGGTGTGGTTTTTGTCATAAAAAGCAAAGTGGCCGAGTGGCCTGGGGCTTTGAAGGTGAGGGGTGCAGCGGTTCGAATCTGGGGGGTTGCATTTCGGGGTTGTTTTATTCTTTTTGGTTTTTTTTACGGCAAATTGAAGTGGACGGCACATGTAGAATAAATTAGATGATAAGGATAAGTTTAAGTATTATTTTGAATTAGAATTTGGCTGGTGGGTGGTTTGTGGTTTTATTATTTTAGATAATTATAGTTTTTTTAATTAGTTTAAATTAGAGATAGGATGTGGATAGGATAATGGGGGATTTGTTTAATTCAAATGAAATTGAATTTGTGGCTTGAATTGGTTCCAGGAGGTGGCCGACTATGGGGTTCTTCAATTGGGTGTATGTGGCCGGTTTTGGAGGTGTTTTAGGAAGGGGAATGATGTTTGTTTCTTTAGCATTTTGGGTATATTCGGCCAGCCTTAGTTGTGGGTACAAAGCTGATTTTTCCTTAATGTCTCTCTGTTGGTTTTCATTTTATACCAAAACCTTTAGTAACCTTCATTTTGTCGAAAGCTTCAATTGTTCTTTAATGTTGTGGAAGCCGAATATGGTGATCTTTCTTTCTCACATTTCCTTTCTTTTACAATTTTTGTGCCGAATCCACATTGCCTTCTAACCGAATGTTTCATTTGGTTCTTGCCATTTCTTTAAGCCGAAACTATCTTACTTTGTTTCCCTAACCTTCATCTCTTTTTCTAAATACCATCTTACCGAAACTGTACTCTCTATTAACATATATTTCTTTTCCTTCACTTTTAAAAATCCCAGCCGAATCCCTACCTTGTACTGCCAAAATTTCCTTCTATCTTTTTGTTCTTATGTTGGCCGAATATTGGAATGGTGGGGACCTCTCTTGTGTAGGGTTCAGTCAGGTTTAGAATAAGGGCATTCGAGTTTTCGAAGCAGTCAAGCGAGGCTTTACCTGTTCGGGATCGTTTGGTAAGTGGTGGTAAGGGTGGATTCTTTTTCGGTTGGTTTTGTTAAGTCAGGTTATTAAGAGATTAACTTTTTTGTCTTAATAGGGTGTGCCGATTGCGAAAAGAGGAACCATAGTTGGTTCGGGGTTTGGTAGGAAACCAAACCATCTGCAAAGGTAAGGATTAGTCGATAACCTCTCTGGTTTAAAATGGTTTTAGCCGATTGGTTTGAGTGCTTATGTTGGTTTGACCGATTGTTCTAGGTGCAAGGTTCGAGGGTCTTTGATCGATTCTTTGGTTAAGGCTTTCAGGTGTGTTCATACACACACTTTTCTATTAATAAATGTGCTCACTTTATCGTGTGTACTTTCACATTCTTCTAGTATTATATATGTGTTTATGATATTGTGTACATATACACACTTCTTGTTGTTATAAATATATGTATATGAGCTGTGTGTTATGTGGATCCATGGTAAGGTGGATGTGATACCATTATGGTATGAGAAAAAGGGCCAGGTAAGTCCCTGTTTTGATGCTTTTGGTACGCATGGTATATCCGTTATGTGTACTGCAATACTGGTTTGTGATAAATAAAATGTATGTTACTAATCAAGCATGTGGGTATAAGCCCGTTAAAATGCATATCATTATCTATGTGGGTTGTACGAGTGGAGGGGGCAGTGATATTTTGTGCTGACGAGCACCAGTGTTTTGGTAACACACTGTGACTGCGGTCACCAGAGGTTTGGTACCTCCAGAGGTTTGGCACCTCATAGCGACTTATCCCTGTGGTTAACACCACCGTGGGTTGGCCCCACTTTTGAGACACGGGATCGTCTGCCAGTGATTTGGTATCACACGATGGGTTGGCCCCATCAATTGATTTGTGACTTCGGTCACCAGTGTTTTGGTAACACACTTCGTGTCTTCGGACACCAGAGGTTTGGCACCTCCAGTGATTTGGCATCACATCTGTGACTATACGTCACCAGTGGTTTGGCACCACCAGTGGTTTGGTACCACACGGGGTAGAAAAGGTGTATGGACGGTTAGGATTGGGTGCATATGATTTGGATGCATGATGATCATGATTATGTTTGAATGTGATATTTTGCTAATCCGGGAAAAAGGGTAGCACACTGAGTCTTGGTGACTCACCTTTTTCCTTTAACTGTTTCAGGTAGTGCATAAAGCTGGACCGGGATCGGAGAGGACAAGGTGGCCCATGCCGAAGATCAAGTTTAATTATATGATGCTTAATATTGATTCGAGTATTTCATGTTAGTATTGGTTTGTAATAAAGGCCATTCTATTATTTTGGTATTACTTTAACTATGGTTATTTAATTTAAGTTGCTAGGTGAAAATGATTTATGGGTTGCAACCTATTTATTCAAACCGGTTTTCATATACTAAAGCTTTAAAAATGCATAAGTTTTAATAATAAAGTTTTACTCAAAAGCTTCAATGGATAAGTTTTCCAAAATTCAACAAACTACAATGTTTTATCTTAAATTAGAAAGATTTTCAACCGTCTTTTCCCAGTGACATAACCAGATTCGGTCGTAGTGAATGGGCCGGGTTTGGGGATGTTACATTTGTAGTTGAGGGATTTTTAAGTGGAAGCTTATGGTTGAGCTTTTCATTAGAATTATCCAAAAGAATTATAGCTGTAGTGAGGGAAGATGGTTTAATTTGAGTTTTTTTTTAAATGTTTCTTTAGAAGTTATAATCCATTTATGGTGTATTAGATCAAAAACTAATCTTTCTACTAATCAATTAATGGATTAATTTAACATTCAATCAAAGTAAATAAAATTAAAAATGAAATTTTAATAGAATTAAGGTTTATATATTTGTAAATGAGATCTTTCCGTTTAGTGTTAAAAAGTGAATATATAGATTAAAATTTTGTTTTAAGTGATAGAATCTTAAAATTATACATGAATTTTAATTTGATTTAAAATTTTTAAATTACTAAAACAATTATTGATATTGCACCATTTTACCATAACATTTTATACACAAATATTTATATTTATCAAATATAAAAAAGTAATATTTATTTTTTAAAATGTGT
Source organism: Gossypium australe (assembly GCA_005393395.2). Lineage (NCBI taxonomy): Eukaryota > Viridiplantae > Streptophyta > Magnoliopsida > Malvales > Malvaceae > Gossypium > Gossypium australe. The sequence continues at coordinate 110,793,187 of CM016623.1, forward strand.
ATAGTTAAATTACAATCAGTTCTTTGTAGCAAAATACTGTTATAGGAATTGTTTCTTTGCCATTCTTCTTGATTCAAATGATTTCCCCTAATGTCTTTAACAATAATTTGTAATATCAAACGTCATGATTATTTCAATTGTCAATTCTTAGCTCTAGATTTGATCCAAATTATATTGCTCTCAAAAAAGGGGCATTGTATATATATATATATATATATATATATTGGATAGTTCTAAATAAAAAATTAAAAAGGAGTAATTTAAATATCTCTTCTTTAGTGGAAAAAAATAGTTCAAATATAAAACTGCAACATGTTCTGCATTTAAATTGATTAGTCCTGTTCAAAACTTGTTTGTGAAAATTTCCTGTTAATAGATAATATGAGTTATCAAACACATTTTGATTAAACAAAAAAGCAATTAACAGTGGCAAAACATCAAACACATGATATATCCAAACAAACTTTTAAGAAAAACAAAACAATTGAAGTAATGAAGATATGGTTATGGAATTAGTACGTTGATCATGTGGGAGAGATTCATCTTCCCTGGAAAAGTACAGCAATAACGGAAAAATAAAAGCTTAGAAGATTGATTTTGAAATTAGATTGGTTTAAAAGTGAATTGAAAAAGAAAAACAAAAAAGAACCTTTGGAATTTTATAATATAAGAAAATGTTAACAAAATATAATAAAAGAGAAATTGTTTTGTAAAAAAAAATCAAATATAGTGTAGCATGTCATCTCATGTTGTTAGTTAAAAGAGGAAGGAATCTCACATTGTTTAGGAACAAGCTGCAAAACTATTCATGAGTCTATATATACACATATCTCATATCCCACTTTGCTAAAAAAAACAAGGGAAATAAGACTTTAGGTCTATACAAAGATTTCCTTTGTAAGTTATATATTTCCTTATTAATTGATGACACCTTCAAAAAATGGTGTTGTCACTTTGAGCCTTTATAAAGGTTTATTCTCGTAAATTTTTAAAAAATTCGAGAATAGTTTTTTAAAAAAAAAACACGCGCTAAAACGCGTCTATGGGGAGCGTTTTTGCCACATCAGCAAAGCGCGTCCTCGTCAGCGCGCTTTGTGCTGATGTGGCAAAAGCGCTCCATTGGAGGAGCGCTTTCCTGCTGCATCCCACAAAACGTGCTGACGTGGACGCGTTTTGGGGGGAAAACGGCCCTTTTCCGTAAATATTTTTGAAACCGGCCCATTTCCATAAATAAATTATTTTTTAGGTATTTTTGGGTATTTTACCCAAAATTATAATAATAAATCATGATAAATATGAAAGATATTTATATTAAATTAATAAACATATTTATTAATAATGAGTAAAAAATAATTATTGAAATATTAGATAGTAAATCTTTTTACCTTTTTAAAAATCTTTCATTGATTCATTTATAACTTCATGTATAATAAGATAAAAAAGAAAGTGTAAAAAGTTATTGCTTTGCATGGAATAAACAACTTATAAAAAAGTTTTAAAAAATAACATAATATATCATTATGTCATCATCAATTGAAATGATCTTACATATTTCTCTGATACTCTCTGGTGCTACTGTTGTTTGAATATTTCTTTTTGAGATATTTTTAATTCATTAATGCTAACAATTTTCATTCTTTTTATCAATGATTTTTCTTAGATGCTACTAATAGATGCTATTTATAGATCTAAACTTAAATTTTGATTGAGATATAACTCTAACACTAATTAAGTGATAATTAAAAGTTAAAATCAATCTCTATTTATATACTTAAAATTTTATTCCAATTATAACTTTGTTTTATTACGTTAATAAATATGAAAAAAAATTGCTTATAAAAAATAAAAAATAATTCAAAATTTTTTAAATAATATTTTAACTTTAATTATTAGTTATTTTGATTTTTTGGTAATGAGTATGCTTAAACGTTTATTCAAGTATAACTTTTGGCCTCAATAAAATTATCGCAACTTATTTTAAATAGAGTTATAATTAATAATTCTGTTATCAATGTCCTCAAAAGTAACAGAACTATCAGTCGAAGCAATCGCTTCATACTCCGCCTTCTTATCTTTTAGTTTCTCCTAATAAATCAATTAAAGAGTTAAAAACAAAATATATAATAAAAAAGGAATGCAACATAACTTAACATTATTTATAACTACTAAAGACGAATTAAACCATTATAAATATTTATAATAAATCAAATTTTATTAAATATACCATAATTTCTACAGCTTCGGATGTCATCGGAGATCCATCTTTCTTCCTATGCGTAATGTCAAAAAGCTGAAGGCGTCCAACTTTTTGACCAGACGATGCTTCCTACAATATAGTAGTAAAAATATTATTTAATAGTAGAAAGTCATTAATATTTGACAGAATTAATAAATTCATAATACCCGGGCCTCAACTACACAAGCAAAACTTCTCGACCCTGCCGTGTCATGAATTTTTGTTTTTGCCTGCTGCTTGTTTGAACTCGCTCACGGTCCTACATAATGAAATTATTATTACGTATATAGTAAATACTATAAACCGAAAAAATTATAAGAGTTTGGAAGTACGTAATACCTCTCCTTTCATTGAATTCTAGAATCTAACTGCATCTTCCCATTGGTACCTCAGCATTTCCGGTGGGACATTTCGAAATTTTTCTTCGAGGCTTATGTCTTTCTTAAAATAATCTTTTTTCAAAGTGCTTTTATGGTCTCTCCATTTTTTACCCAATGCCTTCTTGATATAGGCATCCGAGACCTGTAAAGCAAATCTCTCCTAAAAAACACAAGTTTAGAAAGTAAATATAAATGAAACTTAAACCAAAGTATTATAAATTACATTCACGTTTTGTTACCTTAATATTATCGAGAGCTTGATTTTTGTTGCTATCAGGCATGTGATGCCATGATTCGTAGTTGATGGGCAACATATTAGCATTTCGTGCTATAATGCCCAAATAGCCTGCTAAAAGCTTCTGATCCAACAGGTTGACCATGACTGTTTCTACTTACTTTGACACGCTCGACAGGATTTAAGTCGTATAAATCTTTAAGTAGCGTACGTCCTCGACCTCTGCACGTCCCACCACTTTCAGCTGAAAAATAATATAATATTATATTGAAATTGAGAAATATGAGCAATAATAAAAGTCTATATACATGTAAAATAAACTTAACATTACTTTGAAATTCTGCAGGCTCGTCAACTATCTCCGACAAATTCAAAGATCCAATAGCTGTCTGCTGTTCACTATTTTCTTCTTCCGAATTTGGAGTATTCTGGACAATACTTAAATTTCGTAATTTTCTTCTACGCATTTTTCCTATAATACACATAAAATAGTTGAAATTTTAGTAACAAATAACAACAATAATAGTACATATAAAATAGTTAAATTATATAACATGACCAATATATAAAAAATCGTAAAATCTTACTACATCATAATTCGTAAATATCTTCGTCCACATCCTGACTAACCCATTGAAATTGTGTACTAGTACTAGGGATATTTTCATTTAAGTTTTGTTATAGAAAAGGCAAAGTTTCTGATCTTTCGATGATGTCATCTCTACTTCCATTACCCATGTCAAATAAGTCTCTAGGGGTGTTTCGGAGTACAACGTACCAACCCTCATCAGTTGGATCTTTCGAGTAAAAAACTTAGTTCACTTGAGAAGAAAATACATACGGCTCATCTATCAATTGTTGTCCAGTGTGAATCAATCGAGAGAAGTTCACCATTGTAAAACCAAATTGATCTTGTTTAATTTCGTAAGCCGTATTAACATCAGCCCAATCACCTCGAAATAAGACAACTTTCCATTTGCCATAATAATCCAACTCAATTATGTCAATAAGAAGTCCGTAATACTCCACATTTCCCTCAACTGGGTTATTGTCCCTAGCACTAGCATAACTTGTAATTGAAGAATTAACAACAATTCCACAATTTTGAGTTCTCCTCAATCTCTCGCGATAAATGAAATCTGAATCCATTGATGATGAAGACACTATATCTTTTCACTATTCTATTTGGAACTTGGGAAAGCCATTTAACTTCGTCATTTACTTCATTCTTACTCCAAACCTATTGAATCGAAAGTAAATTGAGTAAATTGAGTAATTATAAATGTTATGAGAAAACATTATTATTTGTCAATGAAAGCTTCAATTGCATACCGTTTGGCTTAACCATTCATGAAATGATTCTGTGAACAACTTGTTAATTTCTCGCTGTTGTAATCTTCGGGACCGTGAACGAGCTCCCAATATTTGTTTGTACTCATTATGTTAAAAAAAAGGTTTACTTTGTTAGAAGATAAACAAATTATAATTGATGAATATTTATCAAATTCTAGAACTTACTTGCGTAATGGTTCCATTGAATCGTGATGAAAAAGAACATATCGATGTGCTTGTACCCACGATCTATCATCTAATTCTGCAATTTCAACTTTGTTGATTGGTTCTCCGTAACTTTGAAATAAATAAGTTTCGGGCAAGTTATGATCTGTGAGCCCGACATTTCTGCTTGGTCTGTTCATTCTTGTTTCAACATCTTCCAAATATCTTGAACAGAAAGTCATACATTCCTCTGCCAAGTAGCCTTCAGTAATTGATCCTTCTGGATAACGTTTATTGCGGTAGTAAGACTTGAATTTGGATAGGAACCTAAACACGATATACAACATTATCAAAAGTTGCAACTAAAGGCATTGAGGTGAATGAAGGAATAAATTACAAATAAATTAACACCTTTCTATGGGATATATCCATCGATAGAAAACGGGCCCACCAAGTATTGCTTCACGAGGGAGATGAATTATCAAGTGCACCATAATAGTGAAGAAGGAAGGTGGGAAGACCTTCTCCAGATTGCATAAAGTCAATACGGCTCGATCTTGTAGTGTCTCAAGTTTTTGAACATCCAAAACTTTGCCACAAATGCCTTTCATTATATTGGGTAGTTCAATTATACAAAACGCCACCTTTTTCGACATACAACATCGCATAGCAACTGTCAGTAAATCTTGCATCAAGATGTGATAGTCATGTGATTTTAAGGCATATAGTCTTCGATCTTTAGGACTCACACATCGAGATATATTTGATGCATACGCATCCGGGACCTTTATATCCTTCAACACCATACAGAACACTTCTTTCTCTGTCTTCAACATTGAAAAAATAGAAGGCGGCAACCGATATTTCCTATTTGGAAGTGCTTGAGGATGAAGCTCATGCTGAATTCCCATGTGGACTAAACCAAGTCAACTCTGAAGATTGTCTTTTGATTTTCCATCGTCATTCAAAATAGTCCCAATGATGTTCTCGCAGACATTTTTCTCAATATGCATGACATCAAGATTATGTCGTAAAATGTGATACTCCCAATAAGGCAACTCAAAAAAATACTTCTTTTTTTCCACAAGTTTGCCTCATTATAATCATCCTCTTCATCAGATTCATCATCAGATTCATCCATTGATCTTCTATTTCTTTGCGTGTTGGGCAGTTGATTCATCTTCCCATAAATGAAATTCATATCTTTCAACATGAACAAGATTTTAGATCCACCGGTCTGCGAAGGAGCTTCTCTGAACTCTTCAGTACCGTCAAGCAGAGTACTCTAAAATCTAAATCTATGATTTCCCGGTAACCACCGACGATGCCCCAAGTAAGAGAACTTCTTCCCATTATATAACAATTGCGAACATGTTTGCGCAGCACAACAAGGACAAACAAAACGTCCCTTAGTACTCCAACCAGATAAATTGGCATAAGCTGGGAAGTCATTAACAGTCCACATCAAAGCTGCATGTAAATTAAAGTTCTCCTTTTTCAGTACATCATATGTCTCAACACCAGCTCGTAATTGTTTTAACTCTTCAATAAGTGGCTGTAAATAAATGTCAATATCATTTCCGGGACCTTTCTCTCCAGGGATAATCATAGATAAGATAAAGGATGATTGTTTCATGCAAATCCATGGAGGCAAATTGTAAGGAACAAGCACCACAGGCCAAGTACTATACGCAGTGCTCATGATTTTGTAAGGATTAAATCCATCAGATGCTAGCCCAAGCCTCACACTCCGAGGATCGCTTGCAAAGCTTGGAAATTTACTGTCAAATGATTTCCAAGCTAAAGAATCCACATGATGCCTTAACAATCCATCATCGGTTCATCCATCATGGTGCCAGGTCATAGACTCGGCTGTCTTCAACGACATGAAAAGCTTATGAAGCCTTGGTATTAGCAGAAAATACCGCAAAATCTTAACTGACTTCTTCCTTGACTGTGCATCGTTTTCATCCTCGTTACCATTTTCTGTATTTCTATTCATCCAATGGGATTGATCGCATACATGACAGAACTGTTGGTTTTTTCGGTCGCCCCAATACAACATGCAGTCATTTGGGCAACTATGAATTTTGTTGTACCTAAGGCCCAAATCTTTTACCAGTTTCTTCATGTCTTTGCATGATTGAGAGATTTTCGCAAACGAGAATATTTCTCTCAAAAACTCTAACAGCATTGTCAAAGAGTTTCCGGTCCACCCTCTCAAACATTTTAAGTGAAAAATTCGAATACAGAAAGACATTTTTGAAAAGTTTGATCCCTCATAAAGTTCTTCATTCATTTTACCAAGTAACGTGTAGAACTTCGCCACTTCTTCATTTGGCTGTTCACCAAGTACACTTCTTCCTATTTCAGTGAAAGTATTTCCACCAAAATTATAATCATCGGATGTAACCAAGTCAGGTGGAAATGATTGCAAACCATCACTGCGCATATTAAATGCATCCCGCAACATACCTTCCATGTCATCTTCTCTAACATTCTGATTGTAAGCACTATGAGGATAACCTAGATTCATCGTTGAAGAGGCTTCACTAGATGTACACTCTCCATGGAAAATCCATTTTTTATACCCCCGAATAAAGCCATCAACAATTAGATGTTCGTAGACAACTTCACGATAATGCCAATTGATATTGCCACACTTCTTAGACGGGCAAAGAATCATATTCTCTTGGCTTGCATTTTGAAATGCAAAATTTAGAAAAGTTTCTACTCCATTTCGATAGCTGTTGCTTACCCTTGATAAATTCATCCAAGTCCTATCCATTTCGTAATTGTTGAAGTCTAAAGTTGACAACAAATTACACGGGTAAGTTGTTTATTTATAAGTGTAATTAAGTTATGTAAGTTATGATATGATATATATTTATGTATCATGTAAGTTATGTAAATTATGTAAGTTATGAATTATGTAAGTTATGTAAATTATGTAAGTTATGAAATTTGAACTTTAAATTATGTAAGTTATGAGATTTGATCTTTAAATTATGTAAGTTATGTAAATTTCAACTTTAAAATAAAATAAAATATTTAAAATATAACTTTAAATACAATTTGTATAGTTTGGACCAATTTAACCAAATGTTAATAATATTTACACATTTAAAATGGGATTTTGGAAATGAATTACTTGAGAAATGGAAGAAGAATTAAACAGGGGTATCATAATTGATATTAATGAAAGTGAAATGTGAAAAGAAACTGGATTGGAAAAGGATACTTTCAATTTTATACGATTATGTAATTTAATTATTTGAGGGATTTTCAAGTATACTCTTTAATATTATGTAAGTTAAATAAGTTTTGTAAGTTATGTAAGTTATTATATGATATATTTTTATGTAAGTTAGTAAGTTTTATGAAAATATTCAATTTAATTGGGTAATACTGTTAAATTTTATCATTAAAATAATCGACTTAAAAATTAACATAAATTTTTTTAAATTTTTTATCGCATAATTGGGTTAAAATTTTTAATTAATTGTTGTTAGTGATAATATGCATGATATAAAATATTTTGGTACCAAGTACCGACAAAAGCATACAAATTTTACATTGGGTCGAGGGATGTCCTATATCATTAAACATTTATGATATTATTGTAACATCCTGAATTAATGGGCCTATGTGTTTAATGTGTGGTTATGTGTAATGTGTTAATTAGAGTGTTAGGGGTTCAGATTGGGCTCAGGATTGGGCTGGGGCCTTGGTTAAATTTCCTGTTTGGACACTATAGGGTTTAAAAGATGGTATCTGTAGTTTAAATTACAAAATGGGCTTGTGGCCCAGTAGCAAGGAGCGCTGCAAAGGAGCTATAAGGTGGCGTCATTAGCAGGGGAAGAGGCTCAAGTTATGGCCACTTGGAGCCCATGAATTTGGGCCATTTTCGGCACTTAAAGGAGGAGCAGGTTGGACTGCAATAGGGCTTAAAAATAGAGGATTTATTTGTTTGGATAATGTGGATAATATGGCTAATAATGTGGCCGATAAAGGAAGGAAAAGGTGGTGTTATCTGGGGCACTTATGGATGAAAGATCAGATAATGATAAGGGAGGAAATTTAGGAGTTATCTGCTGATCAATAGTGGTGGCCGAATTTCCATCTCTTGGAGGGGGGAGAAATCGGTTTTGATGTGGTTAAGGGGGTGCCAAAATTACCCTTGTTAATCAGTTAGTCTTAGTTTTCAAAAGAGGGCAATTCCGGCTTTTGGTTAGTGGGTGTGCCGAAATTTGATTAGAAAATAGGGCACTTCTTAATTTCGGCATTTACTCTTATTCTCTTCTCTAGTTGTTTCTTTTCTCAAAAATCCGAAAACCCCTAAAGTTCCATCTTCTTATTCATCCTCTACTAAAGCCGAAACCTCATAGCTTTCTCTACATCTTTTTCCCGATTTCTTCAAAAGCTAAAACTCTGAACTTTCTTCTCATCTCCATACTCCTATTCCCTTTTGCCGAACTCTTCACTAAAATCCGAATCTTCATAGATTTCTTCCTATCATCTTCTCTTTGTGTAACACCCCAAACCCGGCCCATGCGTTTCGACCGGATCTGGCGTGTCACGGCTTGTACTTTGAAAACCTTTACTTTGATGGTATTTGAAATTCGTGAGTTAATTAGACAATATTTAAGTAAATAAGCTGCATTTTAAGAATAAAACATTGTATTAAGTATTATTAATTATAAATAAACCTTATCATAAAATTCATAAGTTGCTTAACATTGAAAACGACTTAGTTGAATGAAAACTAGGGGCCTTATTACATAAATATCCTCGAAATAACATTGAAATAAATTAAACTTAAAGAAATCTCAAAAGAAAATAACTTGTAGAAATAGGACTTGATGGCCCCTCGAGTCCGTCTCGGCTCCCATGTCCACGATCTACTGTTCATCTGGAAGAGTAGAGAAAAGGAAAGCGTGAGTCACAAAGACTCAGTGTATAAATCTCAAAACACACATCGACCTGAGCCCACAAACACATTATGGGCCCTGGCCCATACAGGAAGGCATCAATCATAATCACATAATAAACAATAAAGAATGAATAACCCAACCCATCCTAGGTTTCCATCCTCTACACACCAACCCGTACGAACCATCACACCTTGGGGGATTTCTACAATCAACCCTCCATCCACTACACACCAAAACGACAGCCGTACTGCCTATTCCTATTAAGTAGGAATCATTAAACATGGCATAGCCACCGATCACAATGTGACCTAGCATTTATATTTGTGGGTTTTCTACCACCGATCACTGCGTGACCTATCATACACTTCCCCTTCATCATATCAATATCCCATCCCATGCATACACACATAAAGGAAATATCATGCAGTCATATATATATTTTTCGATACACATAGGGAGTTCTATGTTTACGTACCTGGCATCCTTGCTTAACCCTTTTAGGGTTCCATTCGACTGTCTATATAGCCTTATTCCGGCTTTTTAGCCCATAACATACATGAATAGATATACATACAGGTTTATTAGTAGTGTATTAGAGGTCTACACACCTGATTAATGTTGATACCCTTGCTAAACCGATCTACAACCTTGCTCAAAAAGCCGGAAAGATGTGAAACTACGGCCTCTCCTATATTCAGCCATGGTTAGTGTTCTACCCAATTTTATGTATTTGAATAAACAACTCTTCTTACCTTAAAATCCCGAAATTGAAGACTAATGATTTTTCAGCTTTTAGATCTAGTCGACCAAGCTTCCTTAGCTTAGAAGATTTGGCTGGCACTAGAGAGAGGATTCGGCAATGCCGATGGAAGATTTAAATGTCGAAAGTGTAGAACAATTTCTCAAATAGGATGAATAAAAGAAAAAGCGATGGATGCTTTGGCTTTTTAGAGAAATCGGCACAAGGGAAAAGAAAGTGGGGAAGATTTTCGGCTTTTAAAGAAATTAGAGAAAGAAATTTGGAGAAAAGAAGCTAGGGAATTTCGGCACAAAAGGGAGAGGATTTAATGTCAGAAACAAGGAGCTAGCCCCCTCTATTTATAGGAAATTCGGCAACCCTTTGCCATGTAGTAGCTGGTTTCTTTACTCCTCTCAGTGATGGATTCTTGGCCATCACTCTCTTTGTAGATAAATTCCTAACTTTCCTCCTTTATCTTAATCTACTAGCTCATCTAAAAGAGACTTAATTATCTCTAACTCCTCCTTCCTTTATCAGCATATTATCCACATATTTTAATCATTAAAATCCCTAAATCTTAGCCTTTATCTGCTTATTATCCACATAAAATAAATTCCTAAATAATAGCCTTTATCTGCTTATTATCCACATAAAATAAATTCCTAAATAATAGCCTTTATCTGCTTATTATCCACATATTTTAAACATTAAAATCCCTAAATCTTAGCCTTTATCTGCTTATTATCCACATAAAATAAATTCCTAAATAATAGCCTTTATCTGCTTATTATCCACATATTTTAAACATTAAAATCCCTAAATTTTAACCTTGTTGCCATCCACTCCACCTAATCCTAATGCCCAAAATTTAGCTAACTTAAATTAAAAGAATTGGGCTCCATGAAACTTAAATTTGGGCCCCTTACTCCTTGTGTGTGGCGTCACCCCTTGCTCCATTTTAAGTGCCGAAAATTGGCCTAAAAAAACATGGGCTCCTTACGACCCAAAACTTGTTCCTTTTTAATTATTAATGATGCCATCTTAAAATAATTTAATCTGGGCCTTTGCCTAATTCTAAGCCCAAATTTAGACCCCTTTTACTTCAATTAAAATTTTAAACATATCCTCACACTAAACGCGTAGACCCATTAATTCAGGATGTTACACTTTGTGATCTTTTCAAAAGCTGAAATCTTCTAGGAGTTGTCGAATTCTCTGTAAAGGTAGGTGACAATTTCTTCTAATCTATTCTTTTTCTCTTTCGGTTTTTAGAAGACAAAGCCGAAAGGCTAATGGATTAATGGTTTGATGTTTTCTTGTTGGGCGACATTCGGGAATTGAAGTAGATCGCTTAGATCTAAAAGTCGAAACTGTTAGTCTCTGAACTTCATATCTCTCTTTTCGGGATTTCAAGGTAAGGGGTTCTCTTTAGATTCTCTTTAGATTCGCTATCGTAGTTGTGATCTTAACCATATGTTATGATAAGGTCTTTTACTGGAATCAAATATCGATCAGGTGAATGAGGGGATTGGATCTGTAAAACCAATCCCTAAGTTTAAAAAATGAGCGGTGTCAGCAGTTCGGGATTGACCACCTGGTTGTGGACCGGCTTCAGAAAAAATCTTAGGCAGTTAGCAGTCGTATCGGCTTCTGATAATGTCGACATAGAAGGTCTCGTCTTGACTGTAATCAGGTCTGTAGATCTCTAACACACCAATTAATCTGTACTAAATATATATTATGGGCTAAAAGTTGGAAAAAGGCTGTATAGTAATCTGTACTAAATATATGTTATGGGCTAAAAGCCAGAAAAAGGCTGTATAGAAAGTCGGATTACCCAAAAAGGGTAGGCAAGGGATGCCAGGTACGTAAACATAGAAACTTCGCTATGTGTATCGATGTATGTGATAGACTGTGAACTTTTAGGTAGTATATTGTAACATTCCGAAATTGGGCCTAGTAGGATTGGGCCCATTGGGCCTTGGGCATAAGAGTGTTTAAAATTTTTGAGAACAAGAGAACGTCATTTTTTCAAGTTGAACTTATTAGGAATGTGATTTTAGAAAGTTATGGGATTCTATGAAGTTTCGGGTTCAAGTTGGGCCTTAGTGAAATTTTGTGTTTAAGCCTATTAAGGAAAGATTGTAAGTGGCATCAAGGCTTATGGAAATAAATGAGTAAAGTGCTTCCATAAATGAGCTATTGGTAAAGAGGTTATGGCATTAAGTGATGTACCTTGAGGGAAGATGTTCAAATCCCATTGTATGCAAATTTCACTATTATTTTTGCTTTCCTTCCTTATGTATCGGCCAAGAAGTATTTTTGGTAAGTGTGGACTTCATTATTTTGGTAAGGTGGCTAATAGAATATGGCAAGGTTAAAGTTTGGGAAAGGAATCAAGAGGAATAGGAAAGAAATGGGGACAAGAGGCTAATATCGGGGGAGGTGTTTTGGAAAGTATGGGTGGCCAAACTCTTATTCTAAGGGGGGTGCATGTGGACGGTTTTTGAAGTAGTTAGGTGGCTGAAATTTTTATTTTGGCTTTTGGTAAAATCCTAGCTTTGTTTTGGGCAAAAACCTTCTTGACAACTTTGTGTCATTTTTCTCAATTTTGCAACCCTCCTTACCAAATCATAGTAGCACAATAGTGCATTGTTTTCCTCTCAAATTCTTTTCTTTTCCTTTGCTTTGTGCCGAAATTACAAGCCTTGGTGACCATATTTTCTTCTTTCTTTTTACTTTGGTTGAATTTCCCTAGCACAATTGTGCACTTTCCTGCTCTTTTGTTTGATCAAGATTTTCATCTCTTGTTCATTCCCCTTTTGATAACCGAAATTACCAATGCACTCTTCTTCCATCCAATCTTTTCTTAATCAAATTGGTAAGTGATTGAATATTCCTCTTTTCATTTCTTTTTCTTTCTCTTCCAAGCCGTATATAGGTGAAGGAGGTGTGTTGTGGTGATTCTTTCTCAAGCCGAATAAGGTGTGGCTAATATTGTTTTTGTGTTAATCACTTCTAAGGACTCAAAGTACTATATCGGATGGCCAATCGAACACCTAGCCCTCGAAATAAGAGACTCGGATCGTTGGTAAGTGATAGATTGATTACCAATCGCAATAATTGGTTGAAGTGGTAATTTAGTTTTGGACTAATTGTTGACCGATTGTACCTTTAGGTGCCGCGGAGAGTATCGTGTTACGGATTCTGAATAAGGTGTGTAATCCCGTACCCTTCCGAATATATGTTTGAAATGGTGAGTAAATCTCACATCTCTCTGAACGTTTACATGAAATATTCTGTGATTCTGTAGAAATATCGAAGAAAAACCGATAACCAGCATCTGTGATCACTCGGACGTGCGTATGCTCGTAGTGGTACTCATGTTTTATAATAAAATAGTTTTGGTCAGAAACAGTGACGTGTATTTTAAAAATCATAAAAAATTGGATAAAAGGAATTTCAAAGTGAGAAAGATATTAGATTAAAGCTTACCGTGTCTATTTTAATATGGAAGAAACGGAGAAGGAAAAGGAATTTTATATTCGGAGATATGTTAATTTTAGTGAGACTGGTTCTGAATGACTTTGGGTATTCTGTTCTGTCTTGGAAAAATCGTATAAAATTGTACAAAGTGAATTACGAGTTATAATTGATATGTATGGATTCCTTAGTGAACCTATTTTCAATAGAAACAAGTGGGAGCAGTAGATGAAAAGCATACAGTAAGATATTTGAGATTAAGATAAGAGAGGTCAGAATCGTTGGATAGTGAAACAAGGGAAATTTTAAGGAATAAACTATACTAAATGGTTAAGCTAAAAATTATGGAAATATTATAGTAGAAAGATATACGAGTCTAGTTTCAAGGAAAATTTACGGATTTAGATTTCGAGTTTCCAAACTCGAGTTATAGTCAGTTTAGTTAGTACGACGCAAATGGACAGTTTCGATTTTATGCCCCAAATTAGTAATTAAGCCTAGGTTGCGAAATTACCATCACAACCTTAGAGGGTAAATTACCGAATTACCCTTAGTGGGCACGATTACCGAATTATGGAAATGCCCTTATGGGCCGAATTACGAAAATGCCCCTAATGGGCCGAATTACAAAATGTCCCTATAGACCGAATTACGGAATTGCCCTTAATGGGCTATTTGGTTAAAAAGTGATATTTTGGGCCATATAAATTATTTGATAAATTGGTCAAAGTATGAAAATTTTGAAAAGGGCCTCATGTGATTAATGGGCCAAATTTGCTAGATCAATTAATGGGCCAAATTTGCTAGATCGATTAATGGGCCAAATTGCTAGTCTGCTTAAAGGGCCAAATTGCTAGGTTGCTTAATGGGCCAACTTATTATGGGCCTTATGTTGAAATTATCTTATGAATATTGTTATGCTTTGTATATGCATACATGATTGCATGGGTTGGGATAAAAATTGAAGAGAAGTTCTGGTGGCTCTGCCACAATCTAGTTCTATGGCTCTGCCACAAACATTTTAAATGGCTCATTGCTTGCGAATTAAATGGCTTAATGCCTGCGATTGGTGTGTTGGCGGGATGGGTTGACTTGATCCCCACAGGTGTGCTGGTTGGTACGAGTGGTGTGTAGCGGACGGAAATTTAGGCTTGGTTGGGAATTGCATATCTCATGCATATTATATACATGTTATTATGTTATGATTGTAATGGGCTTATGTCCAAAATATTTCTATGTGTGTTCCGACCCAGTGGATGATGGTAAGGGGATTATACACTAAGTTCTTGTAACTCACCCCCTTTCTCTTAACCCTTGTAGGTAATGCTCCGTAGTGAGGACTTGGGCCCGTGGATGACTCGGTGGAGGCTATACTTCCGAAATGGAGTTATCGAATTTTAAATATCTATTTCCGTTTATTTTATTATTTTGCTATTTTGGTTTAAGTTGTAATAAGGCCTCTGGAGTATTTTATTATTTGCTTTATTGTTGTTATATTTATTATTTTGCTTAAATTGTTTAAAATGAGATTTTTTTTCTAAAAACGTAAACAAAGGTTTTCCAAAATCGATTAACAAATGGATTTCAAAATAAACTTTTTCAAATATGATTTAACTCGAACTTTCTTTCAAATTATTAACAACATTTTCAAAAGTCACTGATTTAAAGTTCAATTCCTTGATTGTGAATCATCAATCAATCTCTCAAAAATACTTGTATTTTATCTACGTTTCCGCGATGTTTCAAAATGCTTTTACAACTCTATTTCTAACATCACATTTTCGTAAATCGTTTATTTCAAATATGCTTGCGCAACCGAAAAGGTTTATTAAAGATGATTATGTTTTTTTTACGTAGACACAATTTTTTAAGTGTTTGGTTTTAACAAAGAGGCTGAAAATTTCGAACGAGTTTTTGTGACACGCCAGATTCGGGCCTAACTTCTAGGCCGGGTTTGGGGTGTTACATTTTATGGTATCAGAGCCCAATTTCAAAACTCGGCTGTGGTTTAGGTTAAAAAATGTTTCCAAAATTGTTTTGAATTTGAAATTATAAATGCATGTTCTGAAGGAAGTATGGCATCACGGGTATCCGGCACCAAGTCAAGTAAGTATTTGTTTTCGTTTTATGATTATTGTGATATGACTATAGGAACACTCTAGAACTTTTAGTTTTATATGCTGAAACTATAGAGATTGAGACTTTAGGATGCGTTTTGCGAAAACAACTTTACTTTTTGTACTCCATAAAACATTGTTTAATAAACACTGAAATAGCATAATGATTCATAAAACTCTTAATAAGATTATTGCGACTTAGTAAACATGAACGCTAGAAGACGTGGTAGCGATAGGTGTGGATGTGGTAAAGGCCAAGGTGCTAGGGCTAGATCTTCGGTGCCGAGGCATATTTCCGAAAGGGAGGCGTTAGCATCGCTAGTGGCTGAGACGGGGTCTCATGATCGAGCTGGAATTGATGAGCTGACTCAGATAGTTAAGGAAGTTTTGGAGGAGGTTAAAGGAATCGGTGAAGCACCTCGAGTTGGGTCTGTGGACTGTAAAAAGAAAAGAGATCGCGGTTCTCTAGGGTCACAGTCTCGTTCTGTAAAGCATGTCAAGGCACGTCCAAACTTTTCGACTTGCAATTACAGCGGAAAGTGTCATTCGAGTGAATGTTGGAGTAGGTCAGGAGCATGTTTGAGATGCGGGTCTAAAGAGCATAAGGCTCGGGATTGTTTCATCACCATCAAGTCAGGTATGTTTTGGTTGGAAGTGATGATTGAATGTAAGAAAATTTTTGATATAAGTGGTAGATAACGATTTGCTTTTGTGGTTAGATGTTTGGTTGTGTGAAAGCGGATTCAAGATTTTGTTAAAAGTACATTGTGGTTTTAAGGTCAGAGTGTGCAGCGAAAGCATTGTGGTGTGACTTGAGCGGAGCGTTTAGTAGTTGGTTGGAAATTTCGAGAACGAAATTTCTTTAAGGAGGGTAGAATTGTAACATCTCGAAATTGGGCCTAGTAGGATTGGGCCCATTGGGCCTTGGGCATAGGAGTGTTTAAAATTTTTGAGAATAAGAGAACGACATTTTTTCAAGTTGGACTTATTAGGAATGTGATTTTAGAAAGTTATGGGATTCTATAAAGTTTCGGGTTCAAGTTGGGCCTTAGTGAAATTTTGTGTTTAAGCCTATTAAGGAAAGATTGTAAGTGGCATCAAGGCTTATGGAAATAAATGAGTAAAGTGCTTGCATAAATGAGCTATTGGTAAAGAGGTTATGACATTAAGTGATGTACCTTGAGGGAAGAGGTTCAAATCCCATTGTTTGCAAATTTGACTATTATTTTTGCTTTCCTTCCTTATGTGTCGGCCAAGAAGTATTTTTGGTAAGTGTGGACTTCATTATTTTGGTAAGGTGGCTAAAAGAATATGGCAAGGTTAAAGTTTGGGAAAGGAATCAAGAGGAATAGGAAAGAAAGGGGGACAAGAGGCTAATATCGGGGGAGGTGTTTTGGAAAGTATGGGTGGCCAAACTCTTATTCTAAGGGGGGATGCATGTGGACGGTTTTTGAAGTAGTTAGGTGGCTGAAATTTTTATTTTGGCTTTTGGTAAAATCCTAGCTTTGTTTTGGGCAAAAACCTTTTTGACAACTTTGTGTCATTTTTCTCAATTTTGCAACCCTCCTTACCAAATCATAGTAGCACAATAGTGCATTGTTTTCCTCTCAAATTCTTTTCTTTTCCTTTGCTTTGTGCCGAAATTACAAGCCTTGGTGACCATATTTTCTTCTTTCTTTTTACTTTGGCCACATTTCCCTAGCACAATTGTGCACTTTCTTGCTCTTTTGTTTGATCAAGATTTTCATCTCTTGTTCATTCCCCTTTTGATAGCCGAAATTACCAAGGCACTCTTCTTCCATCCAATCTCTTCTTAATCAAATCGGTAAGTGATTGAATATTCCTCTTTTCATTTCATTTTCTTTTTCTTCCAAGCCGTATATAGGTGAAGGGGGTGTATTGTGGTGATTCTTTCTCAAGCCGAATAAGGTGTGGCTAATATTGTTTTTGTGTTAATCACTTCTAAGGACTCGAAGTACTATATCGGATGGCCAATCGAACACCTATCCCTCGAAATAAGAGACTCGAATCATTGGTAAGTGATTGATTGATTATCAATCGCAATAATTGGTTGAAGTGGTAATTTGGTTTTGGACTAATTGTTGACCGATTGTACCTTTAGGTGCCGCGGAGAGTATCGTGTTACGGATTCCGAATAAGGTGTGTAATCCCATACCCTTTCGAATATATGTTTGAAATGGTGAGTAAATCTCACATCTCTCTGAACGTTTACATGAAATATTCTATGATTCGGTAGAAATATCAAAGAAAAATTGATAACCAGCATCCGTGATCACTCGGACGTGCGTATGCTCGTAGTGGTAATCATGTTTTATAATAAAACAGTTTCGGTCAGAAACAGTAACGTGTATTTGAAAAATCATGAAAAATTGGATAAAAGGAATTTAAAAGTGAGTAAGATATTAGATTAAAGATTACTTTGTCTATTTTAATATGGAAGAAACGGAGAAGGAAAAGGAATTTTATATTCAGAGATATGTTAATTTTAGTGAGACTGGTTCTGAATGACTTCGGGGTATTCTGTTCTGTCTTGGAAAAATAGTATAAAATTGTACAAAGTGAATTAATAGTTATAATTGATATGTATGGATTCATTAGTGAACCTATTTTCAATAGAAACAAGTGGAAGAAGCAGATGAAAAGCGTACAGTAAGATATTTGAGATTAAGGTAAGAGAGATCAGAATCGTTAGACAGTGAAACAAGGGAAAATTTAAGGAATAAACTGTACTGTATGGTTAAGCTAAAAATTATGGAAAAATTATAGTAGAAAGATATACGAGTCTAGTTTCACGGAAAATTTACGGATTTAGATTTCGAGTTTCCAAACTCGAGTTATAGTCAGTTTAGTCAGTACAATGCAAATGGACAGTTTCAATTTTATGCCACAAATTAGTAATTAAGCCTAGGTTGCGAAATTACCATCATACCCTTAAAGGGTAAATTACCGAATTACCCTTAGTGGGTACGATTATCGAATTATGGAAATGCCCTTACGGGCCGAATTACAAAAATGCCCCTAATGGGCCAAATTATGAAATGTCCCTATGGACCGAATTACGGAATTGCCCTTAATGGGCTATTTGGTTAAAAAGTGATATTTTGGGCCATACAAATTATTTGATAAATTGGTCAAAGTGTGAAAATTTTGAAAAGGGCCTTAATGGGCCAAATTTGCTAGATCGATTAATGGGCCAAATTTGCTAGATCGATTAATGGGCCAAATTGCTAGTCTGCTTAAAGGGCCAAATTGCTAGATTGCTTAATGGGCCAACTTATTATGGGCCTTATGTTGAAATTATCTTATAAATATTGTTATGCTTTGTATATGCATTCATGATTGCATGGATTGGGATAAAAATTGAAGAGAAGTTCTGGTGGCTCTGCCACAATCTAGTTCAGTGGCTCTGCCACAATCTAGTTCGGTGGCTCTGTCACAATCTAGTTCGGTGGCTCTACCACAATCTAGTTCGGTGGCTCTGCCACAATATAGTTCGGTGGCTCTGCCACAAACATTTTAAATGGCTTTTTGCCTGCGAATTAAATGGCTTAATGCCTGCGATTGGTGTGTTGGCGGGGTGGGTTGACTTGATCCCCATAGGTGTGCTGGTTGGTACGGGTGGTGTGTAGCAAATGGAAATTTAGGCTTGGTTGGGAATTGCATATCACATGCATATTATATACATGTTATTATGTTATGATTGTAATGGGCTTAGGCCCAAAATATTTCTATGTGTGTTTCGACCCAGTGGATGATGGTAAGGGGATTATACACTGAGCTCTTGTAACTCACCCCCCTTTCTCCTAACCCTTGTAGGTAATACTCCGTAGTGAGGACTTGGGCCCATGGATGACTCAGTGGAGGCTATACTTCTGAAATGGTGTTATCGAATTTTAAATATCTATTTCCGTTTATTTTATTATTTTGCTATTTTGATTTAAGTTGTAATAAGGCCACTGGAGTATTTTATTATTTGCTTTATTGTTGTTATATATATTATTTTGCTTAAATTGTTTAAAACGAGATTTTTTTTCTAAAAACGTAAACAAAGGTTTTCCAAAATCGATTAACAAATGGATTTCAAAATAAACTTTTTCAAATATGATTTAACTCGAACTTTCTTTCAAATTATTAACAACATTTTCAAAAGTCACGGATTTAAAGTTCAATTCCTTGATTGTGAATCATCAATCAATCTCTCAAAAATACTTGTATTTTATCTACGTTTCCGCGATGTTTCAAAATGCTTTTACAACTCTATTTCTAACGTCACATTTTCATAAATCGTTTATTTCAAATATGCTTGCGCAACCGAAAAGGTTTATTAAAGATGATTATGTTTTTTTTACGTAGACACAATTGTTTAAGTGTTTGGTTTTAACAAAGAGGCTGAAATTTTTGAATGAGTTTTTGTGACACGCTAGATTCGGGCCTAACTTCTAGGCCTGGTTTGGGGTGTTACATATATTGTTTTGATTCTGCCTGTATGTATGCATGGGATGGGGTTGATATGATGAAGGGGAAGAGCATGCTAATAGGTCACTTGGTGATCGGTGGTTAAACCACATTTTATAAAATTAGGTCACAAAAGTGATCGGTGGCGAAGCCACGTTAAATTTATTCCGAATTGATAGGAATAGGCAGCATGACTGTCGATATGGTGTGTAGCGGTTGGTGGGTTGATTGTAGAAATCCCCGAGGTGCGTTGGTTGGTACGGGCTGGTGTGTAGAGGATGGACTATTAGGTTTGGGGTGGGCCATGTTGCATGTAAAGATTCTGTTGCCATTGTGTATGGGCTAAGGCCCATAATGTGTTTATGGGCCCAAGCCTTTTATGTATTTTCGGGATTTGCACACTAAGTCTTGGTGACTCACCCTTTATCTTCCTTAATTTTTCAGATAAGCAGTAGAACGTGGACATGGGAGCCGAGGCGGACTCAAGGGGCCATCAAGTTTTTATTTCCATAAATTATTTTCGGTTTTTTTCTTTAAGTTTAATTTTGAGACCATTTATGTAACAAGGCTCCATAGCTTAGGTTATCGATTTATATGTGTTAATGTTTATATTTTGAATTTGTTTTAAAGACTTAATTCTTATAAGTAATGAAATGGGAATTTCAAACACGTTTAACGCAATGATATGTTTATAAAAAAAAACTAAAAAGGTTTTCTACAAGTAGCACGTATTTATCAAATACCCACTTAAACAAACCGAGATTTCAAATCCCTTCAAAGAGAAGTTTTCAACTGTTAACCCGTAGCATACCAGATCTGGTCGTAGCGTTTGGACCGGGTTTGGGGTGTTACAATTATAGTGTAAGAAATGAAAAAAAAAATGTGTAAAGTTTTTCTATAGTTAATAATTTAATAAAATTTTACAAAATAATTGTTTTCAAAAATTACGAATGAAGAGGCATGTGTTATCTATTTGTAAAAAATAGATGTGCTCAGTAGACTTAAGAAGTCATATTTTAGATAGTGTCGAAAAAATATATATATAAATATTAGTTGGTTTTAAAACTCATGACAACTAGATTTGAAAAATTAAATTATGTGAAATTATATTTTTTTTAATTTCTCTAAAATAGAAAGATAAAGTTCATAATTACAGCTACAACAAACTCCAAAAGCTAAGGAGGAGCATACTGGACTTAAAAATGTAATTTGTGAATTTAGATTCAATGTTAAGCATCGATTAATTTTAAATTAATTGGCAATAGATTAAAATTTTAACTTATATATAGCCATAAAGTATTCATAGATTAAGCTGCAATAAGCCCAATTTATCAAATTTTACAATTTTATCTTATTCATTTTTAATAAAAAAATGTAAATGTTGAAGAAAAGATATTTTAAAAATATCAATAATTAAAAATCAAATGAATAAAGAAGCAATTATCTAATAAAGCAAAGCAGATTATCATGACGTTTTTATCGCATATTATCACTAACAACAACATTTTATATCATGTATATTTTAAAAATTAACATATTGGGTTAAAAATTAACCCAATATCATGCATTCTACATAAATCACTAACAACAATTAATACACTAAAATTGAAGAAAAAATCACCAACATCAGATTCTCAAATTAATCCAAAAGAAAAAAGAAGGTAGAAAAATTAAGAAACATGAAAACAAATAAATTGGAAAGGAAAATTTAAGAGCAAATAACCTTGTTAATTTTCAGACAAGCTTTGACGATCTGTGTTATTTGGTGGGGGTTCTTTTCTACAACAGAAAGAAAACAGCCCTCATCAGGTGTCTAAATATCCAAACATTAATAAACAAGCAACACCTACAAGCCAAAAAAAAAAAAAAAAACAGCATCCAAGGTATACAAACAATTTTACTTTCAGGTAATGATGAATCAAGCCACATAGATGTTAGTATTAGATTAGCATTTACTTTGTGCTTCAACTGTTCCAGGAAAAGGTTCAAAATAAAAATAAAAAGCTCTTTCCAAGTATTTCAACAAGACAAACATTTTAATTCAGTTTTACCTAGTGAACAAAATTTCCACAACCAAATGATTTGATGATAAACAAAAATGACAACTGAAGGCACAGTTTCAAAAATAGAAAAGAACACAATATACAATTTTGCCCGAGCCCACACAGACCAAAAAATAAACCAGAATAAAAAATAACCCA
Source organism: Gossypium australe (assembly GCA_005393395.2). NCBI lineage: Eukaryota > Viridiplantae > Streptophyta > Magnoliopsida > Malvales > Malvaceae > Gossypium > Gossypium australe. Next base: position 110,815,485 of record CM016623.1, read on the forward strand.
AATGTCTATAATAGTCCATTTACAAAGCCCAAAATAAACCACCCATAGCCCACTTATACCCCTAAGTAGGTTACACCCTAGACCCATTACACCCATTAGCCTAGACCTAATATGTAGAGCCCAAAAGGCCCAACTCCAAATCAGAAACCAAGGGTTTCTGAAACCCTAGGTTTCCTCGCGCCGCAAGCAGGGCTACTCCAATCGTCGCGCCGCAATGCCAGGCCAACAGTCGCGCCGCTTCAGCCGGAGACCAATTGTCGCGCCATAGTCTCGTCCGACCCTTCGATCGTGCCATAATTCATGGACATCGTCTCGAGATCTTCAACCTGCAAAAAAAAAGGAAAACACCGGAGCAGAAAAGGAAACAAATCGCAGCGAAGAAAAGACACAGATATGGAAAGATATGGAAAGATATCTTTTTCTTTTTTTTATTTTGTTTTTTGGGTATAAAACCCCTTTGTAAAATCTGTAATAAAAAAGAGGGAAGGCAATAAAAAAACAGAGTTTCAGACACAAATATTCTCGCAAAATACAGAGAGAAATAAGCATACGAACACGATACAAATATGCAAAAGCACAAAAAACACAGACTTTACACACGAATACTCAACAGTCAGTGATTCTAGAGGTGATTTTTCGTTCTGTATATTTTTCTTATTTATTTTATTATTTTTCATATATTTGCACACATAACTATTCTGTTTAAAGAAAAATATAAAAGAAAGGAGGGTTACCTTTTGGAGAACGGTAGAAATCAAATGTTTTAGGCCTCCGGCCACCGTCTACGGAGGAGCGTAGGGCGCGTCGAGGCAGTGACCAGAAGATTGAAGATCGAAGGCCTAGGTAGCTTTCAGAGGATTTTTAAGCGTTTTTTTTTAAATACAAACTCAAAATGATTTTTTTAACAAAACTGATATTTATAGATGAAAGCAAACGGCACCGTTTTGATAAAGCATGACCCGCGCGTTGACCCGGATCCGAACTAGGGTCCGCGTGTTTTTTTTGAAAAAGGGAAAATTACTCTTTTTGATCCTTCTGTTATTTTATTTAATTTAATTATGTCCTATTAACTAATTCACTACTTAAAATTGACCTTTAAAACCCGATTATATTTCAATTTAGTCCTTTTTACCCTTTTTTTAATTTTTTTAAATTGATATTAAATTAAATATTATATATTAATTATCTACATTAATTTATTAAATTATAAATATTTGTTATTTTTTTCTTATTATTTTTATTATATATTATTTTAGTATTTATATACATATATTGTATATTATATTTTTTTAAAGTACTATATATTATACTATAATCATTTATAATGTGTTCATTTTTTTAATATCCTTTTTAAAATCATTATATTTTTGACACATTGTTCATATTGTTGTTCCTTTTATTTATTTGCATGAAATATGTCCATAGTTGTTTTTATTTTATTTTTATACTTCATCATATATTTGCAATTGTTAGTGTAGGAATTATTATTTGTTGTATTTCAAATTATTATTGTCTATCTTAAATATTAGCATGTCATATTTTTTGTTCAAATGTAATATTACCACATAGTTATAGTTTATGATAAAGAATACATTTTTATAAAATCAATATTTTATAAGGGTTTTCAAAAGAAGGCAATGTTTTAGTATTTAGAAATTCGGGAGATAGTGCCCAATCGTGCTGGGTTGCGATTTCCCGTTTGGCTAAATAACTAAATATCCTTTTAACAAGTTTTATAAAATTATGAGACGATCTTAGTGACGAAGGTTTAAAAATGTCATGTCCAATCGTGCTGGATGTGATGTTTATATTCCTTCGAATCGAAGAAATCTAAAATTTTAAATCAAAATTACTCAAAGTTTTATAAATTATGAGATGATCTTATTTACGAGGGTTTAAAAAACACCGTGTCCAATCGTGCTGGATGTGATGTTTATAATCTTTCGGATCGAAGAACTCTCATATTTTAAATCAAATTGTTCGAAGTCTTTTGGAAATCATATTTTTAAATGCTTTTAAATTTTAAACATTTGGACATAATTTTATCGATTAGGTACCAATTTTTGGGCGTTATGAGGGTGCTAACCCTTCCTCATACGTAACTGACTCCGGAACCCATTTTCTTGTTTTTGTGGACCAAAATCAAATGTTTTAAAATAAAACGTTTTGAAAGGTGATCCAATCACACCTAAGTAAAAAAAAAGGATTGGTGGCGACTCCCATTTTGTTTTTAAAGTCGATCCCCATTTTTCTAAACCCGATTTTAAAATGGTTTCGACAGCTTGGCGACTCCACTGGGGACCAATAAGAGAGTCAAGCCGTAAAATCGATAATTTCATGTCCTTTTGTGCGAATTTAAAATTATAATTTTAAAAATATGATCCTTTTATTGCATGTGGTTTCAATATATATTTTTGCATTGCACTGCATGACCGTCGTGGTCACACCCTTAAGTGGGAGCAAGAAGCTATGCTTTCGTGAGGTTTTCACCTCTGCATGGGCTAGTGGACTGCTTCCGGGATACATCCGTACCTATGTCTTCGTGAGGTTTTCACCTCCGTATGGCTATAAGGAAATGTATTCCCCTGAACCGAACTCGGTCCATATGAGCCTATAATGGGTGAGGATCGAGGAATCTGCTGGTTCGGGTACCTCAACTTTAGAGCTGAACCACACTTAGAGAATATAGGAACCCACCCTAAGTAGAACTACATCAAGCCTTAGTGAACACCCAGATAGGTGTTTGTTTATTTTACTTGTTTTATATTCCATGATACTAACTACTGTGTTTTATTCTTTTGTGCACATCATTTCATATTTTAAGAGGTATCGATTCACGGTCAGTTTCTAAGTTAGAAAGCTGGTTATGGAGAACAGGTTCCTTGATAAAGTTGAAGACAATGCAATCGTTCGTATATGGTTAGAGCAAAACCAATTAGAAAGAAGATTTCAGGGTATGGGTTCATTTAAGCAAGAGGGGAATAGGGGCAATGCTAGAATCCTTGTCTTCTCAGTCACCTGTGCTTCTTGATGTTGTTCTGATCAAAGCAGAATTGGAAGCGAAGAAGATTGTACGACACCCTATGGCAAGGTGTGGTGTTGGAACTAAAGGGCAAAAGGTAACTATACTCACCAATCATTTCAAAGTGAGCGTGGGTAGACACTTCTGTCAGCACAGCGTTTCTCTTTCATATGAAGATGGTCGCCCTATGGACGGTAGGAGTGTTGGAAAGGAAATGACTGATAGAGTGCATGAGACCTACAAAAATGACTTGGATGGAAAGAATTTTGCATATGACGGTAAAAAGGTTTATTTATTATAGGCCTACTACCAAACAACAAACTTGAGTTTACTGTGGTACTTGAGGATGTTGCACGTATCAGAAACAATGGAAATGCAGGCCCTGATAGTCAGGATAACCCAAATGGACGTGAGAAAGAAAGAGATTTAGAAAGCCGTATCATTAGCTATACTGCGAAGATACCCATGCAAGCAATTCAAAAGGCTCGGAGCGGGCAGGAATCTGAAAATTCTTAAGAAGCATTGAGGGTGCTGGATATCATTTTAAGGTAGCATGCTGTAAAATAGGGATGCCTACTTGTTCGTCAATCTTTCAAGATAATCAGAACAACTTCACAGACATTGGAGGAGGTGCCCTTGGCTATAGGGGTTTCCATTCAAGTTTCAGAGCCACTCAAGGAGGCTTTTCATTAAATATCGATGTATCAACTACCATGATAATCCAACCTGGTCCAGTAATTGATCAACTTTCCAAAGAGCTTATCTGGTTGGAAAATTGAGGTAGATGTCTCAAAAAAGGATGAATGTTTCGTCTAAGTTATGATGATGAACCAATGCTGAAATCTTGAGGTGTTAATATCAACTCTAATCTCACCCAAGTAGATGGACGCATTCTGCCAACACCAAGGTTAAGAAGGGGCAATGGTGGAAATTTCTTTCAGAGGAATGGGCGTTGGAAGGAAGAGCTTCATCATTCCCATGACCAAGTTAGAAGCTCGGATTACTTCATGGGTTAAGCAATGGCTCAGATTCGAGAGGTAGTTGATCATCTTCAGAGTTTGGCCTCACAGGCTGATACATTAAGCATGAAGTATGAGCTACGGTCAGATCGTGGTCAAGAGTTGGCTTTGTAGGAAAGTCAGAACTTTAGGATTTAGGGCGAAAGCATATAGTAGTCCGTTTTATGTAAAAGAATTTATTTTCTAATAAATTTTTCTAAAATGAAGTTGATTAGAATTGATACTTCTTTGTATTCATGCATTTGCATTAGACTTCTACAAAAGATGTTTCAGTTAACCTGGAAAACATAGAACAAAGATTGGAAAGAATAGAGTAAATGCAAATACAGATACGGTAATCGAAGGAGGAGACAAGGAAGTTGCGACTCCTTTAAGAAATCAAAAATGAAGAGGGAATTAGTAAACGAAGTTTCTAAGCCCTTATGTACTTGGAAGTGTTTTGAATAATAGGATTAAGGAAGAAATCTCTAATTTTTTTAAAGCTGATCTATAGTAATATTCAAAACATGCTTGTTGCCTTAAGCCTAGAGGTAATAAGAACCCTTTTGTAAAATAGGCTCATGTTCAAAATTTTATTTCAATAAAATGCATTTATTTCATACTGTACATATTTTACCAATATTCTTTCATTCTTTATTGGTGACCATACTATCCAAATAATTATCCTTAGAATCATTTATTCTTTGGACTTGTTCGCCTTCGTACCTAGGTACCCAGATATCAAACGTCATGAGCGACATTGTTACTGACTCCCTTTTTGAATGAGATATGGGTCTAAAGGATATCAAGACTTTGAAGATGACAGAGACTGTGACATGTCTTTTGACTTGTTGGGAATGGTTTAACAAGATGAAAAACAGACCTTACTTAACAAAGGGTCAACGGATATTATGAACCTAGAAAAGGGGTGAAGATTGTAGCCTAGCTCATCTCAGAAATAAGGCGAGACATTATTGAATTATCTTCAAGAATTCAAAGATGTTTTCGCACGACTATAACATGTATGGGCTATTAAGACGCGGGCTAAACAAGAGGATGGGGCACTGATGGTCTACCATGAAAGGGGATTACATCAGTTATACCATAAATGCCGTATTCAAGGAGACAAGATTCATGTGCTTACTCCAGTTCTTCACAAGCTTTCCATATGTGGGGCATGGATGTGATGGGACCAATGTAACACCCCAAACCCGGCCCATGCGTTTCGACCGGATCTGGCATGTCACGGCTTGTACTTTGAAAACTTTTGTTTGTGTGTTATGGAAATCATAAGTCAATTGAACATTAATTGGAAAGATAGGTGGCATTTTAAAAATATGGAATCCTTTGTATTATTATTATTAAAAGTATAAACAAACCTTATCATAAATTCATAAGTTGCTTAACATTGAAAACGACTTAATTGAATGAAAACTAGGGGCCTTATTACATAAATATTCTCGAAATAACAATGAAATAAAGTAAACTTAAAGAAATCCCAAAAGAAAATAACTTGTAGAGATAGAACTTGATGGCCCCTCGAGTCCCTCTCGGCTTCCATGTCCACGATCTACTGTTCATCTGGAAGAGTAGAGAAAAGGAAAGCGTGAGTCACAAAGACTCAGTGTATAAATCTCAAAACACACATCGACCTGAGCCCACAAACACATTATGGGCCCTGGCCCATACAGGAATGCATCAATCGTAATCACATAATAACAATAAAGAATGAATAACCCAACCCATCCTAGGTTTCCATCCTCTACACACCAACCCGTACCAACCATCACACCTTGGGGATTTCTACAATCAACCCTCCATCCGCTACACACCAAAACGACAGCTGTACTGCCTATTCCTATTAAGTAGGAATCATTAAACGTGGCATAGCCACCGATCACTATGTGACCTTATATTTAAATTATGTGGGATTTCTACCACTGATCACCAAGTGACCTATCATGCACTTTCCCTTCAATTATCATCATTCCCACCCCATGAGTACATACATAAAGAAAACATCAAGCAGACTTATATATTCTTCGATACACATAGGGAGTTCTATGTTTACGTACCTGGCATCCTTGCCTAACCCTTTTTAGGGTTCCATTCGACTGTCTATACAGCCTTATTCCGGCTTTTTAGCCCATAACATACATAAATAGATATACATACAGGTTTATCAGTAGTGTGTTAGAGATCTACACACTTGGTTACCAATAAAACGATGCTTTCTATGTCGACGCTATCCTTAGTCGACACTACTGCTATCTGCCTAAGGTGTTGTTCAGAAGTCGGTCCACAACCAATTGGCCAATCTCGAACAGCAGATACTGCTCGTTTCTTAAACTTAGGGATTCTTTCCTTTGCCTGATCCATATTTAATTCCATCAAATCCTTATCAGAGCTACTATAACAATATTTAATCGTTAATCCTCCTTATAGAGTTAAAATCATATATATATTGAACGAATTTAATAAAAATCTAAGGATAATCTTCTTACCTTAAAATCCCGAAATTGGAGACTTATGATTTTCGGCTTTTAGATCTAGTCGACTAAGCTTCCTTCAAATCCCGAATTGCCGCCCATCATAAAACCATTAACTATTAGCTTTCGGCTTTTTCCTTTCTAAAATAGATTATGAGAACTAATCAAAAATCGATTCTTACCTTAGCTTAGGAGATTCGGCTAGCACTAGGGAGAGGATTCGGCAATGCCAATGGAAGATTTAAATGCCGAAGGTATAGAACAATTCTTCAAATAGGATGAATAAAAGAAAAAGCGATGGAAGCTTCGGCTTTTTAGAGAAATCGGCACAAGGGAAAAGAAAGTGGGGAGAAGTTTCGGCTTTTGAAGTAGAAGAAAGAAATTTGGAGTGGGAGAGGCTAGGGAATTTCGGCACTAAGGGAGAGGATTTTAGGGTTTTCAATGTCAGAAACAAGGAGCTAGCCCCCCTATTTATATATTTTTTGACACCTATTGCTAAATACCGAAAACGCCCTTAAAATTTAAGCTAGAAGAGAAATGAATTTCGGCACACTCTATGCCATGCAGTAGCCGAATTTTACACTCTTCTAGGTGGTGGATTTTTGGCCAACACTTCCTTTGGAGATAAGCTCCTAACTTTTCTCCTTTTTATCTATGATATTATCACTTAAAAATCCACATAAATTTTCCTATTTTATAGCCTTGTAGCCGTCCACCTCTTACTAACCCTAATGCAAAATTTAACTCACTTAAATTAAAAGATCTGGGCCTCATTAAACTTAAATTTTGGGCCCCTAAATCCCTTGTGTGTGGCGTCACTTCTAATTCCCTTATAGTGCCACTTATTGTTGGGCCACAAGCCCAGGTTTGGTATTTTAAACATAATTACCACCTTTTTAATTCCTTAATGCCCAAGCTAATAATTTAATCAAGGCCTTAGCCTAATCCTGAGCCCAATTTGGACATCTATCACTTAAATTAACCTATTAAAGTTATCCCTGCACTAAATGCATAGGCCCATAAATTTAGGATGTTACAACCAATCTCGTCAAAAGCTTTTAATCAAAATCGACTCATTGGCATAGTTTTTGTTTACTTCACTATGAGCGTGGAAGTAGCTTCATATACCAATGTTACAAGGTCGAAGTCATCAAATTCATCAAAAATAAAAATAAAAAAAATGAAGGAAAAGATCAAATGCCATAAAGGATCGCTTTTAAATAACTGTACAAAGTCAAAGTCTACAGTTTGTCCAAAGATCAGGCAGCATATCATAGTGCAACAAAAGTTGCCAAAAAAAAAGAGAAGAAATGAAAGGTGGCTAAGACTTGTAAAGATTGGCATAAGAAGCTATCACTACTCTCTATGATTATCAAACGTTGGTTAGGACCTTTGTTGGGGCAACACATTTCTCATCGGAATAGAAACAGATTTGCCAATTGAATCTAATTGAAGAAAAGGTTAAAAGCTATTCGTCACGACTAGATGATACGAGTTTACATTAAAGAAGTTCATCTTAGGGAATTCCACGAAGGAACCTGATGTTGAAAAGGACCTTTCTTCTATAAAACGATTTTAGAAGAAAGCATATGCCAAACTGGGAAGGACTTATGTAAGGCCTGTTCTAGAGGAGCATTGATATTGATCGAGATGGATGGAGAAAACTTGCCCAATCCGGTGAATTCAGGTTCAGTCAAGAAGGATTTTACCTGAAAGAGAAAAAGACCAAGGTGAAAACCCGCAAAGGGCGCTTTGAGCCCAAAGGGGCTTTGAGTTGAAAACCCGAAAAGGGTGGCTCAAATTTTGACCAAAAAGCGGGGCATATAGTAGTCTTCCTACGTCTAAATTAGCAATGAGGAAATATGGTACGCCTTGGGGCATCGACAAAGTACTCTAGATCCCCTAAACACATATTGAGTTTAAAATGGTCCTCAAGAAGTTGGAGCAAAGAAGCTCAGGCTGCGATATCTGGGGCACCTAGCTTTTATCTTACCCATTTTTGGATTCCTTATTTTTGATTGCTTTATTCTTTTGAGATACACCCAAATCAATTTTCTTTTATTGTCTGGGTTATCTTTGATTAAATTATTTTTTTTGAGCTATGCTCCTGAATAATTTCTTTCTCGTCCATTCTCGTGTTCTTTTTCAAGCATTTATATGAAATAATGATTAATGGACTAAAAAAAACTTTCATAAAAGGAGTTTCATATATTACTCTAGAAGCTTCTAAATAATATGAGGAATCTGAAACATGACTATTGTTCAGAACTCACCAAACCTAAGGGCTAGAAACATTGGAAATTGATTATCTCTTCGGATTCTTATTGGATAAGACAACTCTGTGGGTGATGCCATATCAGCAAATGACGAACAAGGTCAAGCCAAGTATAAAAGGGGATCATTGTCGAGAGACCCTGCATTCATGGGAATGGTCGAAAATGATACAAGTTATATACCTCTGAGTGGTAATAGATTGGATGGAAGAAGCCAAATGTTATTATAGTAGGAGGCACAAACTTCATGTCCCAAAGTTTGAGTGGAGTGGACTCAAAATTACCACAGGGCAAAATAATTTAGCAAAAAATGATACTTCAAGGGGAACAAAGATGAAAACTTGACGGATAAATGAGTGATAACACTTTGAGCGGGAACCATACTCATATTATTTTTACATATCATAGCATGTCTAATTAGGAGCATTTGATGCATTTCGATCAAGGCATCCTAATCATTAGACAATAGCATATATTAGGTTATGTAGTAAGATTGAAGATTCCAGTCTGACATCCCTGAGTTTGCAGTGGAGCAGATTGGAGCTAGCAGATCGGGCAATTTCTGAGCTTGCAGGAAGCCGATCGAAGACATCAATCTGGTGATCCCTGAGCCTATAGGGATCAGATTGAAAATAGCAGATCTGACAATTCCTGAGTTTGCAGGAAGTAGATCGAAGACATCAGTCCTATCTCCCTAACCAGCAGTGGAATAGGTCAAAAATTGTAGATCTTGTCACCCTAAGCAGTAGGGAACCAGATCGAACGGCAAATCTTGTCTCCCTAAGCAGTAACGGAACAGATTTAAGCCACCAGCCCTATCTCCCTAACCAGCAGTGGAATAGGTCGAAGATTGTAGATCTTGTCACCCTAAGCAGTAGGGAACTAAGATCGAACGGCAAATCTTGTCTCCCTAAGCAGTAGTGGAACAGATTTAAGCCATCAACCCTATCTCCCTGATCAGCAGTGGAATAAGTCAAAGATTGTAGATCTTGTCACCCTAAGCAGTAGGGAACCAAGATCGAACGGCAAGTCTTGTCTCCCTAAGCAATAGTGGAACAGATTTAAGCCACCGGCCCTATCTCCTTGACCAGTAGTGGAATAGGTCAAAGATTGTAGATCTTGTCACCCTAAGCAGTAGTGGACCAAGATCAAATGACAAATCTTGTCTCCCTAAGCAGTAGTGGAACAGATTTAGCCACCAGTCTGGCATCCCTGAGTTTGCAGTGGAGCAGAATGAAGATAGCAGATCTGGCATTCCTGAAGTTGCAGAAACAGATCGAAGACATCAAATCTTGCCTTCCTGAGCTTTGCAGGAAGAAGATCGAAGATAGCCAATCTGGCATTCCTGAGCTTTGCAGGAAGCAGATTCAAAATGACAGATCTGACGATTCCTGAGTTTGTAGGAAGCAGATCGAAGACATCAGTCTGGTGATCCCTGAGTTTGCAGGAATCAGATTGAAAATATCAAATCTGGTCTCCCTGAGTTTGCAGTGGAGCAGATCAAAAGATAGTGGATACTGCCTTCATGAACTTGAAGCTATCAAACTTACTGAAATCAAGATGAAGTTCCAATACCAGTGAAGTTGCAGTAGATTGGGAGTCATTTGAAGAAGACGAGGATCAAAGAAGTCGAAGCTCGGCCAAAACCGGGCAAAACTGGTCATTTTATTGTCTTTGCTCTATTCTTGTTTCACAACAATGAGCAAAGAGGGGCAGCTGTAAGAGGCCCATTTTGCTCGAGCCTACACAGACCAAAAAATAAACCAGAATAAAAAATAACCCAAATGTCTATAACAATCCATTTACAAAGCCCAAAATAAACCACCCGTAGCCCACTTATACCCCTAAACAGATTACACCCTAGACCCATTACACCCATTAGCCTAGACCCAATATTTGGAGCGCAAGAGGCCCAACTCCAAATCAGAAACCAAGGGTTTCTGAAACCATAGGTTTCCTCGCGCCGCAAGCAGGGCTACTCCAATCGTCGCGCCATAGTCTCGTCCGGCCCTTCGGTCGTGCCATAATTCATGGCCATCGTCGCGAGAGCTTCAACCTGCAAAAAAAAAAAAGGAAAACACCGGAGCAGAAAAGGAAACAAATCGCAGCGAAGAAAAGACACAGATATGGAAAAATATGGAAAGATATATTTTTCTTTTTTTTTATTTTGTTTTTTGGGTATAAAACCCCTTTGTAAAATCTGTAATAAAAAATGGGGGAGGCAATAAAAAAACAGAGTTTCAGTGTAACACCCCTTACCCGAAACCCTTACCGGAATCGAGTACGTGGCATTACTAGACTTGACTATTAACTTAAGGTGTAAAATTTTAAAGCTGTCCAACTGTGTCATGCTGACTAAATCGACCATAACTCGAGTTATAAAACTCGAAATTTAGATCCGTAAATTTTCCTTGAAACTAGACTCATATAAAATTTCACCATAATTTTTCCAGAATTTTTCATGTGGCCAATTAGTACATTTTATTCATCAAAGTTACCCTTATTACACTGTCTGACAATTCTGACCTGTCTCTACAAAAGTACAGTTATCTCATTGAACAACTTTCATATACTGTTCTAGTTTATACCAATGAAAAATAGACTCAATAAGGGTTTTACACATATAACCCATGCTTCCTAATTATTTTTGTACAATTTTTGACAATTTTTCCAAAACAGAACAGTGACTCACGAATGCATTCGGAGCAGGTCTCACTAAAACTTAATTATCTCATAATATATAAATCTTTTGCCTATCTGTTTCTTCCATGTAAAAATAGACACAATAAGGTTTAATTCTATACTTCATTCACCATCTAATTCAACTTATCCTATTTTTGGTGATTTTTCTAACTCACATCACTGCTGTAACTAAAGACTGTTTCTATACTAAATATGCTTTCTAGCTTATAACCGGATATACTCACATGCAATTCATACTCTCCATGCATTTTTAATCACTTACGAAGATAGCTTGTACTTAAAACATTCACATGATATTCTAACATCATCGATTTAAAGGAGTATCACTATTACCCACATTTATGACAAAACCCCAAAAACATACATAACCAAATATTTAGCCATATTCGCATGGCTGTTATATACAAGGTCAAACATCGTATGTTTGTAAAACTTCATCTAGCCTATACATGCCTTCTAAATCGCAACCAAAAATTCAAAATACCAAAGGAAGGCGATAGTGTGGATGACTTCTTGAAGATCCTTCCCGAGCCCGCAACGTGACCAAAATCTATAAAACAAAGAAGAACATTTCACGTAATTAAGCTTACTAGCTTAGTAAGTCCTAACTCATGATAATAAAACATTTATACTTGAAAACCAATTGTTCCATAATAGCACATTCTAACTCGAATTCCATCATATAACATCCATCAATATTAATTTCAAACACATATAACACAATTTTCACAATATTAATTTAACCCAGGTAATATTAAGCATACATACCTTACATGCTTACCTGAAACGTAAACCCAATAAATTAACTTTAAGTTATCTTGAACAAGGATTCGATTTATCTTTGGTAAAGTACATCACCGGCATCAAGCCTGCTAGGCATAAAAGCCCGTAAAGTAACACCGGCACAAGGCCTGCTAGGCGTAGAAGCCCGATAAATAACACCGGCACAAGGCCTGCTAGGCAAAAAGCCCGATAAATAACACCGGCACAAGGCCTGCTAGGCAAAAAGCCCGATAAATAACACCGGCACAAGGCCTGCTAGGCATAAAGCCCGATTAATAACACCGGCACAAGGCCTGCTAGGCATAAAGCCCGATTAATGTCACCGGCACGAGGCCTGCTAGGCTCGAAGCCCGAATGTCAGAATATTATTATATGCTTTTCACATTTCACTATCACATATCGAATCATAAACATTTATTCCCATTGCAATAAATAAATTTGAAATCAATCTAATCCATCATTATCACATTCGGCTAACTCATGGTTTTACACCAAGCTTATACAAATTTTATCATTCACTAGATATGTAAATGATCTTTAAATAATAAGTAGCTGAAGAACTTACTCATTCACCTTGCATTAGCCAGAATAATTTCCATCATATACTCAACATAAATCATCAACCAATATGTAGATATACATTCGGCCATGATGCAATTGGATATTAACATTCATCAATTTTTAATAGTCAAGATAACCATAATTTATTCTTTGACATAATTTAACTAAAGGGCTTACCTCGGTTGTCGATAGTCCGTGCGAATCGGCTATTCGAGAACCTTCGTCTTTCCCCGGTCTAATTCGGTCTTTCTTTGCTCTTGATCTAAAACACATTAGAATTTAGCTCATTTAATCTCATTTCATCTCAATTTAGTCCCAAAACACCCAAATGGGCAATTTACCATTTTGCCCCTAATGTTTCCCATTTTTTTACAATTTAGTCCTATTTGCACAAAACACAAAATATGCAAAATTTTCCAACATCCTAGTTTGGCCGAATCTTCATTATAGTCATAGGTGTCCATGCATTTCATTTATTTGACATTTTAATCCTTCACAACTTTATTCTTTTCAATTTAGCCCTATATACTCAAAATTATCAAAAATTCCAATACAAAACTTGTAAATCTTTAACATACATTCAATTTAAAACCATCAAACATCAAAACTATCCAAGCATGTTAATGGCCGAATCTTAAATACATAGTATTTTCAAAAATTTAAATATGGGTTGTATAGGATTTAAAGCAAGCATTCCAAATATGCAAAAATTTTCAAAAACTAAATAAAACACATACCCTTAATTAAGCCCCAAAGTGCCGAAATTTTCAAGCTCCTACAATGGAGTTCTTCATCCAAGTTTCGGCCAAGAAGATGAGTAAGGTAAGATTCTCTTTTATCCCACTTGTTTTTATTATTTAATGATAAAACAAACACATTTTTATTAACATTATTTTAACACCTTAATATAACTATCTAATAAGCTAATTTAACATATAATTTGGACTTATAAAGGCCCATTGCCGTCCCTTACTATAGTGAATGGGCTAATTGCCCTTTTGGTACACCCACTTAAAAAGCCACAATCAATTTAGTACTCTTCACTTAAGCATGCAACTTTTTCGCTTTTCTCGATTAAATCCTTTTTATCAAATTGAGCACTTAAACGACTAAATTTTTCTACGAAATTTTCACACTCACTAAATCACATATAACAAACACAAAATATAATATATAAAAAAAATATCTCTCAGGCTCGGATTCGTGGTCCCGAAACCACCGTTCCGATTTGGGTCAAAATTGGTCTGTTACATTCAGACACATATATTCTCGCAAAATACCCCTTTGTAAAAGCAGACGAACACGATACGAATACGCAAAAGCACAAAAAACACAGACTTTACACACAAATACTCAACAGTCAGTGATTCTAGAGGTGATTTTTCGTTCTGTATATTTTTCTTATCTATTTTATTATTTTTCATATATTTGCACACATAACTATTCTGTTTAAAGAAAAATATAAAAGAAAGGAGGGTTACCTTTCGGAGAACGACAGAAATCAAATGTTTTAGGCCTCCGGCCACCGTCTACGGAGGAGCGTAGGGCGCGTCGAGGCAGTGACCAGAAGATTGAAGATCGAAGGCCTAGGTAGCTTCCAGAGGATTTTTAAGCGTTTTTTTTAAATACAAACTCAAAATGATTTTTTTTAACAAAACTGATATTTATAGATGAAAGCAAACGGCACCGTTTTGATAAAGCATGACCCGCGCGATGACCCGGATCCGAACTAGGGTCCGCGTGTTTTTTTTGAAAAAGGGAAAATTACTCTTTTTGATCCTTCTGTTATCTTATTTAATTTAATTATGTCCTATTAACTAATTCACTACTTAAAATTGACCTTTAAAACCCGCTTATATTTCAATTTAGTCCTTTTTACCCTTTTTTTAATTTTTTAAATTGATATTAAATTAAATATTTTATATTAATTATCTACATTAATTTATTAAATTATAAATATTTGTTATTTTTTTCTTATTATTTTATTATATATTATTTTAGTATTTATATACATATATTGTATATTATATTTTTTTAAAGTACTATATATTATACTATAATCATTTATAATGTGTTCATTTTTTTAATATCCTTTTTAAAATCATTATATTTTTGATACATTGTTCATATTGTTGTTCCTTTTATTTATTTGCATGAAATATGTCCATAGTTGTTTTTATTTTATTTTTATACTTCATCATATATTTGCAATTGTTAGTATAGGAATTATTATTTGTTGTATTTCAAATTATTATTGTCTATCTTAAATATTAGCATGTCATATTTTTTGTTCAAATGTAATATTACCACATAGTTATGGTTTATGATAAAGAATACATTTTTATAAAATTAATATTTTATTTAAGGGTTTTCAAAAGAAGGCAATGTTTTAGTATTTAGAAATTCGGGAGATAGTGCCCAATCGTGCTGAGTTGCGATTTCCCGTTTGGCTAAATAACTAAATATCCTTTTAATAAGTTTTATAAAATTATGAGCTGATCTTAGTGACGAAGGTTTAAAAATGTCATGTCCAATCGTGTTGGATGTGATGTTTATATTCCTTCGAATCGAAGAAATCTAAAATATTAAATCAAAATTACTCAAAGTTTTATAAATTATGAGATGATCTTAGTTACGAGGGTTTAAAAAACACCGTGTCCAATCATGCTGGATGTGATGTGTATAATCTTTCCGATCGAACAACTCTCATATTTTAAATCAAATTGTTCGAAGTCTTTTCGAAATCGTATTTTTAAATGCTTTTAAATTTTAAACATTTGGACATAATTTTATCGATTAGGTACCAATTTTTGGGCGTTATGAGGGTGCTAACCCTTCCTCATACGTAATCGACTCCCAAATCCATTTTCTTGTTTTTGTGGACCAAAATCAAATGTTTTAAAATAAAACGTTTTGAAAGGTGATCCAATCACACCTAAGTAAAAAAAAAGGATTGGTGGCGACTCCCATTTTGTTTTTAAAGTCGATCCCCATTTTTCTAAACCCGATTTTAAAATGGTTTCGACAAAATGCTTTCTTGAATACACAAGTTATATTGCACTTACAAGTAAAACTGGAAACAAAAAGCACGAACTACCAGAAAAATGGATCCGCAAACCCCGAGCAAGATTTCCAATAGCTTGGATGGCTTCAACTGCAACAACAATGTTTACATCTGTAACAAGCTGCAAGCAGAAAGACAAATTAGGTAAATCATGATAGCAATGGCACAATAGAACATGATGGTTGAAACTTAAAGGAGAGTTTGACAAGCCACGACAACAAAGCAGAAACTAGGTAAGCCAATACCCAGAAACACACACAAACTTAATGCTTTATAGTCAACATAACCTTGTACTAAAAAATGCCTCAACAGCCACAAATAGCCATTATACTAATAATCAAGTAAATCAAGAAAAGTGCAATTGAATCTCAGTTTCAGATTCCAAATAGGGTATAAAAGATTAAAGTACCTCTCAGATGCTAACAGAGAATATAGGAGGATCTATAATTAAATAAATAAGTAGTAAAAGTGGTATAACTCATGCCAAGATATGTAAACCTCATACAAGTGAAAGATGTATGATAGCGACCAGGTTGAATGTGATAAAAAAGACAAACGAATTACTTGCATGCTAAAAGAGGAACAGAAACAGGAGCATTAGGTTGTAAGTAGTAAAAATGATGATATTCATGTAGTAGAAACATCAAGAAAATGCCCATCCCTGTTTGTTGAAACAAAATTGTCTTGACCCATTACAAGGGCCAATTGCAATATTTTTAAGAGATGGAGCAAATTAAAACCTTCTTCAACATCCGGAAAACTTCCGTAAAATCGCCCGGCAAGCTTTGTGAGTTCAGCAACAGCCTCCTTTCTTTCTGACCACTTGGTAGCTTTCTACAAGAGATGGTATTTTTAAAAAGAAGAGATAGTAAGTAGCCTGGGGAAAAGAAACTGGGGAAGAAATGAAGTGATTGGGAAAAAATTTGAAGCAATTTGGGGAAATACTCAAGCAATTTCAGGTTTAGGTTTAACTTCGGGAAATTTCGGGGTATTAGGGATAGCAAATGTTTCGATATTTGGGGAGAAAAGGGATGAAACAAAAATGATGCCGTTTTATTAAATAAATTGACGTGTAACAACCCAAACCCAGTCTATGCGTTTAGACGAGATTTGGTTTGTCACACCAAACATACATTCGTTTATTCTCGAGTGATTAAAGTAAAATTTGCTACAAAACGTTTTGAAAATAGAGTTTTAATAAAATTTAATTCGAGAATTTGAAAGAGTTGTGACCTAAAGAAAATACTTGTTTGAAAATCTTTATTATTTAAAAATATATTTGCAGAAACCTTAAGAAAATTTTGAAAGAATTTAAAAGAGTAATTTAGGTGTTCAAAATGTTATAAATCACAAAGTTTTTAAGAAAACCATATAGTTTTAACATAAGCCCATAATAAGAGTCTTAAAACGAAATTTAAATCCATCCACACAATAAAATCCATAAAAACATAATAAGAGGCCTTATTACATAAAACCCATAATAGTAATTAAAATATTAACTTAAATAAAGTTCATAGTTTATAAAACCCAAGTTCGTAGTATGGCCTCCACCAAGTCATCTCCGACCCAAGTCCACATCAATTTCCATTACCTGAAAGGTTGATAAAAATTGGGTGAGTTACAAAGAACTCAGTGTGCAACTCACTTACCACCATTATTGGGCCAGGTCGTCAAGATATTATACTGGGCTTGAGCCCATTTACAGAATTCAACAATATATCATAAGATGAAATAAAATAATTTAACAATGCATGCAAAATGAATTTCCCAAACCAACCTAATATCCATCCACTAACACCCCCGTACCAACCAACACACCTGTGGGGATCAAGTCAACCCACCCCGCCAAACACACCAATCATAGGCTTTAAGCCTTTAATAATATTGTAGTGCACTACCGAACTAGATTGTGACATTGTCACCGAACTAGAGGCATTTAGCCAAAATTTGTGGCAGAGCCACCGAACTAGAGGCATTGAGCCAAATTTGTGGCAGGGCCACCGAACTAGATTTTTGGCAACTGGCCATTTTTCTCTTCATATACCCCACCCCATGCAATCATGCGTGTATAACAAAATATAGTCATATAACAATTTTTCAATTAATCCATAACATCGGTGGGTTTATCATTAAACATTTCATTTGGCCCATAAAAATAGTTTAGCAACTAGCCCATTTAACAATTTAGTGAACTTTGGCCCATATATCGAACTAGAGTATTTTGGCCCAATTTATCGAACTAGAGTATTTTTCGCAATTTTTCCAACTTTAACCATTTTCATGTATTTACTCAAAAGTATTAACATCACCAAATTTCTGATTTTACCATTTTTACGGTTTTATCACGTTACTTACGATTTGATATCTAACCCGAAAATGAGTGTGAAGTTACACACCTGGTTATGGAGAGAACTAAACTTTCCCGCTCTTCAACACCTATTCGTATCATGATGATTAGAACATTATAATCTAATAATAAAATCGATCTAAACATAACGATCTAGAATTATACCCTCGGATTTCCGTAGTACTTCTACTTGCGATTTCTCCCCGATTGATGGTTCGCTAACCGAATCGAACCCACGAACGAATAATGGTTCGGGAGTACGAACGACTTCGAACAGTTGATTTTCCTCGGTTGAACGTCCGCAAACCGGTGGAAAATCCTGGATTCCCGAAATAGTCCTTTGCTTATACTTAGGGGGAATAACGGAACCTCCCCTCTTCCGAAGACTAAACACCGCCCTCTTCTTCCCTATCTTGATTGTCTTCAAAGACAAAAATCGTTAGCACATCCTAAACATATATATCGATTATGGCTAAAGGTTTTGAGAACGAGATTTCCTTACCACAAATATTCTTGTTCCACAAGGGAAATCGATCCAAGCATTCTATGTTACACACGACCTCTTGATTTCCAACCTTCCGTTATCGCTAAAGTATAACAAAAATAAACGTTAATAGAATGAACGTTTATTTTGATCTAATAAAGCCTTCAAACCACCATCAATATTCGGCCATAACTACTTTTAACTAATCGAAACTAAAAAGAATTCTTACCCTTTTATCCACGATTTGAAAAGAAAGGATTGTAAACGATGCTTTATGAGTGATGGGGATTTCGGCTATGTATGATCAAAGAAAAGAAAGAAAGATTCGGCTATGGGCACTCTAGCATTCGGCCTTGAGAGTGTAATTGGAGAAAATTTCGATTGAAAGGAAATAAAAGAAAGAGATGAAAGATGGAAGAAAAGATGATGATGATGTTTCGGTTTTCAAAGAGAAGAAAAGAAAAAGATGGGAAAAGAAAAAGATGGGTTTAGAAGCTAGGTACAATCGGCAATGGTAAAAAGAAAAGAAAAAGAATGGCTTTTGGTATAGGTGATTTCGGCACTCAAAGAAAAAGGCAAACAAAGAGTACCAAATGATGTGCAAAAATGACCAAATGGTCAAAATAATCAAGGCTTACCAAGGAGCAAATTCGGCCAAAGGAAAAGTTGAGAAGAGGAATGCAAAATTTTGCACAAAGTTGCTAGGAATGACCAAAAAGAAACTTCAAATCCTAGCCAAACTATCACCAAAAATTCGGCTCCCCCTTTAGTCCATATTGCCGTCCCTATGCATGGTCAAATGGCCATGATATTGTTTCCATAAAAATTTCCTTGATACTTGCCTCATATCTTCATATCTTTCCTTAATTTATTGATTCCCTTCCTTAAGTTAACAATTTCCTTATTCCTTTGATATACTAACCAAAAATAACAAGTCAACACTTACCATATATGCTCTTGGCCGACACTTGCTATACATGTGCAGAAAAATTGAAAATAAAATTCACCTAGATGCTAAACAAGGGATTCGAACCTTCTCCCTCATGCTCTAACTCATGCGCCATTACCACCTTGCCATTAACTCATCTTATGCTTCACTTTGACACTTAAATTAACTTATGTGTCAATGCCACTTAATCCATTTCCATAAATTCTCAAAAATTAAAATTATTCCATTCCCAATAAATTCTAATTCTTCTTCAGGACTAAATTAAACACGAAAATAAATAAGAAAAATTTCACATACTAGATTAATTACTCAAAGCACACAATGAAACAATACTCGAATTTTCAGGGTGTTACAACTCTACCCTCCTTAAAGAAAATTTCGTCCTCGAAATTTACCTGGTTGAAAAAGGTGAGGGTATTGATGCCGAATTGCATCCTCAGGTTCCCACGTAGCTTCCTCCACTCTGTGGTTACGCCATAACACTTTGACCAATAGCACAGTCTTCTTTCTTAGTACCTTAACATCTCGGTCTAAGATTTCCACTGGTTCTTCCTCAAAAGACAAGTCTGACTTCAACTCCACTTCTTCTACCGGTACTATGTGCGAAGGATCTGATCTATAGCGCCTCAACATGGACACATGAAAAACATTATGAATTTGGCTCAATTCCGGAGGTAATTCGATCTGATAAGCCATTGGACCAACTCGCTTCACCACACGATATGGTCCAATATATCTCGGAATCAATTTGCCCTTCTTCCCGAATCTGAAAATCTTCTTCCAAGGTGAGACCTTCAAGAAAACTTGATCCCCCACGGCATACTCGATATCCTTATGCTTCAGATCCGCATACGACTTCTGTCTATCCGAAGCTTCCTTTAACCATACTCGAATAGCTTTCACTTTTTCTTCCGTTTTAGAAATCATCTCAGGACCTAACATCTGCCGATCGCCCAACTCAGTCCAACAGATAGGAGAACGACACCTACGACCATACAATGCCTCGTAGGGTGCCATCTGAATGCTAGACTGATAGCAATTGTTATACGCAAACTCTGCCAACGGTAGAAAATCCTCCCAACTACCTTTGAAGTCGATTACACATCCTCTTAACATGTCTTCCAGAATTTGAATCACTCTCTCCGACTGACCATCTGACTGAGGATGAAAAGCCGTACTGAAATTAAGCTCTGTTCTCAGAGCTTCATGCAAAGCTTTCCAAAATCGAGATGTAAACCTAGGATCCCTATCCGATATGATCGATACGGGTACCCCATGCAACCTCACGATTTCAGATATATACAGCTTCGCCAACTTCTGCAACGAGTAATCCGTACGAACTGGTAGAAAATGAGCAGTCTTCGTCAAACGATCAACAACTACCCAAACAGAATTTTTCTTAGTAGGTGTTAAGGGTAACCCACTAACAAAATCCATTGTTATCCGCTCCCATTTCCAAAGAGGAATCTTTACCGGTTGCAAAAGACCTGACGGCAATTGATGCTCCGCCTTCACTTGCTGACAAGTTAAACATTTTCCCACAAATTCTGAAATCTCACGCTTCAACCCAGGCCACCAGTACTGTTCACGAAGATCCCGATACATCTTATTTCCTCCGGGGTGCATAGCATAAGGGCTACTATGCGCCTCCCGTAGAATCATTTGCTTCAGATCTGAATCCTTAGGCACACAGGCTCTTCCACGAAAGCACAACACACCTTCCGTGTTTATTCCAAAATCCTCTATTTCACCATTTTTAACTTGCTGAAGTAAAGGTCCCAACTTCTCATCTATTCTCTGTTTTTCCTAGATTTGCTCCAACCACTGAGGCTTCACCTGAAGTTCCGCTATGAAACTACCATCCTCATACAAACTCAAATGGGCAAACATAGCTCTCAAATCAGATACCATCTTACGACTTAATGCGTCCGCCACCACATTAGCCTTTCCAGGATGATACTCGATTGAGAAATCATAGTCCTTTAACAGCTCCACCCATCTTCGTTGTCTCAAGTTTAATTCCTTCTGAGTAAGAAGATACTTAAGACTCTTGTGATCCGCATAGATGATAGACTTTTCACCATATAGGTAATGCCTCCAAATCTTTATGGCAAACACCACAGCTGCTAACTCCAAATCATGAGTAGGGTAGTTCACTTCGTGCGGTCTCAACTGACGAGAAGCATAAGCTACCACTTTTCCACTTTGCATCAATACGCAACCTAATCCCGTATGTGACGCATCACAATAAACTGTAAACTCCTTTCCAGCCTTAGGTTGAATCAGAACTGGCGCTTCCGTCAAAATCTTCTTCAATTTCTCGAAACTTTCTTGCTGTTTATCAGCCCATATAAATGATACTCCCTTTCGCAAAAGCTTAGTTAGGGGTGCAGCAATCAACGAAAACCCCTCAACAAAGCGTCTATAGTAACCAGCCAAACCCAAGAAACTCCGAATCTCAGCTACTGACTTTGGTGGTTTCCAATCCAAAACAGCTTCAATCTTCCGAGGATCCACCCTTATTCCTTCGGCTGATATCACATGACCCAAGAAAGTCACTTCTCTTAACCAAAATTCACATTTACTGAATTTGGCATACAATTGATTATCTCGAAGCAATTGCAATACAATTCGCAAATGCGAGTCATGCTCTTCTTCATTCCTTGAATAAACCAGAATGTCATCTATGAATACCACCACAAACCGGTCTAAAATTGGTTGAAAGACCCAGTTCATCATATCCATAAATGCAGCTGGTGCATTGGTCAACCCAAACGGCATCACCAAAAACTCATAGTGTCCGTAACGGGTTCGGAACGCCGTCTTGTGAATACCCGCTTCTTTCACCTTAAGTTGGTGATAACCCGACCTTAAATCAATTTTGGAGAAAACAGAAGCTCCCTTCAATTGATCAAACAGGTCATCAATTCTCGGCAGAGGGTACCGATTCTTGATCGTCAGCTTATTCAATTGCCTATAATTGATACACATACGCATCGGCCCATCCTTCTTTTTAACAAACAAAACCGGTGCTCCCCACGGAGACATACTCGGTCGAATAAAACCCCGATCTAGCAGTTCTTGAATTTGAGCTTTAAGCTCCGACAACTCCTTCGGTGCCATTCTATAAGGAGCAATGGACACTGGAGCAGTTCCGGGCAAAAGCTCAATACCAAATTCCACTTCCCGATCTGGAGGTACACTAGGAAGTTCTTCGGGAAAAACATCAGGGAACTCCTTTACAGTTCTCACATCTTCTACTGACAGCTCTTTGGCATCTAAAGCACTAATAAATGCTAAAAATGCTTCGTACCCTTTTCGCACGAACTTCTCCGCCTTTAACGCAGAAATCACGTTTGCCAAGTAATTTCTCCGCTCGCCTATCATAACTATCTCATTATCCTCCAAAGTTCTTATTGACATCCGCTTTTCAGCACAGTCCAATTGCGCTCGGTGCTTAGCCAACCAATCCATGCCCAAAATGATATCGAATTCGCCGAAAGGCAATTCAATCAAATTTTCTAGGAATGTTTCTCCTTGAATTTCTAAGGGTACGTCTCTAAATAGTTTATTAACCAATACCGACTGTCCTAAGGGACTAATTACCCTCATCTCACTATCGGAAATTTCAGATTCTAAATTCAAGTTCCCAGTTATAGTGCTAGCAACGTACGAATGGGTAGAACCAATATCAATCAAGGCAATAACGGGTACATCAGAAATGAAGAACGTACCAGTTATCACATCAGGTGCATTTCCATCCTCATGACGTCTGACTGCATACACCAATCCTGGCTGTCTTGCATCCGTGTTGCCTCTAGGACCATTGCCTCGACCCGCTGCACCTTGACCACGTCCAGCCCCATTACCACCACGACCTGGTCCACGACCTCTCGATGGTTGCTGAGCTCCTCTTGCTGGTGGTGCATCAGTAGTACGAACTTCTTGAGTTGTATCCATACGTCGAGGACAACTCCTATATTGATGATCCGTCGATCCACATTTATAGCAAGCACCCGTTTTCCTCCAACATTCTCCCGAATGCCTTTTTCCACATTCAGCACAGTCTCGACTCTGATTAATAGCTACAGGTGTTCTTCCTTGAGCTGGTTCCTCATTCTGAGGCCTCGTCGAAAACCTTTTTGGAGTACCCGAATACTTCATATCTCTCTTGCTTCGAACTTGCTCCCGGTTCTGACGTTCCGAATTCTTAGCCTCTTCGGCTATCTTGGCCTTCTCCACCAGCGTGGCAAAAGTTCTAACTTGCTGTGGGGCTATCAGAACCCGCAACTCATCTTTTAAACCATCCTCAAAGCGTACACAACGCTCATGATCCGTTGCCACTATCGTTCGAGCGTAGCGACTCAAACGTAAGAACTCAGCCTCATATGCTGCCACCGTCTTATTTCCTTGCACCAGGTTCAAGAATTCCTTCCTTCGGGCATCCACATAGCTTGTTCCTACATATTTCCCTTGAAAGGAAGCCTTGAATAATTCCCAATTAACTAATGCCGCTTCAGTGCCTTCTCGGACAGTAAGCCACCATTGGTATGCTTCGTCCCTTAACAAAGATACCGCTCCTCTTAGCTTTTGTTCCACGGTGCACTCAAGATCGTCCATAATTCGCTCCACTGCCTCAAGCCAATATTCAGCGACATTGGGAGCTACACCAGAGATACCTCTGAAAACCTCAGCTCCACTTGATTTCAGTCGCTCCGATATCGACCCACGGGCTATTGGCCCAGTTCTGGAGCCAGCGACCCTTTCAAGTACTCGCAGCATTGCTCGTGTCACAGCATTATCTTCATCCATATGGTCATGTGATCCTGTCTCACTCTCGAGTGACGCAGGTGCATCCATTTCCGGCATATGACCCGGTGCTTCAGTTGCGCCTCTAACACCACGTCCTCTACCACGGCCACGTCTACCGCGTCCACGACCACGTCCTCTAGTGCTCATAGCGACTAATTCGATTTAATCTGATTAAGAGTTTTATGAATCAGAATAATATTTCAGTTGTTTATTAACGATGTTTTATGATATGAAAGTGATAGAGTTGTTTTCGCAACCATATCCTATTGTCTCAATCTCTACGGTTTTCAACACCTAAAACTAAAAGTTCTAGAGTGTTTCTTACAATCATATCACAATGATAATAAACAATCAATATACAGATACTTACTTGACTTGGCGCGGGATGCTCATGGTGCCATACTACCTTTAAAAATCTAGAAATTTAAATTATTCTTCAAACAGATTTCATTATTGAACCCAAACCACAGGCGAGTTTTGAAACTGGGCTCTGATACCATTAAATGTAACAACCCAAACCCAGTCTATGCGTTTAGACGAGATTTGGTTTGTCACACCAAACATACATTCGTTTATTCTCGAGTGATTAAAGTAAAATTTGCTACAAAACGTTTTGAAAATAGAGTTTTAATAAAATTTAATTCGAGAATTTGAAAGAGTTGTGACCTAAAGAAAATACTTGTTTGAAAATCTTTATTATTTAAAAATATATTTGTAGAAACCTTAAGAAAATTTTGAAAGAATTTAAAAGAGTAATTTAGGTGTTCAAAATGTTATACATCACAAAGTTTTTAAGAAAACCATATAGTTTTAACATAAGCCCATAATAAGAGTCTTAAAACGAAATTTAAATCCATCCGCACAATAAAATCCATAAAAACATAATAAGAGGCCTTATTACATAAAACCCATAATAGTAATTAAAATATTAACTTAAATAAAGTTCATAGTTTATAAAACCCAAGTTCGTAGTATGGCCTCCACCAAGTCATCTCCGACCCAAGTCCACATCAATTTCCATTACCTGGAAAGGTTGATAAAAATTGGGTGAGTTACAAAGAAGTCAGTGTGCAACTCACTTACCACCATTATTGGGCCAGGTCGCCAAGATATTATACTGGGCTTGAGCCCATTTACAGAATTCAACAATATATCATAAGATGAAATAAAATAATTTAACAATGCATGTAAATGAATTTCCCAAACCAACCTAATATCCATCCGCTAACACCCCCGTACCAACCAACACACCTGTGGGGATCAAGTCAACCCACCCCGCCAAACACACCAATCATAGGCTTTAAGCCTTTAATAATATTGTAGTGCACTACCGAACTATATTGTAACATTGTCACCGAACTAGAGGCATTTAGCCAAAATTTGTGGCAGAGCCACCGAACTAGAGGCATTGAGCCAAATTTGTGGCAGGGCCACCGAACTAGATTTTTGGCAACTGGCCATTCTTCTCTTCATATACCCCACCCCATGCAATCATGCGTGTATAACAAAATATAGTCATATAACAATTTTTCAATTAATCCATAACATCGGTGGGTTTATCATTAAACATTTCATTTGGCCCATAAAAATAGTTTAGCAACTAGCCCATTTAACAGTTTAGTGAACTTTGGCCCATATATCGAACTAGAGTATTTTGGCCCAATTTATTGAACTAGAGTATTTTGGCCCAATTTATCGAACTAGAGTATTTTGGCCCAATTTATCGAACAAGAGTATTTTGGCCCAATTTATCGAACTAGAGTTTTTTGGCCCAATTTATCGAACTAGAGTATTTTGGCCCAATTTATCGAACTAGAGTATTTTGGCCCAATTTATCGAACTAGAGTATTTTTCGCAATTTTTCCAACTTTAACCATTTTCATGTATTTACTCAAAAGTATTAACATCACCAAATTTCTGATTTTACCATTTTTACGGTTTTATCACGTTACTTACGATTTGATATCTAACCCGAAAATGAGTGTGAAGTTACACACCAGGTTATGGGGAGAACTAAACTTTCCCGCTCTTCAACACCTATTCGTATCATGATGATTAGAACATTATAATCTAATAATAAAATCGATCTAAACATAACGATCTAGAATTATACCCTCGGATTTCCGTAGTACTTCTACTTGCGATTTCTCCCCGATTGATGGTTCGCTAACCGAATCGAACCCACGAACGAATAATGGTTCGGGAGTACGAACGACTTCGAACAGTTGATTTTCCTCGGTTGAACGTCCGCAACCCGGTGGAAAATCCCGGATTCCCGAAATAGTCTTTTGCCTATACTTAGGGGGAATAACGGAACCTCCCCTCTTCCGAAGACTAAACACCGCCCTCTTCTTCCCTATCTTGATTGTCTTCAAAGACAAAGATCGTTAGCACATCCTAAACATATATATCGATTATGGCTAAAGGTTTTGAGAACGAGATTTCCTTACCACAAATATTCTTGTTCCACAAGGGAAATCGATCCAAGCGTTCTATGTCACACACGACCTCTTGATTTCCAACCTTCCGTTATCACTAAAGTATAACAAAAATAAACGTTAATAGAATGAACGTTTATTTTGATCTAATAAAGCCTTCAAACCACCATCAATATTCGGCCATAACTACTTTTAACTAATCGAAACTAAAAAGAATTCTTACCCTTTTATCCACGATTTGAAAAGAAAGGATTGTAAACGATGCTTTATGAGTGATGGGGATTTCGGCTATGTATGATCAAAGAAAAGAAAGAAAGATTCGGCTATGGGCACTCTAGCATTCGGTCTTGAGAGTGTAATTGGAGAAAATTTCGATTGAAAGGAAATAAAAGAAAGAGATGAAAGATGGAAGAAAAGATGATGATGATGTTTTGGTTTTCAAAGAGAAGAAAAGAAAAAGATGGGTTTAGAAGCTAGGTACAATCGGCAATGGTAAAAAGAAAAGAAAAAGAATGGCTTTTGGTATAGGTGATTTCGGCACTCAAAGAAAAAGGCAAACAAAGAGTACCAAATGATGTGCAAAAATGACCAAATGGTCAAAATAATCAAGGCTTACCAAGGAGCAAATTCGGCCAAAGGAAAAGTTGAGAAGAGGAATGCAAAATTTTGCACAAAGTTGCTAGGAATGACCAAAAAGAAACTTCAAATCCTAGCCAAACTATCACCAAAAATTCGGCTCCCCCTTTAGTCCATATTGCCGTCTCTATGCATGGTCAAATGGCCATGATATTGTTTCCATAAAAATTTCCTTGATACTTGCCTCATATCTTCATATCTTTCCTTAATTTATTGATTCCTTTCCTTAAGTTAACAATTTCCTTATTCCTTTGATATACTAACCAAAATAACAAGTCAACACTTACCATATATGCTCTTGGCCGACACTTGCTATACATGTGCAGAAAAATTGAAAATAAAATTCACCTAGATGCTAAACAAGGGATTCGAACCTTCTCCCTCATGCTCTAACTCATGTGCCATTACCACCTTGCCATTAACTCATCTTATGCTTCACTTTGACACTTAAATTAACTTATGTGTCAATGCCACTTAATCCATTTCCATAAATTCTCAAAAATTAAAATTATTCCATTCCCAATAAATTCTAATTCTTCTTCAGGACTAAATTAAACACGAAAATAAATAAGAAAAATTTAACTTACTAGATTAATTACTCAAAGCACACAATGAAACAATACTCGAATTTTCAGGGTGTTACACCCTAAACCCTAAAACCCAAATCCTAAACCCTAAACCCTAAATATTAAACTCTAAACCCTATGCCCGTAAACCACAAACACCAACCACCAAACCCTAAAATCCACCCCCAAATATACCATAAACCTTAAACCATAAATCTTAAACCCTAAACCCCAAACTCTAAACTCTAAACCATTAAACCCTAAACCATAATCATAAATTATATTTTTGGGAATCCGTGTGGCCAATGTTAGTGTAGTACAAAACATGTATTTTATATTCTTATATTAAATAATATGGGTGTAGTACAAAATGACATGAATACCAGTAAAATCCAAATGTTCTTCAATTTTCAAACAGTATCCTTAAACCTTAAACCCCAAACCTTAAACCCCAAACTCAAACTCTAAAACATAAACCCTTAACCCAAAATAATAAACATTATACCATAAACCTTAAAACTCTAAGACATTAAATCTTAAATTCTAAATCCTAAACCTTAAAATAAAATACTAAAGCTCCACAATAAACGAAGTCGTTTTACTCAACATTTCGTGGCGTTTTTCCAAAAGCGCCGTTAATGCTCGACCTATAGCGGCGTTTTCTTGAAAGCGCTGCTAATGCCACTGAAGCTCAAGATAAAATGATGCATTTTGAATAACATTATTGCGGTGTTTTTAAAAAGCGCCGCTAATTCTTGATCTATTGCGGCGTTTTTAGAAAAGCGCACTATAGCTTGAGCATTTGCGGCACTTCTCTCATAAACGCTGCTAATGCTGATCTTTTGCGGCGTTTTTAATACAAATGCCACTATAGCTCTAACCTTTTGCGGCGTTTGTTTTGTAGCACCACTAATGTAAAACTTCTGTGGCGTTTTTAGTGTAAACGCCGCTAAAAGTTTGTTTTGCTGTAGTGACATATTCTTCCTCTCCTCGGTGCTTTGAGTAACATTGGACGTCTGTCTCCCAGGATACAACAACAAACGATCACAATAGTAGCACAACAATAGTGATCAATCGAACACAATCTTGCCTTTCTCTATTACTAGGAGAAATGAATTTAGAAGTAATTTTTGATATTGATAGTTTTGATGATATGTTTTTGAAATCTCCTAACTTGACTTTATATAGAGGAGAGGAAATGAATGAAGAGATTTATTGAAAAATTAATAGACATGAGTGAATAGAGACAATGAATGAAAAAAATTCAATATTAAACCAAGAGATACATTTTCTCAAAAGATACAATTGTATGAAAAAAATGCAATATTAAAGTAAGAGATACAATTACAATTCATCACTCAATAATTATTTTCCAACATAGAAACACATTCTTGGATACATCATCAGCTATATATATCATTGGTTAATTGAATGAATTAAAGAATTAAACAATATATACATAAAAAGCCTTGGGTCAAAATAGCTTGCTTGCAAATTCATCTATACGAGAATAGCTGGACTTTTTTTGAAAACATCTCTCAGTTCCCATCATTCTCCATTTTCTCTTTTCTAAACATCACTTTCTTCCCATGTCCATTCCATTGATTACTATACAAGTTTAAAGAAACCGGCATTGTTGCTATAAAATTTAATTTGAATTCCACCCAAACAAATTTTATTCAGTAAAAAAATATATTTTCTTTAAATTAAGTATACAATATATGAATTTTAAAATAAATTTTCAAAATAAGATCCATAGTCCAAACCAGTAAACAAGTAAAAAGATATATAAAAATTCAATTCAATTTTATTTGGGCGGTTCGTGAGTTGAGTTATCTACTTAGATCATATATATTCTTATCATTTTTAATAAATTTTTAGTTTTTTAAATTATTTTAGTAATTTATATAAATTTTAATAATTTGTAGATATTTTTATAACTTTTAAAGAAATTTTCTATATTTTTTAGATAAATTATTGTGATATCAGCATAAGAGACGTTGCAGAACACAATTGGTTGGATGATTCAACTTTTTTTTTTAGCACTAAAAGGACTAAATTGGAAACATTGTCCTCTTTTGGGAACACAAAATAGTGTTAGGTCCTGATCTGGGACAAAAAAAAGTTTTAAGGATTGGAATGAGAAAAACAATATATATTAGGGTCTAAACTGTGCATTAAGCCTTTATTTTTTTAAATATTTTATTATATCTTATTGAACACTTGTCATCATCCTAACTCTGGTTACAGTGCCTAAAAATCTCACCAAATATTTTTCTTAAAAAATACAAAATAAAAAATGGCTAGATTTTCTGTAAAGAAGTCAATGATGCCTTGATTATGTTGGAAGGTTAAGACCTTGAGATTTTAATGACTTAAGTTTGAGCATTACGATGTGTAAATGCCTTGTATGAATTCTCTTTTAAATTGTTATTATTTGTTTAAGTCTCATTATTTGAGCCTTATCCAAATTTATTTTGATTTAAGTTTGGATATATTTCTATTTTCAATCTATTTTAGTTTTGATTGAGTTCATTCTAATTCTAGTTGATGCAAACTATAACATGTTGATATTACAGGTGAGGTAGTGACTCGCAAAATTTTAAAATAATTTTTTTCAAGTGAATTCGAATAACATATTCTACATATGAAAAATTAATTTTATTATTAAAATTGTAATTTATACCAAGATGATCGAGCTTGAACTGAAAATTCTTTTTCCACGCTTTAACTTGTTAGAAAAAATTTGGAAAGTTTGGTTTAAGATTTAAGTGTTTAGTTTGCTGTAAAAATGTACTTTTGATAAATAAAATGTCCATTTAGACATGGTGTTATAAAGTAACAAATAAATATTTAAATATTGTTCAAATTAGTTAATATTATAATTTTTTAATAAAAATATAGAAAATAATTTATTATAATTTGTTGTTAATATTTTAATATATGAAAAATAAATTTTAAATAGCAATTAACTAGAGAAGGGAAAGTATCATGTGTTTGAGGGGTGAAAATGTAATTGATCTGTCAAAAGTGCCATTGGGAGAGAAAAACTAAAAATTTTAACTTCATTTAGGGAAAAGTGCTTTTGAAAAGCCAAACATTTCCTTCAAAAGTTGCTTGTTTAGCATTCCTTTTGCTTCAAAAGTGCTTTTCATGACAAAGTGCTTCTAAAAAGCACTAATAAACACAGTCTTAGTCATGGTGTTATCCCACTAAAGTACCATGATTGGTCTCCTTATTATATACCATTATGAAAACTAAAAGTATTTGAGCTATTTTCCAATGACCTTGTCATATGTGTATTACCTTCATAGGATATCCTTGATCCTTTAGGTTAAATATGTTTGTAACATCCTGAATTTTTGGGCCTATGCGTTTAATGGGTGAACATGTGTAATGAGTTAATTTAAGTGTTAGGGGTCCAAATTAGGCTCAGGTTTAGGCAGAGGCCTTGGTTAAAATTATCTGTTTGGGCATTATGGGGTTTAAAAGGTAGTATCTGTGTTTAAAACATCAAAATGGGCTTGTGGCCCAGTGGTCAGTGGCGCCACTTAGAGCAAGGAGAGGTGACGCCACACAAGGGAATAAGGGGCCCAAATTTAAGTTTCATAGAGCCCAATTCTTTTAGTTTAAGTTAGCTAATTTTCGGCATTTGGGTTAGGTGGAGTGGATGGCAACAAGGCTAAAAAATAGGAGGATTTATATGAATAAGATAATGTAGATATTATAGTTGATAATATGGAAGATAAAAGGAGAAAAGATAGGAGCTATCTACAAGGCTAGGAGTTAGTCGAAATTTCTATAAATAGGGAGGGTTCTCTTCTTTATTTTACGACAATTAGGGTTTCCACCGTTTCTTTCTCTTCTTTCTTCTAAAAGCTGAAAACCCCATTATTCTTTTCTCTTCTTTCTTTTAAAGTCGAAAACTCCATTACTCTCTTCTTTCTTCTAAAAGTCGAAAACTCCATTATTCTCTTCTTTCTTCTAAAAGCCGAAAACTCCATTATTCTCTTCTTTCTTCTAAAAGCCGAAAACTCCATTACTCTCTTCTTTCTTCTAAAAGCCGAAAACTCCATTATTCTCTTCTTTCTACTAAAAGCCGAAATCCATTATTCTTCTTTCTTCTAAAAGCCGAAAACTCCATTACTCTTCTTTCTAAAAGCCGAAACTCCATTATTCTCTTCTTTCTTCTAAAAGCCGAAAACTCCATCATTCTCTTCTTCTTCTAAAAGCCAAAAACTCCATTATTCTCTTCTCTTCTTTCTTCTAAAAGTCGAATCTCTATAGATTTCTTCCAATCATCTTCTTTTCCTGATTTTTTGTAAAAAGCCGGAATCCTCTGGGAGTAGCCGAATCTTCTCTAGTAAGTAGATCTCTTAGATCTAAAAGCTAGAAACACTAGTCCCTGAATCTCATATCTCTTTTCGAGATTTCAAGGCAGATAGCGGTGGTGTTGGCTAAGGATAGCGTCGACTTAGAGGGTCTCGTTATAACAGTAATCAGGTGTGTAGATCTTTATCACATAAGTTTTATTTTGTATTATACCTGTTAGGGGCTGAAAAGCCAGAAAATGAGGCTGTAAAAACAGTCGTGTGTAGATCCTTACCACATAAGTTTTATTTTGTATTATACCTGTTAGGGGCTGAAAAGCCGAAAAATGAGGCTGTATGAACAGTCGTGTGTAGATCCTTATCACATAAGTTTTATTTTGTATTATACCTGTTAGGGGCTGAAAAGCCGGAAAATGAGGCTGTATGAACAGTCGTGTGTAGATCCTTATCACATAAGTTTTATTTTGTATTATACTGTTAGGGCTGAAAAGCCGGAAAATGAGGCTGTATGAACAGTCGTGTGTAGATCTCTAGCACACTAATAATTTGTATGAATATATATATATATATATATGTTTATGTTATGGGCTAAAAGCTGAAAAATAGGCTGTGTAAACAGTCGCGATACCCAGAAAGGGTAGGCAAAAGATGCCAGGTATGTAACCATAGAAACTTCTCTATGTGTATCGATGTATGTGAAAGACTGTAATCTCTTAGGTAGTATATTGTCTGATTTTGCATGAATGTATGCATGGGATGGGTTTGATATGAAAAGAGGAAGAGCATGATTGGTCACATAGTGATCGGCGGTAGAAAACCCACGTAATGAAATGATTAGTCACATGGTGATCGGTAGTAGAAAACCCACGTAATGAAATGTTAAGGTCACATAGTGATCGGTGGTAGAAAACCCACGTAATGAAATGTTAGGTCACTTGGTGATCGGTGGTAGAAAACCACGTTAAAATTCCTGATTGATAGGAATAGGCAGTACGGCTGTCGTTTTGGTGTGTAGCGGATGGAGGGTTGATTGTAGAAGTCCCCAAGGTGTGATGGTTGGTACGGGTTGGTGTGTAGAGGATGGAATTCTAGGATGGGTTGGGCTTTGCATCATTTATTATCTGTCATGTGATTATGATTGTTGCCATTGTGTATGGGCCAGGGCTCATAATGTGTTTGAGGGCCCAAGCCTTTTATGTGTTTTCGGGATTTACACACTGAGCCTTGGTGACTCACCCTATTATTTTTCCCTAACTTTTTAGATGAGCAGTAGATCGTGGACATGGGAGCCGAGACGGACTCGAGGGGCCGTCAAGTTTTTATTTCTATAGATTATTTTCGGTTTTTCCTTTAAGTTTTATTTTGGAAATATTTAGGTAATAAGGCCCCATAATTTATATTCACCTAAGTAGTTTTTATTAATATATGCAACTTATGAATTTATGTCAGGGGTTTATTTATACCTAATAATAATAATAATACAAGGTTTCTTTTCAAATGTCACTTATCTAATCAAATATTTTCTAATTAACTTACGATTTCCAAAACCAACTTAGCAAAAGATTTTAACGTTCAACCCGTAGCATACCAGATCTGGTCATTTAAAGAAAAGGGCCTAACTTTCTACATTATTCTCAAATCCGGCCTAACTTTCTTCATTATTCTCAAATCCCTGAATTTAGTCTTGTTTTTAAGTAATTTCCTCATATTACTAATTAGAATGAAATTTCTGATGATATATGATTTTTATTGGTATGTTTTAGATTAAGTCATAGTTAATTGTGCATTGGTGATTAAATTAGAAGAATATTGGAGAATCAAGCATGATAAGTCTATTTTTTAGAATTAAAATCTTTGCTAGGTTGTTGAACTGAATTTGAATATTATTTGGAAGTTTGAAATTTATAAGGTTGATGTCAAAACACCCATAATTTTTGTAAGATTTTGACCCTATTAGAGCATATATTCTTTTTCATGCTCACTTTATTGATTATGAGTGTGTCAACTATGAACTGTTATTCTAGAACTTGCCTCGATTATACATGTTGAGGCCACATCTATGATTTGATATACAGAGATGATAAAGGCACCTAGGATTTAACCCACTCACTCCACTAAAAAGCCTACCTCCATAAATTAACCCCTAATAAACCCCGTTGATCCTAACAACTCTTTTTATTGACTTACCAACTAATATTAACCCAAAACCCCTTTGTATTTGTTATCACCATTCCTTTTAACTACCCTCATATCGAGATTTGATTTGATGCGTTGCCTAGTCGTTATCTTTATTTTTAGTAATAGATAAATTCCTTATTATGTAAACTCGATTTGTTCTTAAAAAAAAACCCGAAGTATATTCAGTATTAGTTCTACTAAGTGAGCTTACATGTTGAATTTCCACATCTTGAGGAAAAAGCTCATATTATTAGTTTTCAATTGATGTAATTAATTAGGATTAGTTCAAATTTTTTAAGTTAGGCAATTCGTCAGGTCAGACTCGATTCTAACCTTCTAATTCAGCCTTTATCCACACCTTTAACCCTAGTCCCGTTACAACCCTGCTAAAGACCTTTTGATTAGTGTATCATCTCATATTACAGTGGTGGAGATTTGATTTTCAGGCAAGCCTATGGGATTAACTTTTTCAAGTTCGATTATTGAGAGCTTAATTTTGAACCTTAAACACCTCGAGTGATTTGAGTGAATCTTTGGTGAGGATGTCAATCCTTGTCGATTTTGAATCAAAGGTAATTATTTAGATAAGGGGAAACACCTACGTTTTTTATGCTACAAATATAAGACTTTGAGTGTTTGAATCTTTAGGACTCTTCGAGTTAACTCATCCATGTATAAATTATCTATGAATTATGATGAGACATTATTGATAGGAATTATGAATCATGGAAAGTTTGTGTTAATTGTAAGTTGAGAATTTTGCTTGACGACAAGCAAAAGCTTAAGTGTGGGGGTATTTGACAAACCGTAAAAGCAACATATTTTAATCCCACATTTAGTATGCTTTTGGATGATTTAAGCCTCAATTGATATAAAAATGTGCTCTTAATCCTTTCTTTTCATGTCTTATACCCAGGAAAGCACCCGAGGATGAAAAGAACATAAAATGGGCCCAAAACAGAGTAAATGGGCCATATCACGAAATCCACACGGCCTTGCCACATTGACCATCTAAAACACGGCCTTACCCCTGAGTCACACGGTCGTGCCTCATTAAAAAAGTCTGAACAAGGCTTGAAGACTAGTCACACGGGCGTGTGACATGGCTGTGTCCCTGTCGTGGAAAAAAGCAATTTCATTCGGATTTGGATACTTTGGGGCAAAGAAACACATTCCAAGAGCCTATATAAACCCCCTAAGTGTTACCTGAAAGGAAGGCGGTTAGCGAGGCCAAGGAGCCAAGCCGAAAAGGTCAGAGTTGTGGGAATCACTCGAAGATAGCCAGTTGATCCATCTCTAGAAGCCAGAATTCTACTCAAGACGGCGGATCTTTCTTTCAATTCCTTCAGGGAGTTTTAGGGATTTCTTATGTTTTGTTTTATCTTTTCTTCTGAGATGTTTTCTTTATTTGTTTTGAACTAAACCCTTCAGATACCTGAAGGGGATGAAACCTAGATGAATCTTGTTATTATTTTCTGAACTATAAGATAAATACTCGATTTGTTCTTAATTATGTGCACTTAATTCTTATGTTAATATTTCCAGGATACTGACTCGAGTATGATGTGTTTAGGTGGTGGAGCAAAAGTCCCTATCTATTCATAGATCTAGCATAATTAAAGCCAAGTCGTTCGCGCGCCTAGAGATAGGGTGATGAGATTTTGCCGGATTAGGGTGAAACCTAATATGGGAGTCCATAGATCGATTTACTGCTATTCTAGGGGTTTTTAAGTGAGAAAGAGATTTCCGTTAATTAACCTAGGGTTAGAAGTTATTCGCCTCGAGAGAGGGTTTAATATACATTTGGCAGTCCTACGGATCAAGTCAAGTGAATAAATCGTATGGTTCAGGGTTAGATAACAAGTGAAGTCTAGGTGGATTCTTCCTAAGGGTATCGTCAAAAATCAACTGAGTTTTCTCTCAAGTTATTTCCCAATTCATTCTTTTTGTCTTTGCGTCTTTAGCTTAGTAGTCGTTAGATCTAAACAACTTCACTTATTTTAGGCTAAATAATAAAAAGAAAGTTAGTATTAGTACTTTTAGTTCCTTTGGGTTCGACAATCCGGTCTTGCCTAAGCTATATTACTATTCGATAGGTACACTTGCCTTTAATTGTTGTCACAGTTAGTTTACAGGTTCGATCATTCTCTTTATAAATTTTAAGACTCTGATCACAGCGATCAATGACTCAAAAGTTTCTTCTACTAATGAGTCAATTACGTCGACACAGTTTACGTTAAAGATTTCACTCGGGTGATTAATAGCGTCATAAACGTTAAACTTCATGAGCTCCCTGTCAAACTCCATCGTGAGGGTTCCATTACGCACGTAAATCTTAGTATTTGCAGTACTAAGGAAAGGTCACCCCAACAAGATGTCTGAAGACCCATGAGTGTTATCATCTTCCATTTTTATCATACAAAACTCTGCAAGAAAGATAAGTCTGTTGACTTTCACTAATACGTCGTCAAGGACTCTTTCAGGATGCACAATAGACCTGTCTGCTAATTGAATGATAACACATGTTTTCGTCAAA
Organism: Gossypium australe; assembly: GCA_005393395.2. Taxonomy (NCBI): domain Eukaryota; kingdom Viridiplantae; phylum Streptophyta; class Magnoliopsida; order Malvales; family Malvaceae; genus Gossypium; species Gossypium australe. The sequence goes on from CM016623.1 coordinate 110,852,655, forward strand.
AAACTCGTGTTAAGTGATTCATAAATGGAAAAAGGAATTACATTTATGGAAGTTCCTAAATCACACATGGCTTTTTTTTATTCCTAAGTGGCCTATTTTGCATGGTATTACAAACATGCCTCTATCTTTGCATTTCACTGGCATCTTCCGTTGTAACACTACTGTTACATTCTCACCAACGCTTACCCTTTCATTACCAGTTAATTTTCGCTTGTTCGTGCGGAGCTATTTAAGGAACTTAGCATATCGCAACATTTGTTTGATGGCATCCAACAGTGGTATGTTGATCTCAACGTTTCTGAATGTTTTGAGGATCACTTTTTCCTCTTTACCTTTCGTTTTTGGTTCAATCGTCCTGGAAACGGAGGTTGAATTATAGGCAACGGAGGTTTTGTTCAGACCTGTTCATAGTTTTCCTGCTTTTTCTGGGCAGAATCTTGACCAAGATTCCTGCCAGGATTTGGTTCCAGTACTTTTCCACTTAGCAACATCACTGCATTTGCGTGTTGTCTTGGGTTTGGTTCCATTTGTGACGGCAGCTTCCCTTGAGAATTTATTTTCTCAAGTAATGTGGTCAACTTTATTATAGACGCCTCGATTTTCTGTTGAAAATCAAGCATATTAGCTGTTAATTTATTGACCATGTTTTCTAGAGAGGTCCCTGAATCTCGTGGCTGTTGTGGATACCAATTTTGGTATGGGCTAGTTATATTGTAGGTTTGCCCCATAAATCAAGTTAAGATGGTATTTCCATCCTGGGTTATATGTATTTGCATAGGGGTCATATCGCCTTTGGGGCGGTCCAGGAAAGTTCCCCACAGCATCTAAATGGGCCATAGTATCGTCACACAAACTAGGGCATGCATCAGTTGTATGTTCACGTGTTGCACAAATTCCGCACAGTCGGGTTGGTCCTATTTTTACTACAAAAAGAGAATTCATGATATTAGTAAGTTTATCAATTTTATATTCTAAGGTTGAATTACTTAACTGGTGAACCCTTCTAGTGGGTTCAGGACTGGCTCGAAATTGCTGAGTAATTGCAGCCATCGTGGATATCAAGTCCCTTGCTTGTTGGGGAGTCATGTTAACCAATGCTTCTCCACTGGCGGTGTCTACCATGTTCATCTCTATGCGTTTCAAGCCTTCATAAAAGTATTGGAGTAGAGACTATTTTGTTATACCATGTTGTGGGCAACTTGCACACAACTTCTTAAATCGCTCCCAATAGTTGTAAAGAGACTCTACTTCTTTTTGCCTTATCTCAACGATCTCCCTTCTTAACTCAGCTGTACGCAATGCTGGAAAAAACCTATTGAGAAACAAACGAGAAAGATTAGTCCAAGTTGTAATAGGTCCAGTAGGAAGATAAAACAACCATTCCCTAGCAGAATTTGCTAAGGAGAAAGGGAAAGCATGCAATTTGATTTGATCCTCAGTTACGCCCTGAGGTTTCATACTCAAACAAACCATATGAAACTCTTTTAGATGTTTGTGGGGATTTTTGTTTTGCAACCCACGAAAAGTCGGCAGTAATTGGATTAAACCTGACTTCAGTTCAAAATCAGTATCCATAGTAGGATACGCAATGCACAATGGCGGTTGTCCTGCAGGGGCTTCGGCCAATTGTCGAATCGTTTAAGCAGTAGGTTGATGTGCCAGATTCGAATTTTCGTTAACCCTAGCGTTAAGCACTTCTTCTGGTGGATTGACTCCTACTCTTTCGTTTTCAAGTGTTTGAGTAGGGTTTTCGTTAACTCTAGACTCAACTTCGTCGTCTACTTCAATTTTCGACGGTGGGTTACTCTAAGTCCCTACCACCCCTGACTGCTTTGGTCATAAGAAAGAGAGAAAAAAGACTAGTATGTTACCAGTCCCCGACAACGGCGCCAAAAATTGATGCAGTCGTTGAAAGAACCAAAAATATCCTATCCCTATAAAATAACGAAAAGAATAGTATAAGGGAAGTAGGGTCAAATCCTCAGGGATTGGATTTGCACAAGTTCCTATTCCTTGAGATCCCGGACAGAGTCGTGCCCAAGAAAACCTGCGTACCTGGAAAAAAATAAAAAAAGCAGAATTAAAAGTTTGATTGAATTGAAATTGCATAAATTAAAATTAAAATTGTAATGATAAACAAAGTTGAGAAAAGAGAGTTTTTTGATGGAGAGATTCCAGCCCCCGGTTATCTCGATCCTCCTTGAGTTCAATCTTAGGCTTTTAGGTGATCCTTCTCGAACAGAATAACCTAGTTATAGTGGAACAGGACGCCTACGACCACCAGCTCCACTTAGATTTTAGACATACGATTTAGTGTAACCTGACTCTAGCCAACCGTCACTTTTGTGTGACCGTCTTACACTAGGTCATCACTTCTCAATAGCTAATGCCATGCCATTTTGTCTTTTGGGCTCGACAACCACTAAAGTAGTAAGCTAACGAACCAACTGTGCAACATTCCCAAAACATACAAAGCGACGTCTTTGCACGAGATGAAAAGATCATTTTTGAAGGAACATGGACGGAAGCGTCAGCCCCGTAATGCGAAAAAACGATAAATAATCGTTAAGAAGGCTAAGCGCGGATTCTAAGCCTCATGAACCCTTTTTGGGGAATCTCGACAACCTTTTGGCTAGATGACTTTAATGGCTCATGCATTTTGGGAAAAAAGAAATAAACTTAATAAAAATATAATTTTATTGCATAAATGAAAGAAACAAAGGCTAAACTTTTGGGAGAGGGAGCTTTACAGAAAAGATGAGTCCAATTTGGGTCAATTCATCTCTTATTTATAGTACTTAGAAGACCTAGTCTTTTCCTATTTAAATTCTAAAAGATAAATAAAGATAAAGCTAAAATTAAATCTAAATAATAATATTAACAATTATCATAATATAATTAAAATTTAAATAGAGTCTTGTGTTTATAAAATCTCTTCTTTACAGTTTTTCCCCCATGTCTTCCATACTTTGTATTTTTAGAACCACTTCTTTCCTTTTCGCATGTTGGCCCATTTTATCTTTAAATTCATACTTTTTCCTCTAAATTTCCTTTTGCCTTCAATTTAGTCCCTACCAAATAAAAAACCATAAATAGCTCAAATTAGTAGGATCATACTCAAAATAAATATGTAATTAATACATAAAAATATGTCATTCCAGAGTATTATCAGGTTTAATAACCATTTTGGTCCCTTTAGTATTTTAAATCTATAGCGATTAACTTTTACCTCTTTTACAAATTAACCCTTTTACCTTAATTAACTATCAAATCACAAAAATTTTCGGATCGGACTTCAATACACCTATAATAGGATTTTAGAAATATTTAATAAAATATTTACGACCTTAAATTACGGAAATGAGGTCCCAATACCTCATTTTCAAAAACCACTTGACTTTTGGATTGAACCACTTATACTAACCACTAATTCAATTAATTAAAATTCATCAATTCAAAATTTAATATTAAGATTATTATTGATTCGTATGATTTAAACACTAAGTATACGAACTTACTCGTCAAATTTGGGGTCCCAAAACCACTATTTTCGACACCACTAAAAAAATGGGCTGTTATATACATGCAAAACTAAATTCAAGAATATCAAATAACATGAAATTGTCACATATATCATGCATAACATAAAAAACCGAGTCTAAGTCGAGCATACGAAAGCTTTAAAAATTGACTCGAAAACAAAGAGGGATCAATTTGTAACATTCTAAAAGTTCAAAATAATCATGCAAAATAGGAGTCACACGGTCATGTGTCCAAGCCGTGTAACTTTCTAAAGCCGTGTGGACCAAAATGTAAAATTTCATCAAAAGTTACATGGTCGTGTGGCTGTGTTGTGTAACAAACTAAGACCATATGCAAAACTAGGTCACATGGGCGTGTGGCCAACCGTTGTGACAATCGGGAATGGTGTGCTTCTAAATCATCCCATTTTCCAGTGAGCATACGATCATGTCACCTGCTCGTGTGTGACACACGACTATAAACAAACAAGGATCAAATTGAAACATTTCCAAAAGTTAAAGGTAATCATTCAAAATAGGAGTCACATGGTCGTGTGTCCAAGCCGTGTGGACCAAAATGTAAAATTTCATCAAAAGTCACACAGCCGTGTGGTTGGGCCATGTAACAAACTGAGACCATGTGCAAAACTAGATGACCAAATCTATAGTACTTACACAGGCATATGGCTAGCCCGTGTGACAATCGGGAATCGTGTGCTTCTAAATCATCCCATTTTCCAGTGAGCACATGGTCGTGTCACCGACTTGTGTGTGACACACGACCATGTGTCAGCCCGTGTGGTGCAAAAATGTGCCTTTTGGTGGAAGTTACCAAAACCAATCTTTCAAATAGGCCAAACCTATACATCTATCAACTTTTAAACTTGACCAAAATATTCAATATCGTACCAAAGCGTTGCAAACCATTCAAGTCAATTGATACAATTCTATACCATCTATACCACACTAATCCAACCCTTTTCACAATAAAATTTGACCAGTTGAGAACTTCAACCATTGTGAACCATCATACCATTCAAAATAAAAACCACATTCAAGAACCAAAGCACCAAGATTGACCAAAAAAAAAATCACCTATATACATGCAAAAAAAAAAAAAGAGCTCCAAACAGATAAAATATTACTGAATCAACAACATGATAGTTGATAAACCATAAAAGTAACATATTTTAATCCCACATTTAGCATACTTTTGGATGATTTATCCCTTGATTTATGTAAAAAGGTGCTCTTAATCCTTTCTTTTCATGTTTTATACTCAAGAAAGCACCCGAGGATGAAAAGAACGAGAAACGGGCTTTAAACGGACCAAATTGGGCCAAAATAGAAATCGACACGGCTTGGGCCCAAGACCACACGGCCGTGTAACATCCTGAAATTGTGGGGTTATGCATTTAGTGTGTGGTTATGTTTAATGTGAGTGTTAGGGGTCTAGAATGGGCTCAGGGTTGGGCAGAGGCCTTAATTGAATTTTCTGTTTGGACACTCTAGTGGAAAGCCTGGTAAGATAGGGCTTAAAAGATGTTATCTGTGTTTTAAAATACAAATGGGCTTGTGGCCCAGTGGCAAAGTGGCGCCACTTAAAAGTAGGGAAGTGGCGTCAACTGAAGAGGCCCAAATTCAAGTTGCATGAAGCCTAACTATTTTAATTAAAATTGACATTAGGGTTTTATTCTCCCATTCTTTTCTTTATTTTCGGCATTTAGGGTTTTCATCTTCTCTCTTTTCCTCCTTTTCTGAATAAAACCCGAAAACTCCCTTAAGCATTCTTTCTTTTCACATTTGTCTGCCATAGCCGAATCTGCCCCGGCCTTGCCAAAATTCTTCTTTTTCCTATACTGTTCCTATCACTTCTTTACGTTTGATATTATTCTTTTCTCTCAATCATCTCCTTCTCAAAAGCCGAAACTTTATAGATCTCTTGAGATCATCTTTTCTTTTTGACCTTCTCAAAAGTCGAAACTTCATAGATCTCTTGAGATCATCTTTTCTTTTTGACCCTCTCAAAAGCCGAAACTTTATAGATTTCTTCCTATCATCTTCTCTTTTTGATCTTCTCAAAAGCCGAAATCTTCTAGGAGTTGCCGAATTTCTTGTAAAGGTAGGTGCCGATCTCTTCTGATCTATTCTTTTTCTCTTTCGATTTTAGAAGACAAAGCCGGAAGGCTAATGGATTGTTGGTTTCTTGTGTTTACGTATTGGGCGACATTCGGGAATTGAAGTAGATCGCTTAGATCTAAAAGCCAGAACCGCTAGTTTCTAAACCTCATATCTCTCTTTTCGGGATTTCAAGGTAAGGGGTTCTCTTTAGATTCTCTTTAGATTCACTATCGTAATTGTGATCTTAACCATATGTTATGATAAGGTCTTTTAATGGAATCAAATATCGATTAGGCGAAGGACGGGATTGGATCTGTTAAACCAATCCCTAAGTTTAAGAAACGAGCGGTGTCAGCAGTTTGGGATTGGTCGCCGGGTTGTGGACCGGCTTCAGAACAAAACCTTAGACAGTTAGCAGTCGTATCGGCTTCTGATAGTGTCGACATAGAAAGTCTCGTCTTGACTGTAATCAGGTGTGTAGATCTCTAACACACTAATCAATCTGTACTAAATATATGTTATGGGCTAAAAGTCGGAAAAAGGTTGTATAGTAATCTGTACTAAATATATGTTATGGGCTAACTGTCGAAAAAAGGCTGTATAGTAATCTGTACTAAATATATGTTATGGGCTAAAAGCCAGAAAAAAGCTGTTTAGACAGTCGAATTACCCAAAAAGGGTAGGCAAGGGATGCCAGGTACGTAACCATAGAAACTTCTCTATGTGTATCGATGTATGTAATAAACTGTGATCTTTTAGGTAGTATATTGTTTTGATTCTGCATGGATGTATGCATGGGATGGGGTTAATATGATGAAGGGGAAGAGCATGTTAATAGGTCACTTGGTGATCGGTGGTTAAACCACGAATTGTAAAATTAGGTCACAATAGTGATCGGTGGCTGAGCCACGTTATATTATGAGGTCACATAGTGATCGGTGGCTAAGCCACGTTAAATTTATTCCTGATTGATAGGAATAGGCAGCATGACTGTCAATATGGTGTGTAGCGGTTGGTGGGTTGATTGTAGAAATCCCCAAGGTGTGTTGGCTGGTACGGGCTGGTGTGTAGAGGATGGACTATTAGGTTTGGGTTGGGCCATGTTTGAAGAAAATATTTTGTTGCCATTATGTATGGGCCAAGGCCCATAATGTGTTTGTAGGCCTCACGCCTTTTATGTGTTTTCGGGATTTGCACACTGAGTCTTGGTGACTCACCCTTTATTTTCCTTAACTTTTCAGATGAGCAGTAGATCGTGGACATAGGAGCTGAGGCAGACTCAAGGGGCCATCAAGTTTTTATTTCCATAAATTATTTTTTTCGGTTTTTCTTTAAGTTTTAATTTTGGGAATGTTAATGTAATAAGGCCTATAGCATAGGTTATCCATTTATATTTGTTAATGTCTTCATTCATTATAAACTTATGTTCTAAGGCTTATTTATAAGAAGAAATAAAAATGAAATTTTCAAACAAGTCGTTTTTAAAAGAAAAACTTCAGAGGTTTTCTACAAATAACACTTATTTAACGAATACCTACTTAAACAAACCGAGGTTTCAAATCCCTTCAATGAGAAGTTTTCAACTATTAATCCGTACCATACCAGATCTGGTCGTGACGTTTGGGCCGGGTTTGGGGTGTTACATTTTGGTATCAGAGCCCGGTTCAAAACTCAGGCTGTGAAATGGGTCTAGTAGCGTTTTGTAAAGTTGATGTGAATTTGAGAAAAGTTACGGTTGAGATATGGCCTTCGAGTCTACCGGCACCCAATCCACGCAGGTAAGTATTCTAACTTTTTATGTGATATACATGTTGTGCTTGATGGGCTTGATGGACGTAGACTAGTATGATTAGGCATTGATGGACTTTAGGCTTAGTTTAAACAACTCTTTAAATTCATAAGACTTAATCTATCCAAACAAACTCGTGAACAAGTCTCTGGGTTAGGTTGTGGCAAAAGGCATACGCATGTCTAGGATTGGATTCAGGAAGAGCTTGGTACTTAAGCAGTCCTAGTGACTCACCTCCTCTTCGCTGGAATCCTACCTGGTGCGTAGTGACTGTTCACCTTAACCGCGAGGGCTTGTTGATGGGCCACAATTTATAATTAAAACCCGAAAGGGACCAGCCACCCTATTTTGCAAAATTACCAAAAATACCTCTAAGCTTTGTATAATTTTCAAAATACCCTTGATTTGTGAAATTCCCTTGAATACCCTGGATTTGTAAAACTACGAAAATTTGTGAAATTATCGAAACACCCCCGGTTGGAAAAAAATTACCAAAATACCTATGTTTTGCAAATTTACCCGAAAACCCCTAGATTTACGAAAGTAACCCGGTTTGCAAAATTAAATTTTCCAAAATACCCCTGCTTTAAAAAAACAAAAACAACATCAAAATATCTCTATTTCGAAAAAAAAAAAGATACCCCATTTTGAGGAAATTACAAAATACCCTGTAGGATAAAACTACGGAAATACCCCTGGGTGGAGAAATGATGAAAAAACCCTTATGCGATGAATGGGAGTGCATGGATGCTACTTGTATGTTGATGTATGATGGTTGATGTATGTGGTTCCTAGAAATAGGGGATACAAAATTGAGACTGAAACTCGTAGGTATAATTTAGAATTCGAAAGAACTACTTTAAACTACTGTTCATAAGATTGTTCGTGGTTAATCAGTGAGAGAAATTAATAATTTATAAAATTTCAAATAAGATAAACGCGAATCGGTAGAATGAGTACAAGGGGTCGTGGACGTCCGTCGCGTGGCCGCGGTAGGCATAGGATGGCCGTGTCAAAACTGGTAGGATCTGGCCACGGGTCAGGAAACGAGATGCCAGCTGCGGAGGCCGAATTTCAGGATCAGACGGCCGGAGACGATGCGGTATCTCAGGTGATGTTAACGGTTTTAGAGAGGGTTGCTGGGGCAAGCATGGGCACAGGAGCCCGAAAATCTGTGTCGAAGCGACTTAGAGCTAATGGGGCAGAAGTGTTTAGGGGAATTTCTGGTATAGCCCCAAGTACAGCTGAATATTGGTTGGAGGCGGTTGAGCGTATAATGGATGATCTGGATTTCACGGAGGAGGAAAAGCTGAAAGGAGTTGTATCTCTCCTGCGGGACGAAGCTTATCAATGGTGGCTTACGGTTAAGGATGGTTTGGTGGCTGACCGTATCACCTGGGATTTCTTCAAAATAGCGTTTCAAAGTAAGTACATCGGGACGAGTTATGTGGATGCGCAGCGTAGAGTATTTTTGAATCTGGTTCAAGGAAGTAGGTTGGTGGCTGCATATGAGGCGGAATTCTTACGCCTTAGCCGTTATGCTCGAGGGATGGTGGCCACAGACCATGAACGCTGTATTCGATTTGAAGATGGTCTGACGGACGATCTGCATGTACTGATAGCACCGTAGTGGGAGAGGGAATTTCTGTGCTTGTGGAAAAAGCTAAGATAGCTGAGGAGGTTAAGCGGACAGAAAAATTGAATCGGGATAGAGATAGGAGTGGAAGTAAGAGAAATTTTGGATCGTCAGGGGCAACTGGGCGTACTCAAAAAAGGCCTAGGTCAGACGGGCCGAGATGGGAGGAGAGACCTGTTGCTAATCAGACACCGAAGTGTGCTCGATGTGGTAAATTCCATGTAGGTGAGTGTTGGGCGGGCAGTGGGAAGTGCTTTAGGTGTGGATCTACGGACCACCAAGTTAGAAACTGTCCTCAGCAACGGGGTAGTGAAGGGCCTACAGGTCAAGAGAATGCACCGCCGGGAAGAGGAGGTCAACAACCACCAAGGGGCCGTGGTCAAGTCAATGGTGGCAATGGCACATGACATGGTCGTGGAGGTGCAGGTTATGTTGAGGTGAGGCAGCCAACTTTGGTCAATGCAGCACGTCGCCAAGGGGACGAGGACGATCTAGATGCGATTACCGGTGCGTACTCTACCATAGTATACTAAGTGTTTCTTTTGGCTTTAGAATTAGAGTGCGCAGCGAAAGCATAGTGGTGAGACTTGGGTAGTACGATTAATAGTTAGTTGGAAATTTCGAGGACGAAATTTCTTTAAAGGGGTAGAACTGTAACATCCTGAAATTGTGGGGCTATGCATTTAATGTGTGGTTATGTTTAATGTGAGTGTTAGGGGTCCAGAATAGGCTCAGGGTTGGGCAGAGGCCTTAATCGAATTTTCTGTTTGGACACTCTAGTGGAAAGCCTGGTAAGATAGGGCTTAAAAGATGTTATCTGTGTTTTAAAATACAAATGGGCTTGTGGCCCAGTGGCAAAGTGGCACCACTTAAAAGCAGAGAAGTGGCGTCAACTGAGGAGGCCCAAATTCAAGTTGCATGAAGCCCAACTATTTTTATTAAAATTGGCATTAGGGTTTTATTCTCCCATTCTCTTCTTCATTTTCGGCATTTAGGGTTTTCATCTTATCTCTTTTCCTCCTTTTCTGAATAAAACCCGAAAACTCCCTTAAGCATTCTTTCTTTTCACATTTGTCCGCCATAGCCGAATCTGCCCTAGCCTTGCCGAAATTCTTCTTTTTCCTATACCGTTCCAATCACTTCTTTACGTTTGATATTACTCTTTTCTCTCAATCATCTCCTTCTCAAAAGCTGAAACTTTATTGATCTCTTGAGATCATCTTTTCTTTTTGACCTTCTCAAAAGCCGAAACTTCATAGATCTCTTGAGATCATCTTTTCTTTTTGACCCTCTCAAAAGCTGAATTTTTATAGATTTCTTCCTATCATCTTCTCTTTTTGATCTTCTCAAAAGCTGAAATCTTCTAGGAGTTGCCGAATTTCCTGTAAAGGTAGGTGTCGATCTCTTCTGATCTATTCTTTTTCTCTTTCGATTTTAGAAGACAAAGCCGGAAGGCTAATGGATTGTTGGTTTCTTGTGTTTACGTGTTGGGCGACATTCGGAAATTGAAGTAGATCGCTTAGATCTAAAAGCCGGAATCGCTAGTCTCTAAACCTTATATCTCTCTTTTCGGGATTTCAAGGTAAGGGGTTCTCTTTAGATTCTCTTTAGATTCGCTATCGTAATTGTGATCTTAACCATATGTTATGATAAGGTCTTATAATGGAACCAAATATCGATCAGGCGAAGGAGGGGATTGGATCTATTAAACTAATCCCTAAGTTTAAGAAACGAGCGGTGTCAGTAGTTCAGGATTGGTCGTCGGGTTGTGGACCGGCTTCAGAACAAAACCTTAGACACTTAGCAGTCGTATCGGCTTCTGATAATGTCGACATAGAAAGTCTCGTCTTGACTGTAATCAGGTGTGTAGATCCCTAACACACTAATTAATCTGTACTAAATATATGTTATGGGCTAAAACCCGGAAAAAGGCTGTATAGTAATCTGTACTAAATATATGTTATAGGCTAAAAGCCGGAAAAAGGCTGTATAGATAGTCGACTTACCCAAAAAGGGTAGGCAAGGGATGCCAGGTACGTAACCATAGAAACTTCTCTATGTGTATCGATGTATGTAATAAACTGTGATCTTTTAGGTAGTATATTGTTTTGATTTTGCATGGATGTATGCATGGGATGGGGTTAATATGATGAAGGGGAAGAGCATGTTAATAGGTCACTTGGTGATCAATGGTTAAACCACGAATTGTAAAATTAGGTCACAATAGTAATCGGTGGCTGAGCCACGTTATATTATGAGGTCACATAGTGATCGGTGGCTAAGCCACGTTAAATTTATTCCTGATTGATAGGAATAGGCAGCATGACTGTCGATATGGTGTGTAGCGATTGGTGGGTTGATTGCAGAAATCCACAAGGTGTGTTGGCTAGTACGGGCTGGTGTGTAGAGGATGGACTATTAGGTTTGGGTTGGGCCATGTTGCATGAAAATATTTTGTTGCCATTATGTATGGGCCAAGGCCCATAATGTGTTTGTAGGCCTCACGCCTTTTATGTGTTTTCGGGATTTGCACATTGAGTCTTGGTGACTCACCCTTTATTTTCCTTAACTTTTTAGATGAGCAGTAGATCGTGGACATGGGAGCTGAGGCGGACTCGAGGGGCCATCAAGTTTTTATTTCCATAAATTATTTTTTTCGGTTTTTCTTGAAGTTTTAATTTTGGGAATGTTAATGTAATAAGGCCCATAGCATAGGTTATCCATTTATAATTGTTAATGTCTTCATTCATTTTAAACTTATGTTCTAAGGCTTATTTATAAGAAGAAATAAAAATGAAATTTTCAAACAAGTCGTTTTTAAAAGAAAACTTCAGAGGTTTTCTACAAATAACACTTATTTAACGAATACCTACTTAAACAAACCGAGATTTCAAATCCCTTCAATGAGAAGTTTTCAACTATTAATCCGTAGCATACCAGATCTGGTCGTGACGTTTGGGCCGGGTTTGGGGTGTTACAGGCCGTGCCTCATTAAAAGTCCGAACACGGCCTAGAGACGACTCACACGGGCGTGTGCCATGGCTGTGTCCCTATCGTGGAAAAGAGCAATTTCACTCGAAAAAGGATACTTAGGGGCAAAGAAACCTATCTCAAAAGCCTATATAAACACCCTAAGTATAACCTAGAAAGGGGGTGGTTAGCTAGGCCAAGGAGCCGAGCCAGAAAGGTCAAGATTTGTGGGAATCACTCGAATATAGCCATTTGATTCATCTCAAGAAGCCGAAATTATACTCAAGACGGCAGATCTCTCCTTCAATCCCTTCAGGGGTTTTAGGGATTTCTTATGTTTTGTTTTATCTTTTCTTTTGAGACGTATTCTTTTATTATTATTATGAACTAAACCCTTAGATACCTGAGGGGATGAAACCTAAGATGAATCTTGTTATCGTTTGCTAAACTATATGATAAATATTTGACTTGTTCTTAATTATGTGTTCTAAATTCTTGTGTTGATATTTCTGGGATATTAATTCAAGTGTGATGTGCTTAGGTGGAGGAGCAAAAGTCCCTGCCTAAGAGTAGATCTAGCATAATTAAGCGGAGTTGATCGCACGCCTAGAGATAGGGTGGCGAGATTTTGCCAGATAAGGGTGAAACCTAATATGGGAGTCCATAGATCGAGTTAATGCGATTCTAGGGGTTTTAATTAGAAAATTAATCAACCTTGGGTTAGACGTTAGTCACTTCGAGAGAGGGATTAATAAAACTTAGGGAGTCTTACGGATCAAGTCAAGTGAATAAATCGTCTGGTTCAAAGTTAGATAACAAGTGAAGTCTAGGTGGATTCTTCCTTGGGTGTCGTCTTAATCAATTGGTTTTTCCTCAAGTTATTTTCTTAATCTCATTCTTCTTTGTCTTAGATTCTTTAGTTTAATAGATTAGTTAATTTAGATTAGATAAACAATCCCCTTAATTCTTAGGCTAGATAATAAATAGAGAGTTAGTACTAGTACTTTTGGTTCCTTTGGGTTCGACATTCCGGTCTTGCCTAAGCTATACTACTGTTCGATAGATGCGCTTGCCTCAAATCGTTGTCATAGTTAGTTTCCAGGTTTGATCATTCTTTATATAAATTTTAAGACTCTGACACGCGATCAATAGTGTAAGCTTCTGACGATCCGCCTGACACATACTACAAGTTGGAAATCTACAGGGAAAAGGAGACAAGGGGGTAAGCATTACAAATGCTTAGTTCTTCACTAGTATTTAAGCGACATCTTACCTCATTTTATGTTTGAATACAACAAGCTATTCAATTGGACAATTATGCCTAAACTTGAGAATCACAAATCAAAAAGGTGAGTTCATCATATAACAAATCCTATAGTAATTCGAACTTTTAGCAATATCAATTTGATTTAATACCAATCACCTAAAATCAATAACTACATACCATTTATATAATTCAATTAAAATTTCAATTTATAAATACTACTAAAAGTCTCAATAGTGCCACCTAAACCAATGTATACATGCTCCAATTAATCAATCTAAAGAATATAGCGTATTAACGTATTAGTATCATTGATGTTATAGTTCTATTCATTTTATATTATATGGTAATATCAACATTTCATTTTTCGAATTACATCATTTGATTCATCACAAATTTATAACGGCCCTTTAGCTCATAAATCTAGTTTGAATGATCTTTTACAAGCTAATGATATTTATATATCATAAATCATCTTTATAATACGAAACCACATTATCAATTCAATTATATATATTTATCAAATATCACATTCATATCCCTATTAACTTAACTCAGACTCGAATGGATATACGGATCCAACCAATCACACTAATTTGCACCCAATGCCTATCGAGTAAATTCGAAATACTAAGTTGCGCTTAGCGCTGGTTGGTATATCTGAAAATTAGGTGTGCACACTCCTTGACTCATAGTCGTAATTACCTTGACCTCTTCCTATCCTATGGCATGCCAACTATATCTGATTCTGCCCGAACAGTTAATAGGGTAACCATTCTCAATTTCTATTATATGTCAATTTCTCAATTCAATAATATTTGTTCAATAGCCAATCATCAATACATATCAATATATCAACATAATTCTTCTCAATAAAAAATTAATTTTTTATTTACATCAATATTGTAACACCCCAAACCCGGTCAATACGCCACGACCGAATCTGGTATGTCACTGAGGAAAATATTTTGAAGAAAAACGAGTTAACGATTAAATTTTTGTGAAAAACCATTTGAAATTCTATATTTGTAGAAATCAGGTGTATAATAAGTTAAAACTAATAATTTACTTTGAAGTTACGTAAAACTTTAAAATAAGTGAATAAATCATAGGTTAGAAAACATTTATATCATTTTAAGAAAACTCGAATTATTACTTTAAAAACCAATTGCATTTGAATGTAGAACCTAGATATTTGAAAATCATTTAAATTATTGAAAACACTTAAGTTGTTAAAATTATCAAATGATTTATGTTACCCGATGTAACGTTTTAAAAACCATCGCGTTGTGTAGTTTAGAAAACTTGGTGCTCAATTTATTGTAATAATCAAAAATTTATAACCATATCAAAACTCAACATTTTTCCCACTTTCATAATATGATTAGTTATAAAACACACATGAATACATATATAATCCAAGTTATAAAGTGTGTAAGATACACACCTTTCACCAAAGCAAAACTAACTTCCGAAGATCCGATCTACCGCACTAGATCCTTGTCCTACAATCGGCCATATCACAATATTTTAATGAAAACCATTCGGCCAACAACATATCTTAATCCAATAAAACCTTAGGCTTCCTCAACCAACTTTAAAAGTATAGAATCCTTACCACTTGACTTACCAACTCCGATTCGCTAAAGGAATGACTTAAATCGATTGCTTCCGAAATCCCAAAGAGCTTAAGAGAATAATCGAATCCTAAAAAAAATGGTTAGAACCTTGCAAAACAAAGCCCAAAGATTCGGCTTTTGTCCACAAGAAAAGTAACTTGGAAAAGAGAAAAGAATTGAAAGAAAATCGGCCATGAACACTTACCCTTTTCCAAAATCGATTGAAGAAAAAATCAAAGATAATCTACCCTTGAATATTCGGCCAAAACAAAGACTAAAAGAAAGTAGAAGATTCGGCTATGGTGAAGTGAAAAAAAAAAAAGAAGAAATAGAATGGAAGTAAATGTTTTATCTTTGAACAAAAGAAAAAGAAATGGTATTTGAGATGGAGAAATATTCGGCCAAGAGAGTGTAAAAGAAAAGTGTTTATGAACCAATGTCAAAAAGAAAAGAAAAGAGAGATGTGGGAGAGATGAGATTCGGCCAACACCTATTTTGCCTAAAAGAAAAGTGCAAAAATACCAAAATGAAGTTTTGGTTTCAAAAGCAAAGATGAAAGAAAGGAAATAGCATTTTTGGTTCAATAAAACAAGAGCTAAAACAAAAGCTAAATTTGCACAAAATGGACAATAACATTCGGCCAAAGAAAGGGTTTTTGGAGAGGGAAAACAAAATGCAAAAAGATGTTCAAAAGGAAAAATTGGCCAACTATCCCCCCCAAACCACCTAACAACATTTGGCCACCCCCCTAGACACCCATGCCGTCTACATACATGCTCTAAAGCCTTGAATAAAGTTTCCAAAACATCCCCCATATTCCATGCCTTATGTCTCCCCAACCTTCCATAACTTCAAGATTCTTATCCCTACTATCAAGCTTTCCTTAAACATATATTCAATTTACCAAAAGATGAAAGTCCAACCTATGATAAACATAAGTTGACCGTCCATAAATGCTATGATGAAATAAAAATCCTCAAAATGTTTTCCTTGATACTCGAACAACTAACCTCAAGCAACCTTTCAAGAGCCTTAACCATCATGCCACTATTCATCTTGTGCTTTAATTGAACACTTAAATTAACTTAAGTGTCAAACTCACTTAATCCACTTCATTAAATAAACCATACTAAAAATTTATTCTAGCTTCCTAAATAAAATCAATTTTTCACAAGACTATGCTAACACACAAAATTCATACCCAAGCCAACACAAATAATAATTAAATTTTAGGATGTTACAATTCTACCCCCTTAAGAAAATTTCGTCCTCGAAATTACCTGATCAAAAGAGTTGAGGATACTGCTGCCTCATCGCATCCTCTGGTTCCCATGTAGCTTCTTCCATGCCATGATTCCGCCATAAGACTTTCACTAAAGGAACTGATTTCCTACGCAAAACTTTCACATCTCGCTTTAGGATCTGCACAGGTTCTTCTTCTATCGTTAAATCTGGACTCACTTCTATTTACTCTACTGCTACGACATGTGATGAATCAGAACGGTAGCGTCTAAGCATGGAGACATGAAACACATCGTGAATCTGGCTCAATGCTGCTGGTAACTCAAGCTGATAAGCTACTGATCCCACTCGCCTCAACACCTTAAACGGTCCAATGAACCTTGGACTTAACTTGCCTTTTCTCCCAAATCTTAACACTTTCTTCCATGGCGAGACCTTCAGAAAAACTTTGTCACCCACGGCAAACTCAATATCCCTCCACTTGAGATCGGCATAAGACTTCTGCCTATCCGAAGCTTCCTTCAGACGAGCCTGAATCAACTTCACCTTATCCTCAGTTTCCGCAACCAACTCTGGTCCTAACATCTGACGCTCACCCAACTCTGTCCAACATGTAGGTGTGCGACACTTCCTACCATACAACGCCTCATATGGTGCCATCTTAATGCTTGCCTGATAACTGTTGTTGTAAGCGAACTCAGCTAGCGGTAAAAACTCTTCCCAGCTACCCCGGAAATCCAAAACACATCCTCTCAACATATCCTCTAAAATCTGAATAACTCTTTCCAACTACCCGTCAGACTGTGGATGAAATGCGGTACTAAAATCCAACCGTGTACCCAAAGCCTGATGCAACGCTCTCCAAAACCTCGACGTAAATCTGGGATCTCGTCTGAGATGATCGACACTGGCACACCGTGCAACCTCACTATCTCCGCCACATACAACTTAGCTAACCTCTGAAGCGAATAATCCACCCTTACAGGAATGAAATGAGCTGACTTAGTCAGACGATCCACAGTCACCCATACTGAATCCTTCTTACTAGGCGTAAGAGGTAATCCACTGACAAAGTCCATAGTGATCCTCTCCCACTTCCACTGTGGAATCTTCACCGGCTGAAGTAACCCAGATGGCAACTGATGTTCAGCCTTGACTTGCTGACACGTCAGACATTTACCCACAAACTCGGTTACCTCTCGCTTCAGACCTGGCCACCAAAATTGCTCTCTCAAATCTCGATACATCTTGCTACCTCCAGGATGCATAGCATATGGGCTGCTATGTGCGTCCCGAAGAATCCTTTGCCTCAACTCTACATCCTTCGGCATACAAGCTCTCCCTTTAAAGCACAAAACTCCATCACTGGACAATCTAAAATCCTCTAATCCACCATTCTGAACCTGCAACCTCTGATCATTCAAACCATCATCCTCTAGTTGTTTCTCCTTGATCTGATCTAACCAAGTCGGCTTGACTTGCAATTCTGCCAAAAGACTCCCATCGTCATACAAGCTAAGACGAGCAAACATCGATCTTAAATCAGATACAACCTTACGGCTCAACGCGTCTGCCACCACGTTAGCCTTGCCCGGATGATACTCGATCGAACAGTCGTAGTCCTTCAACAACTTGATCCATCTACGCTACCTCAAGTTCAAATCCTTCTGAGTCAAAAGATACTTAAGACTCTTGTGATCCGTGTAGACTATCGACTTCTCTCCGTACAAATAGTGCCTCCATATCTTCAAAGTGAAAACCACTGCTGCTAATTCCAAGTCATGCGTCGGATAATTAGCCTCATGCGGTCTTAACTGCCGAGATGCATAAGCCACTACCTTCCCTTCCTGCATCAGCACACATCCCAAACCAGTATGTGATGCATCACAGTAAACCGTGAATTCCTTACCTGCCTCAGGTTGAATCAAAACCGGAGCTTCAGTCAGAATCTTCTTCAACTTGTCGAAACTTTCTTGCTGCTTCTCGGTCCACACAAATGGAACTCCTTTCCCCAACAACTTCGTCATCGGTGCGGCAATCAAAGAAAATCCTTCCACAAATCTTCGGTAATACCCTGCCAAACCTAGAAAACTCTGAATCTCGGCCTTCAATTCCATCAGTTCCTTTGGTGCCATCCTATACGGAGCTATAGACACTGGCGCCGTTCCGGGTAATAGATCTATACCGAATTCGACTTCCCGATCCGGAGGCAGTCCCGGAAGTTCTTCAGGAAATACATCAGCATATTCCTTTACAGTTCGAACATTCCCCACAGAAGACTCCTTAGCTTCCAAAGCACACACATGGACCACAAACGCCTCACAGCCCTTCCTAACCATCTTCACAACTTTCAACGCAGATACCACATTAGATAGATAATCTCTTCTATTACCTATCATGACCACTTCTTCACCTTCAGCTGTCTTCAAAACCATACGCTTAGTAGCGCAATCCAGACTTGCTTGGTACTTGACCAACCAGTCCATCCCAAGAATCAAATCGAACTCCCCAAACGGCAGTTCCATCAGATCAGCTACAAACACTACCCCTTGAAGTTCTAGGGGTACATCCCTATACAGCTTGTCTACTACTACAGAGTGACCTAGAGGACTAAGTACGGTCATCCTCCTAGAAGCAGTTTCAGAAACTAAGCTCATGGTCTCTACTATGCTACAAGCAACGTAAGAATGCGTCGAACCCACCTCTATCAAAGCAGTATATGGAACACCAAAGATTAAGAACGTACCGGTTATGACATCCGGTGCGTCGCCCTCCTCTCGTCGCCTTGCAGGATACACCAAACCAGGCTGCCTAGCCTCAGTGTTGCCAACACCTCTGCCAGCTACTCTGCGACCTCGACCAGAGCCATTACCTCCTCTACCATTACCACGACCTCTCTGCGGTGCCGGTCCCTCCTTTCTGAACTGAGCACGACCATGACCCTCAGACTGATTCCTAGCTTGCTTACGTGGACAATCTCTCACACGATGATCCAGCGAACCACACTCGAAACATCCTTTCCCTCCGGTCCAACATTCACCCCAATGAAATTTCCCACATCGATTACACCGTGCTGGACCTTGATTAGTAGTAACAGGCCTCCCAGACTGATTCGGCCCATTTTGCCTAGCCCTCTTCTGAACATTACCAGCTGACCCAGATGATCCATATCCTCTCTTATACTTATTCCGGTCGTAACTCTGTCTTCCAGATTCCTTTATTCATTCGGCTATCTTAGCCTTTTCAACCAAAGCAGCAAACTCTCGCTCCTGATGTGGAGCAATCAACAATCTCAGCTCGTCTTTCAAACCATCTTCGAATCGAACACATCGCTCGTGCTCCGTAGCCACAATACCTCCAGCATACCGGCTCAATCTTAAGAACTCAGCCTCATACTCTGATACGGATTTACTCCCTTGGACCAAACACAGGAATGCCTTGCGCTGCGCATCAACGTAACTAGACCCGATATATTTCTTCTGATACGCTACCTTAAAAGAAGTCCCAAGTGAGATCCTCCGCTGCAGCACCATTCCGAACCGTGAGCCACCACTTATATGACTCGTCACGAAGAAGCGATACAATCCCTTTCAGCTTTTCCTCGGCATTCAGATCCAGATCATCCATGATTCATTCCGTCGCCTCTAACCAATATTCAGCCGAGCTGGGAGCTACACCCGAAACACCTCGAAATACCTCGGCTCCGTTGGCTCGGAGTCGCTCAGGTACCGACTTTCGAGCTCCCGCCCCTCCACCTACTCCAGCTACCCTCTCAAGAACTCGCAGCATCGCCTGAGACACTGCGTCATCTCCCGTTTGGTCCTGATGCTCAACTCCAACCACTGGTGGTGGAACTGGTGGTACCTCATTCTCGGATCCCTGACCCGACCTCACTGGCTCAGACACAGCCATCCTACCTCGACCACGTCCACGAGTAACAAGACCTCGACCACGAGTACTCATGTCTAACGTCTCGTCTTATCTAAGTTAAAAGTTTTATGCATTAGTCATTATTCCGCTTTCTTTAAAGAACAGTTTTATGAAAAGTTTAATAAGAAGTTGTTTCGCGAGCACACCAAACCTATAGTCTTGGGTCTCTAAAGTAGTTCCTACTACTACACATTCATGCCAACATCATCATATCAAATCATCAAAATCAACAGTTTTGATGTACTTACCCGGCGGATTGATACCGGAGACTCGGGGCCATGCCTTTCCAACCATAAAATTTTTAACAATAACATTTTAAAACCATACTTTAAAACATTTTGGGCCTCGGGCCCACAGCCGAGCTTTTGAACTTAGCTATGATACCAATTTGTAACACCCCAAACCCGGTCAATACGCCACGACCGAATCTGGTATGTCACTGAGGAAAATATTTTGAAGAAAAACGAGTTAACGATTAAATTTTTGTGAAAAACCCTTTGAAATTCTATATTTGTAGAAATCAGGTGTATAGTAAGTCAAAACTAATAATTTACTTTGAAGTTACGTAAAACTTTAAAATAAGTGAATAAATCATAGGTTAGAAAACATTTATATCATTTTAAGAAAACTCGAATTATTACTTTAAAAACCAATTGCATTTGAATGTAGAACCTAGATATTTGAAAATCATTTAAATTATTGAAAACACTTAAGTTGTTAAAATTATCAAATGATTTATGTTACCCGATGTAACGTTTTAAAAACCATCGCGTTGTGTAGTTTAGAAAACTTGGTGCTCAATTTATTGTAATAATCAAAAATTTATAACCATATCAAAACTCATCATTTTTCCCACTTTCATAATATGATTAGTTATAAAACACACATGAATACATATATAATCCAAGTTATAAAGTGTGTAAGATACACACCTTTCACCAAAGCAAAACTAACTTCCGAAGATCCGATCTACCGCACTAGATCCTTGTCCTACAATCGGCCATATCGCAATATTTTAATGAAAACCATTCGGCCAACAACATATCTTAATCCAATAAAACCTTAGGCTTCCTCAACCAACTTTAAAAGTATAGAATCCTTACCACTTGACTTACCAACTCCGATTCGCTAAAGGAATGACTTAAATCGATTGCTTCCGAAATCCCAAAGAGCCTAAGAGAATAATCGAATCCTAAAAAAAATGGTTAGAACCTTGCAAAACAAAGCCCAAAGATTCGGCTTTTGTCCACAAGAAAAGTAACTTGGAAAAGAGAAAAGAATTGAAAGAAAATCGGCCATGAACACTTACCCTTTTCCAAAATCGATTGAAGAAAAAATCAAAGATAATCTACCCTTGAATATTCGGCCAAAACAAAGACTAAAAGAAAGTAGAAGATTCGGCTATGGTGAAGTGAAAAAAAGAAAAGAAGAAATAGAATGGAAGTAAATGTTTTATCTTTGAACAAAAGAAAAAGAAATGGTATTTGAGATGGAGAAATATTCGGCCAAGATAGTGTAAAAGAAAAGTGTTTATGAACCAATGTCAAAAAGAAAAGAAAAGAGAGATGTGGGAGAGATGAGATTCGGCCAACACCTATTTTGCCTAAAAGAAAAGTGCAAAAATACCAAAATGAAGTTTTGGTTTCAAAAGCAAAGATGAAAGAAAGGAAATAGCATTTTTGGTTCAATAAAACAAGAGCTAAAACAAAAGCTAAATTTGCACAAAATGCACAATAACATTTGGCCAAAGAAAGGGTTTTTGGAGAGGGAAAACAAAATGCAAAAAGATGTTCAAAAGGAAAAATTGGCCAACTATTCCCCCCCAAACCACCTAACAACATTCGGCCACCCCCTAGACACCCATGCCATCTACATGCATGCTCTAAAGCCTTGAATAAAGTTTCCAAAACATCCCCCATATTCCATGCCTTATGTCTCCCCAACCTTCCATAACTTCAAGATTCTTATCCCTACTATCAAGCTTTCCTTAAACATATATTCAACTTATCAAAAGATGAAAGTCCAACCTATCATAAACATAAGTTGACCGTCCATAAATGCTATGATGAAATAAAAATCCTCAAAATGTTTTCCTTGATACTCGAACCACTAACCTCAAGCAACCTTTCAAGAGCCTTAACCATATGCCACTATTCATCTTGTGCTTTAATTGAACACTTAAATTAACTTAAGTGTCAAACTCACTTAATTCACTTCATTAAATAAACCATACTAAAAATTTATTCTAGCTTCCTAAATAAAATCAAGCCTTCACAAGACTATGCTAACACACAAAATTCATACCCAAGCCAACACAAATAATACTCAAATTTTAGAATGTTACAAATATACAATAACCTCAAATCAATTCAATTTAGTCCATAACGTAAACAATCGATAAATTTCATACTAGTACGATTCAACCAGTTATAACCAACTATCAATTCATTTTTATCTCAGATTTCAATTCATCATATTAAATTTTATCTGTGAGTTTATCCTTTCTATACGATTTAGTCCATAACTCACATGTTGCACTAAGTTGTGAATAATTCAAACTACTATCAAAGAAATACAAATTCGCAAACCAAATATAAAAAAAAATTAAATACAATCATACTATGTGAACTTACCTAGAAAAACAACAAACAATCAATTTTCTAAGGACTAATTAGTAAATTTACCTTTTTCCTCGATTAATTTTGATTTAGTCCAATTCCTGATCTATACAGTTATTCAATTCAATTTATCAATTTCAACCCTCTTATTTCATCTTATTACAAACATGTATCAGCTCAATCTTATTTTTTAAATGCTCCCTAAAGTTATGCATTTTATTCAATTTAATCACTAAAATAAAACAATCATATCTTTCACATTTAAGCTTCATTATTTATCTGTTTTTAATTTCATCCTTTCACAACCCTCTAGCACATTTACTTATATAAATTTCATGCTAATTTTGAAATAATTACTCTTTAACCCCTGTATAAAAAACTAACAAATTTTACTTTACAAATAGTTTCTATTCATATCCAAGAACTAAATCTAACAATTTAACACTAAAATCTTTAAAAATCATCAATGGCAAGATTTTAAAACTTTAACATTTTTTTGATTCCATACCCGATTTAGCTAGATTAAGCTACAATGATCTCAAAAACATAAAATTTACGAAAATTGGACCTCGAATTCACCATATATTGTAGTCATTATACCTTAGTTAGTCACTAATTCAACAAAATTACCTAACCAAAATTAAATTCACCTATATCACAACTCTTTAAATAGTTAACAAAAATATTTATGTGCTTGGTTTACAAAAACGAGCTCCCGATACCTCATTTTCTAAAACCACAGATTTTAGAATCAAACCACTTGTACTTTAACCAACTTTCAAAATAATAAATTTATCAGATCAAAATTTAATATAACACTGTAATTGACTCGTAAATATTAAATAATAATTTTTACCGACTCGATCATAAGAAAATAGGGTCCAAAAACCACCATTTTTGGTACCACTGACTTTCAGGTCATTACACACACCGTGTAATCTAACAAACTCGACAACATAGAACTCAACTATCTTTTCAAGTGGATAATCGGTTCTGACAGGAATAAAATGTGTTGATTTTGTCAATTTTTCAACAATTATCCAGATTGATTCATTCTTTTTTGGTGTCAGAGGCAAACCCAATACGAAATCTACCGTAACTCATTCCTATTTCCACTCTAGAATCATCACCGATTGTAGCAAACCAGACAAAACATGATGCTCGACTTTCACTTGTTGACATACTAAACATCTTAATACAAATTATAAGCTCTCACATTTCATTCCCGACCACCAATAATTCTGTTTATGTTCATTATACATTTTATTGCTACTCAGATGTATAGAATAAGTACTGTTATGTACCTTAGTTTGCGATATTTGAGTGATGTACAAGTGTACACAGTCGTAAACAAGTAATAAAGTAAAGAGTAAAAAGTATGGTCTCCACAAGGATTGTATATGTAAGTCAATAGTTGCAAAATTGACAATTGGGAAGTTTGTGATTTTAAACAATGCTAGTGAAATAAGTTAACTAACTATTTTAATTAAAATTAACTAAATGTGAAGATATAAACACAAAATATAAGATAGCAAATACTAACACAAAATTTAATCACAATAGCATGAAAAGCTAGACTAATTACTTCCCCTTAACTTAGAATTATTAAAAATAATGCTAAAGGATGTTATGGTGGTCCCCGTAGCATATTGGTGATTTACTAACCAAATTCTACAAGTAGTAAGCTGCTCGTGAATATCTAACCTTTGAGTTTCTTTTACACATGTCTATGTCTAATTAACTTTAAGGTTACATATTCAAGCATCATACCTAAAGGTGATGCAAGGTAACGATATTTCTTGATATTATTACTATTATGATTATTAAGAAATAAAACATGCATCATTCAAGTAGTGTGTCCATTAATTATAATCTTTTCAGATTGATAGATTACTTCATAAACTTACCTATGTTATTGATGCATAAGTTAGCATGATCATGATAATACTTAAATGAGTAAAACAACCAAATGTATAGAACATCTTCACAAAACATTAATAAATAAACTAAAGAATGATAATTAATCTAGCATCAACAAAATTAAGTCATCATAGTAAGATTAAAAGAAAAAGAACAAGTTGCAATCATGTTTATCAACACTGAGCAAAATAAATGACTAAAGGAAGGAAAATTGTAAAGTAGAATCCGGTGGTTCTCCATGGTATTGCTCACATTGCTCCTCCTCCTCTCTTCTCATGTGCATTGATACTAGGCAAATGCTCTTAAGATTCTCGAAATTGGCAGCTCTCAATGTCTCTGAAATGCTCCCTCAACTCTATGTTTTGTGATGATGTATCAATAGATGGATGGATGATCTCAAATGCTTGCCCCTATTTATACTAGTGAAACCCTCTTCATTTACTATTTTTACATCAAATCCCCTTGATTTTCTACATCTAGGTGGCGTCCCCATGATCTTCTCAAGGCTAGTAAGTTTGGTCCTTAATTTATGGCATGTGGTTGAGGAGTTGGAAGATTGTAACAGCCCGATTTCGAGTCTAGTCGGAGCAGTAGTTTCGGGGCCACAAATATGACAAAAAAAAAATTCATTTTTATTATATTTTTATGGTCAGCAATTTCATGGAATGATTTCATAAAAATTTCGTTCGAAAATTTCGACGTTCGGGCACTCAATTTATTCAAATGGACTAAATCGTAAAAAGTATAAAACTTGATCTCTAGAAGCTAGAGGTGTCTAATTGTATGAAATTTTAAATTAGAGGTCCTTAAAGGGTAATTAAGCCATTGGATAGTTTTTTGGACAAAAATAGACATGAATTAGGTGAAATGGAATGCTTTTAAGTTAAGGGCATTTTGGTCATTTAGTTATTAAAATGAATTAAAAGCCAATTTTTGTCCATTTTCAAGCTATGGCCGAAATTATCATGAAGAAACCATGGCTAGGGTTTTTCAAGCTTTCAAGCTCGATTGTAAGTTCGTTCTAGCCCCGTTTTTAATGAGTTTTATGTTTTTAAAATCCTCGTAACAAGATCTATCTATTTCTACCACTAATTTGAAGGGATATCAAAGTTTAAATTTTTACCCATGTTGAATATTTGTGTATCTTGATGTTTGATGGTAGAAAATGCATGTTGTTTGTTAAACGACTTTTGCTGGGTGATTTTCAGTGAAAATGCCTAAATGGACTAATTTGTAAGAGTTATAAAATATGTAGTAAAAGTGTGTTTTAATGAAAAATGTGAGCTACTATAAGTATAAAAGAGGTTGTCTAGGCTTGGGAATCGAAGAAATTGAATAAATTTCATTTTCCGAGCCTAGGGGAAAAAATGCAAATATGTCAAACTTTAGGGCTAAAAATGTAATTTTTTCATAATATGATTTTTGGGTCACATTGAATAATGTGACTAATAAATAAGCTAAATGTGATATTATAGATCAAGGAAAACGAGGTTCAGACCTAGAACGGGGGAAAATGAGTATTTAACGGTTAACGAGTACTGAGGTCAGTTCGTATGTAAATGATACATTATTATTTATGTTTTACTTGTGTTATTATTGGATGAATTGCAATTTATTCTTTGACTGAATTCGACCAAGTTCGATAAGCAAGAAAGTCCTAGTTGAACCTTAAGAATAGTTAGGATACAAATGTCATGACATTAGGGTTATGAGTTTACGTGTAAGACCATACCTGGGATCTGGCATCGTTATGAGATTTCGTGTAAAACCATGTCTGGGACATGGCATCGATATGAGAATCGTGTAAGACCATGTCTGGGACATGGCATTGATATGAGATTTCGTGTAATACCATAGCTGGGCTATTGGCATCGATATGAGATCCCATGTAAGACCATATCTGGGATATGGCATTGGTATAGTACTATATGTGTGAGATTGCCCGAGTATCCTTTAGTATTCCAAGTGGTTCAACGGGAAACTTAACGACAATGTGAAATGTAATGCCCCGAATTTGGGCCTAGTAGAATTGGGCCCATTGGGCCTTGGGCGTGGGAGCATTTGAAATTTTTGAGAACAAGAGAACGACACTAATGCAAGTTAGACCTATTAGGTGAGTGATTTTGGAAGATTAGGGGGCTTCTATGAAGTCCCGGGATCAAACTTGGGCTTTAGGAAAATTTTGGTTTTAGGTGAGTAAAACTTTGGGAGTTAGTATGTAGGTTTTAAGAATAAAATATAGAGAAAAATGATACAAAAAGGGGTTGTGGTCTAGTGGTAAATGATGCCACATAAGAGACAAGGGAATGACGCCACAAGGAAGCAAGGGGTCCAAGGTTCAAGTCTTGGCGCTTGCATTTCATTGTGAGTTCTTTTTTTAAAGGAACTTAGACTTTGGCCATAGACTTATATTTAGTTGCGCATGTTTTAAGATAACAAGGAGCTAGTTGGTAAAGTGGCTAGCGGCGTGGATTATGTTACAAAGGAGCCTGAGTTCGAATCTCATTGCAAGCAAAAAGGGGATATTTATTTTGCTTAGTTGGGGCGGCAAGTGTTTAAGATGGAATTAAACTCTGCCGAAGGTAGGATACCACATCGGGAAGCTAGCATGAGGGAAAGTGAGAAGCTGGTTTTAAATAGAGCAATCTATGAGGAGAGTGAGGAAACCTTGGTGGGCATTTGGGTATAGGAGTGCTCGGAGCAATGATTAGCAACTTCAGATTCCTATCAGGTGTGTATTTCGCACTACTCTAGCTGTAGAGCGGTAAATGCTGAAATGCCGGTCACACGGCATGGTAGCCACACGAGCGTGCGAGCGCATGTGTGGGAGCCTCGACGCGATAGTTGAGGCCACCATGAGTGTTCTTGAAGGTTTAGGCTGCTTGGGCCACGATGGGCCGAAAGGGGCCAAGTGGGCCGATATGAATAAATTGTATGATTGTGTAGTAGATATGGGATTGATCTATGTGAATCTTATATCTGTGGCTAGATTTGGGCTAAATGGGCCACACGAGCATGTGGGCCTATTTGGGCCAAGAATGGGCCCTAGGCCCATTTGCATCGTTATCTCTGTTTAGAATACCTTGATTTATGAAACTATTGAAATACCCCTGTAGGGTAGAATTACCGAAATACCCTCGAGTAGTAAAATTACCGAAATACTCCCGATTGACGAAATTACTGAAATACCCCTAGTTTGCAAAATTACTGAAATACCCTCGATTTGTAAAATTACTGAATACCCCTAATTTTTAAAATTACCAAAATACCCTTGATTCACAAAATTACCAAAATACCCCCGATTTGCAAAATTATTGAAATACCCTCGAGTTAGAAAATTACCGAAATACTCCCAATTTACGAAATTACCGAAATACCCCTAGTTTGTAAAATTATTAAAATACCCCCAGTTTACAAGATTACTGAAATACCCCTAATTTGTAAAATTATCGAAATACCCTTGAAGGGTAGAATTACCGAAATACCCTTATAGGCTAAATGATTATTTTGCCTTGTGAGTAAATGACTGATAAACCGTAAAAGTAACATATTTTAATCCCACATTTAATATGCTTTTGGATGATTTATCCTTTGTTTTATATAAAAAGGTGCTTTTAATCCTTTCTTTTCATGTTTTATATCCAGGAAAACACCCGAGGATAAAAGGAACACAAAATGGGCCTAAAACGGAGTAAATGGGCCTTAGCACGAAATTGACACGGTCTGGCCCAAAGCACACACGATCATGCCTTGATGAACACCTAAAGCACGGTCTCAACTCCGTCACACACGGCCGTGCCTCAAGAGAAATCCGAACACGGTCAGGTCTCGATCCATACGGGCGTGTGCCATGGCCGTGTCTCTGGAAAGAGAAATTTCATTCGGGAAAGGATACTTGGAGGCAAAGAAACACATTTCAAAGCCTATTCAAACACCCTATTAGGAATTCTACTTAAATTAGGATACTTAGAGGCCAAGTAAGGCATCACAAAGTCTATATAAACACCTTGGGGGCAACTTGAAAGGAGAGTTCGGCAAAAGCCGAAACCGGAGCGAAAGCTAGGCCAAGGAGCCAAGCCGAGAAGTTCAAAGTTAGGGAGTAACGCGATAGCCAGTTGATCCATCCCAAGAAGCCAGAATTATACTCAAGACGGCAGAATTCTCCTTCAATTCCTTCAGGGGGTTTTAGGGTTTTCTTATGTTTTGTTTTATCTTCTCTCTTGTGATGTTTTGTTTATTCATTATGAACTAAACCCCTTAGATACCTGAAGGGGATGAAACCTAGATGGATTTTATTATTTGATTTTTAAGTTATATGATAAATTAGTTAGTTTATTCTTAATTATGTTGCTTAATCCAAATCTAATGTGCTTAGGTCGAGGAGGAATAGACCCTGCCTAAAAGAAGATCTAACATAATTAAGTGGAGTTGATCAGACGCCTAGAGATAAGGTTACGAGATTTTGCTGGATTAGGGTGAAACCTAATACGGGAGTCCATTGATCGATTTACTGCTATCTTAGGGGGTTATTATAAGCGAACGAGAGTTCCACTAATTAACCTAGGGTTAGACGTTATTCGCCTAAAGAGAGGGTTTAATATAGGTTAAGGAGTCTCACGGATCAAGCTAAGTAAAAGAAATCATATAATCTAGGGTTAGATACTAAGTGAAGTCTAGATGGATTCTTCCCGAAGGTATTGTCGAAATCAACTGTGTTTTTCTTCAAAGTTATTTTCTAATTCGTCTTCTTGTCTTTGTGTCCTTAGTTTAGTTGTCGTCAATTTAGTTTAAAAGTAATCTTCACTCTAACTTTAACGCTAAATAATAAAAAGAAAGTGAGTATTAATACTTTTAGTTCCTTTAGGTTCGATAACCGGTCTTGCCTAAGCTATACTACTGTTCGATAGGTACACTTGCCTCAATATCGTTGTCAGAGTTAGTCTCCAGGTTTAATCATTTTTTTATAAATATTTAAAGCTCTGATTTGCAGCGATCAAGTTTTTGGCGTCGTTTTCGGGGAACTAAAATATTAAGAAAGCTTAATTTTTATTACTTTAGCCATTTTTTTATTATTGCAACTTTTTTATTATTTGTTTTATTTTTACTTTGCTAATTTTTCTTTGCTTTGATAGGTAATTTTAGTTTAGAGGAGACGGCACTAAATAACTATCAGTGGCAAGTTATGAAGACAACTCCAACAAAAGCTGCCAGTGTCTCCAACATCGACGTGGTCACCAGGCTATCTAACCAGCTAGAGATGATGAATAAAAAGATTGATGATTTGTGTAGTCTCTCACAGGTACACTCAGTAATGCAATATGACTCGAATCTAGGAGGAGTGGTGAATCTTGAGTACCCACCCTACGAATATGGCATGGAAAACGAGCAAGCTCACTATACGGGTAACTATTCTAGACCACAAAATAACTTTTATAATGACACTTATAACGCAGGTTGGAGTTATCATCCCAATTTCTCGTGGGATGATCAAAATAGCCAAAGACCAGAACTTTCTCCAAACTTTCAACAACCACCTCACCAACAGGAAGAGGAGTCGTACCTTGAAGAGATGCTACAAAATTTTCGGCAGACACAAAGAAACGTATCCAAGAAACTGAGAGAACAATCAAAAGCAATGAGAGCCGAATCATGGAAATTATTAAGTCAGTCAAGGAAGTCACTAACGCAGTCGAACAACTTGCAAAGCTGATGTCAGAACGATCGCAAAGGCGTCTACCTTGTAACAGAGATTAACCCTAAGGAGCAAAATCAAGCCATCACCGCTCAGGACAGTAAAGGGTTAGATGAACCCAATGCAATACCAGAAAACAAGGTAGACGAAGGTAAAATAGAGGTAACACAAGAAAAGCCAAAACCGGTAATCAAAGAGTACTAACCTCGCATACCTTATCCCGAAGCAATGAAAAGAGACGATTCAAAAGAACAATTCGGTAAGTTTCTTAAACTTTTAAAGAAAATACATATTAACTTACCTCTTCTTGAATCTCTTTTTCAGATGCCAGACTCAAGGAAATTTTTAAGACAACTCTTGACAAACAAACCCAAATTAGACGAGGAGCACCACGTGGAATTAAACGCAGCATGCTCAGCAATATTATAGAACAGACTACCGCAGAAGCAAAAAGACACAGGTAGTTTTACAATTCCATGTTTAATTGGTAGTTTATCTATTGATAATGCTTTAGCTGATTTAGGGACAAGCATCAATGTTATGCCTTATAAAATGTTTAAACAACTAGGTCTGGGGAAATCCAGACAAACTAGGATGAGCATTCAATTAACTGATAAAACTATCAGAATTCCTAGGGGTATAATAGAAAATGTTCTAATCAAAATTGATAAATTCATATTTCCAGTAGATTTTGTTGTTTTAGACATGAATGAGGACAATTCAATTCCTTTAATTTTAGGAAAACCCTTTCTAGCAACTGCCAGGACTAAAATTGATGTGGGTACAGGAGAACTCATTCTTCGTGTAGGTGACGAATCAATCAGTCTACAAGATTTTGACTCGGCCAAGACATCAAGTGATGAAGGTGAGAAAGTAAATTCAGTTGATGATCAAATTGTTCAAGTTTTACCATAGGAAACACCACAAGGCTACAAACTTGAGCCGAATCATGGGCCCCAAGCCGTACAAGCTCATAACAGTGAATTGTTAGTGGAATCTGACCCAAGGCAAGAACCTGTGGTAAGTGAAGGTAAGGTTGAGGTAAGCCATGATTTACCAAACCTGGTAAATACAGAGTACCAAGCTCGTGTGCCATATCCCGGTGCAATAAAGAAAGACCACACAGAGGAAGAATTCGGTGAACTCACACTTCGTGTAGACAATGAAACAATCACTCTTCAAGCTCTTGACTCAACTAGGACATCGAGTAATAAAGGTACGAACGTTAATTCTATTGATAATCATTTGGTTCAACCTTCTTTACAGGAAGCATCACGAAATCACTTAGCTGAGCTAGATCTTAGACCTAGTGCCGACAAAGAAGAAACACATATGGAATAAAGCCTTAGGGTTGACAAACTAAAAGAGCAGGAAACACAAATCAGAGAGGAACAGGAGCCGTACGAAGTGAAACTGAAGGAGACCCCAGACAAGCCGATAGGAACAAAAAATCACATCAAAATAGAGGATCAGGTATTGTTGAATAAGGAAGACCCTCAAATCACCAATTCAGACCTCAAGACAAACGAAGAAATCACTTTTGAGGTACTTAATGTCTTCCTATACGGCACAATCGAGGTAAGCAATCCTAAATTTGACACTTTTGAGGTAAACATTACTCGACTTAAACTATATATCCATAACCGAAGTGATCGCATGAGAAAGGATTTTCACCTCCTCAAACCACCATGACCATACGAATGAGAGGTAAAGTCTAGCTTAAGACTATAAACAAGCGCTTCTCGGGAGGCAACCTGAGCACTAACCCTATTTTTACATTTTTTATCTTCTTTATTTTTTATTTTTATTTTTATTTTTTTCTCTTCTTTTTCTCTTTTATTTTCCTTTTAGCACTTAACCATAAACTAACCAAAAAAGTAGATTTCTAGGCAACACGGCCCTACACACGGGCGTGCCCGTGGCCGTGTTGAAGCTAGGGGATGAACCATAGGCGTACCGGTAGCCGTGCACAAACAGAGAATAAACTTCTTTCCCCAACACGGGCTGTGATACCAGACCATACCCGTGCTAGCTACCTGTGCGAGGTCACTGACTTGTCGACCACGGGTTGAACACGCCCGTGCTTTATAACCATGCGAAGTTACTAATTTACCAAGCACGGGCTGAACACACCCGTGTTACCTCACCGTGCAAACATACTGACTTATCGAAACACGGGTGTGCCCATGTAAACATGGCCGTGCCAAAAACCCTGAACGCGCCCAAAATCTGAAAATCGTGAAAAGCACGGGCTATTTAAAACTTCACACGGGCGTGCCGATTGACCGTGCCCGAGCACCCTGAACGTGCCCAAAATTCAAAATCCCAAAGCACGAGCTACATCTCTATTTAAACCTCATTCTCCCTTTTTCTAGTTGTCTTTCATTTTCCATTATTTATTTTTATTCTCATTATTTTTCCCCTTTATTTTATTTTATTTTATTCTCTTTATTATCTTCTTCTTATTCTTTATGATATTTAGATTTAGCTTAGGATTCAATAAAATTAGGATAGCTACTTCGAGGATTCAATTTCAAACAGTTCAAGACGCTTCCCCACGCTCACCTTCAATCCTATCCGGTTTCTTCAACTTCATCCAAAATTCAGGAAGTTTCACTTCTCTCCCCATTTTATGATTTTTATGATTATTTTGCTATTATTCATTTTTGTACATTGAGGGCAATGTACATCTTAAGTGTGGGGGGTTAACTATAGTATTATTTGAAAATCCCTGAATTATGCCTTGTTCAAAAGTAAAGTCTCTCATATTATGATTAGAATGAAATTTCCTATGATTTATGATCTTTGTTGATATGTTTTGGAATAAGTCATTGATAATTGTGCATTGATGATTAAATTTGAAGGATACTGGAGAATCAAGCATGATAAGTTTATTTTTCAGAATTAAAATTTTTAGGTTTTCTACCTGAATCTGAATATTACTTTGAAGTTAGAAATTTGCGAGGTTGACATCAAAATACCAATAATTTTTGTGAGATTTTGAGCCTTTTAGAGTATACATTCTTTCACGCTCACTTTCTATTATGAGTGCGTCAACATTGATTTGTTATTCTAGAACTTGCCTCAATTATACATGTTGAGACCACACCTTTGATTTGATATACAGAGATGATAAAGGCACCTAGGTTTTAACCCACTCACTCCACTAAAAAGCCTACCTCCATAATTAACCCCTAGTGAACCCCGTTTAAGCCTAACAACCCTTTTCATTGACTTACCTACTAACATTAACCCAAAACCCTTTGTATTTGTTATCACCGTTCTTTTTAACTACCTTTTTTGTCGAGATTTGATTTTGAGCAGTTACCTAACTATGTTCTCTATTTCAGTTGTTAAAGTTTGTTATTTTTATTAGTTTGTTCTTAAAAAAAAGAAGAAGCTCGTATTATTAGTTTTCAATTGATGAAATTATTTAGGATTAGTTTATTTTTCTAGTTAGGTAATTTTTCAGGTCAGTCTCGATTCTAACCTTCTAATTCAGCCTTTATCCATACCCTTAACCTAAGCCCCGTTACAACCCTGCTAAAGACCTTTTGATTTGTGTATCATCTCATTTTACAGTGGTGGAGATTTGAATTTCATGAAAGCCTATGGGATTAACTTTTCATGTTCGACTTATTGAGTGCTTAATTTTGAACCTTAAACATTTTGAGTGATTTGAGTGAATCTTTAGTGAGGATGTCAACTCTTGTCAATTTTGAATCAGAGGTAACTATTCAGGTAAAGGGAAAACGCCTATGTTTTCATGTAAATGTATGACTTTGATTGCTTGAATCTTTAGGACTCTTTTGAGTTGAATTATCCATGTATGAATTATCTTTGAATTATGATAAAGCATGATAGATGAATTTTATGAATAAAGGAAGTTCGTTTTAATTATGAGTTGAGAATTTTGCTTGAGGACGAGCAAAAGCTTAAGTGTGGAGGTATTTGATAAACCGTAAAAGTAACATATTTTAATCCCACATTTAATATGCTTTTGGATGATTTATCCTTTTTTTTATATAAAAAGGTGCTTTTAATCCTTTCTTTTCATGTCTAATACCTAGGAAAACACCCGAGGATAAAAAGAACACAAAACGAGCCTAAAACGGAGTAAATGGGCCTTAGCATGAAATTGACACGGTCTGGCCCAAAGCACACACGGCCGTGCCTCGATGAACACCTAAAGCACGGCCTCAACTCTGTCACACACGGCCGTGCCTCAAGAGAAATGCAAACATGGTCAGGTCTCGATCCACACGGGCATGTGCCACGGCCGTGTCCCTGTCGCTAGAAAGAGAAATTTCATTCGGGAAAGGATACTTAGAGGCAAAGAAACACATTCCAAAGCCTATTCAAACACCCTATTAGGAATTCTACTTAATATAGGATACTTAGGGGCCAAGTAAGGCATCACAAAGTCTATATAAACACCTTAGGGGGCAACTTGAAATGAGATTTTGGCAAAAGCCGAAACCGGAGCGAAAGCTAGGCCAAGGAGCCAAGCCGAAAAGGTCAAAGTTAGGGAGTAACGCGAGGATAGCCAGTTGATCCATCCCAAGAAGCCAGAATTATACTCAAGACGGCGGAATTCTCCTTCAATTCCTTCAGGAGGTTTTAGGGTTTTCTTATGTTTTGTTTTATCTTTTCTCTTGTGATGTTTTGTTTATTCATTATGAACTAAACCCCTCAGATACCTGAAGGGGATGAAACCTAGATGGATTTTATTATTTGATTTTTAAGTTATATGATAAATAACTTAGTTTGTTCTTAATTATGTTGCTTAATCCAAATCTAATGTGCTTAGGTGGAGGAGGAATAGACCCTGCCTAAGAGAAGATCTAACATAATTAAGCGGAGTTGATCGGACGCCTAGAGATAGGGTTACGAGATTTTGCCCAGATTAGGGTGAAACCTAATATGGGAGTCCATTGATCGATTTACTGCTATCCTAGGGGGTTATTATAAGCGAACGGATCAAGCTAAGTAAAAGAAATCATATAATCTAGGGTTAGATACTAAGTGAAGTCTAGGTGGATTCTTCCCAAAGGTATCGTCGAAATCAACTGTATTTTTCTTAAAAGTTATTTTCTAATTCCTCTTCTTATCTTTGTGTCCTTAGTTTAGTTGTCGTCAATTTAGTTTAAAAGTAATCTTCACTCTAACTTTAAGGCTAAATAATAAAAAAAAGTGAG
The DNA here is from genome assembly GCA_005393395.2 of Gossypium australe. Taxonomy (NCBI): domain Eukaryota; kingdom Viridiplantae; phylum Streptophyta; class Magnoliopsida; order Malvales; family Malvaceae; genus Gossypium; species Gossypium australe. The sequence goes on from CM016623.1 coordinate 110,888,175, forward strand.
TATTAATACTTTTAGTTCCTTTGGGTTCGATAACCGGTCTTGCCTAAGCTATACTACTGTTCGATAGGTACACTTGCCTTAATATCGTTGTCAGAGTTAGTCTCCAGGTTTGATCATTCTTTTATAAATATTTAAAGCTCTGATTTGCAGCGAATAATGACAGACTTGTGCTATGATTTGACTGATTTGATTGTGATCGTATGATTGTGTTTTAACTGACTTGACTGTGGGCGTGTGACTGGTATGCTGTTAATATGTGTTGAAATGACTGTTACTGCGCATGGCCATTTTGCATACACATGTAATGGTTGAGCATGACATACACAACATATTGCATGGGGTTGGGACATTGATACGGAGGAAGTTCTGATAGGGTCAAACGCTGTGGACCCACTGATTTGATTGTTAGGTCGCATGGGTCGCCCGAGACGACTGTGGACATACCGACGGCTTTAAGCCGCTTATATTCTGGCAGCTCGACTACGTTATTAGTGTGTAGGGCTGGGTGGGTTGACTTGGTCCCCACAGGAGTGTAGGGTTGGTACGGGTGGTGTGTTGGTTGGATCAGGATGGGATGCATCCTCATACTATTGCATATCTGTTATGAGATCTGTTATTGGTTTGGGCTAGGCCCAATTGATTTTGTTATGGGTTGTGACCCAAATGATATTGTAGTGGGCTTGGCCCACGTATGCTCTAATCTGTACTGTACTGTTACTGTTAAAGGGCTTTGGCCCAGACTACTTCGGGCTCTGTTTCTGTATACTGACTGTTACTCTAGAAAACGGATTACACACTGAGTTTTCATAAACTCACCCCATTTTTAACTATGCAGGTAATCCCCAGCCATAGATGGTTCGGAGCTGCGAGGGACTCGAAGAAGACCACACACTGCTTATGTTTTCCGTTTTGATTATCTACTTTGAAATATTTTGATTTGGGTTGTAATAAGGCCTTTTAAAGTTTTCGCACTTTAAATTTTAGATTGGTTTTATTTTAATTTATATCTATTAGAAATAAATCACAATTTTTCGAAATGTTAACTGTTTTAAAACAACACTACATTTTCGTAACATGTTTTTTAAATGGTTTTACTACTTAATCTTTTCGTAAATCAATTACTTTCAAAATTGGCTTCCGCAACTAAAAAAAATGTTTTGGGAAAAAAAACTAACGTAACTGGGATTTTACTTAAGCTTTTAAACAAGAAGGGTTTTCAATGGAAACATGGTTTTCGAAAAACACTTCAATGTGACACGCCAGATTCGGGCCTAACTTCTAGGCCGGGTTTGGGGTGTTACATGAAAGTTGGAAAAGACTATGGTATGTTGTGAAAGATAATGATAAGCTGCAAGATAGTATAGGTATGTACGTAAAGTTTATAAGCATTGACTTCATGAAATTATGAGTTCATGATTTCCACTAGAATGATTTTGTGAAAACCTTGTGATGTATGAATTACATGATAAATGCTATTGTTGATTATGTGATTGGCTTTCGGGCCAAATTAGGTTAAGATATAGCATGTTATATTCATGCGAACTGTGATTCATCAGATATGAGCAAGAGGAAAGATTGGCATAATTGCCTATTAAAAGGATTACGGGATGATATGAGCTTTGAACAATTGAAAGATATCAAAGTATATGCTCATAGTGTAAATACTCATAATTAATGTGCTTGTTTATCTATGAGTTTTGAAATGATTTTTTATTTGTTGTAATATGTTACCAAGGAGAGATGATGATTGTTAGGCTAATGCCAAGAACTGTTAAATTATGCTTATAAGTTAATAGAGCAAACTTTGTGACCGAATAAAATTATAACCAAGGGATTATGGTGGATTACAATAATTTGTGTCCATATTGTTGAACATGATAAACACTTGATAAGATGTGATTAAGTAAGTTATGTTTATGAGATGTAAACGACATTCGTATGGTTTTACATTATGTTAATTGTATGAAATATGTATGGTTGAGGTTGCTTATTGTTTACATATGAACTTACTAAGCTATATAGCTTACCCCTTTCCTTTCCCATGTTTTATAGGATTATTTAGTAGCTCGGGTTGGAGATCGTCAAAGATTCTATAACACTATCAAGCTATCACTACGGGTATGGATGAATTCAAGTATTTTGAGTCTGTGGCATGTATAGGGATTTGGTCATGTGGTTATATGTGTCTTTACGATTGTAGCCAATATATTCATTTGTAATTGTCAAAGGCTTGTATGATATTTGGCCATGTAAGTTGGCTTATTTTTTAGGCTAACATGGTTGTGAGCCTAAGTATAATTATATATGTACAAATGGCTTTGGGTGACGTAGTCATGGCATGCTTGATGAATGATGGAAGAATGATTTATGACCTGAATGTGAAATGTTTGGCATGTGTTGGTCATGATTTAGGAAGTTTTGGTTGCATAAGTATGTTATGTTTTGTATCTTTGAATTGATGTGAGTGTATGGTGAATAAGGGTGACAAATGGCTTGGTAAATAGCCTTGTTTTTGTCCACACGGGTAGACACACTGGCGTGTGTGACACACAGTCAGCCCCATAGGCGTGTGATCCGGTAGTGTGTCCCCTGCACATTAATTTCGGCAAAATAGAATGTCCAAAATTGAGCACACGGGCAGAGACACGAACGTGTGTCTCGGCCGTGTGTGCTACACGGCCTCGCACACGGGCGTGTGACTTGGCAATGTGACCTAAATTTGATGATAATGTCATAAACAGAATGCTCCCTATTTTGAACACAGCCTGAAGCATGGGCGTGTCATAGGGTCACACGGGCATGTCGCGAGCCCACATGGGCGTGTGACCCCTTTTGCATGAAAAATTTTCTAAGTTCCCTGAAAGTTTCTAAAGTTCTCAGTTTAGTCCCGAACCACTCCCGACGTATGTTTTGAGCCTTGTAGGCTCGTTTCAGGGACGAGATGAATGTTTATGAAATGTTTTAAATTTGAGTGGAAATTCATGTCCCGGTTTTGAATGTTTGCTTATGTTTAAGTCCGGTAATGCCTCATACCCTATTTCGACGTCTAATATGGGTAAGGGGTGTTACATTTAGTGGTACCAGAGCTATGGTTTAGTCGATTCTCAAACTAACATAGCGTACATGAGTCTAGCTATACATGCCATGTTACCACTTGTGATAGTGTGATATCTCCCGTCTCTAACAAGAACTGTCTTGCTGAGACATATATGCTTTCCAACAGAGCTATTTTCGATAGTACTAAAAGAGATATAGAGATATTTGATATGTGTTTATGATGAGATGGAACTTTGAAAGGTATGAATAAAAGCTCATGATGTGTATGTGATAATGTACAAAATGAGATAATCATAAGTTGAGAAATGTGGAAACGTGAAATGAAATGAAAGTTTATATGGTGATAAGCCCATCTATGTTTGTTTGGCATTCATATGATATTAGGTGCCCAACATATTTGATTAAGTGAATATGATAAGTGCACTTACACAAATTGACGGAATGTGTGTTTACGTACACTTGCTTGAATAAGTGTAATCAGTATGTCCATATGGTTGAATCTTATGCTGATTGTTAAATTAGAGATAATAGAATGTTTTGTTTTATGTCTTTGTTATTGAACCATGAATATTATAATAGTATGAAAATTGAATTGGAAGATCAAATTGAGTAGAACGCAGGAAATGAGTACGATCGTTCAATGAGGAATTGACGGATAAGACCATGGTTGAACCATGGCAGTTGTAAACGGAAAAATATATAGGATTTTTCCTATGTAATTTATCACCTTTTTACTTAAATCCGTTGTTAAAACTAAGTAATTGTTTAATAAATTAATGAAATATGTGAAAATATGAAATTAGGACATAGAAATTATTAAAATGTGATTTTATGATTTATTATATAGTTTTCATGCAATAAATGGCTTATTTTATATTAATTTGAATATATTATATTTTTTAAGACATAAAGTGGGTCATGCATGATTAAATTAAATAATAAAATATAGAATTATATTTAATAATTCATTTTAAAATATTTCATTAATAATTTGGGTTTTAATTACTTAATTAAATTGTATAAATTTTTTTCTTTGGTCCTCTAATTTATTGATTTATTTTGGACAGGTCTGGTAGCTGTATTTGATTACAAAACCGTCCAAATTGGGGACTAAGTCAACCCAAAATTCGACTGCACATGGCTGTCCATAAACCACTCTTTGGTTTAATTGCACAAGGTTCTTGAAGAGTTGAAAAAATTAGAGATTTACCTAAAGATTTGCACTTGAGCGAGTCTCAGTCCCGAGTTGTTGTGGCATTCAAATTGACCAACAATCAAGCAAAAATCAGCTCAACTTCCTCAATTTATGGCCGGCCACCCATGGAAGATGCTTCAAAAGATGAAAAATCCTATTTTTAGTAAACTATTCCCCTCTCCTTACCTATAAATAAGACCTCATGCTCACATTTCTACTCATCCCTCAATCATTCCTTATTCATTCTCATCATTCATCATTCTCTCTTCTCTCCAAATTCTCTTAGCATTTTCCATTCCCATGCCTAGCATCATCTTTTCATAGAGATTTTAGCACTTAAGCCTCTTAAAGAACCCTTGGTCAGCCACCTTGGAGAGCTATCAGCAGAGGAGCAAAGCAAATGAACGAAGGAGCCTCGTCAGTTAGAGTCTTGGGTGACAACCACTCTGAATTGGGTTTAATCTTTCTTTTCTTTAATTTAATCTAAAGATGTTTGCTATGTGTTCTTTGTTCTTGTTTACAACAATGTTAGCTTAATTTTTTTTAAGCTAGGATGATTGCTTTGATTAAATAATATTTATTTGATTCATGCTTATAATGTTTTTGCCTCAATCGATCATGTTTTCAATTAAAATCAAGTTTGTATTTCTTTCATACGTGATTGAAATGCACTTGAATTAGCTGAGCAATCTTGACCAGACGACGGCTAATGGACACATAATTGAAATGTGCATGCTTAATTTAGATCCTGACCTGATTAAATTGTAGGTTGCATAACAACTCTGACCAAGCTCTGTTATCTGCATAGTTTTTAGATTTGTGTGATTAAATTGTTTCAAAACTGTCACGTCCTCATTACCTCACATGAATGCTAAGAAAGCCTTAGTAAATAAGGACCAGTAAAATGCGTATTTACTAATTAAAGGATTCCGAAAGGGCCTAATGTGGTTTCCAAAATCATGAAAGATCGAGTTGCCATGGAATGTTTTTCCAAATGTTATTAAGCATGTTGATAATAAATTGATAATAAATTTATGTTATAATTGTTGCAAATTGTGTTTAATTTTACTGAAATCTATTTCATTCATATAGTTTGCATACTTAGGATAATTTGCATTAGGGATCATTGCATTTAGTTTAATATATTTTAATCATCACTTCTCATCACTTAGGATACTTACTTATTACTTGATAACGGCTGTGTACACTTTCACCAACCTACGCGTTACAAGTTTTTGGCACCGTTGCTGGGGATTGTCAACTATTGTCATAGTCATTTCTTCGTGAATTTCTTTATTTTCAATTTGATTTATTTATAATATTACTAACTTATTCTTTTTAATTTCTGTGATTTTCTTTTCAGGTGTTTATGAGCATAGATCGAATTATCGATTTACTCCATGTAGACCCTGAAATTGAGTGAATTTTCAACAAAGAAGATGTGAACGAATAGCTCAAAGACAAGTCGATATGGACCTTGGAAATCAAAATCATGACCCAGGTAATAAAGTCGATCATGTACAAAATCCCATCCTCATTGCCGATTATAGGGATCGATGCATCAGACAATATGTTTTGCCACTTTTCAGTGAGTTAAACCCAGGAATTAGAAGGCCAGATATTGAGGCAGCCCAATTTGAATTGAAACCAGTGATGTTTCAAATGTTACAAATGGTGGGCCAATTTAGTGGTATGCCCACGGAAGATCCACATCTCCACATTCGATTGTTTATGGAGGTAAGTGATTCATTCAAGATAGCCGGTGTGACTGAAGACACACTGATGTTGAAGTTGTTTCCGTACTCGTTGTGAGATCGAGCACGAGCATGGCTTAATTCATTGCCACCAAGTTCCATATCTACATTGTAACACCCCTAACCCATATCCGTCACCGGATTAGGGTTACGAGACATTACCGACTTAAAACCCAACCCAGAGTAGGTATTACTACACGTCTTTCAAAAATTTCGAATTTCATTATTAATCATACATCAACTGCATTCTACTTACTTTCACATATATAAAAACTAACATATGTCAATTCATTCATCGAACATTATAAAAGCATCACATCACCAAGTATTCAAGCATGTTATCGTCAAATTATTAAATCAACTCATACAGCTGAATATGCATAAAGTATTACATATTCCTTAATCTAAATCCAAGGAATATTTTATCTTTACTAAATCAAGATATATGCCCCAAAATATTTCTCATACATAAGCATATTTCATTTAAACAAAAGTGACTATTCATTTGGTCATTGACATTTCAATAGCCGAATATGTGCATGCTATATTCACGTTACTAAAACAAATTGTCTGTTATCAAAACCAAATATGCATATACCAAACTTTACTTAATTGAATCTAGGTTATACCAAGTTCAATTCCAATGCCGAAAATACCCAAATATATATACAACCACATTTCTTACAATTGTCATAGTCACATTATCAAGACCATGCCTATCTTATAAATAACCTAAACCACATGAACTAAACTCATTATACACATATGTATCTATCATGACTAATATTGCACAACCAAAATATGTACAACCTATAATAACATTCTTACTTATCACGAAATATTATTTACTAATTTATGCAAACACCATGATCGACATTTCACAACAAAAATTTTAACCCTATGATCATTCAAGCTACTTCTTCATACATCAAGTACAAGCACATTAGAAATTGAACTTTCATATTAAGTTGACATCGAGGCCGAATTCACATAAGACCAAAATTACCATAAGTTAGCCATTTTCGCATGGCATAAAATACACATACATACCGTTGAAAACAATTCAAAATGTATCTTAGCCTATACATGTCATAATGGTCAAGGTTCATTACTCAAAAGAGTACCAAAAGAGATGATACTTACCTCTAGTATACTTACCAACCCCAAACTAGGTCATGCAAGCATATACCTAGGATAATAACATCAATCATTCTTGTATATTTTTTTGTATCTATAACGGAAGTCTTTAAAACGAACCTCACACCTGCACATTATCACTATGATTAGCAATATCTCACACACTTAATATCATTCATTAATACTTCTCGTAACGTATCGCTCACATAGAGCCGTTACTTCTTACTTCTCGTAACGTATCGCTCACATAGAGCCGTTACTTTATGCTTATCGTAACGTATCGCTCACATAGAGCCGTTACTTCATATGTATCGTAACGTATCGCTCCATAGAGCCGTTACTTTAATTTGTACATATGGTACTCATTGAACCGTTTCACCCAATGTATGCTTCTCTTAACTTGTTATTCATTCAATATGCATACTATATGTATATAATTCACATTCACTTTACACACCTGAATATACACTCATATATGTATATATTAAAGTATTCAATATCACAAGTACTATATTGCATTCGGCCTATACTACATCAAACCATCATCAACTCCATTTAGTATACCTAAATCTCATTATAATATCATCATTAAAATTTCCTATTTCATGCATCTAAATACAACAACCAAGTACAATCACCTTCGACCATTTCTCATCAATTGCATATATATATATCTATATATATATATATAAGTATATTCGGAAAATACCTTGAAATAACCATCACCATTCAATTTGAAGTTATAAGTAAGTATTATTTCAATTTAATTCCATTGCTTAAAACTTACCTTGATAGTTGAAAGGTAAGGATGTCCCGGCTACTCGTCTAGTTTAGCTTTCCCCCGATCCTTTTCCAACTCTTTCTTCCCTTGATCTAAACAAAGTTCGAAAAGAGTCTATTCAAATAATTTTCATTCATCCCAATTCAAAACACATTATTGTATTATTCTCTCAATTGGTCATTCATAGTTTCGAAATCGTTACGATTTAATACCAATTCTTTCATTCATTCAAATACATAAAATTCATACACATTTTAAGCTAATGCCGAATACTCCTTAAGATAAATTAATCTACTTTATACACTAAAATAACTCTTAACATGTAATTTTACTAATTTACGCATTTACCCCTCTAGTTTTGATTTTCTCACAATTTAGTCCCTTAATATAAAATACACGAATTACATGAAATTCAGACTAGTCCTGTAACACCCCAAACTCGGACAAGACACCACGTCCGAATCTGGTATGTTACGAGGAAAAACGTTTTTTGAGTGATCAGGTTTTTTTTTCCGTTTAAAAGCGGGGTGAAAACATAGTGAATTTGAGGAAAATTGGAGTAGGCTTGTTTGATTAGATTTTGAGAACTTATCCAAAGTATATAGTTAAAAACGAGTTGATTTCATTTAGTAATTTCAATAGTTTCTAAGTGCTATTTTAAAACATTATTGACTTAGCAGAAAAATCGAGTTTGTTTTGAAAATCATTTGAGTTTACTTTATAACAAAACATAGTGAGATACCCGATGGTATAGTTTAAAACACATTGCTATATAGTTTTGGAAGCATTGTATTTCCAAGTTTTTAATAAAATTTCATACCAAGTTATTTGTTAAGCGGGTTAAGAGTCTAATTAAAACATAACAATCATAAAACATAAATCAAAGGCCTTTTACAAATCCAAACTAAAACCCAACTAAAAGTAAATAAGTTAAAGTACCCAAATTGAATAATCTGAGCAAAACTTTTATTAAAGCATGGCATGTGCACCCCGAGTCTATCCCGGCTCCATGTCCGCGTCTACGAGTCACCTGAAATGTCAAAGGAGAGGGTGAGTCGAATGACTCAGTGTATAAATCCCGCTCCCAATAAAACAACATGCTAACACACATCATACATAGCAACATAATTAATGCAACCCGATCCTAACCATCCGTATCTCCTTTTCTACCCCGTGTGGTACCAAACCACTGGTGGTGCCAAACCACTGGTGACATATAGTCACAATGTGTTACCAAAACACTGGTGTCCCAAAGACACAATATCCGTCAATGTGGTGCCAAACCACTGGTGTCCCAAAGACACGTTTGTGCTACCAAAGCACTGGTGACCGAAGTCACAAACCAATGATGGGGCCAACCCATCGTGTGATACCCAATCACTAGCAGACGATCCCATATCTCATGTGGGGCCAACCCACGGTGGTGTCAAACCACAGGGACGAGTCGCAATGAGGTGCCCAACCTCTAGTGTCCCAAAGACACAAATGTGCTACCAAAGCACTGGTGACCGTAGTCACAATAATCGAGTGATGGGGCCAACCCATCGTGTGATACCCAATCACTAGCAGACGATCCCATATCTCAAGTGGGGCCAACCCACGGTGGTGTCAAACCACAGGGACAAGTCACAATGAGGTGCCAAACCTCTGGAGGTGCCAAACCTCTGGTGACCCAAAGTCACAAAGTGTGTTACCAAAACACTGGTGCTCGTCAGCACAAAATATCACTGCCCCCTCCACTCATATCACCCATCATCATACCAACTCATGTGATCATGCATATCATACAAGTCATGCATATCATGCCAACATGTCTAGCATTACATCTCCTAGCATACATATCATAGATCATAATACCCAAGGTATCCATAATAGAACTTGTAATAAATTAGACTTACCCGGATACGTACACATACCCCGTTTGGGTATCCAATTATCCATCATACTGGTATAGTTTTTTACAGGCAAACAGGTTTATTAATAACATTACTAGGTATCAGTGTGTTAGTTTACACACCTGGTAATACGAGTCTAGAAATCCTGACAAAAGCGATCTAGGTCCCTTGATTATCCGGCTCCTATAATCGGCCAACATAGGGGTTAGTACATATAAACCATTCGGCCAAAAACTTATAAACCCAAAGGGGTTAATTTTAATCCCCTACCTTGAAGATGATTTGGTTTCCTACCAAATCCGAATCAAGCAGTGATTCTCCTTTAGCAATCGGCTACACCATAAAAGATGAACAGTTAATCCACTTGAATCCCTATCTTATTAAAATCCAAAAGAATAGACTAACAAATAATCTTCTTACCACCACTTATCAAATGGTTAAACCAAGGTAGAAAGCTCCACTTGTCTGCTTCAAAGTCCCCGTTGTCCTATGATGCTATCGGTTCCAACATAAGAGATAACACTCATCAATAGTTGTCATATACGATTCTTAAACAACTTAAATCGATTAAGAGAAAGAAGGAAACTAAATAACCATTCGGCCAAGGCTCACCAACACCCAACGATTGAAGCAACACCTCAACACCAACAAAGATTCAGCCAAGATTTTTGAGAAGAAGAAAAAAAATGAAAATAAGGTAGATGCTTGTCGGTTTTGAGAGAAAAGATAATATGAAATGGAAGCAAAGTTTCGGCAAGAGTTGAGAAGGATGAATGGAAGAATCGGTTGGGAAGAAAATGGTAAGTTCGGCTCTTAAGAAAATAAGATAATTATGAGAGGGAGAGAAGAGAGTATTCGGCTTACAAAGTAAAAGAAAGCAAAGCAATTTCGGCTACCAAATATTCAACGAAAGAAGGAAAAAGTTGGAAAAAGAGAATACCACTTAGGTTTGAGTAAAGAAAATGTGAAGAAGCTCTTTGGAAATTTGGCTTAACTCAAATGAAAGAAAGAAGGAAGAATGGGGAGTAGCATTCGGCTAGCAAGGAGAGTTAGAAGAAAACAAGCAAACTTTCGGCACAAGCACTTGGACTTTCGGTTTTAACCAAATGAAGAAAATTGAGAGAAAAACCTTGGTAAAAACTTCAGCTAACCGAACCAAAATGGACACTTTTACCTACCAAAAAGAAGACCGAAAATGTACCAAAACCAAAGTACATTCGGCCTCCCCCCTTTCCTACACTAAGCCGTCCACTCCCCCACTCCAAACACCCACAAAATCGGCCAATATCCCACCAAACACTCCACTCCTCACATTTCAAATGTGATGACCAAGTCTTCCTCCTAAACTTCCTCTCCACCCTCCATTTGAATGGTATGACTTGGTCCAAGGTAGAATTCCACTTGCCTTCTACCTCTTCCTTCATGCCGTCCAAAATGGGAACCAAAATGGGAGCTCTACGACTTGAACTCTGGACCTCCCTCACCTGTGGATGACGCCACACCAAGCTCCTCCCTTGCCACTCTGCCAGCTCTTCACTTGTGCAATAAAACACCAAAGAAAACCCTTATACCCTAGCTCCCACAGCTCCCCTGACTTAACACCCAAAAACCAAAATTTTCCCATTCACTCAGCCATACACCTAGGCTACAATTAAGCCCCTAAAACACCGAAATAGCAACACAGCACACAAAACACATGCCATTTCATGCAACAACAAAATAGCCCCTAACCCGGGATATTACAGTTCTACCCCCCTTAAAATAATTTCGACCTCGAAATTACCTGATCAGAAGAGTTGCGGGTATTGCTGTCTCATCGTATCCTCGGGTTCCCACGTAGCTTCTTCTACGCCATGATTCCGCCAAAGTACCTTAACCAAAGGCACAGACTTTCTACGCAGAACCTTCACATCTCGATCAAGAATCTGCACAGGTTCCTCCTCCATGGTCAAATCTAGATTCACCTCGATCTCTTCCACTGCTACCACATGTGACGGATCTGAACGATAACGCCGAAGCATCGAAACGTGAAAAACATCGTGAATTTGGCTAAGCTCTGCTGGCAACTCAAGCTGATACGCTACTGGTCCCACTCGTCTCAGTACCTTATACGGCCCAATGAACCTCAGACTTAGCTTGCCTTTCCTTCCGAACCTCAACACCTTCTTGCAAGGTGAGACCTTCAGGAAAACCCGATCCCCCACAGCAAACTCTATATCTCTTCGCTTAAGATCGGCATAAGACTTCTGCCGGTCCGAAGCTTCCTTTAATCGAGCCCGAATCACTTTAACCTTGTCCTCAGTCTCAGCTACTAACTCGGGTCCCAACAACTGGCGTTCACCCAACTCCGTCCAACACGTAAGTGAGTGACACTTCCTACCATACAACGCCTCATACGGTGCCATCTTGATGCTCGCTTGGTAACTGTTGTTGTAGGCAAACTCAGCTAATGGTAGAAATTCCTCCCAACTACCCCTGAAATCCAGGACACAACCTCTCAGCATATCTTCTAAGATCTGAATAACCCTTTCTGATTGACTGTCAGACTGCGGGTGAAAAGCCGTGCTGAAATCCAAACGAGTACCCAGAGCCTGATGCAATGCTTTCCAGAACCTTGACGTAAACCTGGGATCCCTGTCCGAAATTATCAAGACTGGCACACGTGCAACCTCACTATCTCTGACACGTATAGCTTCGCTAGCTTCTGAAGTGAGTAGTCAACCCTCACCGGAATAAAGTGAGCTGATTTAGTCAGACGATCCACCACTACCCAAATTGAATCCTTCTTGCTTGGCGTAAGTGGTAACCCGCTGACGAAATCCATGGTTATCCTTTCCCACTTCCACTGAGGAATCTTCACAGGCTGAAGCAAACCCGACGGCAATTGGTGTTCGGCCTTGACCTGCTGACAAGTCAGACACTTCCCAACAAACTCTGTCACCTCTTTCTTCAAACCAGGCCACCAAAACTGCTCTCTAAGATCCCTATACATCTTGCTACCTCCAGGATGCATAGCATAAGGACTGCTATGTGCGTCCTGAAGAATCTTCTGCCTTAGCTCCACATCTTTAGGCATACAAGCCTTACCTTGAAAACACAACACCTCATCACTCGACAAGCTGTAACCCTCCAAACCACCATCCTGCACTTGCAACCTTCGCGCACTCAGAACCTCATCCAATAACTGTTTCTCTCTGATCTGCTCAACCCAAGTAGGCTTAACCTGCAGCTCTGCCAGAATACTCCCGTCGTCATACAAACTCAAATGGGCAAACAAAGCTCTTAAGTCCGAAACAACCTTACGGCTCAACGCGTCTGCCACCACGTTAGCCTTGCCCGGATGATACTCAATCGAGCAGTCGTAATCTTTCAGCAACTCAACCCATCTACGCTGCCTCAAATTCAAATCCTTCTGAGTCAGTAGATACTTCAGACTCTTATGATCTGTGAAGACTATCGATCTCTCTCCGTATAAGTAGTGCCTCCAAATCTTTAAGGCGAAGACCACAGCCGCTAGCTCCAAATCGTGCGTCGGATAGTTGACCTCATGTGGCCTCAGCTGTCGAGAAGCGTAAGCCACAACCTTACCTTCTTGCATCAGCACACAACCCAAACCCGTATGTGATGCGTCGCAATACACTGTGAATTCCTTACCAGCCTCAGGTTGAATTAAAACCGGAGCCTCAGTCAAAATCTTCTTTAACTTATCGAAGCTTTCCTGTTGTTTCTCAGTCCATACAAACGGAACCTCTTTCCTTAACAACTTGGTTATCGGCGCTGCTATCAACGAGAAACCCTCAACAAACCTTCGGTAGTATCCTGCCAAACCCAGAAAACTCCGAATCTCAGCCACTGACCTAGGCGGCTTCCAATCCAAAACTGCTTCAATCTTACGAGGATCTACTCGAATCCCCTCAGCCGACACTACATGGCCCAAGAAAGTCACTTCTCTAAGCCAGAACTCGCACTTACTGAACTTAGCATAGAGTTGCTTCTCCCTCAGAATCTGCAGCACAACTCTCAAATGCTTATCATGCTCTTCCTCTGTTCTTGAATACACTAAGATGTCGTCTATGAAAACCACCACGAACTGATCCAGATACTGCTGAAACACCCTATTCATCATATCCATAAACGCTGCCGGTGCGTTAGTCAACCCGAACGGCATTACCAGGAATTCATAGTGCCCATACCGAGTCCGAAACGCTGTTTTATGGATATCAGCCTCCTTAACCTTCAACTGGTGATATCCAGACCTCAAGTCAATCTTCGAGAATACCGCAGCACCCTTCAGCTGATCAAACAAGTCATCTATCCGTGGCAACGGATACTTGTTTTTAATCATCAGCTTGTTCAACTGGCGGTAGTCTATACACATCCGCATCGTGCCATCTTTCTTCTTAACGAATAGTACCGGCGCACCCCACGGCGAAACACTTGGCCTGATAAAACCTCGATCCAACAACTCCTGGATCTGAGCCTTAAGCTCCACCAATTCCTTTGGTGCCATCCTATACGGAGCTATAGACACTGGCGCAGTTCCGGGTAACAAATCTATCCCGAACTCTACCTCTCGATCTGGCGGCAAACCCGGAAGCTCCTCAGGAAACACATCAGCAAATTCCTTAACAGTACGAACCTTCTCTACAGCAGACTCTTTAGCCTCCAAGGCATACACATGAACTACATACGCTTCACAGCCCTTCCTGACCATCTTCTCTGCTTTCAAAGCAGATACCACATTTGATAAGTAATCTCTCCTATTACCTATCATAGCCACTTCGTCACCATCAACCGTCTTAAGAACCATACGTTTGGCCGCGCAATCCAACCTCGCTTGGTACTTGACCAACCAATCCATCCCAAGAATCAGATCGAACTCCCCAAACGGCAGTTCCATCAGATCAGCAGCAAACACTACCCCTTGGAGTTCTAGGGGTACCTCTCTAAACAGTTTATCCACTACTACGGAGTGACCTAGAGGGCTAATCACAGTCATCTGCCTAGAAGATATCTCAGAGTCTAAGTCCATGGTCTCTACTATACTACTGGCAACATAAGAGTGCGTTGAACCCACATCAATCAAAGCAGTATAAGAAGAACCAAAGATCAAAAATGTACCGGTTATGACGTCCGGTGCGTCGCCCTCCTCTCGGCGTCTCGCCGCATACACTAACCCAGGCTGTCTGGCATCAGAGCTACCCGCACCTCTGCCCGGTGCTCCACGACCCCGACCAGAACCATTACCACCTCTGCCATTACCACGGCCCCTCTGCGGTGGCGGTCCACTACTCCTGAACTGATTACGGCCCTGACTCTCAGACTGAATCCTGGCCAACCTACGCGGGCAGTCCCTCACACGGTGCTCCAGAGAACCACACTCGAAGCAACCTTTTCCTCCAGTCCAGCAGCCACCCCAATGAGATTTCCCACACTGATTACACTGCGGCGGTCCCTACCTAGCAGCAACAAACCTAGCAGACTGATTCGGCCCACTCGGTCTAGCCCTCTTTTGCGGATTACCCGACGATCCAGAAGCCCCAAAGCTCCTCTTATGCCTATTTCTGTCCATACCCTGCCTCACTGACTCCTTAATACCCTCGGCTACCTTAGCCTTCTCAACTAAGACAGCAAACTCGCGCTCCTGCTGTGGAGCAATCAGCAGTCTCAACTCGTCTCGCAGACCATCCTCGAAACGAACACACCTCTCATGCTCGGTGGCCACAATGCCCCTGGCATACCTACTCAGCTTCAGGAACTCAGCCTCGTACTCAGCAACAGATTTACTCCCCTGAACAAGCCTCAAAAATGCCTTCCTCTGGGAGTCGATATAACTAGCTCCGATGTACTTCTTTTGATATGCCGCCCTGAAATAATCCCATGTCAAATCCTCTGCTGCCACACTGTCCCGAACCGTGAGCCACCACTGATATGAATCATCTCGGAGAAGCGATACGATGCCCTTCAGCTTCTCTTCAGCTGTCAAGTCCAGATCATCCATGATCCGCTCAGTTGCCTCCAGCCAATATTCAGCAGTGCTGGGAGCAACACCAGATACACCTCGAAAGAATTCGGCCCCATTTGTCCGAAGACGCTCAGGAACAGATTTCCTAACTCCTGCACCACCACCTACACCAGCTACTCTTTCTAACACTCGCAGCATCGCCTGTGACACTGCATCGTCCCCAGTCTGATCTTGGAACTCACCACCTCCAGCTGGTGGCGGAACCGGTATCTCATTTTCTGAACCCTGACCAGATCCTACGGGCTCAGAAACTGTCATCCTACCCCTACCTCTACCACGAGTATTACGACCACGTCCGCCTCGAGCGCTCATGACTAATCTGATTAAGAATTTTATGCATCAGTATTCATTCCACTTGTTTTAAAGCAAGTCTTATGAGTATTTAAAGAGAATTTGTTCTCGCGAGTTCACAGAATCCTATCAGTTTCAATCTCTAAAGTATACTATTGCTACTCATCAGATCATATCACATCCAATCAAATCACAAGCAATAGTTCGGGGTACTTACCTGGGCGAACTGGTGTCGAAGACTCGGTGCCATGCCTTTCAAACCATACGTTAAGAATAAAGACTAACAAAACAATCTTTTGAAAACATTTTGGGCCTTAGGCCCACAGCCGAGCCTTTGAACTTGGCTCTGATACCACAATTGTAACACCCCAAACTCGGACAAGACACCACGTCCGAATCTGGTATGTTACGAGGAAAAATGTTTTTTGAGTGATCAGGTTTTTTTTCCGTTTAAAAGCGGGGTGAAAACATAGTGAATTTGAGGAAAATTGGAGTAGGCTTGTTTGATTAGATTTTGAGAACTTATCCAAAGTATATAGTTAAAAACGAGTTGATTTCATTTAGTAATTTCAATAGTTTCTAAGTGCTATTTTAAAACATTATTGACTTAGCAGAAAAATTGAGTTTGTTTTGAAAATCATTTGAGTTTACTTTATAACAAAACATAGTGAGATACCCGATGGTATAGTTTAAAACACATTGCTATATAGTTTTGGAAGCATTGTATTTCCAAGTTTTTAATAAAATTTCATACCAAGTTATTTGTTAAGCGGGTTAAGAGTCTAATTAAAACATAACCATCATAAAACATAAATCAAAGGCCTTTTACAAATCCAAACTAAAACCCAACTAAAAGTAAATAAGTTAAAGTACCCAAATTGAATAGTCTGAGCAAAACTTTTATTAAAGCATGGCATGTGCACCCCGAGTCCATCCCGGCTCCATGTCCGCGTCTACGAGCCACCTGAAATGTCAAAGGAGAGGGTGAGTCGAATGACTCAGTGTATAAATCCCGCTCCCAATAAAACAACATGCTAACACACATCATACATAGCAACATAATTAATGCAACCCGATCCTAACCATCCGTATCTCCTTTTCTACCCCGTGTGGTACCAAACCACTGGTGGTGCCAAACCACTGGTGACATATAGTCACAATGTGTTACCAAAACACTGGTGTCCCAAAGACACAATATCCGTCAATGTGGTGCCAAACCACTGGTGTCCCAAAGACACGTTTGTGCTACCAAAGCACTGGTGACCGAAGTCACAAACCAATGATGGGGCCAACCCATCGTGTGATACCCAATCACTAGCAGACGATCCCATATCTCATGTGGGGCCAACCCACGGTGGTGTCAAACCACAGGGACGAGTCGCAATGAAGTGCCCAACCTCTGGTGTCCCAAAGACACAAATGTGCTACCAAAGCACTGGTGACCGTAGTCACAATAATCGAGTGATGGGGCCAACCCATCGTGTGATACCCAATCACTAGCAGACGATCCCATATCTCAAGTGGGGCCAACCCACGGTGGTGTCAAACCACAGGGACAAGTCGCAATGAGGTGCCAAACCTCTGGAGGTGCCAAACCTCTGGTGACCCAAAGTCACAAAGTGTGTTACCAAAACACTGGTGCTCGTCAGCACAAAATATCACTGCCCCCTCCACTCATATCACCCATCATCATACCAACTCATGTGATCATGCATATCATACAAGTCATGCATATCATGCCAACATGTCTAGCATTACATCTCCTAGCATACATAACATAGATCATAATACCCAAGGTATCCATAATAGAACTTGTAATAAATTAGACTTACCTGGATACGTACACATACCCCGTTTGGGTATCCAATTATCCATCATACTGGTATAGTTTTTTACAGGCAAACAGGTTTATTAATAACATTACTAGGTATCAGTGTGTTAGTTTACACACCTGGTAATACGAGTCTAGAAATCCTGACAAAAGCGATCTAGGTCCCTTGATTATCCGGCTCCTATAATCGGCCAACATAGGGGTTAGTACATATAAACCATTCGGCCAAAAACTTATAAACCCAAAGGGGTTAATTTCAATCCCCTACCTTGAAGATGATTTGGTTTCCTACCAAATCCGAATCAAGCAGTGATTCTCCTTTAGCAATCGGCTACACCATAAAAGATGAACAGTTAATCCACTTGAATCCCTATCTTATTAAAATCCAAAAGAATAGACTAACAAATAATCTTCTTACCACCACTTATCAAATGGTTAAACCAAGGTAGAAAGCTCCACTTGTCTGCTTCAAAGTCCCCGTTGTCCTATGATGCTATCGGTTCCAACATAAGAGATAACACTCATCAATAGTTGTCATATACGATTCTTAAACAACTTAAATCGATTAAGAGAAAGAAGGAAACTAAATGACCATTCGGCCAAGGCTTACCAACACCCAACGATTGAAGCAACACCCCAACACCAACAAAGATTCGGCCAAGATTTTTGAGAAGAAGAAAGAAAATGAAAATAAGGTAGATGCTTGTCAGTTTTGAGAGAAAAGATAATATGAAATGGAAGCAAAGTTTCGGCAAGAGTTGAGAAGGATGAATGGAAGAATCGGTTGGGAAGAAAATGGTAAGTTCGACTCTTAAGAAAATAAGAGAATTATGAGAGGGAGAGAAGAGAGTATTCGGCTTACAAAGTAAAAGAAAGCAAAGCAATTTCGGCTACCAAATATTCAACGAAAGAAGGAAAAAGTTGGAAAAAGAGAATACCACTTCCGGTTTGAGTAAAGAAAATGTGAAGAAGCTCTTTGGAAATTCGGCTTAACTCAAATGAAAGAAAGAAGGAAGAATGGGGAGTAGCATTCGGCTAGCAAGGAGAGTTAGAAGAAAACAAGCAAACTTTCGGCACAAGCACTTGGACTTTCGGTTTTAACCAAATGAAGAAAATTGAGAGAAAAACCTTGGTAAAAACTTCAGCTAACCGAACCAAAATGGACACTTTTACCTACCAAAAAGAAGACCGAAAATGTACCAAAACCAAAGTACATTCGGCCTCCCCCCTTTCCTACACTAAGCCGTCCACTCCCCCACTCCAAACACCCACAAAATCGGCCAATATCCCACCAAACACTCCACTCCTCACATTTCAAACGTGATGACCAAGTCTTCCTCCTAAACTTCCTCTCCACCCTCCATTTGAATGGTATGACTTGGTCCAAGGTAGAATTCCACTTGCCTTCTACCTCTTCCTTCATGCCGTCCAAAATGGGAACCAAAATGGGAGCTCTACGACTTGAACTCTGGACCTCCCTCACCTGTGGATGACGCCACACCAAGCTCCTCCCTTGCCACTCTGCCAGCTCTTCACTTGTGCAATAAAACACCAAAGAAAACCCTTATACCCTAGCTCCCACAGCTCCCCTGACTTAACACCCAAAAACCAAAATTTTCCCATTCACTCAGGCATACACCTAGGCTACAATTAAGCCCCTAAAACACCGAAATAGCAACACAGCACACAAAACACATGCCATTTCATGCAACAATAAAATAGCCCCTAACCCGGGATATTACAAGTCCCCTTTAGAACCGAATTTTCTCCATTCCTATTCAAGTCTATACAAGCCATTTATTATTGCGTTTATACCCTCAACTATTTAATATTCCTAATTCAAGCTTTCACTCATTCATCTTCTCCAAATTCCTATTCAAACTTGTTTATGTCTAGCTCATACTTAAAAATCTCCTATCAAAACATGACTAATTCGATGTACTCATCCATGGCCGAACCTAATATAAGCTTTAAACTCCAAAATTTTCACATGTATATTAAAGCATTCATGATAGCTAACACAACAATGCAAGAATTTACAAAAATGAAGCTTAATTACCTACCTTAAGAGGACATCCAAGGACCGACTATGGAGCTTCAAATTTTTCACTTCTTTTCTCTTTGTTTTCGTGGAGAAGATGAAGTAAGTGGGGAGGAAATTTTGTTTTTCTTATTATTTCCTTAACCAAATCATACTTTATTAATTATCACCCCACTAACTAATAATAATAATAATATATAATATAATATATAATATATAATTTATTCACTACTCATGGTCAATGCCGTCCACTAGGAGGAAAATTATGGTTAAATTGCATCTTAAATCCCATGTGAAAAGAAATCAAATCAATTTAGTCCTAATTCCCACAATAGCTACTTTCTCATTTACTCATTTTAATCCCTTTATTAAATTAACCACTCAAACATACAAATAACTCCACAATATTTTTAACTCATACTCAAACTCATAATCTAGCTATCAAATAAAATATTAAAAAAAATTTAACTCGAAATCGTGGTCCCGAAACCACCATTCTGATGAGGGTCACATTCGGGCTGTTACATACATGGCAAGATTTAGCAGAGAGATTTTTGGTTAAGTATTTCCACCTAGCAAAAACGCTAACTTAAGGAACGAGTTCACAACTTTCCAACAATTGGATGACAAGTCTTTGTATGGGGCTTGGGAGCGATTCAAGGAGTTACTTCATAAGTGTTCTCATCATGGGATTCCTCATTGTATCCAGTTGGAGACATTCTATAATGGTCTCAATGCACATATAAGATTGATTGGAGATGCTGCTGTGAATGGTGCAATTTTGTCTAAGTCTTATAATGAGGCTTATGAGATCATCAAGAGGATCGTGAGTAATAATTATCAATGGAAAACAAATCAAATAACTTCAAGAAGACGTGTAGCCAGAGTTCATAAAGTTGACGCCCTCACTTCGTTATCAGCTTAGGTATCGTCTATTTCCTCTATGTTAAAACAGTTTACTGCTAATAGTGCTAATAATTTTGCAGCTCAACCACCAAGTCCGTTTGAAGTAGTTTCCTGTGTGTACTATGGGGAAGGTCATTCTTTTGAGAATTGTCCATCAAATCCCGAGTCAGTGTACTATGTGGGGAACCAATATCAAAATAGGAGTGGACAAGGACCCGAGTCCAACTTCTACAATCCTTCATGGCGTAATCATCCTAACGTTTCTTGGAGCAACCAAGGAAATAGATCGAATAACAACTTATTGCAGCAAAGACCCAACCAATCTCAATGGTTTAATCAGAAAGCTCCAAAACCACCTCAAGCTGAGGCATCAAACAGTTTGGAGAACTTGTTGAAAGCATACATGGCAAAGAATGATGCTTTGATCTAAAGCCAAGTAGTAACACTGAAAAATTTGGAAAAAAAATGGGTCAGTTAGCTACAAAGCTTCGTAATATACCACAAGAAACCTTACCGAGCGATACTGAGAATCCAAGAAATTTGGGTAAAGAACATATCAAGGCAGTGGCATTGCGAAGTGGTAAAATTCTGGAACCTCGATTGATTGATGTCGAAGATAAGCCCGTTGAGAAAAATTAACCAGCTGTTGAAATTCCTACACCAAAGGAATCAGAATCTGTAAAGTCTGACAAGGTAAACCCTGACTTAATGAATTCAAATATTTTAAGATCTTCTTTGGATGCAGATTTACCTACTCAAAAAGTTATTCGGTTAAACCAAAAGTTCCACCACCTCCATATCCGCAAAGATTGTAGCAACACAAGCAGAAACATGAGGTGCAATTCAAGAAGTTTTTGGATGTTCTGAAGCAGTTACACATCAATATTCTGTTGGTGGAGGATATACTGTCCAAGAAGAAACGACTGAGTGAGTATCAATTTGATGCCTAAGTCTATTTTCAAGATGTTAAGGATAGGTGAAGTAAGACCTACAACTGTGACGCTTCAGCTAGCGCATTGATCTTTAGTATATCCCGAAAGAAAGATCGAGGATGTTTTGGTAATAGTCGATAAATTTATTTTTCTTGCTGATTTCATTGTCTTAGATTTTGAAGCAGACAAAGAAGTGTCGATCATTCTTGGGAGACCTTTTTAGCCACGGGAAGAACGTTAATTGATGTGCAGAAAGGTGAACTCACCATACAAGTTCGAGACGATCAGGTAACCTTTAACATTCTTAAAACGATGAAATTTCCCGATCCGAAGAAGAGTGTTCAGTTATGGAAGAGATAGAAACCTTGGTTTCTTTGGAATGCAATCTTGAAGAAGATCCATTAGAGAAAGCTTTAGATCTTGACCCTTTGGAGGATGAAGAATGTGAAGAAAACTTGGCTTTGATGGAAGCCAATCCGAGAAATTTTATTCAATCCACATAGTTTGAACCGTTAGAGTTGGAAGTCAAAGAATTTGTGCAACCCAAGTTATCAATTGAAGAACCACCTAAACTCAAACTAAAGGTACTTCCTTCCCATTTGAAATATGTTTATTTAGGTGACTGTTCTACTTTGCATGTGATTATTTCAATGGAACTGACGAAAGATCAAGAGGAGCAACTAATTGATGTTCTAAAGAAATTTAAGAAAGCAATTGGTTAGACCATAGCTGATATTCGAAGTATAAGCCCTTCTTTTTGCATGCATAAAATAATTTTATAAGAAGGTGAAAGAGCATGAAATGATGGGCAAAGGAGGCTCAATCCTATTATGAAAGAAGTTGTGAGAAAGGAAGTGATCAAATGGTTAGATGTAAGAATCAACTATCCTATTTCAGATAGTTCGTGGGTAAGTCTGATGCAATGGTGCGGAAGAAAAGTGGAATCACGATTGTTGAAAATGAGCGTAACGAGTTTATTCAATGAGAACTATTACCGGTTGGAGAATATGTATTGATTACAGAAAGTTGAACAAAGCCATCCAGAAGGACCATTTTCCGTTGCCTTTTATGGATCAGATGTTAGATCGACTGGCAAGTAATGAATTCTTTTGTTTTTTAGATGGCTATTCGGGATATAACCAAATAGTTGTAGCCCCGGAGGACCAACATAAAACAACCTTTACTTGTCCATATGATACGTTTTCTTTTAGGCAAATGCCTATTGGTTTATGCAATACACATGCAACATTTCAACGATACATGATGGCAATATTTACTGATATGGTTGAAAACTTTGTTGAGGTTTTCATCGATGGTTTTTCTGATTTTGTTAACACTTATGATGTCTGTTTGAGTAATTTGGCTAAGGTACTGAAGAGATGCGAAGAGACGAATCTTGTCCTTAATTGCGAAAAATGCCATTTTATGGTCAATGAAGGGATTGTCTTAGGTTATAAGATCTCAAAGAAAGGAATTGAAGTCGATAAAGCAAAGGTAGACATAATTGGAAGATTATCGGCCCCAATGAATGTGAAAGGAGTCAAAAGTTTCCTAGGCCATGCCGGTTTTTACAGAAGGTTTATCAAAGATTTCTCGAAAATTTCTAAACCGTTGTGTTTGTTGTTAGAGAAAGATACAGTGTTTGATTTCAACAATGCATGTTTGGAAGCTTTTGAAGATCTAAAGAAGCGGTTAATCTCATCCCCAATAATCGTTACACCTGATTGGAAGTCACCTTTTCAGTTGATGTGCGATGCAAGTGACTATGTCGTTGGAGCTGTGATGGGTCAAAGAAGAAACAAAGTGTTTCACCCTATTTACTATGCAAATAGAACTTTGACGGGAGCTCAACTCAATTATACGGTAATCAAAAAGGAACTCTTCGCTATAGTTTTTTTATTTTGACAAATTCCTCTCACATCTTATAGGTATAAAAGTTACAATATTTACTGACCATGCGGCCATTAAATACTTGCTCACGAAGAAAGATGCAAAACCAAGGCTAATCCGTTGGATACTTTCACTCCAGGAATTTGACCTTGAGATCCAAGACAGAAAAAGTGTCAAAAATCAAATACCTAATCATCTGTCGAGGTTGGAGCAAGATGAGGTAACTCAGTCATGTGTGCCTATCAACGAGAATTGCCCAGATGAACACTTATTGGAGGTAAATAGAATTCATGAAATACCTTGGTTTACTGATTTTGCCAATTATCTTGCATGTGGAATAATTCCTCGAGAAATGACATAACAACAAAGAAAAAATGTCCTTCATGATAGTCGATATTATCTTTGGGAGGATTCGTTTTTGATTAAACAATGTGCAAATAATATAATTCGAAAGTGTGTAGCTGAAAGCGAGATTGATGAGATCTTGTATCATTGCCATTCATCTCCAAGTGGGGGACATTTTGGTGGTTCACGTACTGCAGCAAAGATTTTGCAAGCAGGTTTCTTTTGGCCTACGCTATTTAAAGATGCTTATGCTTATGTGAAGAACTGTGATAAATGCCAAAGGATTGGAAAAATATCAATAAGGAATGAGATGCTCTTGACAAACATTTTGGAGATTGAATTGTTCGATGTTTGGGGCATTGACTTCTTAGGCCCGTTTCTTTCTTCGTATGGGAACAAATAAATCTTAGTTACTGTAGATTATGTATCCAAGTGGGTTGAAGCTGAAGCATACTCTACAAATGATGCTAAGGTAGTCATGCAATTCCTACATAAGCATGTGTTTACACGATTTGGGACACCAAGAGCTATTATTAGTGATAAAGGTTCTTACTTTGTAAACAAATGGCTTAAGTGGCTGCTTGACAAATATGATGTGAAGCACAAGATTGCTACTGCCTACCACCTCCAGACTAATGGGCAAGTTGAAAGAGTGAATCTCGAAATCAAAGGTATCCTTGAAAAGGTAGTATGCCTTAGCAGAAAAGATTAGTCTCGAAGGCTTGATGATGCATTATGGGCCTATCGAACAACATTTAAGACTCTATTAGGAATGAATCCTTATCGGTTAGTCTTTGGAAAGGCATGTCATTTGCCAATAGAGTTGGAGAATAAAACCTACTGGGCTTCGAAGCAGTTAAACTTTGGTCTTAAGTAAGCCGGTGAGAGAAGGATGTTACAACTTGATGAGTTGGAAGAGTTGAGGTTGTTTTCCTATGAGAATGCCAAAATGTGTAAAGAAAGATCAAAGAGATGGCATGATAATCATATACAACCTCGCGAGTTTAAAGAAGGTCAGAAGGTTTTGTTGTTTAATTCAAGGTTGAAGTTATTTCCTGAAAAGCTTAAATCCCGATGGAAAGAACCTTCTACCATCTACCGAGTTTATCTTTATAGAGCTATTGAATTATACAACAATTACGGAGGTACGCTTAAAGTTAATGGTCATCGTCTCAAACACAACGGGATGGTGAAGTTGAGCAAGTTGAATCCTTGTTCAAATTAACAAACCCTTAATTTTTCATGAACTCATTTTGTAAATAAATAAATAATTAGAACTTATTTTCTTAACTTATTACATTTAATTAATTGTGTCTAAGGAGATTGAAACTTAAGCGGGACCGCTGTGATCCCTCCAACCTTTCCTGGGAATTAATTTAATGTAATTTGTTAAGAAGAAATTTTCTAATTCTAAAATTTTTTAAGTCTCATTTGTTCTGTTTAAATTTTAATTTTTATGTTAATAAAGGGGGTCAAATTTGGCCCAAGTACTAATAAGTTTTTTTAGTAAGATGCAGTCTGAGTTTGAGGCCCAAGACAGCAAAAAGGAGGGAAAAATCCATGCCTTGCCGACACACCCATTTCTCGGCGCCCAAGTAACCCTGATGTAGCTAAATTTTTGCTACATGTTGCCCTAATTTTTCCTGTATAAACCCCTCTCCATTCTACTAATTTTCATATCCCTCAAAGCAATTTGCTTACACCCTAAAAATCCCCAAATCTCCTTTTGTGCCGTCAACCTCAAATCCCGAAAGAAACCCTTGTTCTCTTCCCTTTTGCTGAAATCTCCCATTACCGCCGCAAAGAGATTTTCGAAGCACTGCCATTCCTGTTGCATGCCATCATTGCCGCGGCACCATTCTTGTCGTTGCAAGATTTCTACCATAGCAAGTTCCACCCACCTTGCCGATTTCTCTTTTCCCCTTTTGAGTAGAAATTTTACCGAAATTTTCAGGAAAAGATAGCATGTCTTGGAAAAGAACCAGATCTTCAAAGACTATTCCTGAAAACCCAATTTTGATCGATGAAGAAGTGAAAGAGAGATTTGATTCAATCTTCAAGCATCAACCTATGATGTCGAAAAAAAGTTTTTGACTTGAAGAGTAATGATTCGATGGTTGTTCCTATACCGATTAGAAAGAAAATCAATGCTCTCAAGTGGGAACGATTTTGTGATGCTCGTTCACTTTCCGATGATGAACTAGTTCGAGAATTCTATGTTAGTTTGACTACGCAAGATGCTACTGAAGCATCGTTCAAAAGAAAAAGGTACCTCTTACTTCTAAGTCCATCAATGATTTGTTTAATTTACCTGATGTTGAAGAAGATGAGTACTACCCTATGATGAACAATATCAATTGGAATTTTCTTCAACAAGTGCTTGATGTTGTGACAAATCTATGATCCCAATGGATTAAAAGAAAGTATGTGTAACATCTTGATCTAGGGGGGTGGTTCACGAATAAATAAATTTTGATGCGAATCGTGTCATAGAAAATAAATTGGTAGAGTGGCTTTGTGCGTTAGTGCAGCTACTCCCTTAGGTCGCAGGTTCGAGCAGTGGGGAAGGAGTAATTATTTTAGGCTTCTGGCGTTAAAGCTAGGGGAACCTAGCTAAGGAGTGTTTAAAAGAAAATTCTGATGCCTTTATGTCGTGAAATGAGCGCAGGCCGAATGGCTAGGACGCAGGAAGCTAAGGGGGAGGGCTTCAAGTGGTCACGCGTTCGAGTCACATTTGTAGCGAAAGGCATTATATTTTTGCCTTGGCGCTCATACGAAAGGGAGCTAGAAAATGAAGGCTTAAATGAAAATTTCACTGCGCCCATGTCATGAAACGTTCAGTAGTCGAGTGGCTGAGGTGTGGGGGATTCTGCCTCAGGTCTCGCGTTCGAGACCCGAGGGTGGCGCATGAGTGTGCTTATTCTTTTGCCTTTGGCAATTAATGCGGGAAGGAGCCTTGGGGAAGGATTAAAAGAAATATGCAGCGGGTTTTTGACATGAAAGTCAATTGGCCGAGTGGCTGGGGCGCTATACTGCTCCAGGTCTCGGGTTCGAAACTCCTGGGCTGCAGTGAGGTGTTTTGTTTTTTTCTTCTCTGGCATTAAATGCGTGAGGTAGCCAATCTTGGAAGCTTAAAGAGAAATTTGCGACGCTATTATAGCAGATACGCAGCAGTAGCCGGATGGTCAGGAGCTTGGGCAGTTTCTCCCAGGTCTCGGGTTCGAGACCTGGCAACTGCATATGGGTATTTTAATTTCTTTTTTTGGTTTTGGTCGGCAGGTGGCAGCCTGCATGGGGGCACGCACGCATGCAAAGCATGCTGCCCATGTCTCCTTGGTGCTGCACGGTATGGGGAGGGAGAAAGGTGTTATTATTATTTTATATTTACTATTAATTATTATTATTATTATTATTTAGTTATTTTATTTAGTTATTTTATAAGGTATATGGGCAATTAGTGTTATTATTTTATATTAGGATTTATTTTATTAATTAATGCATGGGGGAGTGTTCTATTACTATTTCATTTATTTTACTTATTATTTAGATGATAATGGAAACATGGGGTTAGCTTTCTCTCTTTATTTTAATTGTTGGAAATAGGAAGAACATTATGGGAATGATGCTATTTTGGGGGATGGAAATTTTATCAAAAGAAGAACAAATAAGAGAAGCTTGGCCGGCCATGAAGTTTTTGCAAGGGATTATTTCTTTTTTTTCCTTTCAAATCCTTTGCTTGGCCGATTGTTTGGCTAAGGAATCACCATTTTGTTTGAAGCCTGGCCGATGGTATAGCATGCCTTAGAGACTTGGATTCTTTCCTTCCTTTTTAGATTTAACATAAGCAAAATTCCCTTAGCATGTTGTTTCCCTTCCCTTGTGCATGCCGAAACTTTGTTCTCCTTCTTCCTCTCTTTGGTTCCTCTTGAAGTGGCCGGCAACCCCATCCTTTCCTCAAGGTTTGGCCGAAATTTTGGTGATCATCTAAGTGAAGAAATCGTCGAGTCCTAGCCGAATGTTGCATAGCACGTAGAGCATAGACCGAATCCACGAGAGGAGATGTATCATCGAAGGTTGGTAAGTATTTCCCTTCTAACTTCGGTTCCTTATCTTTCTGTTTGATGGGCCGAAAGCATGAGTTCATGCACTTCTAAGGGTTGGCCAAATGCCTATAATTAATATCTAGTGTCTCCTTTGAAGGTAGCCGAAACTAAAGGATTTTGAAGGAGTCATTCGGTCTCGTTTCTTCAAGGGTTTGACTATTCAAAGCATAAGGGGAATTTTAGAACTTCGGTAGACAAGGTATGAGGTCATTAACATTCGGCCAAGGGCCATTTTGGTATCTACATCTGACCGATTTATATACTTTGATTTTAGGGGTTAAATCGGCTATGAAACCAGAAGTTTTCGAGATTTCAAGTCACATTAGTTCGTATTAATCAAGGTTCGACCTAAGGCCCTATTCTGTTGAAATATGACCCATCCTTTGGATTGTTAGTTAATCACATGAAACCCCTTATTAATAATCCATGATGGCCGAATATAGGGGCATTACGAGGACAAGTTCGGGACTTTTGTAATATCGCATAGATACGAGAATCCCAATTAAATCTCCGATTAAATAGGTGTGTAAACTCTTACACACTTTATTAGTATAAACTGTTATTTGATGATATTAATAACCTCTCATATGGTAACTTTGCTTAGTGGGCATAAGCTTGGTTTTCGGGTAAGTTTCCTTATTACTCGATTTACGATATATGTTGTATATGCCATCAAATGCTGAAAAAAATGCTATGCTATATTTGATTGCATGATATATGGAATCATGACACTTGTAATATGAGCATGATGATGGTGGGATTGATGAGAGGGAGTAATATTCGTGTCGACGGACACCAGTGTTTTGGTAACACATTGTGGCTACGGTCACCAGAGGTTTGGTACCTCCAGAGGTTTGGCACCTCATAGCGTCTCGTCCCTGTGGCTTAGTACCACCGTGGGTTGGCCCCACATTTGAGATACGGGATCGACGCCAGTGATTTGGTATCACACGATGGGTTGGCCCCATCATTTGATTGTGACTTCGGGTCACCAGTGGTTTGGCACCACACGTATTGACGGATATTGTGACTATAAGTCACCAGTGGTTTGGCACCACCAGTGGTTTGGTACCACACGGGGTAGAAAAGGAGCATGGATGGCTAGGTTGGGTTGCATAATTGCATGTCATACTAATATCTTGTGTATGAGTGTTATTTCCCGGGTTGGGGATTTATACACTGAGTCTTGGTGACTCACCCCTTCTCATACCATCTCGCAGGTGAGTAGAGCACGGATGCGGAGCCGAGGAGAGCTCGAGGCGGCCATGTTGGTTTTGTGGACTTGAAATTTTATTTTACCCCGTTTTAAGTTTAATTATTCACTATAATTCGATTGGGTTGTAATATGGCCGCTTATTATTATTTCGGATGGTTAGGTAGTTGTTTTACTTTACTTTATAACTAATGAACTTACGAACGGTTATGCAAATTGATTAAAAGTAATGTTTTCAAAAATAAGTACTCGTACGCGTTTTCAAGGAAAATATTACCATCGGGTAACGA
The DNA here is from genome assembly GCA_005393395.2 of Gossypium australe. Lineage (NCBI taxonomy): Eukaryota > Viridiplantae > Streptophyta > Magnoliopsida > Malvales > Malvaceae > Gossypium > Gossypium australe. Next base: position 110,917,861 of record CM016623.1, read on the forward strand.
GATTTTCTAAGCTATTGATCACGCTAATGTTCTAAAATTTAAATGGTTTTAAAAAGGAAGAATGGATTTTCAACTCAATCGGATTTACCAAATTTAACCCACTTGAGTTTTAACAAACACCGTTTTATACCCTTAGCAAAATTTTTAATTTCTACTATCAATCCAAACCTTTCAAACTTCTTTTATTCCGTGACATACCAGATCCGGTCATGGCTTGTGGGCCGGGTTTGGGGTGTTACAATTTGGTATCAGAGCCCGGTTCAAAAACTCGGCTGTGAGGGCCTAAGACCCAAAAATGTTTTTGCTAGATATGCTTTTGAAAACCCCGCTGAAAATGATTTTGGTTGAACAACATGGCGTCGAGTCTCCGGCACCGATCCGCTTTTGTAAGTATTTTAATCTATGTATGAATGGTTATCTGTAAATGGGTAGAAAATGGGACGTAGATAGTATGAAAGGTATATGAACTCTAGGACTAGTTTACCCCAAACAATCGCATAAGATTTTAATTGCCTAAATAAACAAACCCATGACTAAGTCGCCGAGTTAAGGTGTGGTAACCCTTGTACGCATGTCTAGGATTGGATCCGGAAGAGCTTGGTATTTAAGTGGTCTTAGCGACTCACCTCCTCTTCGCGGGAATCCTACCTGGTGCGTAGCTTCGGTTCACCCTAACCGTGAGGACTTGCTCATGGGCTAAACCTCTATTATTAAAACCCGGAAGGGAATTAGCCGCATTTTTATAAAGACTCTAATTTTTAAAGACTTCCCTCAAACTTATGAGATTTATACTACAAAATTCCTTTGATTTATGAACATTTTAAATACCCTTAGGGGTAAATTACAAAAATGCCCCTAGTTTTAAAAATTCTACCAAACTACCCCAAAATTTCTTTTTAAACAAAATTTTCCTTATTTTACAAGCATACCTAAAATCCCTAATTTGCAAAATGACAAAAATGTTGTGCTTTTGGAAAATTACAAAATTGCCCCTAAATTGCAAATTTCCAAAATGACCTCGATTTTCAAAGTTTTCGCAACACTACCGATTTGGGAAGACAAAATTTTTCAAAAAGGAACCCCCAAGTTTGGCAAATTTTAAATTTTTAAAATTTCCTTTGATTTGTCAAACTTACATTGTTTTATTTCCAAATTACCCCTGTAGGGTAAAGGACGAAAATACCCACGGGTTAAGAAATGGGTCAAAAAGAGTGATGGAATAAGGTGAACGTGTGACTTGAAACTTGTTTGATCGAAAGAACAACTTCTAAATTTCACCCATAAGATTCTTTGCTAATAATCAGTAGAACATTGACTAACCCATAAAACTTTTAAGACAGATTGCGCCATAAGAAATGAGTTCTAGAGGTCGCGGCCGTCGGGGACGCGGTAGAGGCCGGATGGCCGTGACAGAACCAGTTAGATCGGGCCAAGGATCGGATAATGAAATACCACCTCCACCACCACCCCCAACTTTTGGTGATGGACCTCAGGATCAGACGGGGGGTGAGTCGGTATCGCAGGCTATGCTACGTGTGCTAGAAATGATGGCTGAGACCAGTAGAGGTTCAGGAGCTCGGAAGTCTGTATCTGAGCGGCTCCGATCCAATGGAGCTGAAGTATTTCGGGGTGTGTCAGGTGTCGCACCCAGTACAGCCGAATATTGGTTAGAATCAACAGAGAGGATCATGGACGATCTCGACTTAACAGATGAGGAGAAGCTGAAAGGAGCAGTGTCGCTTCTAAAAGACGAGTCATACCAGTGGTGGCTCACGGTTCGAGACGGCGCCACAGCAGACGACCTTACTTGGGAATACTTCAAAGCTACTTATCAGAAGAAGTATGTGGGCACCAGTTACACTGATACTCAGAGGAAAACCTTTCTGGGACTGGTACAAGGAAATAAGTCGGTATCTGAGTATGAGGCAGAATTTCTGAGGCTGAGCCGCTATGCCCGGGGAGTCGTGTCAACTGAGCATGATCGTTGTGTCCGCTTTGAAGACGGACTTAGGGATGACTTAAGGCTGTTGATTGCTCCACAACAGGTACGTGAGTTTGCTGTTCTGGTGGAAAAAGCAAAGGTAGCTGAAAGGGTCCGGGAGTTTGTGAGGCAGAGTTATGATAGGAGCAAGCAGAAGCGAGGTGTTGGGCCATCTGGATCGGGAATTGGTGCACAAAAGAGGGCCAGACAGAGTGGGCCGAATCAGGCTGGAAGGCCCATGGCTTCTAACCAGAGGCCGGCTCAGTGTAATCGCTGTGGAAAGTCACATTGGGGAGGTTGTTACACCGGTGAGAGGGGTTGCTTTGAATGTGGATCTCCGGATCACCGTGTAAGGGATTGTCCTCGGAAGATGGCAAGGAATCAGCCAGAGGGTCAGAACCGTACTCCAGCAAGGAACGTGGGGCCACCGCAGAGGGGCCGTGGTAATGGTAGAGGAGGCAATGGTCCTAACCGAGGTCGCGGAACTCAGGGCAGAGGAGCAGGCAACACAGAAGCTAGGCAGCCTGGCTTAGTCTACGCAGCGAGACGTCGCGAGGAGGGTGACGCACCGAATGTCATCACCGGTACGTTCCTAATTTTCGGTCTTCCATATGTTGCTTTAATTGATGTGGGTTCGACGCATTCATACATTGCCAGTAGTGTGGTAGAGGCTATGAACTTGGATTTTGAGACTACTTCTAGCGAGATGACTGTAATTAGCCCTCTGGGACACTCTGTGATGGTGAACAAGCTATATAGAGATATACCCCTAGAACTCCAAGGGGTAGTGTTTGTGGCCGATCTGATGGAACTGCCGTTTGGGGAGTTTGATTTAATTCTTGGAATGGACTGGTTGGTTAAGTATCAGGCAAGGTTGGATTGCGCTGCTAAGCGCATGATTCTAAAGTTGGCTGAGGGTGATGAAGTGGTCATGATAGGTAACAGAAGAGACTACCTATCCAATGTTGTGTCTGCCTTGAAGGCCGAGAAAATGATCAAAAAGGGGTGTGAAGCATTGTTGGTTCAAATTTACGCCTTGGAGGCTAAGAAGTCAGCAGTTGAGAAGGTCCGAACCGTAGCGGAATTCGCTGATGTGTTTCCTGAAGAACTTCCGGGTCTGCCTCCAGATCGGGAAGTAGAGTTCCCTATAGACTTGTTGCCCGGAACGGCACCTGTGTCTATAGCACCCTACCGAATGGCACCAAAGGAGTTGGTGGAACTGAAGGCTCAAATTCAGGAACTCTTGGATAAAGGGTTCATTCGACCTAGTATATCTCCGTGGGGAGCACCTGTGTTGTTTGTCAAGAAGAAAGACGGGTCAATGCGGATGTGTATCGACTACCGTCAGCTAAACAAATTGACGATCAAAAACAGGTATCCGTTACCTCGAATTGATGACTTGTTTGATCAACTAAAGGGTGCATCGGTGTTCTCAAAGATAGATCTTAGGTCGGGATATCATCAACTTAAGGTAAAGGAGGCTGATGTGTACAAGACGGCATTTCGTACCCGGTATAGGCATTACGAGTTCTTAGTGATGCCGTTTGGGTTGACCAACGCACCGGCAGCATTCATGGACTTGATGAATAGGGTGTTTCAGCAATACTTAGATCAATTTGTCGTGGTGTTTATAGACGACATATTGGTATACTCGAAGACGGAGGAGGAGCATGATAGGCATTTGCGCATAGTCCTACAAGTGTTGAGGGAGGAGCAGTTGTATGCCAAATTCAGTAAGTGCGAATTTTGGCTTAGAGAGGTGACCTTCTTGGGTCACGTGGTGTCGGCTGAAGGGATTAGAGTGGACCCCCGCAAGGTCGAAGCGGTGTTGGAGTGGAAACCACCTCGGTCAGTAGCGGAAATTCGAAGTTTTCTGGGTCTGGCCGGGTACTATCGAAGATTTGTGGAAGGATTCTCTTTAATTGCCGCGCCGTTGACTAAATTGTTAAGGAAAGGAGTCCCATTTGTTTGGTCAGAGAAACAGCAAGAAAGTTTTGATAAGCTAAGAAAGATTCTGACGGAAGCCCCCGTTTTGGTGCAGCCTGAGGCGGGGAAATTGTTCACAGTTTATTGTGATGCGTCCCATAATGGGTTGGGATGTGTGTTGATGCAGGAAGGGAAGGTAGTGGCCTATGCATCCCGTCAGCTAAGACCACATGAGGTTAACTATCCTACCCATGACTTGGAGTTAGCAGCAGTGGTTTTTGCTTTGAAAATATGGAGGCATTACTTGTATGGGGAAAAGTCGATAGTCTACACGGATCATAAAAGTTTGAGGTACCTGTTGACTCAAAAGGACTTGAATCTGAGGCAGCGCCGATGGATTGAACTGTTGAAGGACTACGACTGTTCAATTGAGTACCACCCAGGCAAGGCTAACGTGGTGGCTGATGCGTTGAGCCGAAAGGTCGTGACAGACTTAAGGGCGATGTTTGCTCGTCTTAGTCTATACGACGACGGAAGTCTTTTGGCAGAGCTGCAAGTTAAGCCAACTTGGATCGAGGAGATTAAGGAAAAGCAATTAGGGGATGACAGCTTAAACGCACGGAGGCTACAAGTTCAAGATGGCGGTTTGGAAGGGTATAGTTTGACTGGTGATGGGGTGCTGTGTTTTCAAGGACGACCTTGTATGCCGAATGTTGTGGGCTTGAGGCAAAGAATTCTTCAGGATGCACATAGCAGCCCTTACGCTATGCATCCTGGAGGTAGCAAGATGTACGGAGATTTGCGGAAGCAGTTCTGGTGGCCAGGGTTGAAGCGTGAGGTAACTGATTTCGTGGGAAGGTGTCTCACGTGTCAGCGAGTAAAAGCGGAACATCAGTTGCCATCTGGGTTACTTCAACCGGTGAAGATTCCTCAGTGGAAATGGGAGAGGATCACTATGGACTTTGTCAGTGGGCTACCCCTCACGCCTAGCAAGAAAGACGCAGTTTGGGTGATTGTGGACCGTCTGACCAAATCGGCTCACTTCATACCAGTAAGGGTGGATTACTCGCTCCAGAAGTTAGCTAAGTTGTATGTGGCAGAGATAGTGAGGTTGCATGGTGTGCCAGTGTCGATCATCTCAGACAGAGACCCCAGATTTACGTCGAGATTTTGGAAAGCACTACATCAGGCCTTGGGTACACGGTTGGATTTCAGTACAGCATTCCATCCACAGTCTGACGGGCAGTCGGAAAGAGTTATTCAGATTTTGGAGGACATGTTAAGAGGCTGCGTTTTGGACTTCAGAGGTAGTTGGGAGGAATTTTTGCCATTGGCTGAGTTCGCATACAATAACAGTTATCAGGCAAGCATTAAGATGGCACCATATGAAGCATTGTATGGTAGGAGGTGTCGTACCCCCACTTGTTGGACAGAGTTGGGTGAACGACAGATGTTAGGACCGGAATTGGTTGCAAAAACTGAGGAGAAGGTGAAGAAGATCCAAGCTCGGTTGAAAGAAGCCTCGGATAGGCAAAAGTCTTATGCTGATCTCAAGCGGAGGGACATAGAATTTGCCGTTGGAGACGAAGTTTTTCTGAAGGTCTCGCCATGGAAGAAGGTGCTAAGATTTGGGAAGAAGGGCAAATTAAGCCCAAGGTTCATTGGACCGTTTAAGGTGCTAAAACGAGTGGGACCAGTAGCTTATCAGCTCGAGTTACCTGCAGAACTGAGTCAGATTCACGATGTGTTCCATGTCTCCATGCTTAGACGCTATCGTTCTGATCCATCACACGTCCTGGCAGTTGAGGAAGTTGAGGTGAGTCCAGATTTGGCAATGGAAGAGGAACCTGTGCAGATCCTAGATCGGGATGTGAAGGTTTTGCGTAGGAAGTCAGTTCCTTTAGTGAAGGTCCTATGGCGGAACCATGGCGTGGAGGAAGCTACGTGGGAGCCCGAGGATGTCATGCGACAGCAACACCCCCAACTCTTCTGACCCAGGTAATTTCGAGGACGAAATTATTTTAAGGGGGGTAGAACTGTAACATCTTGATCTAGGGGGGGTGGTTCACGAATAAATAAATTTTGATGCGAATCGTGTCATAGAAAATAAATTGGTAGAGTGGCTTTGTGCGTTAGTGCAGCTACTCCCTTAGGTCGCAGGTTCGAGCAGTGGGGAAGGAGTAATTATTTTAGGCTTCTGGCGTTAAAGCTAGGGGAACCTAGCTAAGGAGTGTTTAAAAGAAAATTCTGATGCCTTTATGTCGTGAAATGAGCGCAGGCCGAATGGCTAGGACGCAGGAAGCTAAGGGGGAGGGCTTCAAGTGGTCACGCGTTCGAGTCACATTTGTAGCGAAAGGCATTATATTTTTGCCTTGGCGCTCATACGAAAGGGAGCTAGAAAATGAAGGCTTAAATGAAAATTTCACTGCGCCCATGTCATGAAACGTTCAGTAGTCGAGTGGCTGAGGTGTGGGGGATTCTGCCTCAGGTCTCGCGTTCGAGACCCGAGGGTGGCGCATGAGTGTGCTTATTCTTTTGCCTTTGGCAATTAATGCGGGAAGGAGCCTTGGGGAAGGATTAAAAGAAATATGCAGCGGGTTTTTGACATGAAAGTCAATTGGCCGAGTGGCTGGGGCGCTATACTGCTCCAGGTCTCGGGTTCGAAACTCCTGGGCTGCAGTGAGGTGTTTTGTTTTTTTCTTCTCTGGCATTAAATGCGTGAGGTAGCCAATCTTGGAAGCTTAAAGAGAAATTTGCGACGCTATTATAGCAGATACGCAGCAGTAGCCGGATGGTCAGGAGCTTGGGCAGTTTCTCCCAGGTCTCGGGTTCGAGACCTGGCAACTGCATATGGGTATTTTAATTTCTTTTTTTGGTTTTGGTCGGCAGGTGGCAGCCTGCATGGGGGCACGCACGCATGCAAAGCATGCTGCCCATGTCTCCTTGGTGCTGCACGGTATGGGGAGGGAGAAAGGTGTTATTATTATTTTATATTTACTATTAATTATTATTATTATTATTATTATTTAGTTATTTTATTTAGTTATTTTATAAGGTATATGGGCAATTAGTGTTATTATTTTATATTAGGATTTATTTTATTAATTAATGCATGGGGGAGTGTTCTATTACTATTTCATTTATTTTACTTATTATTTAGATGATAATGGAAACATGGGGTTAGCTTTCTCTCTTTATTTTAATTGTTGGAAATAGGAAGAACATTATGGGAATGATGCTATTTTGGGGGATGGAAATTTTATCAAAAGAAGAACAAATAAGAGAAGCTTGGCCGGCCATGAAGTTTTTGCAAGGGATTATTTCTTTTTTTTCCTTTCAAATCCTTTGCTTGGCCGATTGTTTGGCTAAGGAATCACCATTTTGTTTGAAGCCTGGCCGATGGTATAGCATGCCTTAGAGACTTGGATTCTTTCCTTCCTTTTTAGATTTAACATAAGCAAAATTCCCTTAGCATGTTGTTTCCCTTCCCTTGTGCATGCCGAAACTTTGTTCTCCTTCTTCCTCTCTTTGGTTCCTCTTGAAGTGGCCGGCAACCCCATCCTTTCCTCAAGGTTTGGCCGAAATTTTGGTGATCATCTAAGTGAAGAAATCGTCGAGTCCTAGCCGAATGTTGCATAGCACGTAGAGCATAGACCGAATCCACGAGAGGAGATGTATCATCAAAGGTTGGTAAGTATTTCCCTTCTAACTTCGGTTCCTTATCTTTCTGTTTGATGGGCCGAAAGCATGAGTTCATGCACTTCTAAGGGTTGGCCGAATGCCTATAATTAATATCTAGTGTCTCCTTTGAAGGTAGCCGAAACTAAAGGATTTTGAAGGAGTCATTCGGTCTCGTTTCTTCAAGGGTTTGACTATTCAAAGCATAAGGGGAATTTTAGAACTTCGGTAGACAAGGTATGAGGTCATTAACATTCGGCCAAGGGCCATTTTGGTATCTACATCTGACCGATTTATATACTTTGATTTTAGGGGTTAAATCGGCTATGAAACCAGAAGTTTTCGAGATTTCAAGTCACATTAGTTCGTATTAATCAAGGTTCGACCTAAGGCCCTATTCTGTTGAAATATGACCCATCCTTTGGATTGTTAGTTAATCACATGAAACCCCTTATTAATAATCCATGATGGCCGAATATAGGGGCATTACGAGGACAAGTTCGGGACTTTTGTAATATCGCATAGATACGAGAATCCCAATTAAATCTCCGATTAAATAGGTGTGTAAACTCTTACACACTTTATTAGTATAAACTGTTATTTGATGATATTAATAACCTCTCATATGGTAACTTTGCTTAGTGGGCATAAGCTTGGTTTTCGGGTAAGTTTCCTTATTACTCGATTTACGATATATGTTGTATATGCCATCAAATGCTGAAAAAAATGCTATGCTATATTTGATTGCATGATATATGGAATCATGACACTTGTAATATGAGCATGATGATGGTGGGATTGATGAGAGGGAGTAATATTCGTGTCGACGGACACCAGTGTTTTGGTAACACATTGTGGCTACGGTCACCAGAGGTTTGGTACCTCCAGAGGTTTGGCACCTCATAGCGTCTCGTCCCTGTGGCTTAGTACCACCGTGGGTTGGCCCCACATTTGAGATACGGGATCGACGCCAGTGATTTGGTATCACACGATGGGTTGGCCCCATCATTTGATTGTGACTTCGGGTCACCAGTGGTTTGGCACCACACGTATTGACGGATATTGTGACTATAAGTCACCAGTGGTTTGGCACCACCAGTGGTTTGGTACCACACGGGGTAGAAAAGGAGCATGGATGGCTAGGTTGGGTTGCATAATTGCATGTCATACTAATATCTTGTGTATGAGTGTTATTTCCCGGGTTGGGGATTTATACACTGAGTCTTGGTGACTCACCCCTTCTCATACCATCTCGCAGGTGAGTAGAGCACGGATGCGGAGCCGAGGAGAGCTCGAGGCGGCCATGTTGGTTTTGTGGACTTGAAATTTTATTTTACCCCGTTTTAAGTTTAATTATTCACTATAATTCGATTGGGTTGTAATATGGCCGCTTATTATTATTTCGGATGGTTAGGTAGTTGTTTTACTTTACTTTATAACTAATGAACTTACGAACGGTTATGCAAATTGATTAAAAGTAACGTTTTCAAAAATAAGTACTCGTACGCGTTTTCAAGGAAAATATTACCATCGGGTAACGAGATTTTCTAAGCTATTGATCACGCTAATGTTCTAAAATTTAAATGGTTTTAAAAAGGAAGAATGGATTTTCAACTCAATCGGATTTACCAAATTTAACCCACTTGAGTTTTAACAAACACCGTTTTATACCCTTAGCAAAATTTTTAATTTCTACTATCAATCCAAACCTTTCAAACTTCTTTTATTCCGTGACATACCAGATCCGGTCATGGCTTGTGGGCCGGGTTTGGGGTGTTACAGTATGGAAGCCATTCTTGTCGAAGGGAAAACTTAAAACCAGTAGCAAAGGTATGGTTTTATTTCATTCGCTATAGTTTTATGCCTATCTCTCATAGTTTCACCATCTCGATGGAACGGATGCTTTTGTTATATGCAGTTTTGACAAAAAAGTCCATTAATGTTGGGAAAATTATCCTCAAGGACATTCACAATTGTGCTAAAAAGAAGGCAGGAAGTGCTTGTAACATCCTGAAAATGGGCCTATGCATTTTTGATTTAATTATACGAAATGGCATGTCTTATGTGTTATGAATGTATTATGAACATTTTTGGAAACTAGGAAATGTAAGGAAATGTAAGGAAATGTATGGAAATGTAAGGAAATGTAAGGAAATGTAAGGAAATGTAAGGAAATGTAAGGAAATGTAAGGGAATGTAAGGAAATGCCTTAGAAATGTTAAGTTTAAAGGAGGAAAGCGAACATTTTTGGAAACTTGGAAATGTAAGGAAATGTCTTAAAAATGTAAGGAAATGCTTAAGAAATGTTAAGTTTAAAGTTTAAGAGAGGGACATGAGGCAAGGTGGCCTTAAGAAAATTTATAGAAGAAATTTGGCACAAATGGGCATGGAAAAGTGGCTTGGAGATGCCACTTAAAGCCCAGTAAGTGACGCCACAAGCAGGTGCAATTGGGCCTGGGTTCGAGTCACTTGGGGAGCAAATAAGGGAGTTTTATTTTGCTGCAAGGAGCAAGGGAGTTGGATGGCACCAAGGCACTTGAGGAAGAGTTTAATTCTCTTTAAAATTCGGTTAAATAGGTGGATAAATGATGGATAATTATTGGTATTTTTAATTAAGAGATAAGAGATAATTATTGGATTAAGTTTTATTAAATCGAATAGGTGATAATTAAAGTGATAAAGCTATCAAAATAGAAGAGTGATGGCCAAGTAAGGGAGTCTTGGCCTAGTAAATTCGGCAATAGGAGGAAAAGAGAGGCAAATCAACATTCTTTCTTTTTCTTTTTTCTCTCTCTGCCGAATTTCCTAGAGCATCTCTTCTTCTTCTGTTTGTTAGCCAAAGCCGAAAACTAAAGTAAGCCTAGCCGAATTCTTCATAGCTTTTGTGATCTCCATTAAAACCGAATCCATAAACTCCTCAAGATACCATCATTAGTCGATTTCTTTATACCAATCAAAAGCTGAAATTAAGATCCTTCTAGTCTACATAGCCGAATATTGCTAAAGGTTCAAGCAAGGATTGCCGATCTCTAAAGTAAGGAGATCTTTCGAGATTTACTAAGTGTCGACTACAAGGAAGGAGAAGTTCTTTTCCCGAAGGTACACCATAGGCCGCGTGTTCCCTAGTTTTTTGGTGAGTTTCGGGATTTAAAAGCAAGGTAAGTACATATATGTACATTCGGCCAAAGGTCTATTTCATAATTAAGATTCATTCAAAAACCGAAACTAACTAACTCAGTAATCTAGTGATTGCCGATTTCAAGAAAGGAGGGTACAAAGTTTCGGGACTTGATTCTTAAGTCAATCAGCAACAAGAGATCTAAGATCTAAGGCATTAGATCAAGCTTTTCGGGATTTGGATTGGAAACCTTAAGCGAATCAGGTGTGTACCTCACACTATTTCTTGATATATTTATGGCAGTGTTTAATATGTATGTGACTATAAAAATGTGTAAGAATATGGCTAAGGTACTATGTAATGGTACAAAAGTACTCAGGTACGTTTCCTACTCCTACTAGGAATATGAAATTATGTCATATATGTAACATGTGAAAAGTGATAAGAATGTGAAATTATGTAATATGCATGATATGAATGATATGGGGCATTAGGGTTATATGAAAGGGGAAGTGAATGTGGTGACCTAAGACCACGATATCTGAAGGTGGTGACCTAAGACCACGATATCTGAATATGGTGTCTCATGACACAAAATATGTATCTGGTGGCTATGCCACGAATTCTATAAGGGTGATAAGCACGTCGACTGCAGCGACTGCCTTCAATGATGTGTAGCGGATGGAGGGTTGACTTAGTAGTCCCCACGGTGTGCAGGTTGGTACGGGTGATGTGTAGCGGATGGTATATAGGTTTGGGTTCGGGTTGCATCATTATTTTATATTTGTTATACGAATAAGTATGTGATATGATATTGTATGCCTGAATTGTTAAGTTTTAGTGTTGGTTACACATTGAGTCTGTTTGACTCACCCCGTTGGGGAATATTTTCTTACAGGTGATGATCAGTAATGGACCGAGTCGGCAGGAGCTTAAAGGTGGCCATGCACAGCAAGGAAAATTTTTACTATTTGGGACTTTTATGTTAATTAAGTACTTTAATTTAATTTTGGGATTATTTGACGTAATAAGGCCATAGTTGAACTACTTTATATTGTTTTTATTATTATTTATTTTGTTATAAATTTCTATCAATTAAAAGATTAATTAAATTTATTTTAAACAAAACCTAAACGTTTTGTCACCTAAAGTAAAGAATTTTTAATGAAATAAACTTGTTTTCAATTCAAGCCCAACCCAATAATAAGTTTTCTTTCAAAACACATAGTTTTCCAAAGTCATACACGAATTTTGAACCGGTTTTCTTCGAGGAACATACCAGATCCGGTCAAGGCTCGTGGGCCGGGTTTGGGGTGTTTCAGTGCTTATTTCCCATCATTAATCATTTCACTTTGCTTAAGGGCCCCTGTTAAAACACAAGCAAATCTGAAGGGGCGATATGTTCAAGGATGCATTACAAATTATGATCTTGAAAGATTAGTAGAGAGGGTGCATGAGTTGAATCAAGGCGAGCAAGAAGAGCCAACTAAGCCAAATACCGAGGAGTCAACAAATGGAACTGAGACTGGAGGTAATTTAGTTACAGACACTGAAGAGGAAGAATCTAATAAGGAGCCAAACAGTCCTAAACCAGTTGAAGGATCTGAAAACCCTGAACCAAGGGTTGAGCCAGAAGAAGAACCAGTCAAGCTAAGTGTTGAACCTGAATATACAACTCCCATGCCGACTTCTGCAAGTACTTCAAGGAAATCGGAGTTGTCAATTTTGATGGATATGTGCAAGTTCATGCACAATCAACAACAAACTTACTGGAAATATGCAAAAAATAAAGATGACTCAATTCGAAATACTTTTAAGAATACCTCTAATACTTTTGTTCCTGAGTTCCCATATGCTATCTTTGAGACATGGACGGAAGATACTAACTATGGAAGCAGAGATGTAGCCAAAGAAGACAAGGGGAATGAGGCAGAAAAATAAAATGGGGGATTCTTGTCTTATTATTTAATTATGTTTAGGTCTTTAGGAATTGTTTTTTTTTTTTTTTTTGTAAATTAGGATTTAATTTCTACAGAATAAAACATAACAAGCATGAATAAACTTAACACTTCTTTGGAAAGAAAAAGACTAAGTGATGTGGTAATGGGAATGAACATGTCTAGGATTGGGTTATTAGGGAAGACTTGGTATTTAAGCAATCTTAATGACTCACCTCTCTTTCTTTACAACCCTACCAGGTGTTCAATTTTCATTCATTACTTTGTTCTTGCAATGAGGACATTGCTCCTTTTTAAAAGAGGGTAAGGCAAATAAATTGCTCAAACTTTTAAATTTTTTTCAAGTATGTTTCAATCATTTCTTTCATAAGTATGTTTTAATAAATGAATGTTTAGAGATATTTTTTTTTACTGAGATAGTTTGTATGCAAGTATGAATGATGATTTTATCTAAGTGAAAGTATGTTATCATGAAGAATGGAATGCTTGTATGATCTTAGCCTTAGTAATGTTTTCCATGAAAACTTAGTTTCTTTTGAGAGTAGACATGCATAAAGGTTTATATCTTTAGAATTGACTTAATAACTTTCTTGAGGCGAAATCCTAGGGGACATGAAAATCTAAAATGATATGGGCACTATTTCTTTAGACCGTTTAAGCCCTTTCAAGCCAACCATATGATATTAGACCCTTGAAACTATAACTTTGAGCTTAAAGGCCTATTTTTTGCAATGAACCTACATTATAAGCCAATTACCATCTTTTTAAAGTTATCCTAATTTTGTGCACCTCTCTTAACTAAAGTAGTCTTGAGAATCAACATTTGAGGAAATTTTCATAAAGATGTATGTGCTCATGCTTAAAAAAAAGAGCGAAGAAAAGTTTGCTCAGTCTCCAAAAAGGGAAAAATGTATGAGCTTGAGTTCAAAATAAGTTTGGGGGTGTTCCAAAGGTTTATTTAATGAAAAAGGTTGTATTACGAGAAAACCAAGACAAAGTTAAAGGTTAAGATTTTTTAAAAATGAAATGTCCCATCTCTTAAAATCCCTACCTTGAATCGAGACCCATTACAACCTTATAAAAGACCTATTGATTTGATGATTATGTCACCTACATTAGTGGAGAGGAAGTCCTGAGTTCAACATATGAAGATCATAAATAATCCTTGTGATTGTTTGCTTCATTGATAGGAAATTATGTTGAATGAAGAATGTTATCTATGGTTGTGACATACATGAAAACTATGATTCATGTTGGCATATTTTGAAGCTTAGTATAATCTTAAGGAATGCTTGCATATGAATTACTTGGTAATAAAGAAAATCGATAAGCATGAAGTTATCAATGCATGATTATGGGACAACGATTGATGCTGCTTACATAATTAGCAATTTTGCCTTAGCAAGACCTTTTGATGTGCATAAACATTACTCGGGACGAGCAATGATTTAAGTTTGGGGGTGTGTAAACGGAAAAATATATAGGATTTTCCTATGTAATTTATCACCTTTTTACTTAAATTCGTTGTTAAAACTAAGTAATTATTTAATAAATTAATGAAATATGTGAAAATATGAAATTAGGACATAGAAATTATTAAAATGTGATTTTATGTTTTATTATATAGTTTTCATGCAATAAATGGCTTATTTTATTTTAATTTGAATATATTATATTTTTTAAGACATAAAGTGGGCCATGCATGATTAAATTAAAAATAAAATATAAAATTATATGTAATAATTCATTTTAAATATTTCATTAATAATTTGGGTTTTAATTAATTAATTAAATTGGATAAATTTTATTCTTTGGTCCTCTAATTTATTGATTTCTTTTGGACAGGTCTGGTAAGCTTTATTTGATTACAAAACCGTCCAAATTGGGGACCAAGTCAACCCACAATTCGGCTGTACATGGCTGTCCATAAACCACTCTTTGGTTTAATTGCACAAGGTCCTTGAAGAGTAAAAGAAATTAGAGATTTACCTGAAGATTTGCACTTGACCGAGTCTCAGTCCTGAGTTGTTGTGGCACTCAAATTGACCAACAATCAAGCAAAAATTAGCTCAACTTCCTCAATTTATGGTCGGCCACCCATTGAAGATGCTTCAAAAGATGAAAACTCCTATTTTTAGTAAACTATCCCCCTCTCCTGACCTATAAATAAGACCTCATTCTCACATTTCTACTCATCCCTCAATCATTCCTCATTCATTCTCATCATTCATCATTCTCTCTTCTCTCCAAATTCCCTTAGCCTTTTCCATTCTCATGCCTAGCATCATCTCTTCATAGAGATTTTAGCAATTAAGCCTCTTAAAGAACCCTTGGTTGGCCACCTTGGAAAGCCATCAGCAAAGGAGCAAAGCAAAGGAACAAAGGAGCCTCGTCAGTCAGAGTCTTGGGTGACAGCCACTCTAAATTGAGTTTAATCTTTCTTTTCTTTAATTTAATCTAAAGATGTTTGCTATGTATTCTTTATTCTTGTTTACAACAATGTTAGCTTAATTTTATTTAAGCTAGAATGATTGCTTGGATTAAATAATATTTTTTTGATTCATGCTTATAATGTTTCTACCTCAATCGATCATGTTTTCAATTAAATCAAGTCTGTATTTCATTCATATTTGATTGAAATGCACCTGAATTAGCTGAGTGATCCTAACTATACATCGGCTAATGGACACGTAATTGAAATGTGCATGCTCAATTTAGATCCTAACCCAATTAAATTGTAGGTTGCATAACAATTCTAACTAAGCTCTGTTATCTGCATAGTTTTTAGATTTGTTTGATTAAATTGTTTCAAACCTGACACATCCCTATTACCTCACATGAATGCTAAGAAACCCTTAATAAATAAGGATCAGTAAAATGCGTATTTACGAAGTAAAGGATTCCGAAAGGACCTAATGTGGTTTCCGAACTCATGAAAGATCAAGTTGCCATAGAATGTTTTTCCGAATATTATTAAGCATGTTAATAATAAATTGAGTTAATTAAAGTAATTGTCCTAGTTTATTTATGTTATAAATATTGCAAATTGTGTTTAATTTTACTAAAATCTATTTCATTCATATAGTTTGCATACTTAGGATAATTTGCATTAGGGATCATTGCATTTAGTTTAATATATTTTAACCATCACTTCTCAACTATATTGTGTTTTTATTTACCAAATTGTTAATATAATTTTACAAATTAAGTGACTTAGCATAAATGCAATCCCTGTGGAGACGATAACTCGATGCTTACTTATTACTTGATAACGACTATGTACACTTGCACAAGCCTATGCGTTACAGTAGTACATGTGTGTACGTGTAAGACCATAGTTGGGCTATGGAATTGTGATGCGTGTAAGACCTTGGCAGGGCCATGGCAAAATATGTGTAAGACCATAGTTGGACTATGGCGTCAAGTAAAGGACATACTCGAACCTGTAAGACGTTCTCTAATTTGACAAGTGTTGGTAAGTGATACTGAAGTTAAGTGTTGGAATTTAATTAAGTAGCTTCATCGTTTGAAATTGTGGATGACAAAAAATATTTGGAAAACAAATAAGTATATTAATTTGCTTAGAGTGAATTATATGATTATGATGATATTACGTTGATGATGAATGCATAGTCATATGCGTGTTTTTATGAGAGTCAAGATAGAGGCTTTACGACCTCACCCCCTTACTAGTGTTGCTTTTATAATGAAAATTCATGAGAATCATGTTAAATAAGTCCATAAGTATGAAACTGAAGAGTTCAGTGGTAAAATAATTAGTAATGCATACAGAGATGAGAATAGTTTGAAAAATGAAAACAGTTTTGGAAGAAATATAAGATTGTTTTAAAGATTATACAGATTATGAATGTCACAAATAAAGAAGAAGTTAGTCTCAACTAATCGACTCAATCAGGTATGAAGTCTAAAGATATGTTTGCTGGAATTTCTCCCGAATTGGTTTCGTTAGTGAGTGGAATAATATAGGGTTCATGATAACAGAATTAATTAAAGAAATGATGTCTAAATTGTAAAGATGTCTGAGTATAACAATTATGGTTGAATAGATTGCAATGATCTCTTCTGAGTATTCTATATAGATATTCATTCATCCTCAGGGATTTATGTGATTCTTCCTTTTCTGATGAAATTCTTATCAAGTGAGAATGTTAATTAACTCTAATGTTAAATGAAAGCACTGATGCTCGGTTTATTTTATGATTGGCATTACCTTATCTCTTTGGGATCCTATTCTAATATGTTAGAGTAAAGACAATGGTAAAAATTTATGTGAGGTTATTCTTTTGTTTCTATTGGATGTTGTTTTGTCTTATATATAAATATTTGGGAAGTGTATTAACTTTGTTACTATGGAATTCCAGAGCTGGTAAGTATTTTTTTTCTTCTGGTTTTCTCTGAGAAGTTATCCAGATCTTTAGTATTATTTTATTGTGAGTTATGCTCTCGGACTTCCGGTATAGTATCGTAATTGGGTTTTCTTATCATCCTTATTGTGTAAATTATCAGACATGGCTCATCTTTAAAGTATGTTATTTGGTCCGTAATGGCTATGCTTATTATGATTGTATTTCTGGATTTGATAATAGGAATGTGGTGATTCTGGTATCAGGATTTCTCTAATTTTCGTGGAAGAAATTGACATCGGCAAGGGTATAAATGGTGAGAGCACAAGTGATCACTGAAATCAGAGCTTTAACATTTATAAAACGAATGATCAAACCTGGAAACTAACTCTGACAACGATTAAAGGGAAGTGTACCTATCGAATAGTAGTATAGCTTAGGCAAGACCGGATTGTCGAACCCAAAGGAACTAAAAGTACTAATACTAGCTTTCTTCTTATTATTTAGCCTTAAAAATAAAGTGAAGTTGTTTTATTCTAAATTAACGACTACTACGCTAAAGACACAAGACAAAAAGAATGAATTGGGAAATATCTTGAAGGAAAACTCAGTTGATCACGACAAACCCTTAGGAAGAATCCACCTAGACTTCACTTGTTACCTATCACTGAACCATATGATTTCTTTACTTAGCTTGATCCGTGACACTCCCTAACGTATATTAAACCCTCTCTCGAGGCGAATAATGTCTAACCCTAGGTTAATTAGTGGAACTCTCGTTCGCTTATAATAACCCCTTAGAATAGCTGTAAATCGATCTATGGACTCCCATATTAGGTTTCACCCTAATCCGGCAAAATCTCGTAACCCTATCTCTAGGCGTTCAATCAACTCTGCTTAATTATGCTAGATCTACTCTTAGGCAGGGTCTATTCCTCCTCCAACTATGCACATCAGATTTGGATTAAGTAACATAATTAAGAACAAACTAAGTAATTATCATATAATTCAGAAATCAAATAGTAAAATTCATCTAGGTTTCATCCCCTTCAGGTATCTGAAGGGTTTAGTTCATGAAAAATAAAGAGAACATCTCAAGAGAAAAGATAAAACAAAACATAAGAAATCCCTAAAACCCCTTGAAGGAATTGAAGGAGAAATCTGCCGCCTTGAGTATAACTCTGGCTTCTTGGGATGGATCAACTGGCTAACTTCGAGTAATTCCCTCAGTTCTGACCTTTCCGGCTTGGCTCTTTGGCCTAGCTTTGACGCCCTTTCAAAGGTGGTACTTGGGGGATATATATAGGCTCTTGGAATGTGTTTCTTTGCCCCAAAGTATCCAAATCTGAATGAAATTGTTTATTGCCATGATAGGGACACGGCCATGTCACACGCCCGTGTGACTCGTCTTCAGGCCGTGTTCAGATTTCTAAATTGAGGCAAGGCCATGTAAATCAGGTTTGAGGCTATGTTCCAGCTGTTTATCAAGGCACGTCCATGTGGTCTTTGGGCCAGGCCGTGTCAATTTCGTGATATGGCCTATTTACTCCATTTTGGGCCCGTTTTATGTCCTTTTCATCCTTGGGTGCTTTCCTGGGTATAAGACATGAAAAGAAAGGATTAAGAGCACCTTTTTACATAAATTGATGTATAAATAATCCAAAAGTAAGCTAAATGTGGGATTAAAATATGTTATAATTACGGTTTATCAAATACCCCACACTTAAGCTTTTGCTTGTCCTCAAGCAAAATTCTCAACATACAATTAAGACGAACTTTCCATAATTCACAATTCCTATCAACAATATCTTTTCATAATTCATAGATAATTTATACATGGATAATTCAATTCAAAGAGTCCTAGAGATTTAAACAATGATAAGTCATTCATTTGTAATTGAAAATGTAGGTGTTTCCCCTTATATGAAATATTACCTTTGATTCAAAATCGACAAGAGTTGACATCTTCACTAAAGATTCACTCAAATCACTCAAAGTGTTTAAGGGTTATAACAAGAAGCACTCATACGTCAAACCTGAAAAGTTAGTCCCATAGGCTTGCCTGAAAATCAAATCTCCACCACTGTAAAATGGGATGATAAACAGATCAAAAGGTCTTCGTTAGGGTTGTAACGGGGCTAGGGTTAAGGTGTGGATAAAGGCTGAAATTAGAAGGTTAGAATCGAGATGGTCTTGACAAATTACCTAACTAGAAACACGAACTAATAATAAACTTGTACTACTAATTATATTCTGATATGAGCTTCTTCTTGGAATTTGACGTATAAGCTCACCTAATCACAAAACTAATAGTGAATATACTTCGTCGTTTTTTTAAGAACAAACTAAATAATAAAGGATAAATTCAACTACTGAAATAATATATTTAGGTAACTGATCAAATCAATTCTCGATATAAGGGTAGTCAAAAGGAATGGTGATAACAAATACAAAGGGATTTTGGGTTAATATTAGCTGGTAAGTCAATAAAAAGGGTTGTTAGGGTCAACGGGGTTCACTAGGGGTTAGTTGTTAAGGTAGGCTATTTAGTGGAGTGGGTGGGTTAAGTCCTAGGTGCCTTTATCATCTTTGTATATCAAATCATAAATGTGGTCTCAACATGTATAAACGAGGCAAGTTCTAGAATAACAGTTCAAAGTTGACACACTCATAATCGAAAAGTGAGCACGAAAAAGAATATATGCTCTATAAGGCTCAAAACTCACAGAAATTATGGGTGTTTTGACATCAATCTCATAAATTTCAAATTTCAGAGCAATATTCAAATTTAGGTTAACAACCTAGAAAAAATTTTTATTCTGAAAATTAAACTTATCATGCTTAATCCTCTAGTATCTTAAAGTTCAATCATCAATGCACAATTATTAATGACTTAATCTAAAACATGTCAATAAGGATCATAAATCATCAGAAATTTCATCCTAATTAGTAATATAAAACAAGACTAAATTCAGGGATTTGAGAATAAAGAAAAAAGTTTGGCCGAATTTGAGAATAATGTAGAAAGTTAGGCCCTTCTTTAGATAAATATTCACCCCCCACACTTAAGATGTACATTGCCCTCAATGTACAAAGATAGTTATAGAAGGGGGAAAAATACTCCCTGAATTTTGGATGGTGTCCTTGGAGGATGTGAAAGGCCCGTGGGTCGTGCTATCTTGCTAGTGGGGCAATTGCTAATGAGCTTTGTGCTAGATGAAGAAATTAGGGAGCTCGTAGAGGATTAGCCATGGTTTATTGAGACATAATTAAAATAAGCAAATTATAAATATAAAAAAAAAGCAAGCTAAAGAGAAGGAGACTAAGAAGAAAACTGAAATGAAAAGAAAATACTAATGGACTGAGAAGTCCTTATTGATGGATGGTTCGCGAAGTGGGTGTGACTTTTAGGGTTGCGGAGGTAGTGGTGGTGGTGGAAGTGTGTGGTTATCGTGGTGGTCGGCGTGATTCCCTAGCAGCCTGGCGAACCTGACACTAAGAAACTAAAATAAGTTAAACTAAACTAAGCATAAGATTGTCAAAGCGAAGGAAATTGAAGCAAAAGAGAAAAGAAAAAGAAAAACTAATTGGTCTCAAAGACTCTTGGCTTGGTGAGTGAAAGAAGTTGTCGGCATGAACTCATGTTGAAGGTTTTCTTTGGGTAGACTGTGGTTGGCCTTCTTCCGTTTCTTCGACATGGTTTCTTGTGTGGCTCAAGAAGCTGAGAGACTTGTTAGAAAGATAAATCTGAGAGGAAGAGGAATAGGATAGGTGGAGAGTGAAGGAGAAGAATGGGGAGCGGGTGGGGTGGTGTTTAAATAGATGCCCCAAATCTAGTACGTGCCCACGCCCGTGTACCGAGGGCGTGTCGAATTACACGGCCGCGTCGCACGGCCGTGTGTCCCGTTGTGTTGATTCACCATGCTTGTGGTAAAGCCAACCACGCCCGTGTTTCAGAAGTCAGTATGTAGGCACGGTTGGGAAGAACAGACGTGTGGCTCCCGTGCTTAGCAAGTCAGTATCTTCACACGGTCGTGGGGCACGACCGTGCCATTCTGTAGGTGCCCGTGGGGGAGAGTGGTTGGGTCTATGACGTCTTGAAGTGGTTGAACTGGTTTGCACGGCCTCTGCTATGTCAGTACGAAGATTCCGGTGGTCCACACGGCCATGGACACGGCCGTGTGTAAGACCGTGTGACCTTGAAATTCGGCACTTTTGGTTGGTTTAAAAGAACAAAAAGAATGAAAAATAAAGAAACTGAAAATAAAATTGAAAGAAAATAATGTTAATGCTCGGGTTGCCTCCCGAGAAGCGCTCGTTTATAGTCCTAAGCTAGACTTTCCTTTAAAAGAAATCATGGAGGTTTAAAGGTTTGAATATCTTCTCTCATGCTTACGGTTCTATTTTCTTGACAAAGTTTAAGTCGAGAAGCGTTTACCTTTAAAGTGCTAAATGTGGGATTGCTTACCTCGTCTCTTCCATGGGGGAAGATATCGTGTACCTTAAGAGGAATTTCTCCCTTTGCCTTCAGGTCTGTTGTGGTGATATGCGGGTCGGCTTTGTCTGACAATACCTGGTCTCCTATTTTGAAGTGATTTGATGTTCCTACGAGTTCTTCTGGTGGTTCTTCCGGTTTTACTTCGTGTGGTTCCAGTTTTTCTTTGACGTGTGTCGTCTGCTCTTCTGATTTGTCGACCCTAAGGCTTTGTTCATTGTGTAATTCCTCTTTGTTGATTTGGGGTCTATGAGTCGGCTCAGGTTTGTGTCCTTGTGATGTTTCCTGCAATGAAAGCTGAATAATTTGATTATCATTTGAAGCGACTTTCTTACCTTCATCGATTGTTGTCCTGGCCGAGTCAAGAGCTTGAAGGCTGATTGATTTGTCACCTACACAAAGTATAAGTTCTCCTGTGGCAACATCAATTTTAGCTTGGCAGTTGCTAAGAAGGGTCTTCCTAAAATTAAGGGGATTGAATTATCCTCATCCATGTCTAAAACAAAAAAATCTACTGGGAAAACAAATTTATCAATTTTGACCAAAACATCTTCAATAATGCCCCTGGGAATTCTAACAGTTTTATCAGCTAATTGAATGCTCATCCTAGTTTGTTTGGGCTTCCCTAGACTTAGTCGTTTAAACAATGTATAAGGCATGACATTTATGCTTGCCCCTAAGTCAGCTAACTCATTATTAATAGTTAAACTACCAATTAAACATGGAATTGTAAAACTCCCTGGATCTTGTAGTTTTCGTGGTAGTTTATTTTGTAACATTGCCGAGCATGTTGCGTTCAACTCCACGTGGCGCTCTTCGTCTATTTTGCGCTTATTTGTCAAGAGCTTTTTTAAAAATTTCCTCGAGTCTGGCATCTGAAAAAGAGCTTCGAGAAGAGGTAAGTTAATATGTAGTTTATTTAAAAGTTTAAGAAACTTACCGAACTGTTCCTCTGAATCGTCTCTTTTTATTGCTTCAGGATAAGGTATGCGAGGTTGGTATTATTTGATTACCGGTTTTGGTTTTTCCTGTGTTACCTCTATTTTACCTTCGTCTACCTCTTTGTTTGGTTCGTATAACCCCTTGCTATTATGATCTGTGATGGCTTGAATTTTCTCCTTAGGATTAATCTCGGTGTTACTTGGTAGACGTCCTTGCGGTTATTCTGACATGAGCTTTGCGAGTTGTTCGACTGCATTAGTGACTTCCTTGACTGACTTAGTAATTTCCCCAGTCCTGCTCTCGTTGCTTTTAATTGTTCTCTCAGTTTCTTGGAAACGCTTTTCTATGTCTGCCAAAAATTTTGTCAGCATCTCTTCGAGGGTTGGTTTCTTCTCTTGTGGATAGGGCTGATTTTGGAAGTTTTGAGGAGGTTGTTGCCTTTGATTTCCTTGATTTCCTTGACCTCCCCACGAAAAATTTGGGTGGTTCCTCCAACCTAGATTGTAAGTGTTACTATATGGATTATTATTGGATCTAAAATTGTTACCTATATAGTTCATTTGTTCGCTCTCTGCTTCTGGTTGGTAGGGTGGGTACTCAGGATTCGCCACGGTTCCACTTGCGTCGCACTGCATGACTGGGTGTACCTGCGAAGAACACAAACTATCAATCTTTTTATTCATCATCTCTATCTCTGTTGATAGTGTGGTCATCGCATCGAGGTTGTAGACTCCGGTGGATTTTGTCGGTTTCGTCCTTGTAACCTGCCACTGATAATTATTCAGTGACATCTCTTCAATGAACTCGTAGGCTGCTTCAGGAGTCTTGTTATTCAGAGTTCCACCAGCGGCTGAATCAATTAGTTGCCTCGTGGAAGGGTTTACACCATTATAGAATGTTTGGACTTGTAGCCACAAGGGTAGACCGTGGTGTGGACACCTTCTCAAGAGATCATTGTATCTCTCCCATGCGTCGTATAATGTCTCTAAGTCCATCTGCACAAAATAAGAGATATCATTTCGTAATTTGGCTGTTTTGGCCGGTGGGAAATATTTCAGTAAAAACTTTTCGGTCATTTGTTCCCATGTAGTGATTAACCCTCGTGGTAACGCGTTTAACCACAGTTTGGCTTTATTCCTTAATGAAAAAGGGAATAACCGAAGACGTATGGCATCATCAGAAACGCCATTTATTTTGAAGGTATCACAGAACTCTAAAAAGTTAGCTATATGCGTGTTTGGATCTTCGTCCTGCAAACCATCAAATTGAACAAATTGTTGAATCATTTGTATTGTGTTAGGCTTTAATTCAAAATTGTTAGCAGTTATAGCAGGCCTAACAATACTAGATTCTGCTCCTGTTAAATGCGGTTTAGCATAATCAAACATTGTACGTGGAGCATTATGTTCCCCCACATCTCTTGGAGGTGGATTGATCTCGTACATCCCTTCAGTAGGATTGGATTCTCACTCTTCTTCTGTGTAATTTAAGGCTCGTCTGATTTCTCTGCAATTCTTGCGAGCGGTAGCTTCAATTTCACTATCAAATATCAAAGGTCCTCTCAAGTTCCTTCTAGTCATAAACTAGAGGTACTTGCTAGGAGAAGAAAGAAAGGAAGAAAAATTAGCAAAAATTTAAAATTTAATCTAAAAAAATAAAATTGCGAAAAATAAAAATAATGGCTAAAGTAATAAAAATAGAGCGTTCTTAATATTTTAGTTCCCCAGCAACAGCGCCAAAAACTTGATCGCTGAAATCAGAGCTTTAAAATTTATAAAACGAATGATCAAACCTAGAAACTAACTCTGACAACGATTAAAGGGAAGTGTACCTATCGAACAGTAGTATAGCTTAGGCAAGACCGGATTGTCGAACCCAAAGGAACTAAAAGTACTAATACTAGCTTTCTTCTTATTATTTAGCCTTAAAAATAAAGTGAAGTTGTTTTATTCTAAATTAACGTCTACTACGCTAAAGACACAAGACAAAAAGAACGAATTGGGAAATATCTTGAAGGAAAACTCAGTTGATCATGACAAACCCTTAGGAAGAATCCACCTAGACTTCACTTGTTACCTATCACTGAACCATATGATTTCTTTACTTAGCTTGATTCGTGAGACTCCCTAACGTATTTAAACCCTCTCTCGAGGCGAATAACGTCTAACCCTAGGTTAATTAGTGGAACTCTCGTTCGCTTATAATAACCCCCTAGAATAGTAGTAAATCGATCTATGGACTCCCATATTAGGTTTCACCCTAATCTGACAAAATCTCGTAACCCTATCTCTAGGCGTTCGATCAACTCCGCTTAATTATGCTAGATCTACTCTTAGGCTGGGTCTATTCCTCCTCCACCTAAGCACATCAGATTTGGATTAAGTAACATAATTAAGAACAAACTAAGTAATTATCATATAATTCAGAAATCAAATAACAAAATTCATCTAGGTTTCATCCCCTTTAGGTATCTGAAGGGTTTAGTTCATGAAAAATAAAGAGAACATCTCAAGAGAAAAGATAAAACAAAACATAAGAAATCCCTAAAACCCCCTAAAGGAATTGAAAGAGAAATCTGCCGTCTTGAGTATAACTCTGGCTTCTTCGGATGGATCAACTGGCTAACTTCGAGTAATTCCCTCAGTTCTGACCTTTCCGGCTTGGCTCTTTGGCCTAACTTTGACGCCCTTTCAAATGTGGCACTTGGGGATATATATAGGCTCTTGGAATGTGTTTCTTTGCCCCAAAGTATCCAAATCTGAATGAAATTGTTTATTGCCATGACAGGGACACGGCCGTGTGACTCATCTTCAGGCCGTGTTCGAATTTCTAAGTTGAGGCACGGCCATGTAAATCGAGGTTGTGGTCGTGTTCCAGCTGTTTGTCAAGGCACGGACGTGTGGTCTTTGGGCCAGACCGTGTCGATTTCGTGATATGGCCCATTTACTCCATTTTGGGCCAGTTTTATGTCCTTTTCATCCTCGGGTGCTTTCCTGGGTATAAGACATGAAAAGAAAGGATTAAGAGCACCTTTTTACATAAATTGATGTATAAATCATCCAAAAGTAAGCTAAATATGGGATTAAAATGTGTTATAATTATGTTTTATCAACAAGCTTAAATTATATAGCAGTTATCTTTCCTCAGGTAAGTTTGAATAAAGTCGATGAGTTCGAGTGGGATATTTGTTTCCTCGAGCTAATACGATTGAAAAGATCTTTGATTAGCATGTTAAGAAAATTTTGAAAGATTTTGCGTTTGAGTTGTTTTCTCATCATAAAGAAAAGAGTACTTTGATATGTTATTATTCGGTAGTTGAAATCAACTCAGTTGTTTTTATTAGAGTGAACTGATTTATTAAAATGTGATTTGAGTTATATGTATTTAAGCATGTCCTCAGCCAAGAGAATAAATTCTATGCATTCACGAGTATGAAGACGGACAGTTGGAATGAAAAATCGATATTTTAGAAAGTATGATATAGAGATATACTTATTGGATTACTTTAACTGATTGATATTATTATGAGTTAAAGCTACTCCAATTGAGAACGTTATCACAATTGTGGAAGTTTGAATGGTCTGTTGCATGTTAGCAAAGTTGAAAACAGTTGAAGGTATTATTAACTGAAGCACTGGTTCTGATTTCTATCTAAATTGAGAAAATAATTTGCGATTTTTCAATGATGTACCGTTGAACAGATTGGAATATGTTTTAATATAATAATGTAAAGTGATAGTTTGTATTTTCAGACGATTAAAGTCACATTAAAAGAGAACTATTTGACTAGTAATTTAGAGACGGCCACTTCTATGTTTGTGTTGTGAATTTGATGAATTCGCGTGTTCGACAGGAAATGCCACGTACTTCCTGGTCCAAAGGGATTAAGTATCTAATGTCGCAAAAAGATATAAATTTAAGATAGCGTGAAGGTTTTGAGATGTTAAAGGACTGTGAGTAGTTATCGAATAACCTTTAGGAAAGCAAGTATAAATATAGATGCCTGAATTGAAAATTCTTTATTTATGTTGTGCGTACTAGTTACATGAATAATCTTATTGATGATAGTCTGATTCTAGCTAAGTTAAAAACAAAATCAATGCTTTCTTTGTGAGTTTGAGAAGCTCAGAAATGTGTTAGTGAATGGTAAACTAAATGAGTACAGTATGAGTCAAATTTTCGATTCTGAATTTCAGGTCTGACCTGATGACCGATGTTATTGTTCTGAGATAGAAATTGCGTGCAAATGAATCCAGAGCTTATGCAAAAGTTTCTGTACAAAGCTCAGTAGTAGCACGTCTGTTCATCCAAGAGTAATAAAATGTGCAGTTATATGAAGTAGATGTTCTGGTGATTGAGTAGTACCATGATATTTTTGAATTTATGTTCAAATGTCTATTTGTTATCAAGTAAGCCGAACATCAAGAGCATTTAGGACTATTGTAGTCAGTGATAATACTAGTGTGCTATGAGATAGAGTCACTATAGATTTTGTATTGGGACTTCCTGTATCCCCGAAATGGATGGTGTTGTTTGAATGTTGATCAATTGACAAAATCCGCATGATTATTTCAGTATGTATCGAGTTCTTATTTGACAGATCAACTGAGTATATGTGTTCCTGAGAGAGTAATTTAGATCTTTGACGATGAGGTTATTCGAAAGAGATATACGAGGTTAAATTGATTTGTGATTCTGAGAAGTTAGTGAAAGTGGTTCATGAGAATTGAAAACAACTTCTTCTGGTAAGAATTTTAGGGATGAAAATCCTAAAGGGGGAGAGTTGTATCAACCTGATTTTGGGTCTAGTTGGAACAACGGTTTTGGCGCCACAAACTCGACATAAGAAAATTTATTTTTTATTATATTTTTATCGTAAAAAATCTCATAAAATGATTTCGTAAAAATTTCGTTCGAAAATTTCGACGTTCGAGCACTCAATTTAGTCAAAAGGACTAAATCATAAAAAGTGTAAAACTTGAGTTGTAACACCCCAAACCCGACCTAAACGTTACGACCGGATCTGGCATGTCACATAAAAAGGGTTGTTTAAAAACTGCGCGTTTGTTAAAAATTTCGAGTTGAAATATTTATTCGCTTGTTATCCTTTTGTTAACATTTTGCAAAACGGTTATTAAGGGTTTAGGAAATTCTCGTATTGAACATTTAATAATAATAGGCAGTAATCAAATTTAAAGCTAAACCAAATAAAATACCAAAATTAAAGTTATAGTGGCCTTATTACATAACAAGAACCCAAATAAAAATAAGCCCAAATAAAAGAAACGAGTTTACGAGAAAACATTGCATGGCCACCACAAGTCCGCCTCAACTCCCAAATCTGTGATCTAATGATTACCTGCAAAATTAAACAAAGGGGTGAGTCATCGAGACTTAGTGTGTAAATCCCCATTACAGTGAGTTTTGGGCTCTCACACAGATTCATATGCAAAGTATGTATGCCATGCAACCCAACCAACCAAGATAACCATCCGTATCTCCTGCGTCTACCCAACATTTGTGGCACCTAGCCACTGGTGGTACCTAACCACTGGTGGTTCCAAACCACCGGTGACAAAAGTCACAAAATAATATGTGGGGCCAATCCACTTGTGGTACCTAACCACTGGTGACAATCCCTAATATCAATACGTCGGGCCAACCCACTGCGGTACCAAACCACTGGGACGAGTCACAAATAAGATATATGTGGTACCTAACCACTGGTGGTTCCAAACCACTGAGACTTAGTCACAAACTAATGATATGTGGGGCCAACCCACTTGTGGTACCTAACCACTGGTGACAGTCTTAAAAGAGATCTTATTTCCTCCCTCTTCACATCATACCCCATGCAATATGACATAATAATTCGTGTATGCAGTATGTCATGTATACAAAACATATATCAAATATAAGTATAACATGAATTACCATCATAATCAGATAGACATAAAACAACATAATCACGCTAATCAACCTCTAAAAGTATAACCGTAATTTTACCTACCAAGGGCATTTTCGTAATTTACCTTTCAAGGGTATTTTGGTATTTTACCCTTCCAAGGGTATATCAGTAATTTTGCACCTACAATGGCCTTTCCCAAAGGCCCAAATGTCGCCTCGAGTGGCTCGGTTACCATTTTTGGTCTTTACCTGACTATTGGGCCTAAAACCCAATTTCGGCCCATTCGAGCCCACACGCTCGCGTGGCCCACCTAACACAAATCTAGCCACATATATAAGTTCCACCTAGTCTAGTTCACTATATACTATATCATCATACAATTTATTCAATTGGGCCCACGGGCCCATTGGGCCCACTTCGGCCCATTGCGGCCCTAAGCAACCTCAACCCACAAGAATACTACTAATGGCCTCAACTATCGCGTCAAAGCCCCACACGTGCGCTCGCACGCTCGTGTGGCTACTATTGCCGTGACCAGCACTTTGACATTTGCCAATCTACAACTAGAGTAGAGAGAGTTACACACCTGGTAGGAGTCTGGTGTTAAACCGTGCTACGACCACTCCTGTGCCCAAACGCCCACCAAGGTATCTTAACTCTCCTTCGTCAGTAGAGTTTAAATTCAACTGAAACTCTTGCCGTCCAATCCGAAAAATAAATACTCCCTTGCTTCTCATGAGATTCGAACCCAGGCTCTCCTGTAGCATAACCCACGCCGCTAGCCACTAGGCCACAAGCTCCTCTTGTGTCTTAAACCATGCGCAACTAAATATAAATCTACAGCCAAATTCTAAGGTCCAAGCAAAAAGAAAACCAAAATGCAAGAGCCAAGACTTGAACCTTGGACCTCCTTCCTTCCTTATGGCGTCATTTCCTTGTCTCTTATGTGGCGTCACTTTGCCACTACACCACACACTCCACTTGTGTCATTTTCCACCACATTTTATTCTTAAAGCCTACCTGCCAACTTCCAGGGTTTTTATCGCCTAAAACCAAAATTTCCCTAAAGCCAAAGTTTGATCCCGGGACTTCATAGAAGCCCTCTAACCTTCCAAAACCACTTATCTAATAGGTCCAACTTGCATTTAAGCCGATCTCTTGTTCTCCAAAAATTTAAACGCTACTACGCTCAAGGCCCATTGGGCCCAATCCTACTAGGCCCAATTTCAGGATGTTACATGAGTTCTAGAATCTAGAGGTGTCTAATTGCTATGAAATTTTACATTGGAGGTCCTTAAAGGATAATTAGAACATTGGATAATTTTTTGAACAAAAAAGGACATGAATTAGGTGAAATGGAATGTTTTTAAGTTAAGGGCATTTTGGTCATTTAGTTATTAAAATGAATTAAAAGCCAATTTTTGTCCCTCTTTAAGCTGTGGCCGAAATTATCATGAAGACACCATGGCTAGGGTTTTTCAAGCTTCCAAGCTCGAGTGTAAGTCCGTTCTAGCCCTGTTTTTAATGATTTTTATGTTTTTGAAATCCTCGTAACAAGATCTATCTATTTCTACCCCTAATTTGAAGGGATATCAAAATTTAAATTTTTACCCATGTTGAATTTTTGTGTATTTTGATGTTTGATGGTAGAAAATACATGTTAGTTGTTTGTTAAACGACTTTTGCTAGGTGATTTTCGGTGAAAATGCCTAAAAGGACTAATTTGCAAAAGTTATAAAATATGTATGTGGGCTGCTATAAGTATAAAAGAGGTTCGACTAGGCTTGGGAATCAAAGAAAATTAATAAATATCATTTTCCGAGCCTAGGGGCAAAAATGTAATTTTGTCATAATATGATTTTTGGGTCACATTGAATAATGTGACTAATAAATAAGCTAAATGAGATATTATAGATCAAGGAAAACGAGGTTCGGACCTAGAACGGGGGAAAAAATGAGTATTTGACGGTTAAATCCCTTTTGTTATCCTTGGTATCGAGGTAAGTTCGTATATAAATGATACATTATTATTTATGCTTTACATGTGTTATTGTTGTATGAATTGTAATTTACTCTTTGACTGAATTCGACCAAGTTCGATAAGCAAGAAAATCCTCGTTAAACCTTAGGAATAATTAGAATATAAATGTCATGAGATTAGGGTTATGAGTTTACGTGTAAGACCATATCTGGGATATGGCATCATTATGAGATTTCGTGTAAGACCATGTTTGGGACATGGAATTGATATGAGAATCGTGAAGACCATGTCTGGGACATGGCATTGATATGAGATTTCGTGTAAGACCATAGCTGGGCTATTGGCATCGATATGAGATCCCATGTAAGACCATTTCTTGAATATGGCATTGGTATAGTACTATATGTGTGAGATTGCCCGAGTATCCTTTAGATATTCCAAGTGGTTCAACGGGAAACTTAACGACAATGTGAAAGTTGGAAAAGACTATGGAATGTTGTGAAAGATTATGATAAGTTGTAAGATAGTACAGGTATGTACGTAAATTTTATAAGCATTGACTTCATGAAATTATGAGTTCATGATTTCCTCGAGAATGATTTTGTGAAAACCTTGTGATGTATGAATTACATGATAAATGCTATTGTTGATTATGTGATTGGCTTTCGGGCCAAATTGAGTTAAGATATAGCATGTTATATTCATGTGAATTGAGATTCATCGAATATGAGAAAGAGAAAAGATTGGCATAATTGCCTATTAAAATGATTATGGGATGATATGAGCTTTGAACAATTGAAAGATGTCAAAGTATATGCTCGAAGTGTAAATACTCATAATTATTGTGCATGTTTACCTATGAGTTTTGAAATGATTTGTTATTTGTTGTAATATGTTACCAATGAGAGATGATGATTGTTAGGCTAATGCCAAGAAATGTTAAATTATGCTTATAAGTTGGTAGAGCAAACTTTGTGACTGAATAAAATTATAACCAGGGGATTATGGTGGATTACAATAATTTGTGTCCATATTGTTGAACATGATAAACACTTAATAAGATGTAATTGAGTAAGTTATATTTATGAGACGTAAACGACATTCGTATAGTTTTACATTATGTTAATTGTATGAAATATGTATTGTTGAGGTTGCTTATTGTTTACATATGAACTTACAAAGCTATATAGCTTACCTCCTTTCCTTTCCCATGTTTTATAGGATTAATTAGCTAGCTCGGGTTGGAGATCACTGGAGATTCTATCACACTATCAAGCTATCACTACGGGTATAAATGAATTCAAGTATTTTTAGTCTATGGCATGTATCGGGATTTGGTCATGTGGTTATATGTGTCTTTACGCTTGTAGCCAATATATTCGTTTATAATTGTCAAAGGCTTGTTTGATATTTGGCCATGTAAGTTGGCTTATTTTTTGGGCTAACATGGTTTTGAGCCTAAGTATAATTATATATGTGTCAATGGCTTTGGGTGACATAGTCATGGCATGCTTGATCAATGTTGGAAGAATGATTTATGACCTCAATGTGAAATGTTTGGCATGTGTTGGTCATGATTTTGGAAGTTTTGGTTGCATAAGTATGCTATGTTTTGTACCTTTGAATTGATGTGAGTATATGGGTGAATAAGGGTGGCAAATGGCTTGGTAAATAGCCTTGTTTTTTTCCATATGGGTAGACACACGGGCGTGTGTGACACACGGTCAGCTCCATGGGCATGTGATCCAGTCGTGTGTCCCCTGTACCTTAATTTTGACAAAATAGAATGTCCAAAATTGAGCACACAGGCAGACGCACGAGCGTGTGTCTCGGTCGTGTGTGCTACACGGCCTAGCACACGGGGGTGTGACTTGGCCATGTGACCTAAATTTGATGCTAACATCATAAACAGAATGCTCCCTATTTTGAACACAGCCTGAAGCACGGATGTGTCATAGGGTCGCACGGGCGTGTCCCGAGCCCACACGGGCGTGTGACCCCTTTTGCATGAAAAATTTTGTAAGTTCCCCTAAAGTTTCTAAAGTTCTCGGTTTAGTCCCGAACCACTCCCGTTGTATGTTTTGAGCCTTGTAGGCTTGTTTCAGGGACGAGATGAATGTTTATGGAAAGTTTCAAATTTGAGTGGAAATTCATGTCTTGATTTTGAATGTTTGCTTGTGTTTAAGTCCGGTAATGCCTCGTACCCTATTCCGGCGTCGAATATGGGTAAGGGGTGTTACATAGACTAAGTCCTTCATCCTTTGATTTTTCCTATTCTCTTCTTGGGCATACAATTTGGGCCTATGTTAGACATCCTAGTCTGATAAGCTCCTCCGACATTGGGTTGGGATAAGTTCTTGATACGAACTCGGCTCGTTGAAGATTCGAGTCGTAGTAGATGCCCGATCGTAAATTGGAGTAAGTTAGGCTTTTCAAGAAAAATGGTTTAAGAAAGAAAGAGAATTAGGCTTAAGAAGGTTCTTTGATGAATGGATAACTTGGGAAAGCAATAGATGGAATAGTTGACTAAGGGTTCAAGCTGAACTAACACAATAGGATGTGTTAACCCGAGTCTTAAGTGAACACTTAGGTTGGATTGGGGTTCAGTGGAAGGCTAAAGGTAGAAAGATGGAAACCATCGACCCGCTATCAATAAGTGATAGGAACCTCGGTATAGTGAACGCCACACTTTGGGGTAACAAAGTGATAAGTTCGGATATGCAAAGACAAGGATGACGCCACAAGGGAATACTTGATAAGTCAACAAGTCTTTGGAGATAATTGAGAGTTGAAAAACAAACTCACAAATTAACAAAATTATATGATTGTTCATTAGCCTCTAAAATGTGGATTACATAGCCTATTTATAAGCTGAACAAAGCTAGCCGAATGGAAGCTCCTTAAGCCTTAAGTCTCTTAGGAAACTTCCTAGAAATTTCCCTAACACATTCTAGATCAATCTTGAATAAAAATCTAAAAATATTCCTTCTAGAATAGATGGTTCGGCTGGCCTTTTTTAATGAGAAAAGTCCGCATTCAGCTTGATGTTTTAAAGAGTTTAAATGTTGCCTTGGAGAAGAGAAATGGCCAGCTTTAAAAACGTATGTCCTTTGGCCGAATATGAGCAGCCTTTTAGTTTAATAGCTGCTGGAATTAATGAAACAGCTCTTGGCCCTTGCTCTCCACGAATTGGACCCTTGGGGAAGCTCAAAACAGCAGCTCCTTTTAGCTCCACGATAAGGCATCAGCTGGGATTAATTCCCTTTTCCCACATAGGAAAAGAAACCAACAGCTCATTTAATCCATCCACCAACAGCTCATTTAATCCGTCCCCTGCATGAAGAAATCAGCAGCACATTGAATGGCGTCCATGCATGCTGAACAGCTTTTAAATCCGTTCCATGCTTGCCCCAACATCTCATTAAATTCGGCCAGCAAACATGCAGCAAAAATTCGGCTGGACAACATGAATTAAATTCGGCACATTAACTTGCAGCAATGTTGAGACAAACACATTAATTACATGTCTAAACTGCTGGACAACATGAATTAAATTCGGCCTAGACAAATAAATAGCTACAGCTAATTAATTTGTCCTAAACTTGACATATTAACTTCATGTAATTAAACTAGACATAATTAATTTATGTCCTAACTTAAGACATATTAATAACATGCATTAATATAGAACATATTTAATACTTTAAAAATTAAAAAAATGTCTAGATTTATTTAAATAAATGACTTGAGCTGATTTTAACTAAAAAAACTAAATTAAACTTATTCAAAGTAAATGCAATTAGCTCATTGAGCTAGCAAGGTGCCGATTTGAGCTGAACTAAGCTAACACGAGCTAAGTCAGCTTGAAGAAAGGTGCGAATCAAGCTAGTTGAACTGGGAACTTTGTGTTCGACTATTCCATCTTCCCATACTCGAGCAATGAAGCTAGCTACAGCCTCTTGGAACCTCTTGGCACGGGCTCGAGTGATTGGACCCGAGGGTAGCTCTAAGGATTCGACGCCTAGCTTGTTGGGCGAGCTCGCATTAGTTCTTAAGCCCAACAAGGTTGACTTGGGTGTCCAAATATATAGAGTTCCAATGCCCAATTCGTTAGTTAGATGCTGCGAAATGTGAACTTCTACTACTTTTCATTGAATCCATTCCTTCAAAGATGATAAATCATGTGTTCAACATAATAATTAGTCAATATAACAAATTTTCATATAGTTACTCAATAAAACAGAATTATAGGTAAAGCTACAAAAATTGCTATCGACCACTTAGAATTTGCATGAATTATAAGCTAAAAAGGATTGTAGATAACTCTATATTCTAGATTATCAACCTCGTGCCGTTTTAGCTCAGAATCATTTGGTACACACAACCGATTTCAGAAATACAAGTTGTTTTCATCACTAATACTAAACTCGGTTGTCTGTGCATTTTCAACCAGTACTCGTTTTGCTTGTAACTCTGAATCATCTTTTTGTAACTCCCAAATTCTCTATAGGAATAACAGTTTAGCCCTTAGCTCGTCTAGAATAGAACCATTATGTTTCATAGTCAACTGGGATTCGAAGCTCTCAACGCAAATAGAGATTTTCGTTTTAAAGCATCAACTACCACATTAGCTTTACCCTGGTAATAATAAATGACCATATCATAATCTTTCAATAGTTCAAGACATCTACATTGTCTCAAGTTCAACTCTTTCTGATTCATCAAGTATTTCGGGATTTTTTGATCGGTAAAGATGTGGTACTTCTCAGCGTACAAGTAATGTTTTCAAATCTTTAAAGTAAACACAATAGTTGCTAATTCCAAGTCATATGTCAAATAGTTTTTCTCGTGTGGTTTCAACTATCGAGAGGCAAAAACTATTACTTTATTGTCCTGAATCAACACGAAACCTAATCCATTTAACAAAGCATCACTATAAACGATGAATTCTTTCCCGAATTCAGGCTAAATCAGAACTGAGCATCTGTCAACAATGTTTTCTACCAATCAAAACTCTATTGGCACCTTCCTAATTAGATGAAATCAACAATTTTTTGTAACAACTTTTTTATTAGTAATTAATCGTTGAAGATCCTTTTACAAATCGTCTGTAATATTCGGGTAAACCCAGGAGACTACATAATTTAGAAATATTCCTTGAAAGCTTCCAATTTACAATTGTAGAGATTTTGTTCAGATCAACTCAGATTCCATCTACAGATATCACATATACTAGAAATCCAACCTCTTGGAGCTAGAATTTACATTTACTGAACTTTGCGTATAACTATTTATCTTGCAAGAGTCTGTAATAGAATTCTTAGATGGTGAGCATGCTCAGTTTCATTCCTCGAATAAATCAGAATATTGTCGATAAATATGAAAACAAATCTATCTAATTATGGCTGAAATACCCTATTCATTAAGTCTATAAATCCAGTCGAAACATTTGTCAAACCAAAAGGCATCACAAGAAATTCATAATGACCATAACGAGTTCTGAATGTAGTTTTCGATACATCAAGCTCTTTAACTTGTATCTAATATAACCAGATTGAAGGTCAATTTTTGAAAATATGGTAACTTATTTCAACTAGTCGAATAGATCTTCAATATGGGGTAATGGGATACTTATTCTTTATAGTGACCTTGTTTAGCTGCCTGTAGTCGATAAATAGCCTCATTGGCCCATCTTTCTTTTTCACAAATAGGATTGGTGCACCCCAAAGTGACATTCTCAATCGTATGAATCATCTGTCAATCAACTCTTGCAATTGTGATTTTAATTCTTTTAGCTCAATCGAAGCCATTCTGTATGGGGCAATTGAGATCGGGGCAGTTCTAGGTGTTAACTCAATAGCAAATTCAACCTTCTATTCCGGTGGCAACCTAGACAATTCCTCTAGAAACAAATTGGTAAATTTATTAGCCATCAATAGTTGATCAATCTTCGATTCTGATATTTGTGTATCTAAGATATAAGCTAAAAACGCTACACAACCTTTTCTAACTAGTTTTTGAGTAGACATCGCTGATATAACATTGGTAACAAAATCAGTTCTGTTAGACTCAACTATACCGTTTTGACATCTCAATACAATCCATTTTTGCCTATAATTCACCACAACATCATGTAAAGTCAACTAGTCCATACCCAAAATAACATCAAACTCGTGGAATGGTAGTAACATCAAGTCGCCAAGAAATTCACATCCCTGAATTCTCAGTCGACACTTTATACATAATAAACTAACTATGACATTCTAACTCAAAGGATTCATTACCCTAATGCCAAATTCAGTCGGTTCTACTGATATATGTTCTTTTTAGTTACTAAAGCAGTGCAAATATATGAATGTTTTGACCCAAGGTCAACCGATGCATATACAGTAACATCAAAGAGAGAGAAAGTACCAGCAATGACATCTGGTGTAACACCCCAAACCCGGCCTAAAAGTTACGACCGGATCTGGTATGTCACATCAAAAGGTTGTTTTAAAGAACTTCTAAATATTTAAAAAAAAACAAACTTCGTGTTGTGTTATCATTTTGAAACTTGAATTGAGTTTTAAGGTTTCCTTGCAAAAATTTTTATGAACAATCTTAACAGTTGAAAACAGGTTTTGTGGTACGAAAGCCGAAAACTAGTGGTATTCCGAAACGTGATATTTTGAAAACATTGTTTGTAGGTTTAAGAAAAATTTCAGAATTTAATTATTAATAGCATGTTATCCGCTTGTTAGTATTTTGGAAAACGTTTATTCATATTTTTAGGAAAACTTTGTGTTTAGCAATTCATAGTATAATAGTAACTGCGTTAAAATCCAAACCCAAATTAAAGTTACGGAGGCCTTATTACATAACAAAATCTCAGATTAAAATAAGTTTAAATTAAGAAAACGAATTTATGTAAGAAGTAATGCATGGCCACCTCGAAGTCCACCTCGGCTCCAAATTCGCAACTAGGAGTTACCTGCAAAATTAAGCAGAGGGGTGAGTCACCAAGACTAAGTGTGCAATTCCCCTTACGAACGCAATCTGGGCTTAAGCCCACAGAAGCACATTAGGCCTTAGCTCTCACAACATGGCATATTAAAAATGTATGCAATGCAGCCCAACCCAACCTAGTTTTCCATCCTCTACATCACCTGATTCAGCCAAACACCTGTGGCACCAAGCCACTGTGGTTCCAAACCACTGTGGTACCAAACCACTATGACAGAGTCACGAAATATATAAATGCATATGTGGGGCCAAACCACTGTGGTACCAAACCACTGTGGCAATAGTCACTGATATATGTATATGTGGTGCCAAACCACTGTGGTGCCAAACCACTGTGGTACCAAACCACTGTGACAAAAGTCACTGAATCACACTTCCCCTTTCAATCATATCCCAAAGCCCATACAACATGTTATCATACTGTGAAGAATGCAGTCATGCTTCCAATGTACAATAGGTAATCAAATTATACACATAATTAGGCTATTGCTATTTGAAGGCACAATCATAAAGGTACTTACCTGGTGTCTCAATCCCTACCCACAAGGGTATCTCATCTGTCTATACTATTGTTTCGGCTTTCAGCCAACACAGTTATTAACGATAAAATAATAAAGGAAAGTGTGAGCATTACACATCTGATTACGCGAAGAACTAAACACTCTATGTCGTCGACACTCTCACTAGCAGGAATAACAGCGATTTGCCTATCCCAAGCCGATGTCGGCTCTCTACCACAACCCGGCGGAAAATCTCGAACCGCCGACACAGCACGTCGTTTAAACTTAGGGACAGAGACTATGAGTCCACTCCCCTCCATAGTTTGACTGGAACTTGCATCCATGAAGAGACTTGATCAGTACTCAGAGTGAAACGTTGATTGTCTACCAAGGAAATTTGGTTAAGGCAGACTAAAACGAAAAGGACATAATAGCCAAGAAACTGAGAAGATGATTCCATACCTTAAGGAAAACAACGCAGATTAGTTCTATCCTCTTAACTGGATTCCCCTAATTCGGCACTAGCAGGTTCTTGATCAATCGAGAATCGAACCCTTACACAATGATAAACAACATCACGCAAGATCAAGGTAATGAATGCCCGGCTAACACATCACTATTCGGCCACAACTAAAAGAAGGGCAAAGAATGTGGTACCTATTCTTTGAAAGACCCAAGTAGAAGATTCGGCCCTTACTGCTTAAGAACTCGAATGAATGGTAAGATTCGGCAATCCACGGACCTTCAAACTTCAAACTCCAACACGTTCGGCTAATGGGGTTCACCGAGGTAAACTTTCCATAATGAGAGAAGAAAAGGAGGGATTAGCCGAAATCTAACATTAAAGGAGATAGCTACTTCGGCTAAGAGCAATCCGAATACCGAAAAGAGAAATACAGGGATGAACAGAATCGCCCTTACCTTGTGCTTACTGATAAGTTGAAGGAGAAAAGAGATTCGGCCACCCCACTCAAACAACTACGAGAGAAGAACGCAATAAGAAAGAGTGAGAAGTGATGGAGTTTCGGTTAGATCTATGGTGGAAAACGAAAGGAAACATGAGCGAAATTCGGCTAACAGAAAAGAATGAGTAGGAGAGAATTGAGAAGAATGAAGAAGTAAGAAAGAAAGATAAATTCGGCTATGGCACACAGACACTCCAAAAAGAATAACTCAAAATGGCCATAAGGGAGGATTCGGCTTTGGAGAAGAACAAATCGCAAGGGGGAAAAAGGGAGGTTTGGTCGAAGAAGAAAAATAGTAGTTCGATGAGAATGGATGAAGGGGAAAAAGATGCACAAATGGCCACCTCTAAGTTTCGGCTAATACCCAAAAACAAGAAGAAGAAGAAGAAAGTGTGCTACGGTTTTGGTCAAAGAAGTGAATAAGCAATTAAAATGCCAAAAGAAAGAAAAAGACTTCACAAAAAGGGTTTCAGTTCTTACTATACTATCCCAAAAGGCATAAACGGCACTCCCCCCTTATGACCGAATGTACCATCTAACACCTTAGCCGAATTTTCACTTCCTCCCCAAGCTTCCCCACTTTCGGCCAACTCTACCTCACACCTCAATCCCATAACTTGCTCTTCAACTTGCTCCTAAATCCACTCCCCATTATCCGTTTGAATTCCTTTGACCAATTCAAACTCTTCCTAGAAGAGTCCACGCCAACTCTACCACCTTCTCTTCCTGGCACAAAAAGAACTCCCAAAAAGCCACCTGTGGGATTTAAACCCACTTCCCCCCTCCATACTCCCCTTATGACGCCAACCACTAAGCCACTTAGCTCCTTGTGTCATCAAATAACAACCACTCCTACTTAAAGCCTGCATCCACAAGCTCTCCCCCTAAAGTGCCCTAAAGAGAAAATTTTACCAAGGCTCTGACTCAAACCCAAGCCTTCCCAAGGCTCCCAAACACACCAAAACAACAAGCAAAGCTAGCCAAACACATGAAAATAGTGCAAAATGCAGAACCCCTAATTCTAGGATGTTACAGTTCTACCCCCTTAAAGAAATTTCGGCCTCGAAATTTACCTGATCAAAAGAGGTGAGGGTATTGCTGTCGCATCACATCTTCTGGCTCCCACGTGGCTTTCTCTGTACCGTGATTACGCCATTAACACCTTGACTAGAGGAACCGACTTCCTTCTCAACACCTTGACATCTCGATCTAAAATCTGCACTGGTTCTTCTTCAAAAGACAGGTCTGGTCTCACTTCAATTTCTTCCACCGACACAATGTGGGATGGATCCGAATGATAGCGCCTCAACATTGAAACATGAAATACATCATGTATCTGACCCAACTCCGGAGGTAACTCAAGCTGATAAGCTACTGGTCCCACGCGTTTCAACACCCGATAAGGCCCGATGAATCTAGGGCTCAACTTGCCTTTCCGTCTAAATCTTAGAACCCTATTCCAAGGTGAAACTTTCATAAAGGCCTGATCACCCACTGAAAACTCTATTTCCTTACGCTTCAAATCTGCGTACGATTTCTGCCTGTCGAAAGCTTCCTTCAACCGAGCCCGAATCAACTTAACCTTTTCCTCCGTCTCCGAGACCAGTTCTGTTCAGCAGATAGGAGTACGACACTTACGACCATACAACACTTCGTAGGGTAGCATCTGAATACTGGATTGATAGCTATTGTTGTACGCAAATTCCACCAATGATAAGAAATCCTCCTAACTACCTCTGAAGTCGATTACACAACCTCTTAACATGTCTTCCAGAATTTGAATTACCCTCTCTGACTGACCATCAGTCTGTGGATGAAACGCCTTGCTGAAATCCAGTCTTGTGCCCAACGCTTGATGTAACGCCTTCCAGAATCGTGATGTAAACCTAGGGTCTCTGTCTGATATGATAGACACTGGTACCCCATGTAACCTCACAATCTGTGCTACATACAGCTTAGCTAACTTCTACAACGAATAGTCGACACGAATCGATCGACAATCACCCACACTGAATCTTTCCTAGTAGGTGTAAGAGGTAGCCCACTAACAAAATCCATCGTTATCCTCTCCCACTTCCAAAGTAGAATCTTCACTGGCTGTAGCAACCCCGAAGGCAACTGATGCTCTGCCTTCACCTGTTGACACGTAAATCTCACAAACTGCTCACGTAAATCTCAATACTTCTTACTCCCACCAGGATGCTCACGTAAATCTCAATACTTCTTACTCCCACCAGGATGCATAGCGTATGGGCTACTATGCGCCTCCCGCAGAATTCTCTGTCCCAACTTAGAATCCTTGGGCATACAAACCTTCCCACGAAAGCATAATAATCCATCAATGTTTAGACCAAAATCTTCTGTCTCACCACCTTCTACTTGCTGAAGTCGAGAACTTAACAATTCGTCTAACAACTGCTTATCCTTAATCTGACTTACCCATGAGGGCTTCACTTGTAGTTCAGCTAACAAACTTCCATCTTCATACAAACTGAGATAAGTAAACATTGCCCTCAACTCCGGTATCACCTTACAGCTCAACTCATCCGCCACAACATTAGCTTTACCCGGGTGATACTCAATCGAGCAGTCATAATCTTTTAATAATTCAATCCACCTCTGCTGTCTTAAATTCAACTCCTTCTAGGTAAGGAGATATTTCAGGCTCTTATGATCAATGTAGATAATTGACTTTTCTCCATACAAGTAGTGTCTCCAAATCTTCAGAGCGAACACTACCGCAGCTAACTCTAGATCACCTTCCCCTCTTGCATCAACATACATCCTAACCCTGTGTGAGACGCATCACAATAGACTACAAATTCTTTTCCAGCCTCAGGCTGAATCAACACTGGTGCCTCTGTCAAAATCTTCTTCAACTTCTCAAAGCTTTCCTACTGTTGATCTGTCCATATAAACGGTACTCATTTCCGTAACAACTTGGTTAATGGTGCAGCAATCAATGAAAATCCCTCAATGAACCTTCTGTAGTACCCAGCTAACCAAAGGAAACTTCGAATTTTTGCTACTGACTTCGATGGTTTCCAATCTAAAACAGCTTCAATCTTTCGGGGATAAACCCTAATCCCCTCGACAGACACAACATGCCCCAAGAAGGTAACTTCCCTCAGCCAAAACTCACACTTGCTGAATTTGGCATACAGTTGCTTCTCTCTCAAAATCTGCAGAACTATCCGAAGATGAGAATCATGCTCCTCATCAGTCCTTGAATATACCAAGATATCATCTATGAATACTACGACAAACCGATCCAGGTAAGGTTGGAATACCCGGTTCATCATGTCCATAAATGCAGCTGGTGCATTCGTCAACCCGAACGGCATCACTAAGAACTCGTAGTGACCATAACGGGTTCGAAAAGCAGTTTTGTGAATATCCGCTTCATTTTGATGATACCTCGACCTCAAGTCTATCTTCGAGAAGACTAAAGCGCCTCGCAGTTGATCGAACAGGTCGTCAATCCTTTGCAACGGGTATTTGTTCTTAATCGTTAACTTGTTCAATTACTTGCAATCAATGCACATTCGCATCGACTCGTCCTTTTTCTTAACGAACAACACCAACGCTCCTCACGGAGACATACTTGGTCGGATAAAAGCACGGTCCAGCAATTCCTGAATCTGAGCTTTTAGTTCTACCAACTCCTTCGGCGCCATTCTATATGGGGCAACGGACACCGGAGTTGTTCCCCGAAGTAAATCAATACCAAACTCCACCTCGTGATCCGGAGGAAACCTTGGAAGCTCTTCTGGAAAGACGTTTGAGAACTCTTTCACCGTTCTAACATCCTTTACAGACAATTCTTTAGCTTCCAAAGCACTGATGAAAGCTAAGAACACCTTACACCCTTTTCGCACCATCCTTTCAGCCTTTAATGCAGACACCACATTGGACAGATAATTTTTCCTTTCGCCTATCACCAGCACTTCATTATCCTCGAGAGTTTTCAATATCATGCGGTTAGCAGTACAATCCAAGTTTGCCCGATACTTAACTAACCAGTTCATGTCTAGAATCAAGTCGAACTCGCCGAACGACAATTCCATCAAGTCAGCCGGGAAAACAATCCCTTACACTTCTAAAGGCACATCCCTAAATAGTTTCTTCACCACTACAAATTGTCCTAAAGGGCTAATCACTGTCATTTCTCTAGATGTAATCTCAGATTCTATACTTAAAGTCTCAGACACAGTACTAGAAACATACGAATGTGTAGACCCAATATCTATCAAAGCTGTAAAGGGCACACAAAAAATAAGGAACGTACCTGTTATGACGTTCGGTGCATCGCCATCCTCTCGACGTCTAGTTGCATAAACCAGTCCAGGCTGTCTTGCATCTGTATTACCGGCACCCCTACCCGGTGCTCCATGACCTTGACCAAAACCATTTCCTTCTCTGGCTGGACCACGACATCTCAGCGGCTGCTGACCACCTCTTTCAGACTGTGCATAACCCTGACCTACTGGTCGCGCCCTGTCTGGCTCTTGTGGACAGTCCCTTATCCAATGATCCACAGATCCACACCTGAAGCATCCTCTATTTCTTGCCCAACAATCCCCCGAATGAAAATTCCCACATTGAGCACATAAGGCAGACTAAAACGAAAAGGACATAATAGCCAAGAAATTGAGAAGATGATTCCTTACCTTACGGAAAACAACACAAATTAGTTCTATCCTCTTGACCTGATTCCCCTAATTCGGCACTAGCAGGTTCTTGATCAATCGAGAATTGAACCCTTACACAATAATAAACAACATCACACAAGATCGAGGTAATGAATGCCCGGCTAACACATCACTACTCGGCCATAACTAAAAGAAGGGCAAATAATGTGTTACCTATTCTTTAAAAGACCCAAGTAGAAGATTCGGCCCTTACTGCTTAAGAACTCGAATGAATGGTAAGATTCGGCAATCCACGGACCTTCAACCTTCAAACTCCAACACGTTCGGCTAATAGGGTTCACCGGGGTAAACGTTCCATAATGAAAGAAGAAAAGGAGGGATTAACTGAAATCTAACATTAAAGGAGATAGCCACTTCGGCTAAGAGCAATCCCAATACCAAAAAGAGAAATAAAGATATGAACAGAATCGCCCTTACCTTGCGTTTACTGATGAGTTGATGGAGAACAGAGATTCAGCCACCCCGCTCAAACAACTACGAGAGAAGAACGCAATAAGAAAGAGTGAGAAGTGATAGAGTTTCGGTTAGATCTATGGTGGAAAATGAAAGGAAAGATGAGTGAAATTCGGCTAACAGAAAAGAATGAGTATGAGAGAATTGAGAAGAACGAAGAAGTAAGAAAGAAAGACAAATTCGGCTATGGCACACACATAATCCAAAAAGAATAACTCAAAATGGCCACAAGGGAGG
This sequence comes from Gossypium australe, assembly GCA_005393395.2. Classification (NCBI taxonomy): domain Eukaryota; kingdom Viridiplantae; phylum Streptophyta; class Magnoliopsida; order Malvales; family Malvaceae; genus Gossypium; species Gossypium australe. The sequence continues at coordinate 110,962,084 of CM016623.1, forward strand.
ATTCGGCTATGGAGAAGAACAAATCGCAATAGGGAAAAAGGAAGGTTTGGTCGAAGAAGAAAAATAGTAGTTCGATGAGAATGGATGAAGGGGAAAAAGATGCACAAATGGCCACCTCTAAGTTTTGACTAATACCCAAAAACAAGAAGAATAAGAAAGTGTGCTACGGTTTTGGTCAAAGAAGTGAATGAGCAACTAAAATGCCAAAAGAAAGAAAAAGACTTCACAAAAAAGGTTTCAGTTTTTACTCTACTATCCCAAAAGGCATAAACGGCACTCCCCCCTTATAACCGAATGTACCATCTAACACCTTAGCCGAATTTTCACTTCCTCCCCAAGCTTCCCCACTTTCGGCCAACTCTACCTCACACCTCAATCCCATAACTTGCTCCTCAACTTGCTCCTAAATCCACTCCTCATCATCTGTTTGAATTCCTTTGACCAATTCAAACTCTTCCTAAAAGAGTCCACACCAACTCCACCACCTTCCCTTCCTGGCACAAAAAGAACTCCTAAAAAGCCACCTATGGGATTCGAACCCACTCCCCCCTCCATACTCCCCTTATGACGCCAACCACTAAGCCACTTAGCTCATTGTGCCATCAAATAACAACCAATCCTACTTAAAGCCTGTATCCACATGCTCTCCCCCTAAAGTGCCTAAAGAGAAAATTTTACCAAGGCTCCGACTCAAACCCGAGCCTTTCCAAGGCTCCCAAACACGCCAAAACAACCAGCAAAGCTAGCCAAACACATGAAAATAGTGCAAAACGCAGAACCCCTAATTCTAGAATGTTACATCTAGGGTAGAACCTTCCTCTCGGGCTCGGATATCATATGTTTTGGCAGTTGCTCGAGCCTTAGATCTAACAATGAAATCCTTAGTCTCACCTCGTTTCATTCCGATATTATGACTCTGTCTCGACCGTCTATCTCTTTAAGGAGCAGACATCAGTCTAACAGTTTGATTGTTAACAATGCTTAACTTTCTTGGGCAGTTTTTCAAGAAATGATTGGTAAAGCCACATCTAAAATAAGCCCCACTTTTAACTCGGCACTCAACATCCTAAGTCTTACCACAATTCTCACATATAATTCTATCCACATTGCAAACACTGGCAACACTTTCTACCGGGGTAGTTTGAAATTTCGAGTTACTCGATCTCAATTTATTTCTTCCCGTAAACCCTAATGAAGTGGTGAAGAACCTAAAAGTTTCTCTCAATTTCTTTGATAGATGAGTTGAAAATGGACTAGACATGTTCCGTTTATAAGAGTCATGAAGCTTCATTTTTGTTTGTTTCTTGTCATTACAAATATTTTCCATTTTCTGAGCTCGTTCAGATAACACTACAAACTCTCTCAACTCCAAAGCTCTCACCAACATTTGAGTTTCATCATTTAGTCCAGATTCAAAATGGATACACATCTCGATTTTCATTGGTACAATCTCACTGGCTTATTTTCTAAGCCAGACAAATTTTGCTCATACTTAGCCACAAATCTATTTCCCTACTTCAGCTCGAGAAACTCTCTTTTTCTTTTCTAGATACAATCTACTGATTTATTTCTTCCGAAATTCAGATTGGAAAAAGTCCCTGTTAACTCTATCTCTCAGTACAATGGCTATTAATGTTGACCACAACTAACACGCTTCATCTTTTAACAAAGGCACAGCACATCTCAAGCAATTATCAAGTGAATAGGCTATTTCATCGAAGGCTCTCTATGTGTTCTCCAGCTAGTATTCAACCCTGGCCGGGTCAACTTTCATCTTTCGTCTAAACTCTTCAGCCATACACTTTCTAATTTTGTCAATCGAAGGTCATCATACACTTTCCATATTCTGAGGACAAGGGGGTACCACAGGAGGCACATTACGGGGTGGAGGTTACAAAGTTATAGGATTAGTCTCATAAATTTAGTAAACCATTTCTTAATCATCCCAAAGAAAACATTTCTTGCCTTATTTTTGGGCATTTTTGGAACGAGGATACTGTAACTTGCTCCCTGATCGAAAGTCGAAACGTTACTATCTACTTCATTAAAGGTGACATGGTTTGATTCGGCCGACATCTTTATATCTATAAGAAAATAGAGTCAAATCAGATTAGAAGCATCACACTATTATAGGTTATCATGGCATCTCTTCTCTAGACTTGATACACGCTACGTTCAGTCCTAGAATTGATTAAACTATAGCTCTAATACCACTAACTGTAACACCCCTCACTTGAGCCGATTGTCAAACTTGAGTTACGAGATGCTACTACTATTACTAGTGCATTCAACAGTCAAATCCCAACAATAATTCATTCTAATCATCAGTTCTTAACATTAATGCATGCATGACACATCATACAAGTAAAATCAGAACTTAATCGAGCTTACGAAAGCTCCAAAGTTGACCCAAGCATGAATAAAGACCAAATTGAAAACTTTTCAAAGGTTGAGCAAGGGTATCGATACTCAAGTCAGGTACCAATACCATCTTTAATTTTGATGTTTCAAAATCAAGTTAAAATACACAAGTATCGATACCGTTTTGACATTCTACCAATTTTAAATTTTGAAAATGAGTCAATTTTATCTATACCTTTATAAGTATCGTTCCTTAGGAAAATAAGTATCGATACTTATATGGGTAACGATACCAAATTGGCATTCTGTTGATTTAAAATATTGTTCATTTGGTGAAGTATCGATACTTCATTCAATAGTATGTGTTGCAATACTTCTAAGAGTCCAACTATTTGTATTAGTTGCAATTGGGGATGTGGCTTACATTTTTGCTTTCCCTTGATGCAATTCTATACTCTTTGGGAATGGCTCCCCTAGCTTTGGCAATCACTTTACAACAATATGTCGTACCGAACATTGTAGGCCTTTGAAATGAACATGACCTAGTCTTTCATGTCACGGGTCCAAAACAAAATGACTTATACAATTGCATGTCAATGGTATGATTAATCTATAATAGTTATCAAATGTCCTTAAACCTTTCATGTCTGGCTCATTTGATTTGTTGGTTACCAAACTTTTGTCCTTTGTGATATTTACATGCATCCTTTAATCACAAAGTTGACTAATGCTTATTAGATTTTCCTTTAATCTTTTTATAATAATGACATTTTATAATTGAGACATTGTGTCTAACATTCAAACCTCATTTTCTAAGAATCCAAACTTTTTTATCATCTTATAGGGATGACAATTTGAATTGCAGTTTACTCAAAAAAAAAAAAAAAAAAAGAAGACAATTTGAATTGTTGATGGGGATATTTGATTTGAATTTTATGGATTCAAATTTAGATGTTAAAATTACTATCTAGTCTGAATTTGGATTGAGAATTATTAAATTTATATATTTCTATTACAAAACGAATTTGTAATAACTATTTGCAACATAACACTGCTTGTGAAGAAGAAAAAAAAACAGTAATTGTTTTAGCGTTTACGCAAGTGAGTTCAAAAACGAATTTGTTGCTAGAAATGAAATTTCCCATAATGGTATGAAATTAAAAAACAAAAGATGAACGTAATCATGATTGGAATATGATTGATACCTGAGACTTGCAAAATCTTCTTTTTCATTTCTCTCTTACACTGTAGCCCCTTATACCAAAAAAGAAATATCTTTTGTCGAACTCAAAATTCCAATAAAATGATTGCAATAGTTTCTATTACAAGATAATATATATTATTGATGTATTTTTGGCAATGGACGGAGAAGAAGAATGATTTTTAAGAAAAGTGAGACGGGTTTGGATTACTCTTGTAAAACCAACGTGACACAAGAGAGTACTAAAATGTATTTTTTTGATGTTCAAATCAGCATAATGAAGAAGGAAAACTCCATAAACTAGACTGTTAATAGGAATTTTATTGCCTTTTAGTTTATGAATGTTCATGTGGGGGTTCAATTTGGTGGTTTTGTTTACGTGCAGGCAACTTATGCACTTCTAATTCATGTTCTCCTTTATTGGTAAGGTGTTGATAGATGTACTTCGTCTACGGGTTTTATTTTTTGTATAGAGGTTTTTCAATAAAATAATTCTATTTAGCTGAGAAATTTATATCCAAGTACATCTCACTTTCCTTAAAAACCATTCATCAGTACAACTTAGTACAAAAAATTATCATCCACAAAAATATTAACTTCTAATTTCAAATGTTTAACTTAATTAATTTTTTTAATTACTAACTATACAAAAAGTTATAGACAATGTCATTGAAGTGTTGTCTTCTGAGAAGTTGACCTGGACCTCGTACAGTAGAACTATTGTTCCCGAAAGATAGCTAAGTGGTAGTGCTCTTGCCCACTAAGACTCTTTAAGGTCATGGGTTGGAACCCCACCAAGGCCAAAATGATAAAAATCATTTGCTTGGTGGATCTAAGCACTCTCGCCTAAACTTCGTGAACCTCTTTGGGCTCTTCTCAGAATAAGAAAACAAAATCCAAGAGTTAAAACCGAGCATAGGCAGCTCGAGAACAATAAATCTACTGTTGAAAGAGTGAGACACTCCAGAATAGATACTCACCCTCAACATACACCAAAATATTCAACTTAGAAATTAGAATACATCTAATTAATTCAATATAATTATCAAACTTACATATAATAAAGTTTAAATATGACACCTCAAAATTCTTAGGATCGTGTCCATGCCATTAAACCAAATTCTCACAAGTTACAACTATATATATATATATATATATATATATGGAAGTCAACTTATTTGTATTTTTGAATGGTGGAGAGAAATGGGATTAAAAAATTGTGGAACACCAAGCTTAAAGCAGCGAGATGGGCAAAGCTTACGCAGAGTAAAAGCAAAACCATTTCTGTTTCTCTTCAACACTAAATTTACGTACAAGCAACTCTCTCTAGTTTTCCCATTATAAATACTCCTCAACCTTTGCTATAATGAATCACTCAAAACCCTCTGTTATTACTCTCTTTTTTTCAAAGCAAAAGTAAACCCTTTATTAACTTCCTAAAATGACTTCTTCCTCATCGAACTCAATCTCAGATAAAACATTTACAGGTTTCGGCAACCTCATCAAGCTCCTTCCTACAGGAACTGTCTTCGCTTTCCATTTCCTTAACCCTGTCTTGACCAACAACGGACAGTGCAGCCCTGTGAACAAGGTCTTCACCAGCATCCTCATTGCTCTTTGCGGCTTTTCTTGTGCTTTCTCTTGCTTCACCGATAGTTACAAAGGCAGTGATGGCTCGGTTTATTATGGTATCGTCACCATCAGCGGTCTTTTGCCGTTTTCGGGTTCAAGTTCGGGTTCGGCTAACTTGTCCAGCTACAAGCTGAGGCTTGCTGACTTCGTTCATGCGTTCTTCTCGGTCATTGTGTTTGCTGTCTTGTCTTTGTTGGATTCTAACACCGTACAATGCTTTTATCCGTCTTTCGAATCGACTGAGAAGGCTTTGCTCATGAGTTTGCCGCCGGTTATCGGAGTGATTTCCGGCACCATCTTCATGGCATTCCCTAACACACGCCATGGGATAGGCTATCCTTCAGCTGATTCCTCCAACTCTAATTCAGACAATTCCTAATATGCTGGGACATGAATATATGAACACAAGTTATTGGTTAAGGTCAATTTGTATGTTTTTTCCCCTTTGGATCAAATGTTTGTTTGAGTAAATGTTGAAAAAAGAGGGAAATTTAAGGATGTCAAGTGTATGGTATCAACCTTGAATTCTAGTCTGTATGTACGTATTTGCTAGGTTTATTGTATTTTAATTTTTTTTTCTTCCAATTTATGAGATCATTAATGATATTTTCCTTAATTTTATACTATAATATTTATCAAATGCTAATTAAATGTATGAAATCGAAAAGATTATCATTTGAAATTTGTCTAATAATGAGTTTTCTCTTTTATGAAAATTGAGAAGGTAACCCCTTTAATTTATCAAAAGTGGGTCATCATACTTTAATAATTGACTCGTCTTGTTGGTTAACATATAAACTTGATCTGTTGATTTTTGATAATATGGTAATTATAAATTATTCAACTATTAAAAATTTTTTTTTCTTGCTTCATCATTGATTAATGATAATGTTTAACAATACTATCCAATTACATTAACTTTTCGATTTTCATAAACCATAAAAACTAAATTTTAATAAACTAAAATAGAGGAATTATGAATTAAATTTTCGTAAAATAAAGAAACGAAACTTTGTTTCGGTAATAATGAAATGGTTAAAATATGATACAAGTCCTTGCACTCTTTAAAAATTTGAAATTTAGTCCTTGTACTTTAATTTCCAGCAATTTAGTCTTTTGATTTTTCAGATTTTAAAATTCAAGTCCAATTATTAGCATTGTTAATTTTTTGTTAGATTTATTGGTGTGATATTTTGAAATATAAAAAAAATCACTTGACAACCATGTAATTAAAAAAATAACATTGTAATGAACTTAAATTTAACAAAAAAAAAACAGTATTAACAATTGAACTTGAACTTTGAAATTTAAGAAGTAAAATGACTAATTTCTTAAAAATTAAAATATAGGGATTAAATTACAATATACTTAATGTCATGTTTTAACGTAATGAAATTTAGAATTAGAAGTATGAAATCCAAGTTTTGGACTATGGAGCCTAGGGGTGAGCGTTCAATCAAATTGAGTCGAATCGAGTGAAAAAATTTTGAGTTAATCGAGTTGACGAGTCTTATTCTATCATCCTAACTCGACTTGAATTTTTTTCGAATTGAGTCAAGTCGAGTCGAATAGAATCGAATGAAATTGTTCGAGTTAAATTAAAAAATTAAACATGTCAAATTAAAATCTTGTTACAGTATAACTAATTCCATGTTAGAGCACATAAATTTGAAACAACATATATTTGAAAATTTTTTCAAAGCAAAATATAATTAAAAAAACTTTAGTATGATAAACTTGAATCATTAATTAACTTATTTAGATCCCAAAATTCTTATTCTAGACAATTTTTAGTTTTTTAACTTTCTTTAATTTTTGTTGAGAGAGGCCAATTTTCTCATTTTCAAACTTGACAAGGACCAAAAGGGTATTCATATTAATTAGTTATTTGAATTATTTGAATTATTCGAATTGTAAAGTTCAATTCGATTCAAACTCGAAACTTGAATTACTTATTCGAGTTATCTCGAATAATTTGAATAACTAAAAATTTAAATTTTCATCGATTTTTTGGATTGGAATCATCCTTTTTCTTTGTCTTTATTCATGTAAGGTTTTAAAGGTGGAGGTCACCATTCTTAAGGTTTTCTTTTTTCTTTTTCAAAAAATTATGAAATCAGTTTAATAAGTGGATGAGAAATGGCAATAGTTTTTAGATTTGAAATCTTTATTGTCAACTTAATTACTTGTGGGAAAAAAATCGTAATAGTCCATAAGTAGATGATAGATATAATATTGCCTTCAAATTTCAACTGTTGTTATATTCTAGTCTATTTATCACTATAATCCCTACAATTTCAATTTATACGCATGATAGATGATGTTATAAATAAAGATTAAGTTTTGGTCAATAAAATTTGAAATCCAACCCTCTATTAGTAGATTACCATATGCTTTTGATTTATGGGTAAACTATCAAAATAGTTACTTTTGTTTACATCATATTACATTTTAGTCACTTATGTTTGAAATATTACGTTTTAGTCACTTACGTTAATGTGTTGTAACATTTTAGTTATTGAGCCATTAATTATTGTTAACGGTGTAACGGTAAGCTGACATGACACGTTAAATCATCATTTCAAATAAAAAAATTATGTTAAATTATACAATTGGTCCCCATATTTTTTCATTTTGAGCAATTTAATTTAATTTATTTTTTTGTTCTTTTAACTTTCTTTATTTTCTATTCTCTTCTGCTTATCGCTTTGTTTTCCTCCCTTCTCTATTTGTTAAAACTAGTCCCTATACTTTTATTTTTTTGAACAATTTAATTTTTTATTTTCCTTTTCTTCTTCCCCTTTAGTTTTAACAAATGAAAAACAAAGAAGAACTGCATTAAAAGAGATGGAAAAGGGAGGAAAACAGAGGAAGAAGCAAAAGATAATGAAAAATAAAGAAAAAAATTAGTTAAAAAAAACATAAAAGAAAATTATTAAATTGCTCAAAAAGAAAAAAATATGAGGACCAACTGTATAATTTAATTTTTTTTTAAAATGATGACTTAACGTGCCACATCAGCTGACCGTTACACTGTTAACAATAATTGTAATGCCTTAAAAATATCTATTTCTGTCTCTGTAAATTTTGAACGCAATTGTGTATCTATTTCAGTGGTTAAGTATTCTGGGCGTGTGTGAGAGGTTCCAAGTTCAAGCCTTAACTTTGGAAAATTTTGGAATTTTTCTGACTTAAGCCTTATACTTGCTCAGTGGGCCTATATTAAATTATTTGTAAAACTTTATCAGAATGAGCTTGTTGGTTTAAGTGATAAGGGAGTCTATATGATGTGTGAAGGTCCTATGTTTGAATCCCTGCGTGAGCATGGGTATTTATTTTTGACTCGGCTCTGTGAGAGAGTTTGGGTGGAAGTTGAATCTTGAGTGGTGGTGTTAGTGGGAGAGAATTTAGGGATGTGTATCACATCTTTTCTATTTTTTTTTTTTCAAAATTCCATCTCTTCTCCAATTCTCAAAAGTTTTTGACATGAGAATTCCCTCTCTTTACTCGCTACCATTTTCTCTTTTGTACTGCTATAGTTATTTTTGTTTTGGCTATCTACCTATTACTGAATTTTCGCGTTTCTTTAGTATTGGTGCTTTTCGTACGATACCGGTAAGTGTGATGGGTGCGATTCTTGTTTTGATTTAATGGATCATTGGCTAAATTGAGTTCGACTTATGTTTAGGAGTTGATCAAGAGGTTGGAGGCTGCTAATCGTAGTCCTAGTAGTGTGAATTTGTTGTAGTGCGATCGAAGGTAAGGATCTTGGTAAATTTAGGGGTGCCTGTTTCGATATGGTTCAGTTTAGTCGCACTATCAAGCGACTAATATAATCATTTTGTTGGACAACTATAGGTTCTGGAGGCTTGGGACTGCGTTTGCTTCGAAAACGTACCAGGTGTGTACCCAAAATGCAGAAAAACGGAATTCAGCAAAAGCCAAAATTGCAAATTGTCGATGCCACATGAGCGTGTGGTTGCCCATGTGGTAGGCTGTGTGCAACAACACGGCCGTGTGATCGACGAAGGCCAGGCTGTGCGCAAGCCACATGGGTTAGATCGAATTGGGCGTGTAGGCCCACACGAGCACGCCACACTGGCATGTGATAATTGGGCCAGGCCGTGTGATCCGCACGGCCAAGGCTAATCTGGGCGTTTGGGCCACACGAGCTAGCCATATGGTCGTGTGAGCCCATTTAACCGAAATTTTTCCTAGGGTTACAAGGGTCGTCTCAACGACTGTGAGCCTACTGTAGAATCGGTAAGGGGTAATTAGACTCTAACTTGTATGACCTGTATGACTGATATTGTGTTCTGAGCATGTTATTATCATGCATATCCGGCTGATCTGTTCCATAAATCTTTATCTGTAATTAAGCATGGTTGTTCTGTAAGTTTGGTTTTGCATTTACTGTATCTATTTTAGGGTTGGGGATGACATATATATATTGGAAGAAGTGTTCTGAGAGGTGTTTACGCCTACTATCTGGCAGCTCAGCTGCAATATATTTGATATATGCCGCATTCGGTACAGCATGGTGTGTAGGGCTGGGTGGGTGTTTCCAACCCCACATGGTGTGTAGAGATGGTCGGAGATGGTGTGTAGAGGCTGGAGGTAGGATCCTGATTTCTGTTTCTGACTGCATATATGTATCTATATCTGAGATGGGCTAATGCCCAAATTTGCATCTGAATCTGTAATGGGCTTGGGCTCAAGATTGTATCTGACTGATATCTATAATTCTGTATATGTGCATGCTTGATTCTATAGGGTTACACACTGATTTTACAAAAACTCACCCTTTCTTCTGTCTGTTCTGTACAGGTAACCCACAGAGTTTGGCAGATCGGTGCAGCGGTGGACTCGATGGTGACCACTCTTTTAGAACTGTTTCACTTTTGTTTTATGGTTTCATTTTAATTTGCTGGGTATTTCTTTTGTAACCAAGACTTTATGGACTGTTTTACTTAAACTTGGGTTTTTTCAGTGTTTATGATCTTATAATTGCAAAACTCGATAAAAACTAGGATTTTACCAAAAACAAATGTTTTCTAAAACCATGAATGGTTTTACTTATTACAATGGTTTTTCATAAGCTTTCACCTTCAAACATTTTTAAGGAAAGTTAATTAAACAGGAAGGAACATTTTGATAATAATTATACGCAAATAGAGTTAGCAGATTCGAAATAGTTTCATCGTGTTAGTTATTTTTAAAATCCATTCCATGTGACATCGCCAGATTCGACCATAACATCTAGGCCGGGTTTGGGGTGTTACATTTAGTGGTATCAGAGGGAGGTCACAAAACTCGGTAGTGAATTTTGGGTTCCAAAATTTGGTTTTAAAGAATTGGTTTTCAAAAAGATTTGAACTACTTTGATTAAGTATGTGGTTCACCAAGTCTTCAGCACCGATTCTATAAGTTTTTTGAAAATTAAATAGATTATTTTGAAATACAGTAGATAGTTACTTTGAAACCATTATTAGTAAGTACTCTCTGAAATTGTAGTGAAACATTTAGAAACTGAAACATCCGAAATACTCTGAACTTCTTAAACTTTCTGCATAAAATATCTGTTAATAAATAATGAAATGATGCATAAAATTTTTAATGTAGATAACTTAGAGATTACAATGAGCGTAAGAGGAATCCGTGGACGAGGCTGAGGTAGAGGCCGTATGGGGCTCAAGCTGAGTCCTCATCTCTAGGCAACATGTCGTCTTTGGACAGTAATAAGACACTTGTGTCACCTGCTACTAAGACTGGGTCTGGGTCTCAGAGTCATTCAGCTGGGGACGGTACACTATCCCAAGCCATGCTGAGATTTTGGAGAGGGTCGCTGGGCCCAATTCTGGATTTGGGGGTCGAGGGTCGGTAACTGAGCGACTACGGTCTAATGGAGCTGAGTTGTTTAGGGGTGTCATAGGAGTCGTCCCTAATGTGGCTGAGTATTGGTTAGAGGCCACAGAGAGGATTATAGACGATCTTGACTGCACCCCCGAGCAGGAAGTGAAGGGTGCGGTCTCCTTGCTTCACGATGAAGCTTATCAGTACTGGCTGACTGTTAAGGAGGGTACTCAGCCTGACCGTCTAACTTGGGAGTTCTTTAAGACTACATTTCAGAGCAAATATGTGGGAGCCAACTTTGTTGATACTTGCAGGCGTGAGTTTCTGAATCTCACGTAATGTGACCGATTTGTGACCGAGTTTGAGGCCGAATTTCTGAAGCTGAGCCGTTATGCTCGAGGTATGGTGACATCGGAATATGAAAGGTTTGTTCGTTTCGAGGATGGACTGAGAGATAATCTGAGAGTTCTAATTTCTCTATAGAAGAAGCGTGAGTTCTCTGTCTTGATTGAGAAAACGAAGATCGCCAAAGATGTTAAGTGTACGGAGTGCCAGAGCAAGGACCGTGAGAGAGGTAAGAGCAAGAGGGATTCGGAGCCTTCGAGTTCTGTGTAGAGGCCTAAGAAAAAGGCCAGATCTGATAGGCCAGTTAGAGTGGTGGCCCCTGTTGCTTTTGTTGTTCCGACTGGGTTACAGTCATGCAGTGACTGTAGGAGACGCCATCTGGGCGAGTGTTGGAGAAGGATTGGGCCTTGTTTGAGGTGTGGGTCCCTTGAGCATCGCATTAGAGAGTGTCCACTGAGGGCTGATAAGGTGCAAGCTCCGGCATCAGGTCCCGCGCAGCCACAGAAAGTAGTTCGGCTTCCATCTAGAGAGTAGTTCGGCTTCCATCTAGGGGCCGTGGTCAGGCTAGGGGTTGTAATGGTATGGGCCGAGGGCAGAGAGCACCGAGCAGATGTGCTGGTCAGAATGAGGCGAGGCAGCTTGCTTTGGTTTATACTACTCGACCCCGAGAGGACAGAGATGCTCATGACATCATCACTAGTACGTTCTTTGTTTTTATGTACCTTATTTGGCTTTGATAGACATAAGGCCTACTCACTCATACATAGCTAGTACTGTATCTAGAAATCTAGAGATCTTGATTGAGAGCACTACGAGTGATGTTATTGTATTGAGTCCGTTGGGGAAATCTGTTCTGGTTAGTAAACTCTATAGGGATGTACCCTTAGAGGCGCAAGGAACTGATTTTCTGGTGGATCTGATGGAGCTTCCGTTTGGGGAGTTTGATATAATTCTGGGTATGGACTAGTTGGTCAAGCACCGAGTCAGTTTGAATTGTGTGACTAAGAGGGTTGTTTTTAGAATTGAGGCGGATAAAGAGGTGGTTGTAATCGAAAAGCGTCGGGATTATTTGTCTAACGTGATCTCCATGCTTGTGGCTGAGAAACTGGTTCGAAAAGTGTGTGAGGCGTACTTGGCTTACGTAAGTGTTTCTAGTTCTGGGACTCTTTTGTTGGAAATCTTAGAATAGTAAAAGATTTTTCAAATGTCTTTCCGGAGGAGTTACCGAGATTACCTCCAAACCGAAAGGTTGATTTTGGGATCGAGCTTCTTCCGGGTACAGCTCCGATGTCCATCGCTCCCTACCTTATAGCACCGAAGGAGCTTATAGAACTCAAGGCTCAACTGCAAGAATTGTTGGACTGTGGTTTTATTCGTCCCAGTGTGTCTCCTTAGGGAGCACCAGTTCTTTTTTTTAAGAAGAATGATGGGACCATGAGAATGTGTATCGATTATCAACAGTTGAACAAGCTGACCATTAAGAATAAGTATCCACTATCGAGGACCAACGACTTATTTGATCAGTTCTGAGGGGCTTCTGTATTATCTAAGATTGATCTCCGTTTAGGGTATCATCAGTTTAGGGTTAAAGAGGTAGATGTGCATAAGATGGCATTTAGGACTGGTTATGGACATTACAAGTTCCTAGTTATGCCTTTCGGGTTGACGAATTCACTGGCCGCATTTATGGATATGATGAATCGAATATTTCATCCCTATCTGGATTAGTTCGTCATGGTCTTCATTGACGATGTTCCGGTATACTCTAAGACCGAGGATGAGCATCTTAGAGTAGTGCTTCAGATTCTGCATGAGAAACAACTGTATGCTAAATTCATTAAGTGTCAGTTCTAGCTACGTTGACCTTTCTGGGGCATGTGGTTTCTGTGGAGGGGATTTGAGTTGATCCTTGAAAAATTGAGGCTGTGCTGGATTGGAAATAACCTAAGAATTTATCTGAGATCTGTAGCTTTCTGGGTTTGACGGGATACTATTGGCATTTCATTGAGGGGTTCTTTGTGATTGTTACGCCGTTGACTAAGCTTCTGCGTAAGGGTGTGCCATTCATCTAAACTGATGCACAGCAAGAGAGCTTTGAGAAGCTCAAGTCTGTTTTAACTCAGGCCCCTGTTCTGATACAACTTGAATCTGGAAAGGAGTTTGTAGTATACAGTGATGTGTCGCATGTCGGTTTAGGATGTGTCCTGATGCAAGATGGTAAGGTTGTGGCTTATGCGTCCCTTCAGCTTAAGACACACGTGAGAACTATCTGACGCATGATCTAGAGTTTGCTACTGTGGTCTTTGCACTAAAAATTTGGAGGCATTATCTGTATGGTGAGAGGTGTATCATCTACACCGATCACAAGAGTCTTTAGTACCTCCTCACTTAGAAGGAGTTGAACCTTAGACAGCGTCGATGGGTTGAGCTACTCAAGGACTACGATTGCACGACAGAGTATCATCCTGGTAAAGCCAATATGGTGACTGATGCTCTAAGTTGTAGGGCCATGTCTGATTTGATGGAGTTGTTTGCTCGCCTTAGTTTGTATGATGATGAGAGTCTGTTAGCCGGGTTGTAGGTTAAGCCAACTTGGATTGAGCAGATTCGAGATAAACAGTTAGTGGATGAGACTTTGGGTGTACGGTTTCGACAGGTAAAGAGTGGTACCACTTCTAATTTGGGGTTAAATAGTGATTGTGTGTTGTGTTTTCGAGAACGGATTTGTGTGTCTAATGATTCTGATCTGAGGCAGTCTATTCTGAGGGAGGCTCCTAGTAGCTGAGGTTACTGACTTTATGGCTCGATGTTTGACGTGCCAGTAGGTTAAGGCTGAGCACCAGTTGCCTTCGGGTTTATTGCAGCCAGTCAAAATTCCCTTATCGAAATGAGAATGAGTGACTATGGATTTCGTTAGTGGGTTGCCCTTGACACCCACTAAGAAGGATTCTATTTGGGTCATCGTGGATCGATTGACCAAGTCTGCTCACTTCATTCCAGTTTGAACTGATTATTCTCTACAGAAGCTAGCGAAGTTGTATATCTCTAAGATAGTTAGACTGCATGGGGTTCCAGTGTCGATTATTTCTGACAGAGATCTTCGTTTCACTTCTCGATTCTGAAAAAAATTGCACGAGGCTCTGGGTTCAAAGTTGGATTTCAGTACTGCGTTCCATCCTCAGACCGATGGTCAATCCGAGAGGGTGATCTAGATACTGGAGGATATGCTTCGGAGCTGTGTGATAGATTTTCGAGGGAGTTGGGAGGACTATCTGCCGCTAGCCAAGTTCACCTACAATAACAGTTTCCAGTCGAGCATTCAGATGGCACCTTACGAGGCTCTGTATGGTTGTAAGTTCGTATTCCTTTGTGTTGGACTGAGTTGGGTGAACGTCGAGTTTTGGGTCCTGATTTGGTTTCTGAGACTGAGGATAAGGTTCGACTGATATGTGATCGTCTGAAAACGACTTCTGATAGATAAAAATCATATGTAGACCTGAAGAGGCGTGAGATTGAGTATTCTATGGGGGACTTCATGCTTCTTAAGGTTTCTCCGTGGAAGAAGGTTTTGAGGTTTGGTCGAAAGGGCAAGTTGAGCCCTAGGTTTATTGGACCGTATCGTATTCTGAAGCGGGTGGGACCAATTGCTTATCAGTTGGAGCTACCCTCTGAATTGGACCGTATTCATGAAGTGTTCCATGTTTTGATGTTGAGGCGATACTATTCTGATCCATCCCATGTTGTCTCGGTTTAGTGGATCGAGGTTAGGTTGGACTTGACCTTTGAGGAGGAGCCAGTTCAAAATCTAGATCTAGACGTTAATGTTCTGAGGAGGAAGTCCATTCCGTTAGTGAAGGTGCTGTGGTGGAATCGTAGCACTGAGTAGGCCACGTGGGAACCTGAGGACTCGATGCATTAGTAGTATCCTCATATGTTTCGATTAGACCAATCTCGAGGTCGAAATTTCTTTTAGGAGGTAAAGTTGTAACGCGCCCAAAATATCTATTTCTATCTCTGTAAAATTTGACACAATTGTGCATCTGCTTCAGTGGTTAAGTGTTCTGGGTGTGTGTCAGATGTTCCAAGTTCAAGCCTTAGCTTTGGAAAATTTTGGAATTTTTCTGACTTAAGCTTTATACTTGCTCAGTGGGCTTATATTAAATTATTTGTAAAACCTTATCAGAATGAGCCTGCTGGTTCAAGTGGTAAGGGAGTCTGTGTGTTGTGTGGAGGTCCTGTGTTCGAAAACCTGCGTGAGAGTGGGTATTTATTTTTGACTTGGCTCTAAGAGAGATTTTGGGTGGAAGTTGAATTCTGAGTGGTGGTGTTAGTGGGGGAGAATTTAGGGATGTGTATCACATCTTTTTTGTTTTTTTTTTCAAAATTCCATCTCTCCTCCAATTCTCAAAAGTTTTTGATGTGAGAATTCCCTCTCCTTGCTCGCTGTCGTTTTCTCTTTTGTACTACTATAGTTATTTTTATTTTGGTTATCTACCTACTACCGAATTTTCGCGTTTCTTTAGTATTGGTGCTTTTCGTGCGATACTGCTAAGTGTGATTGGTGCAATTCTTATTTTGATTTAATGAATCATTGGCTAAATAGAGTTCGATTTATGTTTAAGAGTGGATCAAGAGGTTGGAGATTGCTAATCAGCGTCCTAGTAGTGTGAATTTGTCGTAGTGCGATCGAAGGTAAGGATCTTGGTAAATTTAGGGGTGCTTGTTTTGATATGGTTCGGTTTAGTCGTACTTTGAAGCGACTAATATAATCATTTTGTTGGACAATTATAGGTTCTAGAGGCTTAGGACTGCGTTTGCTGCAAAAACGTACTAGGTGTGTACTCGAAACACAGAAAAACAAAATTTGACGAAAGCCAAAATTGCAAACTATCAACGCCGCAAGGGCATGTGGTCGCCTGTGTGGTAGGCCGTGTGCGACAACACGGCCGTGTGATCAACAAAGGCCAGGCCGTGCATAAGATACAGCCATGTAGGCCACATGGGCTAGACCGAATTAGGCGTGTGGGCCCACACGAGCACGCCACAGGAGCGTGTGATAACTGGGTTACACGACCAAGGCCAATCTGGGCGTGTGAGCCACATGGGCATGTGGGCCCACACGGGCTAGCCACATGGGCATGTGAGCCTATTTAACCGAAATCTTTCCTAGGGTTGCACAGGTCGTCTCAACGACTGTGAGCCTACTGTAGAATCGGTAAGGGGTAATTAGACCCTAACTTGTATGATCTGTATGACTAATATTGTGTTCTAAGCATGTTATTATCATGCTTGTTTTGTAAATCTTTGTCTGTAATTAAGCATGGTTGTTCTGTAAGTCTAGTTCTGTATTTATTGTATCTGTTTTGGGGTTGGGGATGACATATATATATTGGAGGAAGTGTTCTAAGAGGCGTTTACACCTACTATCTGGCAGCTTAGCTGCAATATATCTGATATGTGCCGCATTCGGTACAGCATGGTGTGTAGGGCTGGGTGGGTGTTTTAAACCCCACATGGTGTGTAGGGATGGTCGGAGATGGTGTGTAGAGGCTGGGGGTAGGATCCTGATTTCTGTTTCTGACTGCATATCTGTATCTGTATCTGAGATGGGCTAAGGCCCAAATCTACATCTGAATCTGTAATGGGCTTGGGCCTAAGATTGTATCTGACTGATATTTGTAATTTTGTATGTGTGCATGCTTGATTCAATAGGGTTACGCACTGATTTTACGAAAACTCACCCTTTCTTCTGTTTGTTCTGTATAGGTAACCCACAAAGCTAGGCGGATCGGTGCAGTGGTGGACTCGACGGTGACCACTCTTTTAGAACTGTTTCACTTTTGTTTTATGGTTTCATTTTAATTTGCTGGGTGTTTCTTTTGTAATCGGGACTTTATGGACTATTTTGCTTAAACTTGGGTTTTTACAGTGTTTATGATCTTATAATTGCAAAACTCAATAAAAATTGGGATTTTACCAAAAGCAAATGTTTTCTAAAATTACAGACGATTTTACTTAATTACAATGGCTTTTCGTAAGCTTCCGCCTTTAAACACTTTTAAGGAAAGTTAATTAAACAGGAAGGAATGTTTTGATAATAATACTACGCAAATAGAGTTAGTAAATCAGAAATTGTTTCATCGTGTTAGTTGTTTTTAAAATCCATTCCATGTGACATCACTAGATTCTGCCATAACGTCTAGGCCGGGTTTGGGGTGTTACAATAATTAATGGCTCAGTGACTAAAATATTACAACACATTAATGTAAGTGACTAAAATGTAATATGATGTAATCAAAAGTGACTATTTTAGTAGTTTACCCTTGATTTTTTTGTATTTGTATATAATTTTATCTATTTAACTTATAAGAGAGTACTTTTATTGAATTTCACAATTAACTTTGGCCCTTTATTATATGCCTTGGCAATAACTCATGTTAGGTTAGGTATTTGTAATCAGAAAAAAGACAAAAGAAAAAAGCGAATATGATATTTGTCTTTTCATAAAATAGTTAATATGATACATGTACTTTGAAAATGTTTAATATGGTACTTAAGTTATCAATATGTGTTTTATTATGGTACATGTACTTTCATAAAATGTCTAATGTGGTACTTAAACTATCAATATGTGTTTTGTTATGATATTTTGTCGTAACATCGTCAGTGAATTATTGAACCAACCAATAAAAATTCGACTTATAGAAAAAAAATTTCAAATTATTAAATCCAGGGATGGATCCAGGGGGCGTGGGGGGCTGTCGGGCCTTTGGAATTTTCAGATTTTTAAATTTTATATATAAATTATCTTATTTTTTAGATTTGGTGTCCACATTATATAACATTAGTCCCCTTGGCCAAATTATATTTCATAAAATTCGCCCAATTAAGTTATAAGATTATACTTTATATTAACAAAGTAATTTTCAGTTTGTAATTATATAACTTTAATAATAAGCAAATATTAATATATGATGGACCTTAAAAGACTAAACTTAGAGATCCAATATGAACCTTAAACTAAAATTTCATAATTAATTGATTTGACTCATACCTATACATATTATGTTAGTGACTTTCTTGTATTTTTATTTGTATGTTTTGCTAAGGAATTATCTTTCCTCTGGTAAGGTGTCGACACTCCCAAGAAAAAAGGAAAAGAGTTTGATGCTGAGACTGAGAGCACAGAGTAACAAACTACAAATTATCTTTCTCTCGGCTCCTTATACTAAAGACCTCTTGGTAAATATTTTTGCATAAATTATGTTCTTTATTTTTTTGACTTAATTTTTTTCTTTTTCCTAATATGTTTTTGTTTAATATATTATTACAGTCTTCAGGTTTTTCGGTAAATTATTATCATAAAAAAGATTGAATCTTTTTTCAAGAAAAGGGTGTCAGGAAACGATAATGATCAATAGGTTCCTCAACATTCTATTATTAGTGGAGAAAAATCAAATATCAGATCTTCCCAAGCTCCTGAACGAGATATCAACTCTTTTCAATCCCAAGCTCTTGATCGTGATATTGGAAAGAAATATTTGATTTTATATAGTGTGGTTTTTTTTTCTTTTAATCTTTTTATAGTTAAATTAATTTTTACGTTAAAAAAAGGTTGTTTGGATTTAGAAATTTTTCCCCTTAGGATAAAATCCTAGATCCATCCCTAATTAAGTCCACATAAATAATCTAACATTATGTGAAAAACTAAATAAAACAAAATGTGAAACTAAATTAAAAAATAATTAAACATATAGTTAATAAAAAAGAAGTAAATACTAAACTCTTTGAAAGGGATTACCATTTACATGGAGAAAATGACGTTTTTTTCTTAGGTAAGTTTTGTATCTACTTATATATTTTATTAACCATGTTTTTAGTTATTTTTTTTTTAATTTAATTTAATTTTTTTTATTTTATTTAATTTTCCACATAATCTTATATTATTTATGTGGACTTAATGATTTGGATAAAAAAATTCTACGTGTTGAATTTTTATTGGTTGATTTAGTAATTAAGTAATAATGTTAACTTCTTGTATTATAATGAAACACATATTGTTAGTTCTGATATCACATTACACACTTTCAAAGTTCAATTACCATATAGGACATTGTACAAAAGTATATGTACCATAATAAAACATAATTGATAGTTCAAGTACTACATTAAACATTTTTGAAATACAAATATCATAATAAACATTTTATAAAAGTACAATTACCAAATATGACATTATCCCAAACAAAAGAAAGTAAGAGAAAAATTAAATTTATTTTAATGTAAGTTATTTACCTAAACCAAGCAATTGAAGTTGAGTTTAAGTTATATATAAGTACTTAATTTCAACGTCCAAAAATGGAAAAGGGAAATATTAAAGAAGTAAAAGGGAAACGTTAAATATCATGTTATTTTGAAAAAAAATGGCAAAAAGAAAAAAAGGGAAAATTCTAAAGAAGTACTCAAGTCTATAGTTTAGTAGAGTTCACTTTCGTTTCAACTCACAATTTATTTTTAAAAATATTTCAAATTTATCAATTCCCTTAAAAGTTCAATAAAACCGTCATCTTAGATGAATAGACCTATCCTATGAAGGTGGACCCTGAACCCAACATTTTGTAATTAATATATTATATTTAGGGTAGTTTTGGATGGATGGCGGGTTGCGATGCGCTTTGTTTATTTTTTGTCTTACATTACAGTATCGTTACAGTATTTATTCTCACCATCATCGTTATTTTTATACTAACTGCAAGTAAATACACTGCCCATCCAAACTCACCTTTAATAATTAAAAAATATTTACTTTTATTTAAATTTTTGTAAACATATATATAATTTAATTTTCAATACACAAAATAATCGTGTGTATTAAGTTCAGATACAAATATTTTTTCTTAAATTTTTAAAGATTTTTTGAACACAATATTTTAGAAAGAAAGGAAATTGTCATCTTATATAGAAAAAAAAATTTTAAAATGGTGTGGATTGAAAAATATAGATATTTTTAAAGGTGAGCATTCGATCGAATCGAGTGAACTTTTTTGAGTTAATCGAGTTGACGAGTTATATTGTATCATCCTAACTCGATTTGAAAATTTTTCGATCGAGTCGAATGAAATGGAATTCAAGTCCAGTCGAATCGAGTGAAATTATTCGAGTTAAATTAAAAAAATTAAATATGTCAAATTAAAATCTTATTTAAGTCTAACTAATTCTATATTAGAGCACAAAAATTTGAAATTGTATATATCTGTAAACTTTTTCAAAGAAAAAAAATGAGATACTTTAATATGATAAGCTTGAATCATTAATTAATTTATTTTGGTCCCAAAATTATTATTTTAGAAAATTTTTAATTTTTTAACTTTCTTTATGTATTCCTTAGAAATTTTTAAAAAAATTTAAAATATAAATTTTGGGATTTTTATAAATATTTTAAATTTTAAAAATAAATTTAATTTTTTTGTAATTTTTATTGCGTGAGAGACAAATTTGCTAATTTTTTAAATTGACAGGGACCAAAGAGATTTTTACACCAATTTATTATTCGAATTGTAAAATTCAACTCAACTCGAACTCAAATTAGTTATTTGAGTTGACTCGAAAAAATCAAATAATTCAATTGTAACAGCCCGATTTAGGGGCTAGTCAGAATAGCGGTTTTGGAACCACTAATCCGAGGTTGGAGAAAATCATTTTTAATCATTTTTTATGTGTTATAGCATGATTATATGAGTGCATGAAAATTTTGGTGAAGTAATTTTATTGATTTCATGCTTAATTTTTGAAAAAGGACTAAATCACATTGAGTGCGAAAGTTTTGTTCTAGTAGCTAAAGGTGTCAAATAGCTATAGAATATTAAATTGGAGGTCCCTAATGTGCAATTAGGCCCTTAGTAATGTGATGGCTGGCCATAGGGGACATGAAATTTAAGAAATTTAAAAATTGGTCAAAGTTGGTGGATTAGGTGACTTAATTGGAGAAATAGAATAAAATAAAACGAGAAAGTTCATCTCTTTCATTCACACTTCTCTCCACCGAAAATATCAGCAAAATAGAGGTTTTGGAAGCTTGAAAATTTCAGCACTCTTAATCCTTGCAAGTAAGTCATCTTGATGGTCATTTTTGATAAATTTTGTACTTTTGGAACCCTTGTAGCTTAAGCTAGCTAATGAGGGGACTATTTTGCAAAATGGTTGAAAGTCTAGGGTTTTTCCATGAGAGCATTAGTGTTGTTTGCTGAAATTTTATGGAAGAAAATGAAACTTGGTTGTTAAATAAACAACTTTTGTGAAAGAAGTTTTCACGAAAACATCTAAAAGGGACCTTTTTGTAAAGGTCATAAAATAAGTGGTAAATGTACAAAATAATTGGTATTGTGAGTTGCTATAAGAGTAACAAATGTTCAGCTAGGCTTGTTAAAGGAGGAAAGTTGATTAAATCGATTTACGAGTTTAGAGGCAAAATTGTAATTTTGTGAAAGTATAACGGGCAAAACGGTAATTTTTCCAAAATAGAAAATTTCAAATGTTTTGAATAATATGGTGTTTTAATAAGTGAATTTGTTATTATAGATCAAGAAAAATGAAGTCCGGACTTAGACTAGGAGAAAACCAAGATAGGAGACTAAATCGAAATAGTCACCCAATTTTTTGTATAACGAGGTAAGTTGTATGTGAATAATACAACTCTATTGTTATTATGCATTCAACCATTGAATAATATGTTTGATTATTGCTATGAGTATTGTTGACATCTATTAAAACAGTGGAAAGTGAGGAAATTCTCGGATGAACCTTCAAAATAGGAAAATGATAAGGATAAACACCGTGTATAAGTGATTGTTGGTGGGCTATGTGTGATACCACCATATTTATTATTGGTGGGCTGTGTATGATACCACCATGGATATGTGGTTATTTGGTGGGCTGTGTGCGATACCACCGTACATCCGGTATTATTTCGAAGATTCATAGAGAAACTTTAACTAAGTGAATTTACGTGTGCTTATGTGATGACAAGTGCAGGGTATAAGTGCATGCAAATATGAGCAATGTTTATGATATGTATTTGGGATGTGGTGAGATTTGAAATGAGCACGAATTATGTCGTATGATTAGTAAAGATGGAAATGAGTAAGTTATGCCTTTGATTATATGAGAAGTATGTGCAAGTTTATAATATGTTTTGAGTATGATGTTGCAAGGTAATTGTTGTTGATTATTTGAATGCGACTTACTAAGCTTTATGCTTAGTCCTTCTCTTTCCAATTTTTTTTTTAGTGCCACCAAGTTAGCTCGGGGATCAAAGAATGTTGGTGGCTCGATTATACTATCAATTGGAACACTTGGTATAGTTAGATTTATCATTTTGAGTATGGCATGTATAGGGACTTAGTCTTTTGTCAAGTGTCATCTTGTTTTGGCCAAATGTGTTGGCTTGTTTTGAAGATGAATTCATTTTATATAAGGCCATGGATGATGGCTATTACTTATTAATGATATATGAAAATGATGATGTTTTTCATGAAAGTGTAAATTACATGATGGAGTATTTGGTATATTGATGCATGAATGAGTAGCTTATCTGATGTGGTTTATATTGGTGCAAGTAAGGGTGGCAAAAAGGGCTTGGTAAATAGCCTTGTTTGTGTCCACACGGGTAGACACACGGACGTGTGTCTAGGCCGTGCGTGACACACGGTCTGCCCATGGATATGTAGTTAGGTTGTGTGTCCCTCTGCACCTTAAGATGGCAGAATAGAATATGCAGTAGTAACCACACGGGCTGAGACATGGCCGTGTGTCTCGACCGTGTAGAGGACACGATCGTAAGACATGGGCAAGTGCCCAGGCCATATGAAGTTTGCACTTGAATTTAGGAATTTAATTCGTCGCACGGGCTAAGGACACGGGCGTGTGCCTTAGCAGTGCGATCATGTGAGGCTGCTGACGTCAGAAATAGAATGTCAAGGTTTTTGCACACGGGCCAAGACACGGGCGTGTCGAGGCCGTGTAAGGGACACAGGCCATGGACACGGACGTGTGTCAGGCTATGTGAAGACCCCTGTAGGTTCGAATTGAGAAATAAATCCACACAGGCTCGAGACACAAGCATGTCCCTATATGCTTAGGTCGTGTGGGTTACACGATCCTTCAACATGATCATGTTATCAGGTCACACTGGCGTGTTACCCTTCCACACGGGCGTGTGCCCTTGTTTTTTTTAGTGACATTTTCCAAATTTTTCTAAAGAACTTGGTTTGGACTCGAACCAATTCTAAGGTGTGTTTTGAGCTTCAAAGGCTCTTATTAAGGTATTTAAGATGAAGATTGAAAAGTTTTAAATTTGAACGCACTTTTATGACCCGGAAGTGTATGTGAGTATGTGTTCAAATTAGGTAGCGCCTCGTACCCTATTCCGACTTTAAACACTGGTAAGGGGTGCTATATTTAGTGGTATTAGAGTTATGGTTTAGTCGGTTCTCAGACTAACCTAGCGTGTGTACTAGTCTAGCTATACATGCCATATATGAATTATGATAGTGTGACGACTCCTGACAATTTAAAATGTATTTTTATATAATCAATGGATCCCGGCGGAGCAGTGGCGGATGATGTCTTGAGTAATGCACCGGCTCCCACAGAAGGGACCGCGCCAGTAGAAAGTGGGCCCGTGACACTAAGTCAAGGTGGAGGGGTTAGAGAAGCTTTCCTCCATATGATGAATGTATGGTATTCGAAGTTTGTTCGTGCAAACCCAAACACTCCACCTCCTCCACACCCTCCAATTCCCCAGCCTATCCCTACAACTCCCCAAGTAGTGGAAATAGTTAGAAGAGAAAAACCTCTAGTAGATAGAATTCGAAAGCAAGGGGTTGAGGAATTTAGAGCAAATATAGATGATGACTTGGAGAGGGCAGAGTTCTGGCTAGAACATATCGTTAGGGTATTCGATGAATTGTCTTGCACACCAAAAGAGTGCATGAAGTGTGTGGTGTCACTTCTGCGAGACTCTGCCTATCAATGGTGGAACACCCTTGTGTCGATTGTACCAAGGGAGAGGATAACTTGGGAATTCTTCCAGGAAGAGTTCCGTAAAAAGTATATTATCCAGAGGTTTATAGACCAGAAGAGGAAGGAATTTCTAGAATTGAAACAAGGTCAAATGACAGTAATGGAGTATGAGCTTGAGTTCGTGAGGCTCAGCAAATATGCTCGGGAGTGTGTATCCACCGAAGCCATCATGTGCAAAAGGTTTGAGGATGGATTAAATGAGGATATCCAGTTGTTTGTTGGTATTTTAGAATTGAAAGAATTAGTTGTGCTAGTAGAGAGAGCTTGCAAGGCCGAGGAATTGGCCTAAGATTGAGGCTATGATTGAGGCCTAAGATGCAAGGAAGAGGTCGATGAGTAAGTCGTTCCAATCCCAGTCAAAGAGGTCCAAGGAAACGAATCCTCGGATGACAGTTTCATCTGAGTATTCACACTGAGATCGTGGTAAAACATATTCGGACTCTAGAGTTCAAGCCATCTCGATGGCAAGTGTGGGTAATGTGAAGTCTAACAAACCCAAATGTCAAAGATGTGGCAAACAACATATTGGAGGGTGTTAGGGAAACAGCCGAGCTTGCTATAAGTGTGGTTCTCGAGAACATTTTATCAAAGACTGTCCTAAGATGGATGAGAAAGACAGAAAGCAAGATGTACGAGCGAGTAATACTCCTTCGAGAGGTAGACCACAGAAGAACCCGGGAAGTGGGGTTAGTAATAGAGGTGCATGTAGAGATTCTGCCGTGAGGTCCGAGGGCCAAGCGCTTGAAAGAACTTATGCCATTCGCGCTCGTGAAGAGGCATCGTCACCAGATGTGATTACGGGTACTTTTTCTCTTCATGATATCTCTGTTGTTGCTTTGATTGATCCGGGGTCTACCCATTTGTATGCTTGTATGAAATTGGCGTCTAGCATGAATATGCCTGTTGAGTCAATAGAAATTGTGATAAAAGTGTCAAACTCGTTAGGTAAGCATGTGCTAGTTGACCAAGTGTATAGAGATTGTCCCTTGACAATTAGATGTCATTATTTTCCAGCTAATCTTATGCTGCTACCGTTTGATGAATTTGATGTGATTCTTGGTATGGACTGGCTTGCAGCTCATGATGTGATAGTAAATTATGGAAGAAAGATTATTGAATTGAAATGTGAAAATGAGGATATCCTTCGGGTTGAATCAGGTGAATCGGATAGCTTGCCTGTATTGATTTCTTCTTTGAAGGCTAAGAAATGTATAAGAAAAGGGTATGAGTCTTATCTCACGTTTGGGTTGAATACTCAAATGTTAGAAGTAAAGATAGAGTCAGTTCCAGTGGTAAGTGAGTATCCGGATGTGTTTTCGAAGGAATTACCTGGATTACTTCCAATAGGGAAGTCGAATTTGGTATAGAGTTGGTCCCTGGTACAACACCTATTTTGATTGGCCCGTATAGGATGGCACCATTAGAGTTAAAAGAGTTGAAAGTTCAGCTACAAGAGTTAACGGATAAGGGTTTTACAAGACCGAGCTATTCTCCGTGGGGTGCTCCAGTACTTTTTGTGAGAAAGAAAGATGGGTCGACGAGATTGTGTATAGATTACTGACATCTCAACAAGGTGACGATTTAGAACAAGTATCCTTTGCCAAGGATCGACGATTTGTTTGACCAATTGAAGGGAGCCATAGTGTTTTCTAATATAGACCTGAGGTCCGAAAATTACCATTTGAGAGTTAAGGAACAAGATGTACTGAAAATCGCATTTCGGATGAGGTATGGCCACTACGAGTTCCTTGTCATGCCTTTTGGCTTAACAAATGGTCCCGCCGTTTTTATGGATTTATTGGATCATATTTTCTGACTGTACTTGGATAAGTTCATTGTTGTTTTTATTGATGATATATTAATTTATTCTCGAGATGAGAGGGAGCACGCGGAGCATTTGAGAACTGTTTTGCAAACTCTAAGAGATAAGCAGTTGTATGCCAAGTTTAGCGAGAGGTCAGATTCTTAGAACACATCGTGTTGGGTGATGGAATTAGAGTTGACCCGAGTAAAATATCAGCTATTGTTGAGTGAAAACCGCTGAGGAATGTATCGGAGATTAGAAGCTTTTTGGGCTTTGTGGGATACTATAGACGGTTTGTCAAAGGATTTTCCATGATTGCTATTCTGATGACGAAGTTACTATAAAAAGATGTCAAGTTCGAATGGACAGAGAAGTGCCAACAAAGTTTTGAGAAACTAAAAGCATTGTTGACTGAAGCCCCAGTTCTAGTGCAACCGGAACTGGGAAAGGAATTTGTGGTGTATAGTGATGCATCCTTAAATGGATTAGGGTGTGTACTTATGCAAGAAGGCAAGGTAATAACTTATTCCTCGAGACAACTAAACCCGCATGAGAAAAACTATCCGACTCACAACTTCGAGCTGACCGCCATAGTGTTCGTACGAAGATTTGGAGACACCATTTGTATGGCGAGAGATGCTAGGTCTTCACCGACCATAAAAGCCTAAAGTATTTGATGACTCAAAAGGAGTTACACCTACGGCAGCGGAGATGGTTAGAGTTGATAAAGGATTATGAGTTGATAATTGACTACCATCCTGGAAATGTGAATGTCGTCGTCGATGCTTTGAGTAGGAAGTCATTGTTTGCCTTGAGGGCTATGAATACTCAGTTGGCTATGAATACTCAATTGTCTATGACTGACGATGGTTCAATTGTAGCCGAGTTGAGAGCGAAACCAATGTTTTTGCAAGAGATTTACGAAGCTCAAAAATGTGATAAAGAATTACAAGCTAAGATAACTCAGTGCGAGACGGGTATAGAATCAGACTTTCGGATTGGTTCAGACGGTTGTTTAATGTTTGAGGATAGAAATTGTGTACCCAAAGATGATGAGCTTATTCAGAAAATTTTGCACGAGGCACATAGCAGTTGTATGTCTATCCATCCAGGTAGTGTGAAAATGTATAATGACCTGAAGAAAATGTATTGGTGGTTGGGGATGAAAAGAGACATCTCCGAGTTTGTCTCTAAGTATCTAATTTGTCAACAAGTGAAAGTCGAACACCAAGCACTTTCGGGTTTACTTCAGCCCGTGATGGTTCTCGAGTGGAAATGGGACCGCATCACCATGGATTTTGTGTCTCGATTGTCGTTGACGCCAAAGAAGAAAGATGCAATGTGGGTTGTGGTTGATAGGCTAACTAAGTCGACTTGTTTTATACTGGTACGTACCGATTATCCATTTGAGAAATTGGTTGAATTGTATGTTTATGAAATTGTGAGACTTCATGGGATACCTTTATAGATCATTTCAAATAGAGATCTGAGGTTCACATCAAGGTTTTGGAAAATTTTGCAAGAAGCGTTGGGAATGAAACTGAATTTTAGTACTGCTTTCCATCCGCAAACTGACGGTCAGTCGGAAAGAGTAATTCAAATTCTTGAAGATATGCTGCAGTGTTGTGTTCTTGAGTTTCAAGGCAGTTGGGAAAGGTACTTACTGTTGGTAGAGTTTGCCTACAACAATAGCTATCAATTTAGTTTGAAAATTGTGCCTTATGAGGCTTTGTATGGGCGTAAGTGTCGAATGCCTTTGTATTGGATTGAACTCAATGAAAATCAGATACACTGGGTTGACCTAGTAAAAAAATAGAAGAAAAAGTAAAAGTGATTCGTGATTGTTTAAAGGCTGATTCGGATAGAAAAAATTCTTACGCGGACTTGAAACAGAAAGAGATTGGGTTTCAAGTTGGTGATAAGGTATTTTTATAAGTATCCCCGTGGAAGAAAGTCCTCAGATTTGGTAGGAAAGGCAAGTTAAGTCCACATTTTATTGGACCGTATGAGATTATCGAGAGGATAGGGCCGGTAGCTTATCATTTGGCTTTTCCATTTAAGTTGGAAAAGATTCATGATGTATTCCACATGTCTATGTTGCGTCGTTATCGATCAGACCCTTTGCATGTGATTGTGCCGACAAAGGTTGAAATTCAACCGGACATGACTTGTGGTGAAGAGCCGGTTAAGATTTTAGATCGGGAGGTCTAGAAATTGAGGAACAAAAGTATCGCTCTTGTGAAAGTACTGTGGCAAAGACATGGGGTAGAAGAGGATACATGGGAGCTCGAGGAAGCTATGAGAAACCAATACCCGAACCTTTTTACTGGTAATATTTTCCGGGACGAAAATCCTTAAGGGGGAGAATTGTAACAGCTTGATTTAGGGGCTAGTCGAAATAGCAGTTTCGAAACTACTAATCCGAGGTTGGAGAAAATTATTTTTAATAATTTTTTTATGTGTTATAACATGACTATATGAGTGCATGAAAATTTTGGTGAAGTAATTTTATTGATTTCATGCTTAATTTTTGAAAAATGACTAAATCGCATTAAGTGCAAAAGTTTTGTTCTAGTAGCTAAAGGTGTGATTAGCTATAGAATATTAAATTGGAGGTCCCTAATGTGCAATTAGGCCCTTAGTAATGTGATGGCTGGCCACATGGGACATGAAATTTAAGAAATTTCAAAATTGGTCAAAGTTGGTGGATTAGGTGACTTAATTGGAGAAATAGAATCAAATAAAAACAGAAAGCTTCATCTCTTTCATTCACACTTCTCTCCACTGAAAATATCAGCAAAATAGAGGTTTTGGAAGCTTGAAAATTCCAACACTCTTAATCCTTGCAAGTAAGTCATCTTGATGGTCATTTTTTATAATTTTTGTACTTTTGGAACCCTTGTAGCTTAAGCCAGCTATTGAGGGCACTATTTTGTGATAAACCGTAATTATAACATATTTTAATCCCACATTTAGCTTGCTTTTGGATGATTTATCCCTCGATTTATGTAAAAAGGTGCTCTTAATCCTTTCTTTTCATGTCTTATACCCTGGAAAGCACCCGAGGATGAAAATAACATAAAACGGGTATCACGAAATCCACACGGCCTGGCCCAAAGCCCATACGGCCGTGCCTTGTCGAGCATCTAGAACACGATCTCACCCCCGATTCACATGGCCGTGCCTCATTAAAGAAATCCGAACACGACCTGGCCACGATTCACACGGGCGTGTGCCATGGTCGTGTCCCTGACGCTGGAAAGAGCAATCTCATTCAGGAAATGATACTTGGAGGCAAAGAAACACATTCCAAAGCCTATTCAAACACCCAAGTAGGAATTCTACTTAAATTAGGATACTTAGGTATCAAGTAAGGCATCTCAAAGCCTATATAAACACCCAAAGGAGCAACTTGAAAGGGGAGTTCGGCAGAAG
This sequence comes from Gossypium australe, assembly GCA_005393395.2. NCBI lineage: Eukaryota > Viridiplantae > Streptophyta > Magnoliopsida > Malvales > Malvaceae > Gossypium > Gossypium australe. The sequence continues at coordinate 110,991,795 of CM016623.1, forward strand.
CCGGAAGGGCGGTTAGCGAGGCCAATGAGCCAAGCCGAGAAGGTCAGATTTGTGGGAATCACTCGAAGATAGCCAGTTGATCCATCCCAAGAAGCCGGAATTCTACTTAAGACGGCGGATTTCTCCTTCAATTCCTTCAGGGAGTTTTAGGGATTTCTTATGTTTTGTTTTATCTTTTCTCTTGAGATGTTTTCTTTATTTGTTATGAACTAAATCCTTCAGATACCTGAAGGGGATGAAACCTAGATGAATCTTGTTATTAATTTCTGAATTATATGATAAATACTTAGTTTGTTCTTAATTATGCAAGCTTAATCCAATTTTGATATGCTTAGGTGGAGGAGGAATAGACCCTGCTTAAGAGTAGATCTAGCATAATTAAGCGGAGTTGATCACACGCCTAGAGATAGGGTGACGAGATTTTGCCGGATTAGGGTGAAACCTAATATGGGAGTCCATAGATCGATTTACTGCTTTCTAGGGGGTTATTATTCGAGAAAGAGATTTCCGTTAATTAACCTAGGGTTAGACATTATTCGCTTCGAGAGAGGGTTTAATATACGTTAGAGAGTCTTACGGATCAAGCTAAGTAAATAAATTGTATGGTTCAGGGTAAAATAAAAAGTGAAGTCTAGGTGGATTCTTTCTGAGGGTATCGTCTTAATCAACTGAGTTTTTCCTAAAGTTATTTTCCCAATTCGTCCTTTTTGTCTTTGTGCATTTGGTTTAGTAATTAGTTTAGATTATATTAAAGCAACTTCACTTATTTTAGGCTAAATAATAAAAAGAAAGTTAGTATTAGTACTTTTAGTTCCTTTGGGTTCGATAATCCGGTCTTGCTTAAGCTATACTACTGTTCGATAGGTACACTTGCCTTCAATCATTATCAGAGTTAGTTTCCAGTTTTGATCATTCTCTTTATAAATTTTAAGACTCTGATTCTAGCGATCATTTTGCAAAATGCTTGAAAGTCTAGGGTTTTTCCATGAGAGCATTACTGTTGTATGCTAAAATTTTATGGAAGAAAATGAAACTTGGTTGTTTAATAAACAACTTTTGTGAAAGGAGTTTTCATGAAAACACCTAAAAATGACCTTTTTGTAAAGGTCGTAAAATAAGTGATAAATGTGTGAAATAATTGGTATTGTGAGTTGCTATAAGAGTAAGAAATGTTCAGCTAGACTTGTTAAAGAAGGAAATTTGATTCGAATCAATTTACGAGCCTAGGGGCAAAATTGTAATTTTGTGAAAGCATATAGGGAAAAACGGTAATTTTGCCAAAAAAGAAATTTTGAAATGTTTTGAATAATATGGTGTTTTAATAAGTGAATTTGTTATTATAGATCAAGAAAAACGGAGTACGAACTTAGACCGAGGGAAAACCAAGATAGGGGACAAAATCGAAATAGTCACCCAAATTTTTGTATATCGAGGTAAGTTGTATGTGAATAATACAACTCCATTGTTATTATGCATTCAACCATTGATATTGCATAATATGTTTGATTATTGCTATGAATATTGTTGACGTCTATTAAAACAGTGGAAAATGAGGAAATTCTTGGACGAACCTTTGAAATAGGAAAATCATAAGGATAAACACCGTGAATAAGTGATTGTTGGTGGGTTGTATGCGATACCACCATGGATATGTGGTTATTTGGTGGGCTATGTGCGATACCACCGTGTCATTTATTACGGTGGACTGTGTGCGAAGCCACTGTACTTCCAGTATTATTCCGAAGTATTCATAGAGAAACTTTAACTAAGTGAATTTACGTGTGATTATGTGATGACAAGTGCAGGGTATAAGTGCATGCAAATATGAGCAATGTTTATGATATGTATTTGGGATGTGGTGAGATTTGAAACGAGCACGAATTATGTTGTATGATTAGTAAGGATGGAAATGAGTAAGTTATGCCATTGATTATATGAGAAGTATATGCAAGCTTATAATATGTTATGAGTAAGATGTTGCAAGGTAATTGTTGTTGATTATTTGCGTACGACTTACTAAGCTTTATGCTTACCCCTTCTCTTTCCAACTTTTTTTAGTACCACAAGTTAGCTCGGGGATTAAAGAACGTTGGAGGCTCAATCACACTATCAATTGGAACACTTGGTATAATTAGATTTATCATTTTGAGTATGGCATGTATAGAGACTTAGTCTTTTGTCAAGTGTCATCTTGTTTTGGCCAAATGCGTTGGCTTATTTTGAAGATGAATTCATTTTGTATAAGGTCATGGATGATGTCTATTACTTATTAATGATATATGAAAATGATGATGTTTTTCATGAAAGTGTAAATTACATGGTGGAGTATTTGGTATATTGATGCATGCATGAGTAGGTTACCTGATGTGGATTATAATGGTGCAAGTAAGGGTGGCAAAAAGGGCTTGGTAAATAGCCTTGTTTATGTTTACACGGGTAGACACACTGGCGTGTGTCTAGGCCTTGCGCGACACACGTTCTACCCATGGACGTGTAGTTAGGCCATGTGTCCCCCTGCACCTTAAGATGGCAAAATAGGATGTCCAGTAGTAACCACACAGGCTGAGACACAGCCGTATGTCTCGACTGTGTGTAGGACACGGCCATAGGACATGGGTAAGTGCCCAGGCCGTATGAAGTCTGCACTTAAATTTAGGAATTTAATTCGCCACACGAGCTAAGGACACGGGCGTGTGCCTTAGCCGTGTGAAGTTGCTGATGTTAGAAACAAAATGTCAAGGTTTTTCACACGGGCCAAGACACGGGTGTGTCGAGGCCGTGTGAGGGACACGGGCCATAGACACGGACGTGTGTTAGGCCGTGTGAAGACCCCTGTAGGTTCGAATTGAGAAAGAAATCAATACAGGCTCAGGACACGGGCGTGTCTTTATATGCTTAGGTTGTGTGGGTTACACGGTCCTTCAACATGATCATGTTATCAGGTCACACGATCGTGTTGCCATTCCATACGGGCGTGTGCCCCTTTTTTTTAGTGACATTTTCCAAAGTTTTCTAAAGAACTCGGTTTGGACCCAAACCAATCCTAAGGTGTGTTTTGATCCTCGAGGGCTCTTATTAAGGTCTTTAAGATAAAGATTAACATAAATATTAACATAAATAATACAAAACATTATTCCAAAGTTTTCATTTAATATCAACATAAATATTAACAAATATTAACATAAATGTCATTTCAAACTTCATAAATTTCATATGACCATAAATGTCATTTAATATCAGCATAACACATATCAACATAAATGCCATTTAAGCTTCGTAAGCACAACTTAATCACATTCTTACCAATTGTTCATTATATACCGAAATATATTTTCTTTGAGTTTTTCGTACATACCTCTACCAACTCGTAACATAATCACTGTAATGCCCCAAATATTTGGGCCCAGATAAATTGGGCTTTGGGCTTTGGGTTTCAAAAATTTTTAAGTGAGCGAGAAAATGACAATTGGCATGTGGGCTTTGGGGTTTAATGAATTTGGAGTGTCTAGGTGTGTTGGAGATGTCCTGGGATCCAGTAAGGGTATAGGAAAAATTTTGGTTTTAGCCCAAGGGAACTGTGCATTCAGTTAGTAGGCCTTTTAAAAAAATGAAGAAGAAAAATGACACAAAAGAGCTTGTGCTGTAATGGCAAAATGGCGCCACTTAGAGAGTAGGGAGGTGGCATCATTAGTAGGCAAGGTAGTCCAAGGTTCGAGTGGTGGCATGATATTTTATTGTGGTATTTATTTTGCTGGCAGGACGGTTAGAGTTTGTATTACAGTGAAAGTCTGATGGATGAGAGGTTTGAAATGGTCATGGAAAGATTGTAAGAGCTTATCTTGGAGAAAATTTAAGATGGGATTGAGGAGTTATCAGGGAGAAAAGTTAGGAGCTGAGAAGTGTGAAGAGTTGGTGCCATTTTGGGAAGTGGGAAGTGTATAAATTTGGCTTAAGAGGGTAGATGAGTGCCGTTTTTGGGTCTTTTAGATTACGAATTTTCATTGTGGTTTTCGACACTTGGAGAGTTTTGCAAATAGGTTAGTCTTTCTTTTCTTTACCAAATATCCTGTAGTTACCCTCATACAAGCACATTTGATCTTTTTCTTTTCTTCTTGTTACCTTTTCCAAACCTTCTAAAGACGAATAATTCCACCCTCCCTTTGCCGAAATTCTTTTTGTGCCGTCACCATTTCTTCAACCTAGCCGATTCTTGGGTAAGTACTTTACTCTTTCAATTGATCTTGCTAGAACCGACTTCTCCTCTCCCTCACTCTCTCTAAATTGATTTTGGTAGGGGATTGATATCGAATCTCTGTTCTTCAGATCTCTGCTGAATTACTCTTTATGCATTTCGGAATTTGGGTAAGTATTCTTCACTTTTGGTTTTGAAGGTTGGCCGGATGGTCGTAAGTAATGTAAGGGTGACTTAAGATGGATATAAGTCACTTATGGTTCAGCTTTTAATAATTAAGATTGATGCAGATTTAGGAAGTACTTGTGATTAGTGGTCGAGGAAAAGCTATTAAGGCTTGGTGTTTCAAGTAAGGTTAAGGTGAGACTTCATTTTTTGGAAGAGTATTCGATAAGTATATGTGATTAATCATTGAGTGGCATCGTTTGTAGGATCGTGGCTAAGGAGATCGCAGCGCGTTTTGTTATCAGGTGTGTACATACACTATACACACACAAAGGATTGGGAAATCCAGAAATCCCAAAAGTTTGGCTTCAGTAGTCTTGGGTCGTGCTGTGGCCAACTGGGCCAAAATGGGCAAAATGGGCCCGCTGGGCCGTAGGCTCAAAATAGGCGAATTTGATGATTTGGTAATAGGTGATGAACCAGTCATGCTGGTTGCATGGCTTGGAATTGATTTGGACCAGATGGGCCATATAAATGTGATTTGGGCCTAATGGGCCATTCGAATGAGATTGGGCTTGGTGGGCCATATGAACGTATGTGAATTTGTTTGGGCTTTGTAGGGGGTCTTGGGCTTAGTATTTGGTAAATTGCTTAACCTTGCATAAAACTGTAATAATTAACTAATTGTGACCGTGGACAAGTCATAAGGTTAAGGTGTGGTAATGGGTATATGCATGTCTAGGATTGGATCTAGGGAGAGCTTGGTACTTAAGCAGTCTTAATGACTCACCTCCTCTTCTCTGGAATCCTACCTGGTGCATAGTATATGTTCACTTTAGCCAATGAGGACTTGATAACAGGCCAAGGTAAGTAATAGACCCATAACAATGAGAAATGACCGAAATGCCCCTAAGGGCGAAAATGACTAAAATGCCCCTATGTGTTGAATGTAAGATTTATGGATGTTACATGTACATTTGCTGCATTCATATGATATTCTGTTTAGGTTGCATATGGGTTGGGAATTATGGAACGGAGGAAGTATATAAGGATCCCATGGCTGCTTGACGACCGTGGATCCATCGATGGCTTTTTAAGCCCATTATATGATTAGTAGCTTTGCTGCAACGTTAGGTAGTACCGCAACCGGGCTACCCTTGAAGTGTATCGAATAGGTGGGTCGATTTAGAAATCCCCACAGAAGTGTTTCAGTTGGACGGAGACGAAGTGTACCGGATGGATTATTTGGGGAGGGTTTGCACTGCACTGCATGTATGATATTACTATGTTAATAATATGATATGTATGCTATTTGTTTGACGAGGGTTGTACACACTGAGTTTTCGAAAACTTACTCCTTCTTTTATTTTTCTCAGGTGATCCACAATAGGCGGTTAGACGGATGGAGGGACTCAGAGGTGGCCAACTAGCAAGACGATTAGACCTGTTATTCCTAATATCTAAATTCTAGATTTTAAGTTATTTTATTTTGGATTGTAATTAGGTTTTCCCTCTAGTTATTGTTCATTACTTCCACTATGCATTGAAATTTTGAAACGGAACCTGGATTTATTTCTTTTAAGCATATTTCAAGTTTTTGAAAATAATTGTGTTTTAAGAACGAGCTTCCGCTGTCAAAGGGATTTTTTTTACATAGTAACAAGGAAATGGTTTTTGGATACACCTCGTTTTGAAAGCAAACTGTAACACCCCTTACCCGAAACCTTTGCCGGAGTCGAGTATGTGGCATTACTAGACTTGACTACTAATTTGGGGCATAAAAATTTAAAGCTGTCCAACTGCGTCATGATGACTAAATTGACCATAACTCGAGTTACAAAACTTGAAATTTAGATATGTAAATTTTTCTTGAAACTAGACTCATATAGCTTTTTACCATAATTTTTCCAGAATTTTTCATATGGCCAATTAGTACAGTTTATTCATCAAAGTTACCCCTATTTCACTGTTTGATAATTCTGACCTATCTTTACAAAACTATAGTTATCTCATTGTACAAAATTTCAATAATGTTCATGTTTATTCCAATCAAAAATAGACTCATTAAGGATTCTAAACATATAAACCATGCTCCATAATTATTTTTGTACAATGTTTAACAATTTTTCCAAAACAGAACAGGGACTCACGAACTCATTCAGGACAAGTCTCACTAAAACTTAAATATCTCATAACATATAATTCCTTTGCCTACTCTGTTTCTTTCATATAAAAATAGACACAATAATATTTAATTCTATATCTTATTCACTTTCTAATTCAATGTATCCTATTTTTGGTGATTTTTCAAAATTACATCACTGCTGCTAACTAAAAACTATTTCGTTGCAAAAATACGATTAACTAGATATTAACCTCCTTACTCAATTTTTATTTAAACTCTATACCTTAGCCATACATACTATATATATCAAAAATAAATCCCATATGTAATTTAGGCCATGATCAAATTTAAAACATCCATTTACATTACGAGCAAGCTATAAAAATTTCAAAATATAGCAACGATACATAACCAAGAAAATAGCCATGTTCGCACGGCTATATTCATATACAAAATTAAACATCATATGTTTCAATACTTAGCCTAACCTATACATGCCTTCAAAATCATAACCAAAATTTAAGATACCAAAAAGGAGGCGATAGTGTGGGTGACTTTCTTGACGATCCCTCTCGAGCTCGTAGCTTAATCAAAATCTATAAAACAAAGGAGAACATTTCACACTAGTAAGCTTACTAGCTTAGTAAGTCCTAAATTCATGATAATACAACATTTAAACATTATACATTTAAATTGAAATAATTCAACTTGTACGTTTGTACTCACCTTTACTTTCAAACTGTCAATTTCATACCTATATAACGTATAAAATTTATAGAATAATTTCTTTTTAACCGAATGCTTATAAACAAAATATTTACTCATAATCCAACCTTCCACAACCAAAATGTCCTCATGTAACCATATGTAGAAACATTCATATACTTAAAGTTCAATTTTTTTTTTTTTTTATAATATAGCATCAAATACACAACAATCCATGTGGCCGAATATACCTAGTATTGTATCCACATATTAGAAGACTAAAGCCACAATATTCATATCATTCATTAGTAAAACCGAGAACACATATTATAACCATATTTATATGTATATAAATTTCATTTGTAACACATACAATTTGTAATAGATAACTAAATTACTTGCTTACCTTACTTTGAATATGTAAGAAGTTAATTCCTACTTGACATGCTTACCTGAGCCATTAACTCAATAAATTAGCTTTAATTCGCCTTGAACACAAATTCGGTTCCTCTTTTGTATAACACATCACCGGCATCAAGCCTGCTAGGCGTAAAAGCCCGATAAGTAACACCGGCACAAGGCCTGCTAGGCGTAAAAGCCCGAGTCATACCAATACAGTTAAACATCCCAACACACTTCATAACTATTTTATACATATGTCCAATTTAATTGGGCTCGCTCACATTAAACCAACAAAACCATTATATCCTTAGACAATCCAACAATTCACATCACATAACCAACTTTAATCATCAACCTAGTATACCTATATACATTCGGCCGACATATAATATAAAAGCCAAATCGTCAATTTCAATACAACCATAATCCTTCTCTATTTATTTCCATATATACAATCTCCAAATATAAATATACATATATGCGCATACCTATATTAAACCCAAAATAAATTAAACTTACATATTCGTATATATATATATATATATATATATACATATCATTAGCTCATTCAACTTATGATTAATAATATGGATAAAAGAAAATTTAATTTCTCCAATTGCTTATAACTTACATCGGAAGCCGATAATTTGAATTAAATATATATAAATCCTCATTTTCAATTTCCAGCATCAATTACAATCCATTTTCACTTATACTATACCTTGATACATATACAATTATTTAATCCACCCAATTAGTTCAAGCTTACATATATAAATATGCATTTTAATCTCATTTCGAATATAATAAAATATTCCCCATACCACATTCGGCTTTATACAATTAAGTCTATTATTTCACTTTAGCATATACAATTAAATATTGAATAAAATTTGTATCAATCCAATTGCTTACAAACTTACCTCGAAAGTCGATGAATAAAGCTTCCCGATTACTCGTTCAATTTCGCCTTCCCCCGATCTAAACTCTTTTCTTCATGATCTTGATCTTAATATATTCCAATCAACTCCTTCATCACTTTTTCTCATTAAATTGATCCTTAAACACATAATTTAATAAGTTACGAATTTACCCCTGACTTTTACAATGTTTACAAATAAGTCCTTATAGTTCAAAACACAAAATATCTAGAATTTGACCATATCAATTAAGGGCCGAATATTTATAGCCCTCCCAACAGCTCAATTGTTCCATTTTTTTTATTTAGTCCCTCCAAAATTCTTCTTTTTTTTTTACAAAATCACCCTTATACCAAAATCTATCAAAAGTTCTAAAGGAAATCTTATTAATCTAACTTATATATAACATATACTATCATTAATCATACAAACACCCAAATTTCGTCCATGGCAACACTTTAAACATAGAACCAAAATAAAAATTCGAATATGGGCTAGCAAATATACATGTCAACCACTTAAAAATGTTAAAATTTACAAAAATTAAGCTTAATCACTAACCTTATTAGAACATGCAAAATGCCGAAAATGTGGAGAGCTTGAATCCTTCCTTTCTCCTTTTATTTTCGGTGATATCAAAATGAAGATGATGATGGGGAAAGAGAGAATGAATTTAAAACACATTTCTTTTATTTTCTAAAATAAACACTTATTATAATATACTTAAACTAAAATAATGCACCCATTATACATATAAAATTGTTTCTCCTAACATGCTTGCCGTCCACATCATGAGATTTGGGTTAATTGACATGCAAATTCATTCTTTCAAACAACACTTCAATTAAACCCCTTTAATTTAATGAATGCTACTTTTTACCACTTATGTAATTTGGTCTTTTTTCTTAAATTAAACATACCAACAGTCAAATAACTTCACGAAATTTTAACACATGCTCAATCATACATATTTAACACGAAAAATAATATTAATTTATTTTTCCGACTAGAACTCGTGGTCCCGAAATCACATTTCTGATCAGGCTAAAATCGAGTTGTTCCCAAGTGGGATTTTATTATAATTTAGTACTAAATTATAAAACAATTATAATATAATCTTTAACATATAAAATAATACTTAAAAACATGTTATAGGACCACATTGCCGTCCACTATGACTTAAAATGGTTATATTACCCTTTAAGGACTTCACTAAAATAAAGCCACATCGATCTAACCATAAATCAAATTAAAAGGCCACTTTTACCCGTTACGCGATTTAGCCCTTTTTAACTAATTGAGCACACAAACATTTAAATTTTTATACGAAACTTTCACACCCATTAATTCACATATAACTGACTCAAATTATAATATTAAAATATTTCTCGGACTCGGATTCATGGTCCCGAAACCACTGTTCCGATTTGGGTCAAATTTGGACTGTTACACAAACTGGATTTTATTTAACTTTTCTTTAGAAGGGTTTTCAATGAAAACAAGGTTTTCGCAAAAACACTTCAATGTGACATACCAGACTCGGGCCTAACTTCTAGGCCGGGTTTGGGGTGTTACATTTAGTGGTATTAGAGCACGATTGCAAAGCTCGGGCTGTGAAATAGGCCTTATTACTTGGGTTTTAAAAAAACCTATTTTTGGATTGGATCGAAATATTTTGAAAATTTTTGTGATGTGGCACACCGAATATCCGACGTCGAACCAAGTATGTTCTCTTATTATTAAGCTTGTTTAATTTGATATACTATAGATAGTTAGTGGGCTACCTTAGATGATTATACTAAAGCTTTTTAGTTAGAGTGAAACTAAAGCCCGTAAGAACTTGAAACTGTAGAGGGTTTACAAAAACAACCTCTTTACTTAATACTATCAGAAAACATCGGCTTAATTACTAAAACAACTAAAATTTCATAAAATTCCTAATTCAGATAATACGAGAATAAACGATGAGTGCTAGAAGAGGTGTAAGAGGTCGCGATAGAGGTCGTGGAAGCGTTAGGGTTGGGTCATCAGCATCGGGCCACACATCTGCTAAGGAGGCACCAACTTTACCAGAGCATGAGATGGTCTAGGGGACAGAGGTCAGAGTGAGCCCACCAACCTCAGGTAGCAGTAACCCGAAATTCGTTACTGATGTGCTGACGTAGCTAGTAAGGGAGATACTGGAGGAGGTTAAAGAAACTGGTGAATCACTTCGGGTTAGGTGCGTGGACTGTAAGAAAAAAAGAGATCGCAGTTCTCTAGGGCTGCAGTCTCGTTCTGTGAGGAACGTTAAGGTACGTCCAAACTTTCTGGCTTGCGAATATTGCAGATGGCTTCATCTGGGTGAATGCTAGAGGAAGTCAGGAGCGTGTTTCAGATGCGGGTTTGAGGAGCATCAAGCTCGGGAGTGTTCAATCACCATTAAGTCGGGTATGTTTTGTGTGGATGCGATATTTTGGTTATAGAAACTGTATGCGTGCAATGTTTATCTACTCTAGTGGGTAGGTTTTTTTGGGGGTAAGTGTAAAGGGTTCAATTAGAGTTAAAGTGTGTTAGTGTTATTAAAATCAGAGTGCGCAGCGGAAATATAGTGGTGTGACTTGAGCGGTGCGATTAATAGTTACTTTAAAATTTCGAGGACGAAATTTCTTTAAGGGGGTAGAGTTGTAACGCCCCGAATTTTTGGGCCTAGATGAATTGGGATTTGGGCTTTGGGTCTAAAAAATTTTTAAGTGAGCGAGAAAATGACAATTGGCATGTGGGCTTTGGGGGTTAATGAATTTGGAGTGTCTAGGGGTGTTGGATGTAACATCCCCAAACCCGGCCCATTCACTACGACCGAATTTGGTTATGTTAGTGAAAATATTTTTCTTTACTTAGAACTTAAAACATGAAAATTTACTATCTTTTGAAACCAGGTTCTTTTGAAAACATAACCAAAACTTAAAGGTGATAAATTGTCTAAGTCAACTTTAGTGAATATATAAAGCCCATTTGGAAATTAAGTTGTTGGAATAAATTTGTCTTTAATATAAACCAACCATAATTTAAAATAATAATGAAATAGTTCCCAAAAATAAATAAAAGTAAAAAGGCCCTTATTACATCCATATTTAAAAGATCAAGTACTCAATATAAATAAACTTAAAATATTTAAATTCTTCTTTCTGCATGGGCCACCATGTGTCCTTTCCGATCCCGGTCCAATCTCATGAATCACCTGAAATGTTAGGAAAATAATTGGGTGAGTCCACAGACTCAGTGCATAACCACAACACATATTTCCATCCGTATGGGCTTGGCCCATACCCACACAGCCATCGAAACAAATCATGCAAGAATGCATCTCAGCCCAACCCACTATCCAACCGTGACACCAACCTTAGCAGACTCCCTGCCTAAGGCCGTGGCTAACCCACCACTGATCACATCGTGATCCATAAATCTTACCTCAGCAAACCCGCTGCTCGAGGCCGTGGCTGAGCCACCGATCAACCAAAGTGATCCAACAACATAATCTATCTACGGTGATGCACATAGCCATCGACCGCCGAGATGGGCACCAAGCCAACATCTCCCTTGAGGTAGCACAAAGCTAGCCTTCAAGCGCTACTGTAGCCTGAGCTAACAGTAGACCACGTACATCCTGTGTACACTTCCTCCTTCATCGAATCAAGCCCCACCTCATACAAGTATGTAGATGCCACATGTTACGTCATCATATCATATAAGTATATAAATATATACATACATAAATATTCATCACAAATAATCTTACCATCACCAGTTCTCATCACTTAAGCCATTATAATCGGCTTCCACACATAACACTTATGTTTAAAAGCTAGCAAGCAAACCGAGAAATAGTGTGATGGTTACGCACCTTCTAGCACAAACAATCAAAACCCGAAATGCTACTTAATGCCTCTGCAAAAGCTGACTAAACGAATCCCGCAAAGATCTCCTGCGTTAGGCTCTCCTCCCCTACAAACGGCCTTGGCATCAAATACTTAACCATTTTAGACTTAAACGAAATACCAAAAACATAGCTTACCAAAAACCTAACCCCTAAAAACAGGGTGTTACAATTCTACCCTCCTTAAAATAATTTCGTCCTCGAAATTACTTGTCTAAACTAACAGTCCAGTTCCTCCCACTACGCTATGGCTGCGCACTCTGATCTTAAAGAGCTAACATACTTTTAGGCACAAATTCTAACATGCTCAAGGTTCCACATACTGACATCCTGCCTCCACCACGTCCTCGAGTACTGCGACCACGCCCCCTAGAACTCATATCTAGCGCCTCGATTTAGTCTGATTAAAAAGTTTTATGCATTAGAAATTCTTGTTCACTGTTTTATCCACGAGCAATTTTATGCAATAAAGTTTCCGAGAGTAGTTCTTTCGATCAATCAAAGTTTCATTCCCTACCCAGGGGTAATTCCGTCATTTTTCCTAAAGAGGTATATCGGTAGTAACTCAGGGACAATTTGAAAATAATTTTCCAATTCGAAGACATTTCAAAATTTACAAATCTCAGGAGTCATCTTGATAATTTTGTTTTTCAAACAAAGTGTGTTGCAAAAATTTCAGGAAATAGGGTTATTTTTGTAATTTTGGAAATCATGGGCATTTTCGTAAATTCTCCAAATCGTAATTTCACAATATTTCACAAAATAGGATTTTCTGATATTTGCTATAATAGGAATATTTCAGTAAAAGTCGAGAGAAATCTGAGAATTTAGAAACCAAGGGCGTTTTGGTAATTTTATCAACCAGGGGTATTATCGTAAATTTCCCCAAACCAGAGTATCTTAATATGTAAAACTCGAGATTTTGGTATTTTGTAAAGTAAAACCATTTTAACAAAAGTTGAGGGTAGTACGGTAATTTTACAATACAGGGGCATTTTTGTAATTTTGCCACTAGGGCATTTTGGGAAATTTTGTAAATCGAGACAACTTTTTTTCAAAATCTGATTTAGAGTTTTTTACAAACCAAAGGGGTAAAGTTGGAAAAAAAATTTTAAAACAGAAAGTTTTTAAAAAAAAACAGCAAGGCTAGTTCCCTTTCGGGTTTTAATAATCGGTTTAGCCTATGAACAAGTCCTCTTGGTTAAGGTGAACCAAAGCTACGCACCAGGTAGGATTCCTGCGAAGAGGAGGTGAGTCACGAGGACTGCTTAAGTACCAAGCTCTTCTGGATCCAATCCTAGACATGCGTACCAAGGTTACCACACCTTAACTCGGCGACTTACTTCACAGGTTTGTTTATTAGGCACTTTAAATCTTATGCACGTGTTTGAGTAGTCTAGTCCTAGGGTCCAACAGATCCTATTATTCTATTCTACGAGCCCAAACTAAGCCCAAATCAAAGCCCATAATAAATCACACAAACAAAAACACTTCAAGAGCTAGAAGTACTTACCTGGTGGACTTCGGGCCGGAGACACAGGTGCCATGCCAGAATAACCTGAAAACTTTTTATAAAAGCCCATTTTTTCCAAATAGTCCATTTTGAAACTTGTTTCGGGCCCAAAAACCCTCAAAGCCGAGTTTTGAACCGAGCTCTGATACCAAAATGTAACATCCCCAAACCCGGCCCATTCACTACGACCGAATCTGGTTATGTTAGTGCGAAAAGACAGTTGAAAAACTTTTGCCTTGGAATAAACATGGAAATATTCTAACTTTTGAGTATAGTGTTTATTGGGAAAAGTATAAGTAAATCTTTTGTCGTTATAAAATATTATAAAAAACCCAAAATTAAACTTTAGCATATAAGCATGCTGTTTAAAATGAAATCATCCTTCACAAAGTATTTGATTTAAACAAACCATATTAAAATTAATAATAAAGTAATTCCTAAAATAAATGAACAACAAAAAGGCCTTAGTGGCGCCCATCCTGCCACTCCACCAGCTCCTTTCTTGTGACATAAACTCCCAAATAATTCTCTTAAGACACCCCTCGCCAAGCTCCCCTTTTAACCCCTAAAACTAAAAATTTTCCAAAGCGTCCTACCTCCACCTAGGGTTCTCAGGACCTCTAAAACTTACCCAACCACACCCTAGAGTGTGCCAACACCTGAGCTAAGCACCAAAAACCTAACCCCTAAAAACAGGGTGTTACATTGGAGATGTCCTGGGATCCAGTAAGGGTATAGGAAAAATTTTGGTTTTAGCCCAAGGGAACTGTGACTTCAGTTAGTAGGCCTTTTGAAAAATGAAGAAGAAAAATGACACAAAACAGCTTGTGGTGTAATGGTAAAGTGGCGCCATTTAGGGAGCAGGGAGGTGGCGTCATTAGCAGGCAAGGGAGTCCAAGGTTCAGGTAGTGGCATGGTATTTTATTGGGGTATTTTTTTGTTGTCAGGACGACTAGAGTTTGTGTTGCTGTGAAAGTCTGATGGATGAGAGGTTTGAAATGATCATGGAGAGATTGTAGGAGCTTATCTTGGAGAAAATTTAGGATGAAATTGAGGAGTTATCAGGGAGAAAAGTTTGGAGCTGAGAAGTGTGAAGAGTTGGTGCCGTTTTGGGAAGTGGAAAGTGTATAAATTCGGCTTAGGAGGGTAGATGAGTGCCGTTTTGGGTCTTTTAGGGGTTATTACGAATTTTCATTGTAGTTTTCGGCACTTGCAGAGTTTTGCAAATAGGTCAGTCTATCTTTTCTTTACCAAATATCCTGTAGTTACCCTTACACAAGCACATTTGATCTCTTTCTTTTCTTCTTGTTACCTTTTCCAAACCCTCTAAAGTCGTATAATTCCACCCTCCCTTTGTCGAAATTCTTTTTGTGTCGTCACCATTTCTTCAACCTAGTCGATTCTTGGGTAAGTACTTTACTCTTTCAATTGATCTTGCTAGAACCGACTTCTTCTCTCCTTCACTCTCTCTAAGTCAATTTTTGTAGGGGATTGATATCGAATATCTATTCTTCAGATCTCTGCCGAATTACTCTTTATGCATTTCGGGATTTGGGTAAGAATTCTTCACTTTTGGTTTTGAAGGTTGGCCGAATGGTCGTAAGTAATGTAAGGGTGACTTAGGATGGATATAAGTCACTTATGGTTCAGTTTTTAATAATTAAGATTGATGCAGATTTAGAAAGTACTCGTGATTAGTGATCGAGGAAAAGCTATTAAGGCTTGGTGTTTCAAGTGAGGTTAAGGTGAGAATTCGGCTTTTGGTAAAGTATTCGATAAGTATATGTGATTAAACATTAAGTGACATCGTTTGTAGGATCGTGGCTAAGGAGATTGCAGCGCTTTTTGTTATTAGGTGTGTACATACACTACACACACACAAAGGATTAGGAAATCTCGAAATCCCAAAAGTTTGGCTTCGGTAGTCTTGCGAGTGTGCGAACAGTCGTATGAAGAAAATGGAATCGATAACAGAGACCCCATGAGCGATCCCATGGACTTGGGTCGTGTTGTGGCCAACTGGGCCAGAATGGGCAAAATGGGCCCGATGGGCCGTAGGCTCAAAATAGACGAATTTGATGATTTGGTAATAAGTGATGAACTAGTCATGCTGGTTGCATGGCTTGGAATTGATTTGGGCCAGATGGTCCATATGAATGTGATTTGGGCCAGATGGGCCATATGATGTGATTTGGGCCTAATGGGCCATACGAATGAGATTGGGCATGGTGGGCCATATGAACGTATGTAAATTTGTTTGGGCTTTGTAAGGGGTCTTGGGCTTAGTATTTGGTAAATTGCTTAACCTTGCATAAAACTTTAATAATTAACTAATTGTGACCGTGGACAAGTCATAAGGTTAAGGTGTGGCGATGGGTATATGCATGTCTAGGATTGGATCTAGGGAGAGCTTGATACTTAAGCGGTCTTAATGACTCACCTCCTCTTCTCTGGAATCCTACCTGGTGCATAGTATCTGTTCACTTTAGCTAACGAGGACTTGATAACGGGCCAAGGTAAGTAATAGACCCATAACAATGAGAAATGACCGAAATGCCCTTAAGGCCGAAAATGAATAAAATGCCATTATATGTTGAATGTAAGATTTATGGATGTTACATGTACATTTGTTGCATTCATATGATATTCTGTTTAGGTTGCATATGGGTTGGGAATTATGGAACGGAGGAAGTATATGAGGATCATATGGTTGCTTGAAGATCGTGGATCCACTGATGGCTTTTTAAGCCCATTATATGATTAGTAGCTTTGCTGCAACATTAGGTAGTACCGCAACCGGGCTACCCTTGAAGTGTATCGGATGGGTGGGTCGATTTAGAAATCCCCACGGAAGTGTTTCGGTTGGACGGAGACGAAGTGTACCGGATGGATTATTTGGGGAGGGTTTGCACAGCATTGCATGTATGATATTGCTGTGTTAATAATATGATATGTATGCTATTTGTTTGATGAGGGTTGTAGACACTGAGTTTTCGAAAACTCACTCCGTCTTTTGTTTTTCTCAAGTGATCCTCTGTAGGTGGTTCGACGAATGGAGGGACTCAGAGGTGGCCAACTAGCAAGGCGAATAGACCTGTTATTCTTAATATCTAAATTCTAGATCTTAAGTTATTTATTTTAAGTTATTTTATTTCGGATTGTAATTAGGTTTTTCCTCTAGTTATTGTTCCATTACTTCGACTATGCATTGAAATTTTGAAACGAAACTTGGATTTATTTCTTTTAAGCATATTTCAAGTTCTTGAAAATAATTGTGTTCTAAGAACGAGCTTCCGCTGTCAAAGTGATTTTTTTTACATAGTAACAAGAAAATGGTTTTTGGATACACCTTGTTTTGAAAGCAAACTGGATTTTACTTAACTTTTCTTTAGAAGGGTTTTTAATGAAAACAAGGTTTTCGCAAAAAAAACTTCAATGTGACATACCGGACTCGGGCCTAACTTCTAGGCTGGGTTTGGGGTGTTACAATCACGTACTTTCTCATCTTCATCATACCCGTTGAACATTTTGTCAACATTTTTCGTTGAACATTTTGTGAACATTTCCCGTTGAACCATTTGGAATTTTAAAGGATACTTGGGAATCTCGTACACAAAGTACCGTATCAATGCCATATCCCAAATATGGTCTTAGATGTAATCTTGTATCGATGCCAATATCCCAGCTATGGTCCTATACGAAGTCTCATATCGATGTCATATCCCAAATATGGTCTTACACGTAATCTCAGTAACCCTAATGTCTCGACATTTGTGTCCTATTTATTCCCAAGGTTCAACAGGGATTTACTCGCTTGTCGAAACTTTGTCAATTTCATCCATAGAGTCAATCATACAATTCATGCAATACAAAACATTATAAATACAATTATAACATTGCATTATTTACATACAAACTTACCTCGAAACAAAAGTAGCGGAAATGGACCTAATCGTCAAACACTTTGGTTTTCCCTCGATCTAGACCTGAACTTCGTTTTTCTTGATCTATAATACCAAATTCATCTCATTTAATCATCACATTATTCATTTTAGCCCAAAAGTTATATTATGGAAAAATTACATTTTTGCCCCTAAACTTTTGACATTTTACAATTTAGTCCCTAAGCTCGTAAAATGATTTTCATTCAATTTCTTCAAAACCCAAGCCTAGACAAACCATTTTCATACTCATAACAGCCCACATTTCTCATTTATTCACATTTTTCTACTCATTTTATAACTTTTACAAATAAGTCATTTTTGACATTTTTACCGAAAATCACTTAGCAAAAGTCATTTTACAAACAACAAACATGCATTTTCTACCATCAAACATCAAAATACACACATATTAAACATGATTCAAACTCTATACCGTGATCATATCTTAAATTAGTTGTAGAAATAGATATATCGAGTGACAACGACTTCAAAAATGTAAAGAGCATTAAAAACGGGGCAAGAACGGACTTACAATCGAGCTTGAGAGCTTGAAAAACCCTAGCCATGGTGTCTCCTTGTAAAATTCGTCCATGGGGAAGAAGATGGACAAATTTTGACTTTATTTTGGCTATTTAAGATATTTTAATTACCAAATTACTAAAATGCCCTTAATGAAAAACTTTAGAAACATACCAAACCATATCCATTTTTTTCCACCAACTGAACCAATGGTTTAATTACCATTTAAGGACCTCTAATTTAAATTCTCATAGCAATTAGACACCTTTAACATATAGAATTCAATTTTTTTCACTTTTTCCAATTTAGTCCTTTTAACTAAATTGAGTGCTCAAACGACAAAATTTTCGAACGAAATTTTTCATGCAATTGTTCCATTAAACTGTAGACCATAAAAATATAATAAAGATGAATTTTTCTTTGTCAAATCTGTGGTCCCGAAACCACTGTTCTGACTATACTCAAAATCGGGCTGTTACAACTCTTCCCCCCTTTAGGGATTTTCGTCCCCGAAAATCTTACCGGAATATAAATTCGATTTCCATTTAAACTCCTCTATCTCTGACACTGCTAAAGAACCCTCACTAAGGTTATGCTTTTATTTCCCAACTTTTTGATCTCTCGTGTCAAAATTTCGATCGATTCTTCGTTATACAACATATTGACTGAATCTTAATCCTTATAGGAGAATTCATACTTAAAAAGTCCAATCGATACCATCGCAACATAGATTCATAAAACACATTTTGAATCTTTTTCCAAGGTAATACTTTCGGAAGCATGCTATCGCTGAACAGAAATTTAATTTCCTCATGTTTCAAATTCACATACGTTTTCTGACAATTTGAATTGAATTCTAAATTGCCACGAATCACTTTTACTTTCTGTACTATTTTTGATCGGATAGTCTTTGTGTAACACCCTAAATTTGGGCCTAGAAGAATTGGGCCTATTGGGCTTTTGGTCTCATAAAATTTTTAAGTGAGTAAGAATATGATAAATGACATAACGGCTTTAAAGGTTTAATGAATTTGGAGTGTCTAGGTGTGTTGGAGAAGCTTTGGGTTCGAGTTTTGTGGTGGAGGATTCTTAATTTATTAATTAAGGAATCAGGGTTGTGAGTAGAGGGCCTTTAAATAAAAATAAGTGAAAAATGGCACAAGGAAGCCAGTGGTGAAGTGGCTAAGTGATGCCACTAAGGTGTAGAGAGGTGGCGACATATGCATGCAGGAAGGTCTGAGGTTCGAGTGCTAGCTTAGCTTTATTTTGGAGTTTAATTTTAGGCTTCTAGAAGGCTAGAAGTGACGTGTAGAGGGACTCTAAGGAGAAGTGATCAGTAGAGAGAATTTAGGAGAAGGATAAGGGAGATATCATGGAGAAAAATTAGGAGATGAGCAGTGGATGAAGTGGTGCCGAATTGGACTTTAGGGGTGGCTAAGTTTCGGCTATAGGCTATATAAATGTGTGTGTGCCGAATCTGGGGTCCTAGGTAATGCCGTATTTTCCATTCTTTTTCTTTTCTTTGCGAAAACCTTATTTTTCCACAACTGAAAATACCTTGCCTTGTTGCCGAAATCTCCTATAGTCGAATCCCTTTTTGCCAAATTCTCTCATAGTCAAACTCTTTTATTGCCGAAGTACCATCATCTTCTCTTGTCAAAATCCCTATTAGTGCCGAATCTTCATTGTTTTCCTCCATCACAAATCGATTGTTATCTACTCTCAGTCAAGGTTAAGAGCCGAATCTCATTCAGTAGCTATCTAGGTTGAAGGATCTAAGGTTGGATTCGGTAAGTATTCTGTTAACCCCCTTAGTGCGTTTTTTAAAAGTCGAAGGGCTATCTAACTTCTCATTGTCGTTAATCTTGTATTAACAAGGGTAAGGTTCAGGGATCGCAAGTGTGGTAAGGATCGTAGCAAAGTGTAAGTGTACTCAACTCGATTATGGTTTAAGTAAATGACCGAATGTGAGTATGATCTATAGGGGTGACTTGAGTGGACTATGAGTCACTCGAAGTTTGATGGTGTATGTATGACTGCAAATCTAGGGAATACTCAAGAATAGTAGCTAAGGAAGGGCTACTAGAACCGGTGGCACATAGTAAGGATACAGTAAGGCTTTGGCTTTTGGTAAATATTTTGATTAAGTATGGGTGATTGATTGAAGGTTGGTTGGTTGTAGGTTCAAAACCAAGGATAGTATAGCACGTCGCAGTAACCAGGTGTGTACAAATACTACACATACATGATATCAGCGATGTCGAAAAGTCGAAAAGCCGAAAGTGGCTAAATGGGCCCAGTGGGCCTTGAGGCTAAGTTTGATGAAATTGATTTATTTGGTTATATGAATTAAGTTAGTCATGCATGTTACATGATCTGGAATTGTTTTGGGCCTAATAGGCCATATGAATGAGATCTGGGCCTAATGGGCCATAAGGATGTGATTTGGGCATAATGGGCTATATGAACGTGAATGGGCATTATGGGCTTTATGGGGATGTAGACAAGTATGCTTGGGTTTAATGGACTTTAGGCCTAGTTCTGAACAACTCCTAAACCGCATAAGACTTAATCTAATAATTAAACATGTTCGTGGACAAGTCGTTGGGTTAGAGTGTGGCAACGGACATATGCATGTCTAGGATTGGGTCTAGGGAGAGTTTGGTACTGAAGCGGTCCCAATGGCCCACCTCCTCTTCTCTGGAATCCTACCTGGCGCGCAGTGTCTGTTCACTTTAGCCGCAAAGACTTGTTAATGGGCCAAATTTCATAACTAAAACCCGAGAGGGACCAAAATACCCCTAATTTGAAAATTACCAAAATACCCTTAGTTTGAAAATTACCAAAATATCCTTAGATTTGTAAAATTACTAAAATATCTCTGATTTGTAAAATTACTAAAACATCCCTGATTTGCAAAATTACTAAAATACCCCTGATTTGTAAAATTACCAGAATACCCTTGATTTGCGAAATTACCAAAATATCCTTAATTTATAAAATTTCCAAAATACCCCTATTTTGCAAAATTACCTAAATATCCCTGTAGGGCAGAATTATGAAAATACCCTTGGGTAGTGAAATGACTAAAATACCCCTAAGTGCTTAATGTGTGAAATTGTGTATGTTGCATTCATGAAATATATGTTGCATTTGGGTGCTCTTTCGGGATCCATAGCTATACAAAAATCACATTTTATACGTCAGGATTCATCACACTATCACTATCCAGATATATGGCATGTATAGCTAGACTCTGACACGCTATGTTAGTCCGAGAATCGACTAAACCGTAGCTCTGATACCAACCAAATGTAACACCCCTATCCCGTGTCCATCGTCAGATTAGGGTTAGGAGTGTTATCGGGCAATTCAAAAAGCATTTACAGAAATTCATACATTCATTTATCATTCTCAAGCATAATGTCCCTTAAATAAGTCCTCGAGACCTTAAGCATGCTTATAAATCGAGTCGGGACTCAATCAAAACACATACAAATTTCATGGAAAATTAAAACTTTTCTAGAATACAGGGGATACACGCCCGTGGGAGGAGACCGTGTGCCCTCCACTACAGCTGGACACCCCCGTGTGTCCTCCCCTTGGTCTATTCTAACTACCCTCCCACGGTGGACTATCCTGACTTGGTCCCCACGGTCACAACACGCCCGTGTGCCCTGACCGTGGTCGAACCTGCCAAAACCAACACGATTATCCAACACCCCCGTGCCAAGGCCGTGTACTATTAGGCCATATTCTGACTTCCTTACACGGTCACTAGGCACGCCCGTGCCAAGGCCGTGTACTATTAGGCCGTGTGCTCTTAAGCTAGCTACTGACTTGGCCCCACAGTCTCTAGGCACGCCCGTGTGCCATGGCCGTGTTACATTATAGGTCATTTGTAAGGCCAATATACCACACTTTTGGGTCTCACCTACAAGCAATACATATCAAAACATATTATGCATATATGGCATCCAAAAACATACTAAGTTGACTAATCAATCTATACATTCAACACTCATTTCATTCATGCCAACTTTTAAGACAAAACATATATATAACTAATGCATATTTCATTCATATACCTTCCCAAAACTTGACCATTTCATGGGCATTAAACCATACCAAAATAACTAAACATAGCACATTCATCAAAGCATAATATGAACCAATAATTTGCCACATCACATGACCAAGTCTATACATCAACTTGTCTCAAAAGCTAGAATATACATGCCATATCTAAATATATACATTTTCCAAAGTGTACCAAAAGGATTTT
The DNA here is from genome assembly GCA_005393395.2 of Gossypium australe. Taxonomy (NCBI): domain Eukaryota; kingdom Viridiplantae; phylum Streptophyta; class Magnoliopsida; order Malvales; family Malvaceae; genus Gossypium; species Gossypium australe. The sequence goes on from CM016623.1 coordinate 111,014,481, forward strand.
AGTAGTGTGATGACGATCCTTAACAGTCCCGAGCCTTCAGTAGCTTTGACGACCTATAAAACAGAGAAAACATACACACAGAGTAAGCTTTCCAAAAGCTTAGTAAGTCATATACAAATAAACTAAACATAAAAGACATTTATGGGCACATAGGTACTTGGGTTCATTCATATATCATAACCATCTATCACATAATGCATGATTTCATGTACATGGCCATACTTGCCACTTTCATTACTCAAAAATCTTACCAATAATAGACTCTTTCATGCCCATATCCACATATCATTTCATTATTCCGTCATATATACTCATCAGGAAAAGATCATATAAATACTTACCTCATATACACACATGGTGTATAAATCAACGTACCTGAAATGGATTCTCTATTTACATAGCCATTCGGATTGCAGAATTGCCCGTTGAATCGTAAAGAATTTAGTAGGATACTCAAAAAGCTCGGAATGGTCGTACAATGCCAATGTCCCAGACGAGGTCTTACATGCACTCAGATATCGATGCCACTATCCCAGACAGGGTCTTATACGAATCAATACGATGCCGATGTCCCAAACATGGTCTTACACGTAAAGCTTATATCGATGCTAATGTCCCAGACGTGGTCTTACTCATAAAACTTATATAGATGCGAACATCCCAGACGTGGTCTTACATGAGTCTTAAATCAATGCCAACGTCCCGGATGTGGTCTTACATGATAAAATAGAACAGATACTTATGTCATGACATAGATAATCCTATCTATTCCTAGGTTCGTACGGAACTTCTCGGACATTGTCACTATATTGACCCTATCTCATAATTCATATGCACAACCTCTCATAGGCATTCATTATCAACATTAGTCATATGAACAAATACATTTTCATACATATACGTTTATTTGGATAGTGACTTACCTCGGATTTGGTATACCGGAAAGAAAACGGCTACTCGGTTACTTTCGCTTTCTCGCGATCTAAGTCTGTTTTCCTCGGTTCTTGATCTAAACATATCCAGAATTAACCCCTTTATTAACTAATTCGTTCAATTTAATCCAAATATACACATTTAGGGCAATTTGCAATTTAACCCTCACATTTTCACATTTAGACAATTTAGTCCAATTTTCTCAAAACACCAAATATACACAATTTATTCACACCTATGCATAACCGAACCTTCCTAATGACTATATAAGTCCAAACATTTCATCAAATTCACAAATTATTCCTCCAAAATAATATTTTCACAATTTAGCCCTATTTAACTAAATTCATCAAAACTTCAAGAACAAAACATGTTCATCTAACTCAAATCTTTCATTTATCAACTAAACTCATTTCAAGACTCAACATATCAATAATGGCATATCACACAAACATCATCAATACTCAAAATTAATACATGGGTTTTGTAGCTCTCAAAGCAACGATTGTAAAAACGTAAAAATTATCGAAAACCGACCGAAAACATACCTTTTTTGGCTTGCAATCAACCGAAAATAAAAAGCTTCAAGATTTGTTTTTCTTTGTGTTTTTCGGTGGAAAATGGATGAATTAAAGTCCATTTTCATGTTTTAATCATAGTATAATACATTAATAAACAATTTCCTATTTTAGCCTTATAAAATAAAATATTTATAACATATAAAACAAGGTCATTTTTTACCATAACCACCCACTAGCATAATAATGGCTTATTTTCCATATAAGGCCATAACTTTAAAAAGCCACAACACATTAGTACTTAAACAATTAGCAAGCAACTTTCGCATTTGATGCAAATAAATCTTTTGCTCAAATTAAACACACAGACGAACAATTTAACTTATGAAAATTTAACACATGCTTAATCACATATCAACGGCACAGAAAATAATATTAAAATATTATTCGGGCTTGAATTCGTGGTCCCAAAACCACTGTTCAGACTAGGGTATAATCCGGACTGTTACAATTCTCCCCCTTAGGGATTTTTGTCCTCGAAAATCTTACCGTTAAACAGACTCGGATATTGTTGTCTCATTGAGTCCTCAAGCTCCCACGTAGCCTCTTCTGTTCCGTGTCGATTCCACAGTACTTTTACTAACGAAATTTTCTTGTTTCTCAACTCTTTCACTTCACGAGCTAAGATACTGATTGGTTCCTCTTCATATGTTATATCAGATCGGATTTCAATTTTAGATAAAGCAATCACATGTGACGGATCGGATCGATATCTATGGAGCATTGAGACATGGAATACATTGTGTATCTTTTCTAACTCAGATGGCAATTTTAATCTATACGCAACAGGCCCGACACGTTCAATGATCTCATACGGCCCGATGAACCTCAGACTTAATTTGCCTTTACGTCCAAATCGAAGCACTTTCTTCCACGAAGACACTTTCAGAAATACTTTGTCACCGATTTCAAATTCTATATCTTTTCGTTTCAAATCTGCATAAGACTTTTGACGATTAGATGCTGCTTTCAAACAATCTCGGATCAGTTTCACTTTCTGTTCTGAATCTTTTATCAAATCCACTCCGTGTAACTTATTCTCACTGAGTTCAGTCCAATACAGAGGTGTACGGCATTTACGTCCGTACAAAGCTTCATATGGTGCCATTTTAATGCTTGACTGAAAACTGTTATTGTACGCGAATTCGATCAACGTCAAATACTGTTCCCACGAACCATGAAACTCAAGTATACAACATCTTAACATGTCTTCAAGAATCTGAATAATTCGTTCTGACTGGCCATCTGTTTGCGAATGAAAAGTTGTACTGAAGTGTAATTTCATGCCCAGAGCTTCTTGCAATTTCTTCCAGAATCTCGATGTAAACCTTGGATCTCTATCTGACACAATAGATAGTGGCACCCCATGCAATTTCACAATCTTAGAAATATAGAGCTGGGCTAATCTCTCCAGTGATAAATTAGATCTTACCGGAATAAAATGGGAAGATTTAGTTAATCGGTCATCGGTCAACTACGGCCCATATCGCATCTTTCTTTCTCAGAGTCTGAGGCAAACCAGAAACAAAGTCCATTGTCACTCTATCCCATTTCCATTTAGGAATCAGAATTTGTTGTAACAACCCAGACGGAACTTGATGTTCGGCTTTCACTTGCTGATAGACTAAACATTTCGAAACAAAGTCAGAAATGTCCCGTTTCATACCAGACCACCAATAGTGTCGTTTCAAATCATGATACATTTTAGTACTTCCCGGATGAACTGATAGATGACTGTTATGTGCCTCATTTAAAATCAACTGAATTAACTCTGGATTTCTCAGAACACAGATATGATCTCAGAATCTCAAACAATTATCAACAATTTGAAATTCAGATTCGAAATTTACTTCACACTGAGCTCGTTTCGTTAGCAATTCATTATCAATTTTCTGAGCATCACAAATCTGTTGTAAGAACAACGATTTTGCTTTTAATTCAGCTATCACAGAACTATCATTAGTCAAATCTAACTGAGCATTCAGAGCATGTAATGCAAACAATGATTTTTGACTCAATGCATCTACACAAACATTTGCTTTACCCGGATGATAATCTATCACAAGCTCAAAATCTTTCAATAACTCAAGCCATCTTCTTTGACGCAAGTTCAAATCTTTCCGAGTCATCAGATATTTCAAACTTTTATGATCTGAAAACACATAACATTTCTCACCGTACAGATAATGACGCCAAATCTTTAGCACAACACAATCGCAGCTAACTTAAGGTCGTGCGTCGGATAGTTCTTCTCATGAGGCTTCAACTGTGTCGAGGCATAAGCTACCAATTTACCTTCCTGCATCAAAACACATCCCAGACCATTTAACGAAGCATCACTGTATACAACAAATTCTTTACCCGATTCTGGCTGCACTAACACTGGAGCTTCTGTTAATAGAGTTTTCAATTGATCAAAACTTTTTTAATATTTATCCGACCATTCAAATCTGACATCTTTCTGAAGTAATCTAGTCAATGGAGTAGCTATAGCTGAAAATCCTTTTACAAATCGACGGTAATAACCAGCCAGACCTAGAAAACTACGGACTTCAGACACGTTCTTCGGAGGTTTCCAATTCAAAATAGCAGAAATCTTGCTTGGATCTACTCGGATTCCAAAAGCTAACACAATATGCCCCAGAAAACTAACCTTGTGTAACCAGAATTCACATTTGCTGAATTTCACGTACAATTGCTTTTCTCGCAAAGTTTGCAACACAATTCTCAAATGTTCTGCATGCTCGCTTCCATCACGTGAATAAATCAATATATCATCTATGAAGACCACAACAAATCGATCTAGGTACAGTCTGAAAATTTTGTTAATCAAATCCATAAAAGCAGCAGGAGCATTGGTTAGTCCAAATGGCATAACTAAAAACTCATAATGCTCGTACCTCGTTCTGAAAGCAGTTTTCGAAATGTCTGAATCTTTTACTCTCAACTGATAATATCCTGTTCTCAAATCAATTTTAGAAAACACAGTAGCTCCTTTTAACTGATCAAATAAATCATCAATTCTGGGCAACGGGTATTTATTCTTTATTGTCACTTTATTCAACTGACGATAATCAATACACATTCCCATTGTGCCATCTTTCTTTTTCACGAACAGAATAGGAGCACCCCAAGGCGAGAAACTCGGTCTAGCAAACACTCTATCATTCAATTCTTGCAACTGTGACTTTAACTATTTCAACTCTGTTGGTGCCATTCTGTATGGAGCTATCGGTATAGGTGTAGTACCAGGCAACAATTCAATACCAAATTCGACTTCACGAATTGGAGGGAAACCCGGTAACTCTTCTGGAAACACATCAGCAAACTCACAAACAATAGGCACTGATTCAACTTTCTTCTTAGATACTTTCGAATCAATAACATAAACAAAATATGCCTCGTAACCCTTTTTCACATAACTCTGAGCTTTTAAAATAGATATCACAGCAGGCAATCCATTCAAATCATCAGACTCAATCCGTACAATCTCATCATTCAGACATCTCAAATCAATAGTCTTTCTTTTGCAGTTCACAACAGCATCATGCATAAACAACCAATCCATACCCAGAATAATATCAAATTCATCAAATGGCAAAAGCATCAGATCAGCAGGGAAATAGATATCTCGAAACATTAACAGACAGTTCTTATATACTTTGTCAATAAGGACACTTTTACCTAAGGGGTTCGATACTTTTATATCAAACTCAGTAGACTCTACAGGCAAAGTCTTGCTGAATACTAATTTCATGCATATATACGAATGCGTAGAACCAGGGTCTATCAAAGCAATCACAGAAGTATCATAAAGAGTAAAAGTACCAGTTATCACATCAGGTGATAAGGCTTCCTCTCGAGCTCGGATAGCATACGCTTTGGCTGGTACTCTAGCTTCGGATCTTACAACATTGTCACTCGTAGTTCTCTGACTACCATTGGTATTTCTTACATTCTTCGATGGTCTACCCCTCACAGGTGTACTATCAGATCTCAAATTCTGAACAGCTTCTGGCTCGACAGTCTTAGGGCAATCATGGATAAAATGATCAAGTGATCCACATCTAAAGCAAGCTCTGTCATTAAGTCTACAACTTCCCGGATGCCTTTTTCCACAATGTTTACATTCAGGTCTCTCGGGTCGAACATTACCAACACTGGCCACTGCAGTTGCTGGAGTTTTGGAACTCATTTGCAATCTAGCTCGATTTCTATCCAAATGTCCCACATTAACTCTCGAACGGCTTTGATCATCTCTAAATTTCTTCAAAGCAGACTGAAATGATCTACTCTGAAATTTCTTCCTCACATCTCGGGCTTCAGACTCAGCTTTTCTTTTATCTTTCCCGAGTGCCTCAGCTTTACACGCTCGATCAACGAGTACAGTGAACTCTTTTATTTCTAAAATCCCAACTAGCAAACGAATATCTTCATTAAGGCCCTCTTCAAATCTTTTGCACATTATAGCTTCAGATGATACACATTCTCGAGCATACTGACTCAGTCTCACAAATTCTCGTTCATATTCTGAAACAGTCATTCAGCCCTGTTTAAGTTCCAGAAATTCCTTTTGTTTCTGATTAACGAATCTGTTTAAGTTCCAGAAATTCCTTTTGTTTCTGATTAACGAATCTCTCACTGATATATTTCTTCTGGAACTCACTCTGAAAGAAATCCTATGTGACTCGTTCTCTCGAAACAACAGAAATCAGAGTTTTCCACCATTGATAAGCTGCATCTCGTAGTGAAGATACAACGCACTTTATGCATTCTTCTGGAGTAAAAGACATCTCATCAAATACCTGAATCGTATTCTCTAACCAGAACTCGGCCTTTTCAGCATCATCATCATTGGTAGCTCGGAACTCTTTGGTCCCATACTTACGGATCTTGTCAACCGGAGGCTTATTCCAAGGATTCAGATTTACATTCGGAAGTATATCGGATGTCACGGGGGATTAATCGAGGGCGAGGGTTGCGAAACAGTCGGGTTATTCTTTATAAACTGAGTGAACCACTCACTCATCATTTGGAAGAAATCTTGTTTAGCTTCTCCCTCTTGACCGCTCGTAGTCGATCTCGAATCAGAGGGCGCTATCCCTTGCGCAGGAGCAAGCGCATTACTTTCTACGTTGTCAGCTACGGCTCTTTTGGGATCCATAGCTATACAAAAATCACATTTTATGCGTCAGGATTCATCACACTATCACTATCCAGATATATGGCATGTATAGCTAGACTCTGACATGCTACGTTAGTCCGAGAATCGACTAAACCGTAGCTCTGATACCAACCAAATATAACACCCCTATCCCGTGTCCGTCGCCGAATTAGGGTTAGGAGTGTTATCGGACAATTCAGAAAGCATTTACAGAAATTCATACATTCATTCATCATTCTCAAGCATAATGTCCCTTAAATAGGTCATCGAGACCTTAAGCATGCTTGTAAATCGAGTCGGGACTCAATCAAAACACATAAAAATTTCATGGAAAATTAAAACTTTTCTAGAATGTAAGGGATACACGCCCATGGGAGGAGATCGTGTGCCCTCCACGGCTACTAGACACCCCCGTGTGTCCTCCCTGTGATCTATTCTGACTACCCTCCCACGGCGGACTATCCTGACTTGGCCCCCACGGTCATAACACGCCCGTGTGCCCTGACCGTGGTCGAACCTGCCAAAACCAACACGGTTATCCAACACCCCAGTGCCAAGGCCGTGTACTATTAGGCCATATTCTGACTTCCTCACACGGTCACTAGGCACGCCTGTGTGCCATGGCCGTGTTACATTATAGGTCATTTGTAAGGCCAATATACCACCCTTTTGGGTCTCACCTACAAGCAATACATATCAAAACATATTATGCATATATGGCATCCAAAAACATACTAAGTTGACTAATCAATCTATACATTCAACATTCATTTCATTCATGCCAACTTTTAAGACAAAACATATATATAACTAATGTACATTTCATTCATATACCTTCCCAAAACTTGACCATTTCATGGGCATTAAACCATACCAAAATAACTAAACATACCACAGTCATCAAAGCATAATATGAACCAATAATTTACCACATCACATAACCAAGTCTATACATCAACTTGTCTCAAAAGCTAGAATATACATGCCATATCTAAATATATACATTTTCCAAAGTGTACCAAAAGGATTTTAGTAGTGTGATGACGATCCTTAACAGTCCCGAGCCTCCAGTAGCTTGGACGACCTATTAAACAGAGAAAACATACACACAGAGTAAGCTTTCCAAAAGCTTAGTAAGTCATATACAAATAAACTAAACATAAAAGACATTTATGGGCACATAGGTACTTGGGTTCATTCATATATCATAACCATCTATCACATAATGCATAATTTCATGTACATGGCCATACTTGCCACTTTCATTACTCAAAAATCTTACCAATAATAGACTCTTTCATGCCCATATCCACATATCATTTCATTATTCCGGCATATATACTCATCAGGAAAAGATCATATAAATTACTTACCTCATATACACACATGGTGTATAAATCAACGTACCTGAAACAGATTCTCTATTTACATAGCCATTCAGATTGCAGAATTGCCCGTTGAACCGTAAGAAATTTAGTAGGATAATCAGAAAGCTCGGAATGGTCGTACAATGCCAACGTCCCAGATGAGGTCTTACATGCACTCAGATATCGATGCCACTGTCCCAAATAGGGTCTTATACGAATCAATACGATGCCGATGTCCCAGACATGGTTTTACATGTAAAGCTTTTATCGATGCCCACGTCTCAGACATGGTCTTACTCGTAAAACTTATATCAATGCCAACGTCCAAGACGTGGTCTTACATGATAGAACAGAATAGATACCTATGTCATGACATAGCTAATCCTATCTATTCCTAGGTTCGTACGGAACTTCTCGGACATTGTCACTATATCGACCTTATCTCATAATTCATATGCACAACCTCTCATAGGCATTCATTATCAACATTAGTCATATGAACAAATACATTTGCATACATATATGTTTATTTGCATAGTGACTTACCTCGGATTCGGTATATCGGAATGAAAACGGCTACTCGGTTACTTTCGATTTCCCGCGATCAAAGTTCGTTTTCCTCAGTTCTTGATCTAAACGTATTCATAATTAACCCTTTTATTGACTAATTCATTCAATTTAATACAAATATACACATTTAGGGCAATTTGCAATTTAACCCTCACATTTTCATATTTAGACAATTTAGCCTAATTTTCTCAAAACATCAAATATACACAATTTATTCACACCTATGCATAACCGAACCTTTCTAATGACTATATAAGTCCAAAAATTTCATCAAATTCACAAATTAGTCCTCCAAAATAAGATTTTCACAATTTAGCTCTATTTAACTAAATTCATCAAAACTTCAGAACAAAACATGTTCATCTAACTCAAAATCTTTCATTTATCAACTAAACTCACTTCGAAACTCAACATATCAACAATGGCATCTCACACAAACATCATCAATACTCAAAATTAATACATGGGTTTTGTAGCTCCCAAAGCAACGATTGCAAAAAACGTAAAAATTATCGAAAACCGACCGAAAACATACCTTGAATTTTGGCTTGCAATCAACCGAAAATACAAAGCTTCAAGCTTTGTTTTTCTTTGTGTTTTTCGGTGGAAAAATGGATGAATTAAAGTCCATTTTCAAGTTTTAATCATAGTATAATACATTAATAAACAATTTCCTATTTTAGCCTTATAAAATAAAATATTTAGAACATATAAAACAAGGTCATTTTTTACCATAACCACCCACGAGCATAATAATGGCTTATTTGCCATATAAGGCCATAACTTTAAAAAGCCACAACACATTAGTATTTAAACAATTAGCAAGCAACTTTTGCATTTAATGCAAATAAATCTTTTGCTCAAATTAAACACACAGATGAACAATTTAACTTACGAAAATTTAACACATGCTTAATCACATATCAACGGCACAGAAAATAATATTAAAATATTATTCGGGCTCGTATTCGTGGTCCCGAAACCACTGTTCCGACTAGGGTATAAACTGGACTATTACACTAGGCTCGTTAAAGAAAGAAATTTGATTAGAATTGATTTTTGAGCCTAGGGGTGAAATGGTCATTTTGTGAAAGTCTAATGGAAAAATAGTAATTTTGCCAAAGCATGATTATTGAAATGCATTAGTTAATGTGATTATTAAATGAGCTAATTTGCTATTATAGATCAAGAAGAGCAAAGAATTAACCTCGACCGAGGAAAGGGCAAAGTGTCAAACTAGACTGAGGAAATCGAGGTAAGTTTGTATGTGATAAATTCAACATCATGCTAGTACGTTTGAGAATGTTTGATATTATAATGATGCATAATATTTCTATGAAATTGAGTTATGGTGTTGAATGAGAAGAATGATGAAATTTGTGATGTTGAAGTCCTGGTTGGACTATAATAAATGTGAGAATACTATCATTGAGACATGAGATGGATAAGGTCCCGTGTAAGACCATGACCGGGACATGGCCTCGACACCAAATTGAGATCTCGTATAAGACTATATCTGGGATATGGTATCGTTATTGAATATGAAAATCGTGTAAGACCATATCTGGGATATGGCATCGATAATTGATATGAGATCCTGTATAAGACCATATTTGGGATATGGCATCGATACTCAGAGGTGACCCCATGTAAGACTGCATCTGGGATGAGGCATTGGCTTTGTATTTATGTGGATGATGATGAACATGTGCCTTTAAGTATCCTAAGTGATTTAGTGGGATAAATAGTTGAGCTTGAAATAGAAATGAGATTAGTGCTAAAGCTATGTGATTGAGTGAATATAGGTACGTAACGCCCCAAATTTTTGGGCTTAGATGAATTGGGCTTTGGGCTTTAGGTCTCAGAATTTTTTTTGTAAGTGAGCGAGAAAATGACAATTGGTATGTGGGCTTTGAGGGTTAATGAATTTGAAGTGTCTAGGGGTGTTGGAGATGTCTTGGGATCAAGTAAGAGTATAGGAAAAGTTTGGTTTTAGCCCAAGGGAACTGTGACTTCAGTTAGTAGGCCTTTTAAATAAATGAAGAAGAAAAATGACACAAAAGAGCTTGTGGTGTAGTGGCAAAGTAGCGCCACTTAGGGAGCAGGGAGGTGGCATCATTAGCAGGCAAAGGAGTCCAAGGTTCGAGTAGTGGCATGGTATTTTATTGGGGTATTTATTTTGCTGTCAAGACGACTAGAGTTTGTGTTGCTGTGAAAGTCTGATGGATGAGAGGTTTGAAATGGTCATGGAGAGATTGTTGGAGCTTATCTTGGAGAAAATTTAGGATGAGATTGAGGAGTTATCAGGAAGAAAAGTTAGGAGCTGAGAAGTGTGAAGAGTTGGTGCTATTTTGGGAAGTGGGAAATGTATAAATTTGGCTTAGGAGGGTAGGTGAGTGCCGTTTTTAGGTCTTTTAGGGGGTATTACGAATTTTCATTGTGGCTTTCGGCATTTGGAGAGTGTTGCAAATAGGTCAGTCTTTCTTTCTTTACCGAATATCCTGTAGTTACCCTCACAAAAGCAAATTTGATCTTTTTCTTTTCTTATTATTACCTTTTCCAAACCCTCTAAAGCCGAATAATTCCACCCTCCCTTTGCCAAAATTCTTTTTGGTGCCGTCACTATTTCTTCAACCTAGTCGATTCTTATGTAAGTACTTTACTTTTTCAATTGATCTTGCTAGAACCGACTTCTCCTCTCCCTCACTCTTCCTAAATCGATTTTGGTAGGGGATTGATATCGAATCTCTATTCTTCAGATCTCTGCCGAATTACTCTTTATACATTTCGGGATTTGGGTAAGTATTCTTCACTTTTGGTTTTGAAGGTTGGCTGAATGGTCGTAGGTAATGTAATGGTGACTTAAGATGGGTATAAGTCACTTATGGTTCAGTTTTTAATTATTAAGATTGATGCAGATTTAGGAAGTACTCGTGATTAGTGATCGAGGAAAAGCTATTAAGGCTTGGTGTTTCAAGTAAGGTTATGGTGAGATTTCGGCTTTTGGTGAAGTATTCGATAAGTATATGAGATTAATCATTGAGTGACATCGTTTGTAGGATCGTGGCTAAGGAGATCGCAACGCGTTTTGTTATCAAGTGTGTACATACACTATACACACATAATGGATTGGGAAATCTCGAAATCCCAAAAGTTTGGCTTCGGTAGTCTTGCGAGTGTGTGAACACTTGTATGAATGAAATGGAATCGATAATAGAGACCCCATGAGCGATCTCATGGACTTGGGTCGTGTTGTGGCCAACTGAGCCAGAATGGGCAAAATTGGCCCGATGGGCCGTAGGCTCAAAATAGGCGAATTTGATGATTTAGTAATAAGTGATGAGCTAGTCATGCTGGTTACATGGCTTGGAATTGATTTGGGCCAGATGGGCCATATGAATGTGATTGGGCCAGACGGGGCATATGATGTGATTTGGGCCTATTGGGCCTGGTGGGCCATATGAACGTTTGTGAATTTTTTGGGCTTTGTAAGGGGTCTTGGGCTTAGTATTTGGTAAAGTGCTTAACCTTGCATAAAACTTTAATAATTAACTAATTGTGACCATGGACAAGTCATAAGGTTAAGGTGTGGCAATGGGTATATGCATATCCAGGTTTGGATATAGGGAGAGCTTGGTACTTAAGCGGTCTTAATGACTCACGTCCTCTTCTCTGGAATCCTACCTGGTGCATAGTATCTGTTCACTTTAGCCAACGAGGACTTGATAACGGGCCAAGGTAAGTATAGACCCATAACAATGAGAAATGACCGAAATGCCCCTAAAGGAAAAAATGACTAAAAGGCCCCTATGTGTTGAATGTAAGATTTATGGATGTTACTCGTATATTTGCTACATTCATATGATATTCTGTTTAGGATGCATATGGGTGGGAATTATGGAACGGAGGAAGTATATGAGGATCGCATGGTTGCTTGACGACCGTGGATCCACCGATGGCTTTTTAAGCCCATTATATGATTAGCAGCTTTGCTGCAACGTTAGGTAGTACTGCAACCGAGCTACCCTTGAAGTGTATCGGATGGGTGGGTCAATTTAGAAATCCCCACAGAAGTGTTTCGGTTGGACGGAGACGATGTGTACCGGATTGATTATTTGGGGAGGGTTTGCACAGCATTGCATGTATGATATTATTATGTTATTATTATGATATGTATGTTATTTGTTTGATGAGGGTCGTACACACTGAGTTTTCAAAAACTCACTCCCTCTTTTATTTTTCTTAGGTGATCCTCAGTAGGTGGTTCGACGGATGGAGGGACTCAGGGGTGGCCAACTAGCAAGACGATTAGACCTGTTTTTCTTAATATCTAAATTCTAGATTTTAAGTTATTTATTTTAAGTTATTTTATTTCGGATTGTAATAAGGCATTCCCTCTAGTTATTATTCCATTACTTCCACTATGCATTGTAATTTTGAAACGGAACCTGGATTTATTTCTTTTAAGCATATTTCACGTTTTTGAAAATAATTGTGGTTTAAAGAACGAGCTTCCGCTGTCAAAGGAATTTTTTTTTACATAGTAACAAGGAAATGGTTTTTTTTGGATACACCTTGTTTTGAAAGCAAACTGGATTTTACTTAACTTTTCTTTAGAAGGGTTTTCAATGAAAACAAGGTTTTCACAAAAACACTTCAATGTGACACGCCGAATTCGGGCCTAACTTCTAGGCCAGGTTTGGGGTGTTACAAGGTACCTGTGAGTAATTCAGGAGAAATGTTTACTATATGTGACATGGTATGAATTCAATACGAACAAGTACGAGTAAGTTTTGGAAAAATGCTAAAAACTTTGTGTTTTTATCCAAAGCCATGGAGGAATGACATTATGAGCTTTATTTTGCTATTTATTTTCATGCAAACTTACTAAGCTTTATGCTTACCCCTCTCATTTCCCTTTTCTTTGTAGTTTTACCAAGTTAGGTCGAGAATTCGTGGAACGTCGGAGTTTGGAAATCACACTATCGACTACTATTGGTATAGCAAAGTTAGATTCATTTTGAGTATGGCATGTATAGGATTTGGTCTCTTTTGTTATATCATATTTGTTAGCCAAAGTGTTGGCTATTAATGCCATCAAATTTATTTTGTAAGTGGTTATGGGAAATGGGCCAATATTTGACAAGTATATATATATTCAACGATGATGAAATTCATGAAGTGTATACTTGATTGGATGACTTGATTTTGAGTCCCTATAAGTGCTTTATGGTCATAATATATGTTGGATTGAATTGGTATAAGTATGAGTGTTGTGTAGGGTGGCATTAGGCTTGGTAGATAGCCTTTCAAATGTCCACACGAGTAGACACACGGGCTTGTGTCTAGGCCATGTGTGACACACTACCAACCCCATGAGCGTGTTGATTGGCCGTGTGTCCCCTACATGCTAGGTTTACAAACTCAAAATACTCAGTAGTAAACACACGGGAAGAGACACGGCCATGTGTCTCAGCCATGTGGGAGACACGGCCTTGGCCATGGGAGTGTGCCCAAGCCGTGCGAGGTCTGCACCTGAATTTGGAATTTAATTCACCATACAGTCGAAGGGCACAGACATGTGACTGGACGCGTGATACAAGTCAGTGTCGACCACGGGCCAAGCACACGGGCGTGCGATAGGTCGTGTGATGCAAGTCAATGTCGACCACAGGTGTGGAACACGGGCGTGTGATATGCTACATGAGCGAGTCCTACTCTTCACCCGGACGTGTGGCCCTGTTTCATGTCAAAATTTTCCAAGTGTTTTAAAGTTTTCGGTTTGGTCCCAAGGCATCCCGAGTATATGTTTAAGGCCTTGTAAGCCTATAATAAGGAGTTATGAATGCGAATAAGAAGTTTTAAGTTGGAAAGAAAATCTATAGCCCAAAGTTGTATGTTTAAGCAAGATAATTTCGATACTGCCTCGTATCCAGTTCCGGCGTTGAACACGGGTAAGGGGTGTTACATGTAGATTTACCTACTCAGAAGAGTTGTCCGATTCAATCAAAAGTTTCATCACCTCCATATCTGAAAAGATTGCAGCAGCACAAGTAGAAACAAGAGCTGCAATTCAAGAAGTTTTTGTACGTTCTGAAGCAGTTGCACATCAATATTCTGTTGGTAGAGGCTTTAGAACTAATGCCAAATTATGTGAAGTTTATGAAGGATATACTGTCCAAGAAGAAACGACTGAGTGAGTATGAGACTATTGCCTTAAAAAAAGGGTGCAGTGTGTTCTTTCAAAACAAATTGCCACCGAAATTGAAGGACCCAGGAAGCTTTACTATACCCTATAACATTAGTGAATCTTACTATGGTAAAGCTTTGTGTGACTTAGGAGCGAGTATCAATTTGATGCCTAAGTCTATTTTCAAGATGTTAGGGATAGGTGAAGTAAGACCTATAACTGTGACGCTTTAGCTAACAGATCAATCTTTAGCATATCCTAAAGGAAAGATCGAGGATGTTTTGGTAAGAGTCGATAAATTTATTTTTCCTGCTGATTTCATTGTCTTAGATATTGAAGCAGACAAGGAAGTGCTGATAATCCTTGGGAGACCTTTCTTAGCCATAGGAAGAACGTTAATCGATGTGCAGAAAGGTGAACTCACAATGCGAGTTCAAGACGATCAGGTAACCTTTAACATTCTTAAAGCGACGAAATTTCCCAATTCGGCAGAAGAGTGTTCAGTTATGGAAGAGATAGAGACCTTGGTTTCTATGGAAAGTAATCTTGAAGAAGATCCATTGGAGAAAGCTTTAGGTCTTGACCCTTTGGAGGATAAAGAAGGTGAAGGAAACATGGCTTTGATGGAAGCCAATCTGAGAAATTTTATTCAATCCACACGATTTGAACCATTGGAGTTAGAAGTCAGAGAATTTGTGCAACCCAAGTTGTCAATTGAAGAACCACCTAAACTCGAACTAAAAGTACTTCCTTCCCATTTGAAATACATTTATTTATGTGACTGTTCTACTTTGCCTGTGATTATTTCAGCAGAACTGACAAAAGATCAAAAGGAGCAACTAATTGTTGTTCTAAAAAAATTTAAGAAAGCAATTGGTTGGACCATAGCTGATATTTGAGGTATAAGCCCTTCTTTTTGCATGCATAAAATTATTTTAGAAGAAAGTGAAAGAGCTCGAATCAATGGGAAAAGGAGGCTCAATCCTATTATGAAAGAAGTTGTGAGAAAGGAAGTGATCAAATGGTTAGATGCAGGAATCATCTATCCTATTTCAGATAGTTTGTGGGTAAATCTGGTGCAGTGTGTACCGAATAAAGGTGGTATCACGATTGTTGAAAATGAGCATAACGAGTTAATTCCAACGATAACTATTACCGGTTGGAGAATCTATATTGATTACAGAAAGTTGAACAAAGCCACCTGGAAGGACCATTTTTCATTGCCTTTTATGGATCAGATGTTAGATTAATTGACAGGTAATGAATTCTTTTTTTTTAGATGGCTATTTAGGATATAACCAAATAGTTGTAGCCCTGGAGGACCAACATAAAACAACCTTTACTTGTCCATACGGTACGTTTGCTTTTAGGCGTATGCCTTTTGGTTTATGCAATGCACCTGCAACATTTCAACGATGCATGATGGTAATATTTACTGATATGGTTGAAAATTTTGTTGAGGTTTTCATGGATGATTTTTCTGTTTTTGGTAACACTTATGATATCTGTTTGAGTAATTTGGCTAATATACTGAAGAGATGCGTAAAGAGGAATCTTGTCCTTAACTGGGAAAAATGTCATTTTATGGTCAAGGAAGGGATTGTCTTAGGACATAAGATCTCAAAGAAAGGAATTGAAGTTGATAAAGCAAAGGTGGACATAATTGAAAGATTACTGGCCCCAAGGAATGTGAAAGGAGTCAGAAGTTTCTTAGGCCATGTAGGTTTTTACCGAAGGTTTATCAAAGATTTCTCAAAAATTTCTAAATCGTTGTGTTTGTTGTTAGAGAAAGACGCAATGTTTGACTTCAACAAAGCATGTTTGGAAGATTTTAAAGATCTAAAGAAATGGTTAATCTAAGCCCAAATAATCGTTACACTTAATTGGAACTCACCTTTTGAGTTGATGTGCGATGCAAGTGATTATGCCGTTGGAGCTGTGATGGGTCAAAGAAGAAACAAAGTGTTTCACCCTATTTACTATGCAACTAGAACTTTGACGGGAGCCCAAATCAATTACACAGTAACTGAAAAGGAACTCTTTGCTATAGTTTTTGCTTTTGACAAGTTCCGCTCATATCTTATAGGTACCAAAGTTACAGTATTTGCTGACCATGTGGCCATTAAATACTTGCTCATGAAGAAAGATGCAAAGCCAACGCTAATTCGTTGGATACTTTTACTCCAAGAATTTGACCTTGAGATCCAAGATAGAAAAGGTGTCGAAAATCAAATAGATGATTATCTGTCAAGGTTGGAGAAAGATGAGGTAACACAGTCATGTGTGCTTATCAACGAGAATTTCCTAGATGAACACTTATTTGAGGTAAATCGTATTCATGAAATACCCTAGTTTACTGATTTTGCCAATTATCTTGCATTGGGATTCCTCGAGAAATGACATACCAATAAAGAAAAAAATTTCTTCATGATAATCGATATTATCTTTGGGAGGATCCGGTTTGGTTTAAACAATGTGCAGATAATATAATCTGAAAGTGTGCAACTAAAAGCGAGATTGCTGAGATCTTGCATCATTCCATTCATCTCCAAGTGGGGGACACTTTGGTGGTTCACGTACTGCAACAAAGATTTTGCAAGCAGGTTTCTTTTGGCCTACACTATTTAAAGATGCTTATGCTTATGTGAAGAACTGTGATAAATGCCAAAGGACCGAAAATATATCAAGGAGGAACGAGATGCCCTTGACAAACATTTTGGAGATTAAATTGTTCGACGTATGGGGCATTGACTTTTTAGGC
This sequence comes from Gossypium australe, assembly GCA_005393395.2. Taxonomy (NCBI): domain Eukaryota; kingdom Viridiplantae; phylum Streptophyta; class Magnoliopsida; order Malvales; family Malvaceae; genus Gossypium; species Gossypium australe. The sequence continues at coordinate 111,032,044 of CM016623.1, forward strand.
CCGTTTTCTTCTTCGTATGGGAACAAATACATCTTAGTTACTGTGGACTATGTACCCAAGTGGGTTGAAGCTGAAGCATACCCTACAAATGATGCTAAGGTAGTCATGCGATTCCTGCATAAGCATGTGTTTACACGATTGGGGACACCAAGAGCTATTATTAGTGATGAAGGTTCTCACTTTGTGAACAAATTGCTGAAGTGGTTGCTTGACAAAAATGATGTGAAGCACAAGATTGCTACTGCGTATCACTCCCAGTCTAATGGGCAAGTTGAAAGAGTGAATCGCGAAATCAAAGGTATCCTTGAAAAGGTAGTACGCCCTAGCAGAAAAGATTGGTCTCGAAGGCTCGATGATGTATTATGGGCCTATCGAACAGTATGTAAGACACCGTTAATGACTAATTATGGTTAGTCTTTGGAAAGTGATCGTGTGTCTGAAAGCTTTAATATTTATATAATGAAAGATCGAGCCTAGAAATTGAGGCAAGCGCACCTATCGAACAGTAGTATAGCTAGTGGCAAGACCAGAATGTCGAACCCAAAGGAACGAAAAGTACTAATACTAACTTTCTTTTTATTATCTAACCTAAAATAAAGGGGATTGATATTTATCTAACTAATTACTAAACTAAGGATGCTAATACACAGAGAATGAATTGGGAAAATACTTTTGAGAAAACCAATTGATTAAGATAATACCCGAGGAAGAATCCACCTAGACTTCACTTGTTATTTAACTATGAACCAGATGATTTATTCACTTGATTTGATCCGTAGGATTCCCTAATTTATATTAATACCTCTTTTGAGGCTACTAACGTCTAACCCTAGGTTGATTAATTGAAATCTCTTTCTAATTAAAACTCCTAGTGTTGCATTAATTCGATCTATGGACTCCCATATTAGGTTTGACCCTAATCCGGCAGATTTTCATCGTCCTATCTCTAGGAGTGCGATCAACTCCGCTTAACTATGCTAGATCTACTCTTAAATAGGGACTTTTGCTCCTCTGAATAAGCACATCAATACTTGAATCAATATCCTAAAATATTAACACAAGAATTAAGAACAAATAATTAAGAACAAATCAAGTATTTATCATACAGTTCAGAAAACAATAACAAGATCCGTCCTAGGTTTCATCTCTCTTAGGTATTTGAAGGGTTTAGTTCATAATTATAAAAGAATACATCTCAGAAGAAATTAAATAACAAAACATAAAGAAAAAACCTAAAACCCCCTGAAGGAAATTGAAGGGAAGATCATCAGTCTTGAGTGTGATTCCGGCTTCTGAGATGGATCAACTAGCTTTCTTCAATTAATTCCCTAATTTCAGATCTCTCTGGCTTTGCTCCTGTCGAAAGCCCTGCCAAAGGCCTTCTGTCGAACTCTCTGTCAGACTCCGAGCAACTCCCCTTTTCGGTTTCCCTCTAGGGTGTTTATATAGGCTTTCGGAATGTCTCTCTCTGCCTCTAAGTATCCTGTTCTGAGTGGAATTAAAACAGGTCAGGGCAGGGACACGCCCGTGTGGCACGCTTTTATGAATCGAGCCCTAGGCCGTGTTCAAGTCTGCTAAAGTGGCACAGCTATGTGGCGAACTCCAGGTCGTGTGGATTTCTTACTTTGTCCTATTTTCTCCGTTTTTGGCCAGTTTCTCGTTCTTTTCATCCTCCTTTGCTCTCCTAAGTATAAAACATGAAATTAAAGGATTAGGAGCATCAAATTCCATAATTCAAGGGATAAATCATCCAATAGTATGCTAAATGTGGGATTAAAATATGTATATATTATGGTTTATCAGAAAGGCATGTAATTTGCCATTAGAGTTGGAGAATAAAGCTCACTGGGCTTTGAAGCAGTTGAACTTTGATCTTAAGCAAGCCTGTGAGAGAAGGATGTTACAACTTAATGAGTTGGAAGAGTTGAGGTTGTTTTCCTATGAGAATGCCAAAATGTGTAAAGAAATATCAAATAGATGGCATGATAGTCATATACAACCTCGCGAGTTTAAAGAAGGTCAGAAGGTTTTATTGTTTAATTCAAGGTTGAAGTTATTTCCTGGAAGGCTTAAATCCTGATGGAAAGGACCTTATACCATTTACCGAGTTTATCCTTATAGAGCTATTGAATTATACAACAATCACAGAGCTACGTTTAAAGTTAATGTTCAACGTCTCAAACACTACTGGGATGATGAAGTTGAGCTAGTTGAATCCTCGTTCAAATTAACAGACCCTTAATTTTTCATGACCTCATTTTGTAAATAAAAAAATAATTAGAACTTATTTTCTTAACTTATTAAATTTAATTAATTCTGTCTAAGGAGATTGGAACTTAAGCGGGACTGCTGTGACCCCTCCAACCTTTCCTAGGAATTAATTTAATGTAATTTGTTAAGAAGAAATTTTCTAAATAAGATTTAAAAATTTTAAGTTTCATTTGTTCTGTTTAAATTTTAATTTTTTATGTTAATAAAGGGGGTCAAATTTGGCCCAAGTACTAATCAATTTTTTTTTAGTAAGAGACAGTCTGAGTTTGAGGCCCAAGACAGCAAAAAGGAGGAAAAAATCCATGCCTTGCCATCACACCCATTGCTTGCTGTCCAAGTAACCCTAATGTAGCTAAACTTTTGCTACATGTTGCCCTAGTTTTTCCCTATATAAACCCCTCTCCATTCTACTAATTTTCGTATCCCTCAAACCAATTTGCTTACACTATTAATCCTTAAAAATCCCTAAATCTCCCTTTTGTGCCGTCAACCTCAAGTGCTGAAAGAAACCCTAGTTCTCTTCTCTTTTTGCCGAAATTCCCTATTGTCGCCACAAAGAGATTGCCGAAGCACCACCGTTTTTGTCGCAGTCCGTTCTCACCGCTGCACCCCGCTATTGCTGTCGCACGTCATAGTCGTCATCGCACCATCCTTGCCCTCACAAGATTTTTGCCGTAGCAAGTTCTACCCACTTTGCCGATTCAAAGACTACTCTTGAAAACCCGATTTTGATCGATGAAGAAGTGAAAGAGAGATTTGAATCAATCTTCAAGCATCAACTTATGATGCTAGAAAAAAGGTTTTGACTTGAAGAGTAATGATTTGATGGTTGTTCCTATACCAATTAGAAAGAAAATCAATGCCCTCAAGTGGGAATGATTTTGTGATGCTCGTTCACTTCTCGATGATGAACTAGTTTGAGAATTCTATGCTAGTTTGACTATGCAAGATGCTATTGAAGTCATCGTTTGAAAGAAAAAGGTACCTCTTACTTCTAAGTCCATCAATGATTTGTTTAAGTTACCTGATGTTGAAGAAGATGAGTACTACCCTATGATGAACAATATTAATTGGGATTTTCTTCAACAAGTGCTTGATGTTGTGACAAATCTGGGATCCCAATGGATTATAAGAAAGTATGGGAGCCATTCTTGTCGAAGAGAATACTTAAAACCAATAGCAAAGGTATGGTTTTATTTTATTCGCTACAGTTTTATGCCTATCTCACATAGTTCCATCATCTCAATGGAACGAATGCTTTTGTTATATGCAATTTTGACAGGAAAGTCCATTAATGTTGGGAAAATTATCCTCAAGGAGATTCACGATTGTGCTAAAAAGAAGGTAGAAAGTGCTTATTCCCTACCATTAATCACTTCACTTTGCTTAAAGGCCCGTGTTAAAACACAAGCAAATCTGAAAGGGCGATATGTTCAAGGATGCATTACAAATTATGATCTTAAAAGATTAGTAGAAAGGGTGCATGAGCTGAATCAAGGCTAGCAAGAAGAGCCAACTGAGCCGGATGTCGAGGAGTCAACAGATGGAACTGAAATTGAAGCTAATTCAGTTACAGACACTGAAGAGGAAGAATCTGATAAGGAACCGAACATTCCTGAACCAAGGGTTGAGCCAGAAGAAGAACCTGTCAAGCTAAGTGTTGGACCTAAATATACAACTCCCATGCCGACTTCTGCAAGTACTTCAAGGAAATCAGAGTTGTCAATTTTGATGGATATGTGCAAGTTCATGCACACTCAACAACAAACTTATTGGAAATATGCAAAAAAAATAGAGATGACTCAATTCGAAATACTTTTAAGATTATCTCTAATACTTTTGTTCCTGAGTTCCTAGATGCTATCTTTGAGACATGGACGGAACATACTGACTATGCAAGCGGAGATGGAGCTAAAGAAGACAAGGGGAGTGAGTCAGAAAAATAAAAAGAGGGATTCTCGTCTTGTTATTTATTTAATTATTTTTAAGTCCTTAGGAATTTTTTTCTTTCGTAATTTGGATTTAATTTCTGCAGAATAAAACATAGCTAGCATGAACAAAACACTTCTTTAGAAAGAATAAGACTAAGTGATGTGGTAATAGGGATGAACATGTCTAGGATTGGGTTATTAGGGAAGACTTGGTATTTAAGCAGTCTTAATGACTCATCTCTCTTTCTTTACAACCCAACCTGGTGTTCAGTTTTCATTCATTACTTTGTTCTTGCAATGAGGACATTGCTTCTTTTTAAAGCTGGGTAAGGCAAATAAATTGCTTAAACTTTTAAATTTTTCAAGTATGTTTCAGTCATTTCTTTCATAAGTATGTTTTAATAAATGAATGTTTAGAGATATTTTTTATTACTGAGATAGTTTGTATGCAAGTATGAATGATGATTTTATCTAAGTGAAAGAATGTTATCATGAAGAATGGAATGCTTGTATGATCTTATCCTTAGTAATGTTTGCCATGAAAACTTAGTTTCTTTTGAGATTAGACATGCATGAAGGTTTATATCTTTAGAATTGACTTAGTAACTTTCTTGAGCCGAAATCCTAGGGGACATAAAAATCTAAAATGATATAGGCACTATTTCTTTGGACCGTTTAAGCCTTTTCAAGCCAACCCTATGATATTAGACCATTGAAACTGTAATTTTGAGCTTAAAGGCCTATTTTTTTGTAATGAACCTACATTATAAGCCAATTATGGAACACCCCCAGACCCGACCCAGACGTTATGGCCGAATCCGGGAATGTCACATCAAAGGCATAATTCAAAACGAGTTTTGCTAAGTTAAAATTTAAATTCAAGGCTTGGAAGCCCAAAATCCATCAACTTGTTAACTATGATAAAAGCCCATGTTTTAGGGTATAGCTATTTCGGAAACCATGGTTTAACTTTTTGAAAAATTATTCAAGTTTAATAATTAAACAGTGGAACAATAATGAAACCCAAATTCTAAAGTCAAAACTGGAGATACAAGGCCTTATTACATCCAACGAAAATAAAGTAATTAAAATCATGTCTTTTGAAACAAATAAACAAAACTTTTATGTATCTTGTAGTGTGTCCATCTCCGAGTCCTCTCTCATGTCGAGCCGTCTACTGAGGGTCACCTAAAACATTTAATAAAAGGGTGTGAGTTTCAAAACTCAGTGTGTACGACCCTCGGTAACCAATCAACATGCAAATATCACATTGGACCTAAGCCCTATCAAATTCGATGGTCTTGGGCCTTAGCCCGCAATGATCTCACATCATATCAGTATCACATGAATGCAATACACCAATCCCAAATCCAACCCTGCACTCCATTTTCCTTCCAACCCTACACTCCTGTGGGGATATAAATATCAACCCACCCATCCCTACACTCCAAAGGTAGTACTAGCAGCGGCACTACTCAAACGTTGCAGCAAAGCTGCTATAATAGGCTTAAAGCCACAGGTGGATCCACGGTCGTCAAATGACTATGCGATCCTCAAATCTTTCTCCGTATCATCAAAACCCACCCAAGTGCAACATATATTTCATGAATACAATATACACATTTTCACACAATCAGCATTTAAGGGTATTTTGGTCATTTCACTACCCAGGGGTATTTTCGTAATTCTACCCTTAGGGGTATTTAGGTAATTTTTCAAAACAGGGGTATTTTGTAAATTTTGTAAATCAGGGATATTTTCGTAATTCTGCAAATCAAGGGTATTCTAGTAATTTTAATAATTGGGGTATCTTAGTAATTTTGCAAATCTAAGGATATTTTGGAAAATTTCAAACTACGGGTATTTTTGTAATTTTTCAAATTAGGGGTATTTAGTCCCTCTCAGCTTTTAGTTATGAACTTTGGCCCATTAACAAGCCCTTGCGGCTAAAGTGAACAGACACTATGCACCAGGTAGGACTCTAGAGAAGAGGAGGTGGGCCACTAGGACCGCTTAAGTACCAAGCTCTCCCTAGATCCAATCCTAGACATGCATATGTCCGTTGCCACACTCTAACCCAGTGACTTGTCCACAGACATGTTTAATTATTAGATTAAGTCTTATGCGGTTTAAGAGTTGTTCAGAATTAGGCCTCAAGTCCATTAAACCCTAGCATACTTGTGAGTCTAAGACATGAAAACAAAGGATTAAGAGCACCAATTTACACAACTCAAGGCTTAAATCATCCTAAAAGTATGCTAAATGTGGGATTAAAATATGTTCATATTACATTTTATCAGATGCGCTATACTATCCTTGGTCTTGAACCTACAACCAACCAACCTTCAATCAATCACCCATACTTAATCAAAATATTTACCAAAACTCGAAGCCTTACCGTAACCTTACCGTGTGCCACCGGGTTCTAATAACCCTTCCTTAACTACTAATCACGAGTAACCCCCAGATCTGCACTCACACATACACCATCAAACTTCGAGTGACTCATAAGCCACACAGGTCACCCCTATAGATCATACTCACATTCGACCATTTAAAACCATAATCGAGTTGAGTACACTTGCACTTTGCTAACGATCCTTACCATACTTGCGATCTCTGAACCTTACCCTTGTTAATACAATATTAACAACAATGAGAAGTTAGATAGCCCTTCGGCTTTTAACAAAACAAACTAAGGGGTTAACTGAATACTTACCGAATCCACTTTTGATCCTACGGCCTAGATAGCTACTGAGCGAGATTCGGCTTTTAACCTTGACTGATAGTAGATAACAATCGATTTGTGATGGAGGAAAACATCAAAGAATCGGCACTAATAGGGATTTCGGCAAGAGAAGATAATGATACTTCGGCAATAAAAGAGTTTGGCTATGAGAAAATTTGGCAAAAAGGGATTCGACTATAGGAGATTTCGGCAACATGGCAAGGTATTTTCAGTTGTGAAAAAAAATAAGGTTTCGGCAAGGAAAAGAAAAAGAATGGGAAATTCGGCATTACCTAGGACCCTAGATTCGGTACACATACATTTATATAGCCTATAGCCAAAACTGAGCCACCCCTAAAGTCCAATTCGGCACCACTTCATCCACTGCTCATCTCCTAATTTTCCTCCATGATATCTCCCTTATCCTTCTCCTAAATTCTCTTTACTGATCACTTCTCCTTAGAGTCCCTCCACACACCACTTACAACCTTCTAGAAGCCTAAAATTAAACTCCAAAATAAAGCTAAGCTAGCACTCGAACCTCAGACCTTCCTACATGCATATGTCGCCATCCTTCTACACCCTAGTGGCGTCACTTAGCCACTTTACCACAGGCTTCTTTGTGCCATTTTTCACTTATTTTTATTTAAAAGCCCACTACTCACAACCCTGATTCCTTAATAAATTAAATTAAGAATCCTCCACCACAAAACTCGAGCCCAGAGCTTCTCCAACACACCTAAACACTCCAAATTCATTAAACTTTTAAAGCCGTCATGTCAGTTGTCATTTTCTTGCTCACTTAAAAATTTTATGAGACCCAAAGCCCAATAGGCCCAATTCTTCTAGGCCCAAATTTGGGGCGTTACAAATTACCATCTTTTTAAAGTTATTCTAATTTTGTGCACTTATCTTAACTAAAGTTGTCTTGGGAATCAACATTTGAGGAAATTTTCATAATGATGTATGTGCTCATGCTTAAAAAAAAAAAGAGCGAAGAAAAGTTTGCTCAGTCTTCAAAAAAGGAAAAATGAATGAGCTTGAGTTCAAAATAAGTTTGGGGGTGTAACAGCCCGGTTTAGACCCTAGTCGGAATAGTGGTTTTGGGACCACAAATTTGAGTCATAAAAATATTTTAATATTATTTTCTGTGCCTATGATATGCAATTAAGTATGTGTGTAAGTTTCGTGAATTAATTTGTACGTTTGTGTGCTTAATTTGACATAAGGACTTAATTGTGAAAGATGAAAAATTAGCATGCTTTATGTAAAGGTATCTATTTGTTGTGGCTTTTATTATATAGAGTCCTTATGTTGTTATTAAACCAAGGGAAATTTGGATGGGCAAAAATGCCATATGTTAGTGGAAATCAAATGTCAATAAAAGGCTAATGTGGTAATTGTTAAATAAAAGATAAATTAGTTAAAATAAAGACAAAATAATAGACATAGTGTGTTCATCCACCAATTGTAGAAGAAAGAAAATAGGTTTTGAAGCTTTTGAATGTTCGGCCATGACTAAGCAAAATTAAGGTATGTAATTTCTTCGGTTTTTGATAATTTCTACGTTTTCGTAATCGTTGCTTCGTGTTTTTCAAAACCCATGCTTAAATTTTATGAATTAATGATGAATTTGAAATGTACCATGGATGAATTCATGAGCTTTGTGAAGTTTGGTGATGAAATATGAAATATATGTGTTAGATTAACATGTTTTGTCTTTGGATTTTTGATGAATTTGAGTAATTGGGACTTAATTGAGAAAATAATATTTTGAGGGACTAAATTGTGAAATAAATGAAAATATGGGTTTCTAGGGACCTATAGAGAATTCGGCTAAGCATGGGTGTATTGAGATTTTGTGTATTTTGTGATTTTGTGAAATAAGGACTAAAATGTCAAAATGTGAAAATATGAGGCTAATTTGTAAATTGCCCTAAATATGTGTTTTTGGATTGAATTGAATGAATTAGTGAATAAATGAGTTAAATTTGAATATGTATAGATCAAGAACTGAAGAAAAAAGACTTAGATCGTGGGAAATCAAAAGTAATTGAGTAGCTGAGTTCGCTTCTGTTTATCCGAATCCGAGGTAAGTCTATATACAAATAAATGTATTTACATTGATATATGTATGTTCATATGAAAATTCATATTGATGAATGTGTACGAGATGATGAGTACATAAAATCCAAGATAGTATCGACATGGTGTCAGCATCCGAAAAATCCCGCACGAACCTAGGAATAGATAGGAGTGCGTATGTCATGACATAGATGTCCGATTGAGATATCGTGTAAGACCACGTCTGGGACGTTGGCATCGATATGAGACATCATGTAAGACCACATTTGGGACGTTGGCATCGAACTGAGATTTATGTGTAAGACCATGTCTGGGACATTGGCATCGTATTGATTCTGATAAACCGTAATATATACATATTTTAATCCCACATTTGGCATACTTTTGGATGATTTATCTCCTGAATTGTGGAATTTGATGCTCCTAATCCTTTAATTTCATGTTTTATACTTAGGAGAACACCGGAGGATGAAAAGAACGAGAAACAGGCCAAAAACAAATAAAATGGGCCAAAGTACGAAATTCACACGGCCGTGCCTCTTTAGCAGATCCGAACATGGCCTGGACTCAATTTATACGGGCGTGCCACACGGGCGTGTCCCTACCATGACCTATTTTAATTCCATTCAGATTAGGATACTTAGGGGTAAAGCAAGACATTCTGAAAGCCTATATAAACACCCTAAGTGTGACCTAAAAGAGGGGCGTTCAGGTAGGCTGAGAAGCCAAGCCAGAGAGGTCGAATTGTGGGATTTACTCGAAGACAGCCAGTTGATCCATCTCAAGAAGCCGAAATCATACTCAAGATGGAAGATCTTCTCTTCAATTTTCTTCAGGGGGTTTTAGGGTTTTTCTTATGTTTTGTTTTTATATTTTCTTCTGATATGTATTCTTTTATAAACATAAACTAAACTCCTCAGAGACCTGAGGGGGATGAAACCTAAGACGGATCTCATTATTATTTTCTAAACTATATGATAAATACTTGATTTGTTCTTAATTATGTATTCTTAATTCTTGTTCTAATATTTCAGGATATTGATTCAAGTATTGACGTGCTTAGGCAATGGAGGAATATTCCCTGTTTAAGAGTAGATCTAGCATAGTTAAGCGGAGTTGATCGCACCCTAGAGATAGGATGAAAAAAATCTGCTGGATTAGGGTCAAACCTAATATGGGAGTCTATAGATTGAGTTAATGCAACACTAGGGGTTTTAAATAGAAAGAGATTTCAATTAATCAACCTAGGGTTAGACGTTAGTAGCCTCGAGAGAGGTATTAATATAAATTAGGGAATCCTACTGATCAAGTTAAGTGAATAACTGGTTCAGAGTTAAATAACAAGTGAAGTCTAGGTAGATTCTTCCTCGGGTATTGTCTTAATCAATTGGTTTTCCAAAAATTATTTTCCCCAATTCATTCTCTGAGTCTTAGCATCTTTAGCTTAGTAATTAGTTAGTTTTAGATTAAATAACAATTCCCTTAATTCTTAGTCTAAATAATAGAAAGATAGTAATTACTAGTACTCTTGGTCCTTGAGGATACGATACTTCCGGTCATGCCATAACTATACTACCAAACGATAGGTGCGCTTGCCTCAAATCGTTGTCATAGTTAGTTTCTAGGCTCGATCATTCATTATATATAATTATTAAGAGTTTTAGACACGATCAAGTTTTTGGCGCCGTTGCCGGGGACTTAAGATATTAGGAACACTTGATTTTTATTATTATAGCCATTATTTTTATTTATTTTTTACTTTTATTTTTATTGTTCTAATTTTTCTTTCCTTTGCTGCTGATAGGTTTTTCTAGTTTATAACTAGAAGGAACCCGTTCGGACCCTTGATTTTTTACAGCGATTTAGAAGGTACCGTTCGCAGAAACAGAAGAGAAATAAGGCGAAGCTTACAATACATATAAGAAGAGCAAGAGGACGATACCAATACTACCACAGAGATGGCTGATAACAATCCGCTACCTCCTGTGGTTGCCGCAAACCCTGTGAATCAAAATCCTGCTCCTCGTACTATGTATGATTATGCTAAACCTAATTTAACAGGAACTGAGTCAAGTATTGCTAGACCTGTTATTGCTGCAAATAATTTTGGACTGAAACCTAACACAATTCAGATGATACAGCAATTTGTTCAGTTTGATGGTTGCAGGATGAAGATCCAAATAATCACTTGGCGAATTTCCTAGAATTTTGCGATACTTTCAAAATAAATGGTGTTTCTGATGATGCCATTCGTCTTCGAATGTTTCCCTTTTCGTTGAGGAACAAAGCCAAACAGTGGTTGAACTCATTAGCACGAGGATCAATCACTACATGGGAACAGATGACCCAAAAATTTTTATTAAAATATTTTCTGCCGACTAAAACGGCCAAGTTGAGGAATGATATCTCTTCTTTTGTGCAGATGGATTTAGAGACACTTTACGATGCATGGGAGAGTGATAAGCCATAAAAGTAACATATTTTAATCCCACATTTAGCATACTTTTGGATGATTTATCCTTTGATTTATGTAAAAGGGTGCTCTTAATCCTTTCTTTTCGTGTCTTATACTCAGGAAAGCACCCAAGGATGAAAAGAACGTAAAACGGGCTTAAAACGAACCAAATTGGGCCAAGAGATAAATCGACACGGCCTGGCCCAAATACCACACGGTCGTGCCTCATTAAAAGTCAGAACACGGCCTGGCCACGATTCACACGGGCGTGTACCATGGCCGTGTTCCTGTCGCTGGAAAGAGTAATTTCATTCGGGAAAGGATACTTGGAGGCAAAGAAACACATTCCAAAGGCTATTCAAACACCCTAGTAGGAATTCTACTTAAATTAGGATACATAGGGGCCAAGTAAGGCATCAGAAAGTCTATATAAACACCCAAGGGGGCAACTTGAGAGGAGAGTTCGGCAAAAGCTGAAACCGGAGCGAAAAGCGAGGCCAAGGAGCCAAGCCGAGAAGGTCAGAGTTAGGGAATAACGCGAGGATAGCCAGTTGATCCATCTCAAGAAGCTGGAGTTTTACTCAAGAAGGCGGAATTATCCTTCGATTCCTTCAGGGGGTTTTAGGATTTTTCCTATGTGTTGTTTTATCTTTTCTCTTACGATGGTTTGTTTATTCATTATGAACTAAACCCCTCAGATACCTGAAGGTGATGAAACCTAGATGGATTTTATTATTTGATTTTTAAGTTATATGATAAATTACTTAGTTTGTTCTTAATTATGTTGCTTAATCCAAATCTAATGTGCTTAGGTGGAGGAGGAATAGACCCTGCCTAAGAGAAGATCTAACACAATTAAGCGGAGTTGATCGAACGCCTAGAGATAGGGTTACGAGATTTTGCCGGATTAGGGTGAAACCTAATATGGGAGTCCATTGATCAATTTACTGCTATCCTAGGGGGTTATTATAAGCGAACAAGAGTTCCACTAATTAACCTAGGGTTAGATGTTATTCGCCTCGAGAGAGGGTTTAATATAGGTTCAGGAGTCTTACGGATCAAGATAAGTAAAAGAAATCATATAATTTAGGGTTAATTAATAAGTGAAGTCTAGGTGGATTCTTTCTGAGGGTATCGTCGTAATCAACTGAGTTTGTCCTCACGGTTGTTTTCCTATTCGTCCTTTTTGTCTTTGTGTCCTTAGTTTAGTCTTCGTCAAAAGTAATCTTCACTCAAACTTTAAGGTTAACTAATAAAAAGAAAGTGAGTATTAATACTTTTAGTTCCTTTGGGTTCGATAATCGATCTTGCCTAAGCTATACTACTGTTCGATAGGTACACTTGCCTTAATATCGTTGTCAGAGTTAGTCTCCAGGTTTGATCATTCTTTTATAAATATTTAAAGCTCTGATTTTACAGTGATCAAGTTTTTGGCGCCGTTGCCGGGGAACTAAAATATTAAGAAAGCTTAATTTTTATTATTTTAGCCATATTTTTTTTAATATTGCAATTTTCAAAAAAAATTTTTCTTTATTTCAATTTTTTTTCTTTCTCTAGCTAATTTTTCTTTTATTTTGGCAGATAAGTATAGTGTATAGAGGAGATGGCACTAAATAACTATCAGTGGCAAGTTATGAGGACAACGCCAACAAAAATCGCCAGTGTTTTCAACCTCGATGTGGTCACCAGGTTATCTACATAGCTAGAGATGATGAATAAAAAGATTGATGGTTTGCATAGTCTCTCGCAGGTACACCCAATAATGCAATATGACTCGAATCCAAGAGGCGTGGCGAATCCTGAGTACCCACCCTACGGATATGGCATGGAAAACGAGCAAGCTCACTATACAGGTAACTATTCTAGACCTCAAAATAATTTTTATAGTGACACTTATAATACAGGTTGGAGGTACCATCCCAATTTCTCATGGGATGATCAAAGTAGCCAAGGATCGAAACTTCTTCCAGATCTTCAACAACCACCTCACCAACAGGAAAAGGAATCGAACACTGAAGAAATGCCGACAAAATTCATGGCAGCCACAGAAAACTGTTTCAAAGACACTGAAACAATCCAACGAACATCGATTGAAGAGATCCAGAGCCAAGTAAGGGAAGCCACTAAGGCAGTCGAACAACTTGCAAAATTAATGTCTGAACGATCGCAAGGGCGTCTACCAAGCGATACTAAAAATAACCCGAGAGAGCAAATTCAAGCCGTCACAGCTCATAATAGCACAGGGGTAGACAAACCTAATCCGATAAAAGGAAACGAGGTAGAAGAAGGTAAAGTTGAGGCAATACAGGAAAAGCCAAAACCGGTAATCAAAGAGTACCAACCTCGCATACCTTATCCTGTAGCAATGAAAAGAGACGATTCAGAAGAACAATTCGGTAAGTTTCTTAAACCTTTAAAGAAATTACATATTAACTTATCTCTTCTTGAAGCTTTTTTTCAGACGCCAGACTCGAGGAAATTTTTAAGACAGCTCTTGACAAACAAACGCAAATTAGACGAGGAACATCACGTGGAATTAAATGCAGCATGCTCGACAATGTTACAGAACAAACTACTGCAGATGCAAAAAGACCCAGGGAGTTTTACAATTCCATGTTAATTGGTAGTTTAACCATTGATAATGCGTTAGCTAATTTAGGGGCAAGCATAAATGTTATGCCTTATAAAATGTTTAAACAACTAGGTCTAGGGAAACCCAGACAAACTAGGATGAGCATTCAGTTAACTGATAAAACTATCAAAATTCCTAGGGGTATAATAGAAAATGTTCTAATCAAAATTGATAAATTCATATTCCCAATAGATTTTGTTGTCTTAGACATGAATGAGGACAATTCGATTCCTTTAATTTTAGGAAAACCCTTTCTAGCAACTGCCAGGACTAAAATTTATGTGGGTACAGGAGAACTCATTCTTCGTGTAGGTGACGAATCAATCAGTCTACAAGCTTTTGACTCGGCCAAGACATCAAGTGATGAAGGTGAGAAAGTAAATTTAGTTGATAATCAAATTGTTCAACTTTCACCACAGGAAACACCACAAAGCTACAAACTTGAGCCGAATCATGGGCCCCAAGCCGTACAAGCTCATAACAGTTAATTGTTAGTGGAATCTGACCCAAGGCAAGAACCTGTGGTAAGTGAAGGTAAGGTTAAGGTAAGCCATGATTTACCAAACTCGGTAAATACAGAGTACCAAGCTCGTGTGCCATATCCCGATGCAATAAAGAAAGACCACACAGAGGAAGAATTCGGTGAACTCACACTTCATGTAGACAACGAAACAATCACTCTTCAAGCTCTTAACTCAGCTAGGACATCGAGTAATAAAGGTACGAACGTTAATTCTATTGATAATCATTTGGTTCAACCTTATTTACAGGAAGCATCACGAAATCACTCAGCTGAGCTAGATCTTAGACCTAGTGCCGACAAAGAAGAAACACATAAGGAACAAAACCTCAGGGTTGACAAACTAAAAGAGCAAGAAACACAAATCAGAGAGGAACAGGAGCCGCACGAAGTGAAACTGAAGGAGACCCCAGACAAGCTGATAGGAACAACAAATCACATCAAAATAGAGGATCAGGTATTGTTGAATAAGGAAGACCCTCAAATCACCAATTCAGACCTCAAGACAAACGAAGAAATCACTTTTGAGGTACTTAATGTCTTTCTATACGGCACTGTCGAGGTAAGCAATCCTAAATTTGACACTTTTGAGGTAAACATCACTCGACTTAAACTATATATCCATAACCGAAGTGATCGCATGAGAAAGGATTTTCACCTCCTCAAACCACCATGACCATACAAATGAGAGGTAAAGTCTAGCTTAAGACTATAAACGAGCGCTTCTCAGGAGGCAACCCGAGCACTAACATACTAATATAGTTTTTATTTTTCTAACATAGCACTAAAATAGTCTAACAGGAAAATGCAGAAATTTCAACACGGCCTTGACACGGGCGTGTACAAAGCGGTGCATAGCCAGGAAATAGACCATGGGCGTGCCAAAACACCGTGCCTAAACAAGGTAAAAAATTTTTTGGTGACACAGGCAACAACACCAGACCACGTCGGTGCTAGATAATCGTGTAAAATTACTGAGGTTACTGACTTATAATACACGGGCACAACACGGCCGTGCCTCACAACCGTGTGAAATTACTAAGGTTACTGACTTGTTATACAAGGGCTTGACACGCCTGTGTTACCCCACCATGCTAACATTTTTCTTATCAAACACGGGCGTGCCCATGTAAACACAGTCATGCCAAAAACCCTGAACGCGCCCAAAATCTAGAAATCGCGAAAAGCACGGGCTATTTAAAACTTCACACGGGCGTGCCGATTGACCGTGCCCGAGCACCCTGAACGCACTCAAAATTCAAAATCCCAAAACACAAGCTACATCTCTATTTAAACCTCATTCTCCCTTTTTCTAGTTGTCTTTCATTTTCTATTATTTATTTTTATTCTCATTATTTTTTTTTCCTTTATTTTATTTTATTCTCTTTATTATTTTCTTCTTATTCTTTATGATATTTAGATTTAGCTTATGATTCAATAAAATTAGGACGACTACTTCAAGGATTCAATTTCAAACGGTTCGAGACGCTTCCCCACGCTCACCTCCAATCCTATCCGGTTTCTTTAACTTCATCCAAATCAGGAAGTTTCACTTCTCTCCCCATCTTATGATTTTTATGATTATTTTGCTATTATCCATCTTTGTTCGTTGAGGGCAATGTACATCTTAAGTGTGGGGGGGTTAACTATAGTATTATTTGAAAATCCCTGAATTATGCCTTGTTCAAAAGTAAAGTCTCTCATATTATGATTAGAATGAAATTTCCTATGATTTATGATCTTTGTTGATATGTTTTGGAGTAAGTCATTGATAATTGTGCATTGATGATTAAATTTGAAGGGTACTAGAGAATCAAGCATGATAAGTCTATTTTTCAGAATTAAAATTTTTAGGTTGTCTACCTGAACCTGAATATTACTTTGAAATCTGAAATTTACGAGGTTGACATCAAAATACCCATAATTTTTGTGAGATTTTGAGCCTTTTAGAGCATACATTCTTTCATGCTCACTTTCTATTATGAGTGTGTCAACATTGATTTGTTATTCTAGAACTTGCCCCGATTATACATGTTGAGACCACACCTTTGATTTGATATACAGAGATGATAAAGGCACCTAGGTTTTAACCCACTCACTCCAGTAAAAAGCCTACCTCCATAATTAACCCCTAGTGAACCCCTTTAAGCCTAACAACCCTTTTCATTGACTTACCTACTAACATTAACCCAAAACCATTTGTATTTGTTATCACCGTTCTTTTTAACTACCCTTTTTATCGAGATTTGATTTTGAGCAGTTACCTAACTATGTTCTCTATTTCAGTTGTTAAAGTTCATTATTTTTATTAGTTTGTTCTTAAAAAAAACGAAATATATTCATTATTAGTAAGCTCACATGTTTAAATCTCAAATCTTGAAAAAAAAGAAGAAGAAAAAGCTCGTATTATTAGTTTTCGATTGATGAAATTATTTAGGATTAGTTCATTTTTCTAGTTAGGTAATTTTTCAGGTCAGTCTCGATCCTAACCTTCTAATTCAACCTTTATCCATACCCTTAACCTAAGCCCTGTTACAACCCTGCTAAAGACATTTTGATTTGTGTATCATCTCATTTTACAGTGGTGGAGATTTGATTTTCATGCAAGCTTATGGGATTAACTTTTCATGTTTGACTTATTGAGTGCTTAATTTTGAACCTTAAACACTTTGAGTGATTTGAGTGAATCTTTAGTAAGGATGTCAACTCTTGTCGATTTTGAATCAGAAGTAACTATTCAGGTAAAGGGAAAATGCCTATGTTTTCATGCTATAAATGTATGACTTTGATTATTTGAATATTTAGGACTCTTTTGAGTTGAATTATCCATGTATAAATTATCTATGAATTATGATAAGACATTGCTGATAGAAATTGTGAATCATGGAAAGTTCGTTTTAATTGTAAGTTAAGAATTTTGCTTGAGGACAAGCAAAAGCTTAAGTGTGGGGGTATTTAATAAACCATAAAAGTAACATATTTTAATCCCACATTTATCATACTTTTGGATGATTTATCCGTTGATTTATGTAAAAAGGTGCTCTTAATCCTTTCTTTTCGTGTCTTATACTCAGGAAAGCACCCAAGGATGAAAAGAACGTAAAACGGGCTTAAAACGAACCAAATTGGGCCAAGAGAGAAATCGACACAGTCTGGCCCAAATACCACACGACCATGCCTCATTAAAAGTCCGAACACGACCTGGCCACGATTCACACGGGCGTGTGCCATGGCCGTGTCCCTATCGCTGGAAAGAGCAATTTTGTAACACCTCAAACCCGATCTAAACGTTACGACCGAATCTGGCATGTCACATAATATGAATCTGGTGACTAATGTCACAAATTGTTATCTGGTGACTCTGTCACATTATCTGGTGGCTATGCCACAATTATAAGGGCGATGTGCAGTTGACTGCAGCGACTGCCTTCGATGGTGTGTAGCGGATGGAGGGTCGATTTAGTAATCCCCACGGTGTGATTGGCAGGTACGGGTGATGTGTAGAGGATGGATACCTAGGTGGGTTCGGGATTGCATTTTCATTCTTATATGTACATGTGATTTAATATACTATGGTTCGATATGCTATGTTGTGGGCTTATGGCCGAATATGACTAGAGAATGGGTTTTGCATCATTTGGCATGTGCTATCTGCTATACTGTGATGTTAGGGCTACGGCCTGATTCGATTTATGTGGGCTTCGGCCAAGTATGTTATTGTGAGGGCTAAGGCCCAATCTGCTTCTGTGGGCTTAGGCCCAGTTATCACTCGTAAGGGGAAACACACACTGAGCTTTCGTAAACTCACCCCCTCTTTTTAAATGTCTCAGGTAATCATTAGACCGCGGATTTGGGGAGCCGAGGCAGACTTGTGGTGGCCCTGCAATGTTTTCTCGTAAACTCAGTTCTTTTATTTAAACCTACTTTTAATTTTGGGATTTTGTTATGTAATAAGGCCTTTGGTATTTTATTTGGTTTTAGCTTTCAATTTGGTTACTGTTTATTATTTAATGTTCAATATGGGATTTTCCTGAAATGATAATAAACCGTTTTTATTCAAAATTACTTAAACTCGATTTTCACAACAAATACAATTTTATTCAAATTAATAACAACTTTGTAAAGGGGGCATTGAATGAATTGGCTTTTATAAACAAACACAAAACGCGGAGTTTCAAAAAGAATACGAACTTTTTAACAAACGCACAGTTTTTAAACAACCCTTTTATTTGACATGCCAGATTCGGTCGTAACGTTTAGGCCGGGTTTGGGGTGTTACAATTATGGTATCAGAGCCTAGGTTCAAAAACTCGGCTGTGGGTTTGGGTTCAAAAATGTTTTCAAAGGATTGTTTGGAAAATGGTTTAGAAAAATATAAAAATATATATATGTTTTCTAGAAGTGTGGCACCCGAGTATCTGGCACCAAATCCGTAAGTTTCCTTTTTACTATATTCTATTATATGCTGAATGATTGTATTTATTCTGCGATGTGTGGATGTGATGCTTGAATATAGGAATTGTATGTATGTGTGGAAAATATATGTTTGCTCCGGTGTTAGATAGTTGGTTATGTGAAGGGTTTCAAGATTTAGTTAGAAAGAGTATTAGTGTTATTAGAATCAGAGTGCGCAGCGTAGGCGTAGTGTTGTAGGTTAGGATGTACGACTGTTAGTTAGTTGGAAATTTCGAGGACGAAATTTCTTTAAGGAGGGTAGATTTGTAACATCCTGAAATTGGGCCTAGTAGGATTAGGCCCAATGGGCCTTAGGCGTAGTAGCGTTTAAAATTTTAGAGAACGGTATTAATGCAAGTTAGACTTATTAGATAAGTGATTTTGAAAGGTTAGAGGGCTTCTATGAAGTCCTGGGATCAAATATTGGCTTTGGGGAAATTTTGGTTTTAGGTTAAAAAAACCTTGGAAGTTGGCAGGTAGGCCTTAAGAATAAAAAGTGTAGGAAAATGACAAGTGGAGTGTGTGGTGTAGTGGCAAAGTGACGCCACTTAGGGGACAAGGGATTGACGCCACAAGGAAGGAAGGAGGTCCAAGGTTCAAGTCTTGGCTTTTGCATTTTGGTTTCTTTTTACTTGGATCTTAGAATTTGGGCCATAGTTTATATTTAGTTGCACATGGTTTAAGACACAAGAGGAGCTTGTGGCCAAGTGGTTAGCGGCGTGGATTATGTTCAAAGGGAGCCTGGGTTCGAATCTCGTGAGAAGCAAAGGAGTATTTATTTTGCGGATTGGACGGCAAGAGTTTCAGTTAAATTTAAACTCTACTGACAAAGGGATCCCACATCGGAAAGATACAAAGAAGGAAGGTGAAGAGCTAGCTATATAAAGAGCATTCCAGGAGGAGAGTTAACATACCTTGGAGGGCGTTTGGGCACAGGAGTGGTCGGAGCGCGGATTAACACCAGACTCCTATCAGGTGTGTGTGTACTTCTCTACTCTAATTGTAGAGCGGCAAATGCCGAAGTGCCGGTCACGGCAATAGTAGCCACACGAGCGTGCAAGCGCACATGTGGGGCTTCGACGCGATAGTTGAGGCCATCAATAGTATTCTTGTGGGTTGGGGCTACTTGGGCCTCGATGGGCCGAAGTGGGCCCAATGGGCCTGTAGGCCCATATGAGTAAATTGTGTGATTGTTTAGTATATGTTGAACTAGACTAGGTGGAACTTATATACGTGGCTAGATTTGTGCTAGGTGGGCCACATGAGCGTGTGTGCCCGAATGGGCCGAAATCGGGTGTTAGGCCCAATAGTCCGGTAAGGACCGGAAATGGTAGTTGAGTCGCTTGGGGCGACATTAGGCCTTCGGAAAGGCCATTGCAGGTGCAAATTTACGAAAATACCCTTGGTGGGTAAATTTCGAAAATACCTGTAACATCCCAAAATTGGGCCTAGGAGAATTGAGCCCAATGGGCCTTAGGCGTAGTAGCGTTTAAATTTTTGGAGAACAAGAGATCGGCTTAAATGCTAGTTAGACCCATTGGATAAGTGATTTTGGAAGGTTAGAGGGCTTCTATGAAGTCCCGGGATCAAATATTAGCTTTGGGGAAATTTTGGTTTTAGGTGAAAAAAAACCCTGGAAGTTGGCAGATATGCCTTAAGAATAAAATATGAAGAAAATAACACAAAAGGAGTGTGTGGTGTAGTGGCAAAGTGACGCCACTTAGGGGACAAGGGAGTGACGCCACAAGGGAAGGAAGGAGGTCCAAGGTTCAAGTCTTGGCTTTTGCATTTTGGTTTCTTTTTGCTTGGACCTTAGAATTTGGCCCATAGTTTATATTTAGTTGCGCATGGTTTAAGACACAAGAGGAGCTTGTGGCCAAGTGGTTAGCGGCGTGGATTATGTTGCAAGGGAGCCTGGGTTCGAATCTCATGAGAAGCAAGGGAGTATTTATTTTGCGGATTGGACGACAAGAGTTTCAGTTGAATTTAAACTCTACTGACGAAGGGATCCCACATCGGAAAGACACAAAGAAGGAAGGTAAAGAGCTAGCTATATAAGGAGCATCCTAGGAGGAGAGTAAACACATCTTGGAGGGCGTTTGGGCACAAGAGTGGTCGGAGCGCGGATTAGCCCCAGAGTCCTATCAGGTGTGTAACTCTCTCTACTCTAGCTGTAGAGCGGCAAATGCCGAAATGCCGGTTACACGGCATTAGTAGCCACACGAGCGTGCGAGCGCATGTGTGGGGCTTCGACGCGATAGTTGAGGCCATCAGTAGTATTCTCGTGGGTTGGGGCTGCTTGGGCCTCGATGGGCCGAAGTGGGCCCAATGGGCCTGTGGGCCCATATGAGTAAATTGCATGATTGGTTAGTATATGTTGAACTAGACTAGGTGAAAGTTATATACGTGGCTAGATTCGTGTTAGGTGGGCCACACGAGCGTGTGGGCCCGGATGGGCCGAAATTGGGTTTTAGGCCCAATCGTCCGGTACAACCGGAAATGGTAGCTGAGTCGCTAGTGGTGACATTAGGCCTTCGAAAAGGCCATTTTAGTTGTAAATTACGAAAATACCCTTAGTAGGTAAAATTACGATTATACCCTTAGAGGTTGATTAGCATGATTATGTTGTTTAGTTTTGGCCGATTGTAGGGGAAGGCTTGATCTCGCATATCTCGGGTTGTGGCTAGTGCTCGAAAAGTGTTAAGGAAGGGGGATCTAGTGCGTTACATCTTGATCTACGGGATTTGATAGTCGCATTAGTAACCAGGTGTGTAAACTAACACACTTCTTGCTTTGTATATGTTTGATAAACTGATTGATTGGTAAAACCGAAACAGTATGGTTGAGTGATATGATACCCTATGGGGTATGTGCACGGATTCAGGTAAGTCCGTTTCATTATGAGTACTGTTATTGATACATGATGTCATGATTTATGATGTATGTGCTATGAGATGCAACGTTAAACATGTTTGCATGATTTTGAATACTATACATGAGTTGGTATGATGATGGGTGATATGAGAGGAGGGGGCAGTGATATTTTGTGCTGACGAGCACCAGTGTTTTGGTAACACACTTTGTGACTTTGGGTCACCAGAGGTTTGGCACCTCCAGAGGTTTGGTACCTCAGCGTCTCGTCCCTGTGGTTAACACCACCGTGGGTTGGCCCCACTTGTGAGATACGGGATTGACGCCAGTGATTTGGTATCACACGATGGGTTGGCCCCATCACTCGATTATTGTGACTACGGTCACCAGTGGTTTGGTACCACATTTGTGTCTTTGGGACACCAGAGGTTTGGCACCTCATTGCGACTCGTCCCTGTGGTTAACACCACCGTGGGTTGGCCCCACTTGAGATATGGGATCGTCTGCTAGTGATTTGGTATCACACGATGGGTTGGCCCCATCATTGGATTCGTGACTTCGGTCACCAGTGCTTTGGTAGCACATTGTGTCTTTGGGACACCAGTGGTTTGGTACCACATTGACGGATATTGTGTCTTTGGGACACCAGTGTTTTGGTAACACATTGTGACTATATGTCACCAGTGGTTTGGCACCACCAGTGGTTTGGTACCACATGGGGTAGAAAAGGTGAATGGATGGTTAGGAGTGGGTGCATATTAATTGGATGCATGATGATTATGTTATGTTTGCATATGATGTTTTGCTAATCCGGGAAAAAGGGTTGCACACTGAGTCTTGGTGACTCACCTTTTTCCTTTAACCATTTCAGGTATTGCATAAAGCTGGACCGGGATCGGAGAGGACAAGGTGGCCCATGCCGAAGATGATGATTTAATATTTTATGCTTGGTTTTGATATAAGTACTTTATTTGAATTATTGGGTTGTAATAAAGGCCATTTTATTATTTTGGTATTACTTTAACCATGGTTTATCTGATTTGGATTTCTATGTGAAAATGGTTTTAATTCCAGTACCTTATTTATAAAAGTATGTTTAATAAAGTATTTTCAGACAATTTGTAACTTCTAAAGTTTGCATATTGCTTTAAATGAACATGGTTTTCAAAAATTGAATTCTTTCATGCTTTATGCTAAGTTAATAAAGATTTTCATCCGACTTTCCCCAGTGACATAACCAGATTCGGTCGTAGCGAATGGGCCAGGTTTGGGGATGTTACAGTTTGGTATCAGAGCCCGGTTCAAAACTCGGCTTTGAGGGTTTTGGGCCCGAAACAGTTTTCAAAATAGGTTTTTGCAATATGGGTTTTTAAGAAACTTTTCAGGTTATTCTGGCATGGCACCTGTACCTCCGACCCGAAGTCCACCAGGTAAGTACTTCGGACTCTCTTGAAGTGATCTGTTTGTATGAATTGATTTGGGCTTAGTTTGGGCTCGTAGATTAGAATACTAGGATCTGTTGAACCCTAGGACTAGTCTACTCAAACACATGCATAAGACTTAAGGCTACTAAACAAACCTGTGAAGTAAGTCACCGAGTTAAGGTGTGGCAACCACTGTACGCATGTCGAGGATTGGTATTCAGTAAGAGCTTGGTATTTAAGCAGTCCTAGCGACTCACCTCCTCTTTACTCGAATCCTACCTGGTGCGTAGCTACGGTTCACCTTAACCAAGAAGACTTGTTCATAGGCTAAACCAAGTATTAAAACCCGAAAGGGATTAGCCTTACTGTTTTAAAACCCTTAGTTTTAAAACTTTCAAACTTACCCCTTTGGTTTGTAAACCTTAAATCTGATTTTGAAAGACGTTTTCTCGATTTACCAAAATTTCCAAAATGCCCCTAGTGGCAAAATTACTAAAATGCCCCTGACTTTCAAGATTTCTGGTTTAACTCCAATTTTAATAAAATTTCCCTACTTTGCAAAAGTATACAAAAACGCTATTTTCAAGATACCCTGATTTGAAAATTTACAAAATTACCCCTGATGAACAAAATTACCAAAATGCCCTTGGTTTCTAAATTTTCATAATTCCCTCGATTTTTACTAAAATGTTCTTACATTATGAAAATATCAAAAACTTCTGTTTTACAAATATCGAGATATCCTGATTTGGGAAATTTACGAAAATGCCCTTAACGTCCCCAATTACTGAAATAACCCCGATTTCTGAAATTGTTACAACACATCTGGTTTGAAAAACAAATTTTTCAAGATGACCCCTGAGATTTTGTAAACTTTGAAATATATTTAATTTGAAAACTATTTTCAAATTGACCCTGAGTTATTACCGAAATACCCCTATAGGAAAATGTCGAAATTACCCCTGGGTTGGGAATGCTCAAGAAAGTGACATGGATGAATGAATGTGTCTTTAGTGAAGTATGTGAATGTTTGAATTAGAACAGAAAACTTGAGATGAAACTTTGATTGCTCGAAAGAACGACTCCCAGAAACTTCTGT
Source organism: Gossypium australe (assembly GCA_005393395.2). NCBI lineage: Eukaryota > Viridiplantae > Streptophyta > Magnoliopsida > Malvales > Malvaceae > Gossypium > Gossypium australe. Next base: position 111,056,515 of record CM016623.1, read on the forward strand.
TCATAAAATTTGCTCGTGGATAAAACAGTGGAACAAAATTTCTAATGCATAAAACTTTTAATCAGATTAAATCGCGACGCTAGATATGAGTTCTAGGGGACGTGGTTGTCGCGGACGTGGTCAAGGTGGAATGACAGCTTTATTAAGATCAGAGTGCGCAGCAAGAGCGTAGTGTGGTAGGTTAGGATGTGCGACTGTTAGTTAGTTGGAAATTTCGAGGACGAAATTTCTTTAAGGAGGGTAGATTTGTAACATCCCAAAATTGGGCCTAGGAGAATTGAGCCCAATGGGCCTTAGGCGTAGTAGCGTTTAAATTTTTGGAGAACAAGAGATCGGCTTAAATGCTAGTTAGACCCATTGGATAAGTGATTTTGGAAGGTTAGAGGGCTTCTATGAAGTCCCGGGATCAAATATTAGCTTTGGGGAAATTTTGGTTTTAGGTGAAAAAAAACCCTGGAAGTTGGCAGATATGCCTTAAGAATAAAATATGAAGAAAATAACACAAAAGGAGTGTGTGGTGTAGTGGCAAAGTGACGCCACTTAGGGGACAAGGGAGTGACGCCACAAGGGAAGGAAGGAGGTCCAAGGTTCAAGTCTTGGCTTTTGCATTTTGGTTTCTTTTTGCTTGGACCTTAGAATTTGGCCCATAGTTTATATTTAGTTGCGCATGGTTTAAGACACAAGAGGAGCTTGTGGCCAAGTGGTTAGCGGCGTGGATTATGTTGCAAGGGAGCCTGGGTTCGAATCTCATGAGAAGCAAGGGAGTATTTATTTTGCGGATTGGACGACAAGAGTTTCAGTTGAATTTAAACTCTACTGACGAAGGGATCCCACATCGGAAAGACACAAAGAAGGAAGGTAAAGAGCTAGCTATATAAGGAGCATCCTAGGAGGAGAGTAAACACATCTTGGAGGGCGTTTGGGCACAAGAGTGGTCGGAGCGCGGATTAGCCCCAGAGTCCTATCAGGTGTGTAACTCTCTCTACTCTAGCTGTAGAGCGGCAAATGCCGAAATGCCGGTTACACGGCATTAGTAGCCACACGAGCGTGCGAGCGCATGTGTGGGGCTTCGACGCGATAGTTGAGGCCATCAGTAGTATTCTCGTGGGTTGGGGCTGCTTGGGCCTCGATGGGCCGAAGTGGGCCCAATGGGCCTGTGGGCCCATATGAGTAAATTGCATGATTGGTTAGTATATGTTGAACTAGACTAGGTGAAAGTTATATACGTGGCTAGATTCGTGTTAGGTGGGCCACACGAGCGTGTGGGCCCGGATGGGCCGAAATTGGGTTTTAGGCCCAATCGTCCGGTACAACCGGAAATGGTAGCTGAGTCGCTAGTGGTGACATTAGGCCTTCGAAAAGGCCATTTTAGTTGTAAATTACGAAAATACCCTTAGTAGGTAAAATTACGATTATACCCTTAGAGGTTGATTAGCATGATTATGTTGTTTAGTTTTGGCCGATTGTAGGGGAAGGCTTGATCTCGCATATCTCGGGTTGTGGCTAGTGCTCGAAAAGTGTTAAGGAAGGGGGATCTAGTGCGTTACATCTTGATCTACGGGATTTGATAGTCGCATTAGTAACCAGGTGTGTAAACTAACACACTTCTTGCTTTGTATATGTTTGATAAACTGATTGATTGGTAAAACCGAAACAGTATGGTTGAGTGATATGATACCCTATGGGGTATGTGCACGGATTCAGGTAAGTCCGTTTCATTATGAGTACTGTTATTGATACATGATGTCATGATTTATGATGTATGTGCTATGAGATGCAACGTTAAACATGTTTGCATGATTTTGAATACTATACATGAGTTGGTATGATGATGGGTGATATGAGAGGAGGGGGCAGTGATATTTTGTGCTGACGAGCACCAGTGTTTTGGTAACACACTTTGTGACTTTGGGTCACCAGAGGTTTGGCACCTCCAGAGGTTTGGTACCTCAGCGTCTCGTCCCTGTGGTTAACACCACCGTGGGTTGGCCCCACTTGTGAGATACGGGATTGACGCCAGTGATTTGGTATCACACGATGGGTTGGCCCCATCACTCGATTATTGTGACTACGGTCACCAGTGGTTTGGTACCACATTTGTGTCTTTGGGACACCAGAGGTTTGGCACCTCATTGCGACTCGTCCCTGTGGTTAACACCACCGTGGGTTGGCCCCACTTGAGATATGGGATCGTCTGCTAGTGATTTGGTATCACACGATGGGTTGGCCCCATCATTGGATTCGTGACTTCGGTCACCAGTGCTTTGGTAGCACATTGTGTCTTTGGGACACCAGTGGTTTGGTACCACATTGACGGATATTGTGTCTTTGGGACACCAGTGTTTTGGTAACACATTGTGACTATATGTCACCAGTGGTTTGGCACCACCAGTGGTTTGGTACCACATGGGGTAGAAAAGGTGAATGGATGGTTAGGAGTGGGTGCATATTAATTGGATGCATGATGATTATGTTATGTTTGCATATGATGTTTTGCTAATCCGGGAAAAAGGGTTGCACACTGAGTCTTGGTGACTCACCTTTTTCCTTTAACCATTTCAGGTATTGCATAAAGCTGGACCGGGATCGGAGAGGACAAGGTGGCCCATGCCGAAGATGATGATTTAATATTTTATGCTTGGTTTTGATATAAGTACTTTATTTGAATTATTGGGTTGTAATAAAGGCCATTTTATTATTTTGGTATTACTTTAACCATGGTTTATCTGATTTGGATTTCTATGTGAAAATGGTTTTAATTCCAGTACCTTATTTATAAAAGTATGTTTAATAAAGTATTTTCAGACAATTTGTAACTTCTAAAGTTTGCATATTGCTTTAAATGAACATGGTTTTCAAAAATTGAATTCTTTCATGCTTTATGCTAAGTTAATAAAGATTTTCATCCGACTTTCCCCAGTGACATAACCAGATTCGGTCGTAGCGAATGGGCCAGGTTTGGGGATGTTACAATACCCTTGGTAGGTAAAATTACGATTATACTCTTAGAGGTTGATTAGCTTGATTTTGTTGTTTTATGTCTATCTGATTATGATGGTAACTCATGTTATTCGTATATTTGATATATGTTTTGCATATATGACACATGTGTGAATTCGTTATGAATTTGGGTAAGGTATATTGCATGATTTCTGCATATTTTGTATGACGCATGGGCATATGGATGATAATGATAAAGGGGAAGTGTTCTGGTGGTTTTTACCACATTATCTGGTGGCTCATGTCACATAATATGAATCTGGTGACTAATGCCACAAATTGTTATCTGGTGACTCTGTCACAGTATCTGGTGGCTATGCCACAATTATAAGGGCGATGTGCAGTTGACTACAGCGACTGCCTTCGATGGTGTGTAGCGGATGGAGGGTCGATTTAGTAATCCCCACGGTGTGATTGGCAGGTACGGGTGATGTGTAGAGGATGGATACCTAGGTGGGTTCGGGATTGCATTTTCATTCTTATATGTACATGTGATTTAATATACTATGGTTCGATATGCTATGTTATGGGCTTATGGCCGAATATGACTAGAGAATGGGTTTTGCATCATTTGGCATGTGCTATCTGCTATACTGTGATGTTAGGGCTACGGCCCGATTCGATTTATGTGGGCTTCAGCCAAGTATGTTATTGTGAGGGCTAAGGCCCAATCTGCTTCTGTGGGCTTAGGCCCAGTTATCACTTGTAAGGGGAAACACACACTGAGTTTTCGTAAACTCACCCCCTCTTTTTAAATGTTTCAGGTAATCATTAGACCGCGGATTTGGGGAGCCGAGGCAGACTTGTGGTGGCCCTACAATGTTTTCTCTTAAACTCGGTTCTTTTATTTAAACCTACTTTTAATTTTGGGATTTTGTTATATAATAAGGCCTTTGGTATTTTATTTGGTTTTAGCTTTCAATTTGGTTACTGTTTATTATTTAATGTTCAATATGGGATTTTCCTGAAATGATAATAAACCGTTTTTATTCAAAATTACTTAAACTCGATTTTCACAAAAAATACAATTTTATTCAAACTAATAACAACTTTGTAAAGTGGGCTTTGAATGAATTGGCTTTTATAAACAAACCATAAAACGCGGAGTTTCAAAAAGAATACGAACTTTTTAACAAACGCACAGTTTTTAAACAACCCTTTTATGTGACATGCCGATGTGGGATCCCTTCATCAGTAGAGTTTAAATTCAACTGAAACTCTTGCCATCCAATCCACAAAATAAATACTCCTTTGCGTCTTACGAGATTCGAACCCAGGCTCCCTTGCAACATAATCTACGCCGCTAACCACTTGGCCACAAGCTCCTCTTGTGTCTTAAATCATGCGCAACTAAATATAAACTATGGCCCAAATTCTAATATCCGAGTAAAAAGAAACCAAAATGAAAAAGCCAAGACTTGAACCTTGGACCTCCTTCCTTCCTTGTGGCGTCACTCCCTTGTCCCCTAAGTGGCGTCACTTTGCCACTACACCACACACTCCACTTGTCATTTTCCTCCACTTTTTATTCTTAAGGCCTACCTGCCAACTTCCAGGATTTTTTTAACCTAAAACCAAAATTTCCCCAAAGCCAATATTTGATCCCGGGACTTCATAGAAGCCCTCTAACCTTTCAAAATCACTTATCTAATATGTCTAACTTGCATTAATACCGTTCTCTAAAATTTTAAACGCTACTACGCCTAAGGCCCATTGGGCCCAATCCTACTAGGCCCAATTTCAGGATGTTACAAATTTCATTCAGGAAAGGATATTTGGAGGCAAAGAAACACATTCCAAAGCCTATTCAAACACCCTAGTAGGAATTCTACTTAAATTAGGATACATAGGGGCCAAGTAAGGCATCAGAAAGTCTATATAAACACCCAAGGGGGTAACTTGAGAGGAGAGTTTGGCAAAAGCTGAAACCGGATCGAAAAGTGAGGCCACAGAGCCATGCCGAGAAGGTCAGAGTTAGGGAATAACGCGAGGATAGCTAGTTGATCCATCTCAAGAAGCCAGAGTAATACTCAAGACGGCGGAATTCTCCTTCGATTCCTTCAGGGGGTTTTAGGATTTTTCCTATGTGTTGTTTTATCTTTTCTCTTGCGATGGTTTGTTTATTCATTATGAACTAAACCCCTCAGATACCTGAAGGGGATGAAACCTAGATGGATTTTATTATTTAATTTTTAAGTTATATGATAAATTACTTAGTTTGTTCTTAATTATGTTGCTTAATCCAAATCTAATGTGCTTAGGTGGAGGAGGAATAGACCCTGCCTAAGAGAATATCTAACATAATTAAGCGGAGTTGATCGAACGCCTAGAGATAGAGTTACGAGATTTTTTCGGATTAGGGTGAAACCTAATATGGGAGTCCATTGATCGATTTACTGCTATCTTAGGGGGTTATTATAAGCGAATGAGAGTTCCACTAATTAACCTAAGGTTAGACGTTATTCACCTCGAGAGAGGGTTTAATATAGGTTAGGGAGTCTTACGGATCAAGCTAAGTAAAAGAAATCATATAATTTAGGGTTAATTAATAAGTGAAGCCTAGGTGGATTCTTCCTGAGGGTATTGTCGTAATCAACTGAGTTTGTCCTCACGGTTATTTTCATATTCGTCCTTTTTGTCTTTGTGTCCTTAGTTTAGTCTTCGTCAAAAGTAATCTTCACTCTAACTTTAAGGTTAAATAATAAAAAGAAAGTGAGTATTAATACTTTTAGTTCCTTTGGGTTCGATAACCGGTCTTGCCTAAGCTATACTACTGTTCGATAGGTACACTTGCCTTAATATCGTTGTCAAAGTTAGTCTCCAGGTTTGATCGTTCTTTTATAAATATTTAAAACTCTAAGTTTACAGTGACCAGAGAGATACAAGGATCTATTGAGAAGGTGCCCACACCACGAGTTACCTTTGTGGCTCTAAGTTCAAACCTTTTACAACAGTGTGCACCCCTCAACTAGGCAGTTGATTGATTCAGCCGCTGGCGGAACCCTGAATAACAAAACACCTGAGGCTGCCTACGAATTCATTGAAGAGATGTCACTAAACAACTATCAGTGGCAAATCATGAGAATTAGGCCAACAAAAGCCGCCAGTGTTTTCAACCTCGACGCAGTAACCATGTTATCAAATCAGGTAGAGATGTTAAATAAAAAATTGATGGTTTATGTGGTTCTTCGCAGGTACATCCAACAATGCAGTGCGATATGAATGGAGGAGGGATGAACATCACAGAATATCCGCCTTACAACCCGAACGCTAAAAACGAGCAAGCTCACTATATGGGTAACAATTTTAGACCTCAAAATAACCCTTATAGTAACACTTACAATCCAGGTTGGAGAAACCACCCCAATTTTTCATGGGGTGGTCAAGGAAATCAAAGACAACAGCCCCTCCCAAGTTTCCAACAGCAACCCTACCCACATGAAAAGAAGCTGAACCTTGAGGAGATGCTAACAAAATTTATAACGGTGTTAGAAACCATTTCCAAAACACTGAGGCAGCATTCAAAAATCAACAAGCATCAATTCAAGGGATCGAGAATCAATTAGGGCAACTTGCTAAGCAGCTCTCTGAATGATCACAAGGAAGCCTACCAAGTAACACTGAGACTAACCCGAAGGAACAACTTTAAGCAATAACCACTCATGATAGTGAAGGGTTAGATGAAACAAAAGTAAGCCAAGAAAATGTCGTAGAGGAAGGTAAGGTTGAGGTAAGTCATGATAAGCCAAAACCGTTAATTAAAGAGTACCAACCTCATGGACGATACCCCAATGCGATGAAGAAAGACAACACTGATGAACAATTCGGTAAATTTCTTAAACTTTTAAAGAAATTACATATTAACTTACCGTTTCGTGAAGCTCTTTCACAGATGCCAAATTCCAGGAAATTTTTAAAAGAGCTTTTGACAAACAAACGGAAGTTAGATGAAGAGTCGCATGTGGAACTAAACGTAGTGTGCTCAATAATTTTGCAAAATAAACTACCACATAAATTAAAAGATCCTGGGAGTTTTACAATTACATGCTTAATTGGTAGTTTATCTGTTGATAACGCTTTAGCTAATTTAGGGGCAAGCATCAATGTTATGCCTTATAAAATGTTTAAACATCTATGTCTAGGAAACCCAAAAAAACTAGGATGAGCATTCAATTAGCTGATAAAACTATTAGAATTCCTAAGGGTATAATTGAAGACGTACTCGTAAAAATTGACAAATTCATATTCCCAGTAGACTTTGTCATTTTATACATGGATGAGGACAACAATATTCCTTTAATTTTAGGAAGACCCTTTTTAGCAACTGCTAGAACTAAATTGATGTTGGTGCAGGTGAACTTATACTTTGTATAGGTGACAAAACGATCACTCTTCAGGCCCTTGATTCATCTAGGACATCAAGTAATCAAGGTAAGAACATAAATTCTATTAATGACCATTTGGTTCAACCTTCTTTACAGAAAAAACCACGGAACTACACAACTGAGCCAGATCCTAGACCCCATGCCAAAAAGGAAATAACTCATGAGGAACGAAGGCTTCAGATCGAGAACTAGATGAGCGGATGACACATTGCAAAGAGAAATTAGGAACACACGAAGCAGAACCAAAGCAAAACCATGTCAAACTTAAGGATAAGCCACACCAATTTAAGATCAGAGATCAGGTATTGTTGGAAAAAACAGACCCTCGGATTGCCACTTCAGACTTTGATACAAATGAAGAAATCCCTTTTGAGGTACTGAATATCTTCCCATACGGAACAGTCGAGGTAACCAATCACAAGTTTGGCACTTTTAAGGTAAACGTTACTTGACTCGAACTATATAGTAATCATAGAACCAATAGTAGGGGTGAGGAGTTTCAACTCCTCAAACTACCATGAATGTACGAATGAGAGGTAAGTCTAGCTTAAGACCTTAAACGAGTGCTTCTCGGGAGGCAACCCGAGCATTAATACCACTAACATCCATATTTTTTAGTTTTTAGGATTTAAAAACTAATCAATTTTAACAGACGCAGGATTTCTCGTCCACACAACATAGCCCACGGGCGTGGCTAAGGCCGTGTGGAAACCACGGAGAGAGCCATGGGCGTTGCGGAGGCCGTGCGAGTAAAGGGAGAAATTTTTCAAAAAACACGGACTACGATAAAACACCACGGCCGTGCGATGCGGTCGTGGTCGAAACTGTCAAAGTCACACGGGCGTAAAACATGCCCATGCCTTAAATTCGTGGTCAAAACTGCCTAAAGAACACGGGCTAAGATAAATCCACACGGTCGTGCGAGGTGACCGTGGTCGACATTATCAACTTTTTCACATATCACCGCCACCACCACCTTGAGATCACTCTGATGATGAGGACCTTTGAGTCTTTTTCTTTTCTTTATTTTTATTTTTATTTTTTTCCTTTATTATTAAACTCTTTAAATTTTTTAGTACAATTTGATTTCTTTTATCTTTGGCTGTTTAACTCTCGAGTAACCATAACAAACGTCCATTAAATAAGAACTCCCTAAAAACCTTACTGATGACTTCACAGTTTAAAAAGGTTCAAGGTCCACTCAAGGAATGAACGCACCACCGGAGTATTCTCCACCACCTTCACCTATGCTGTAACACCCCAAACCCGGCCTAAACACCACGACCGAATCTGGTATGTCACTAAGAAAAATTTTGTAAAACCTATCGTATTTTCAGAAAATATTTTGCTAAAGTTTAACCTTTTATTCGGAAAAATTTATAATTGATAGTTTAAATAAAATACGCCTTTATGAATTAAAAACCCAAATTTAAATACATGCCTTAGTTCAATTAAAAATAAAAATTTAAACAACTAAAAGGAATAAAAGCCCATAATAAAACAAAATATAAACTAGTGGCCCATGGCCTTATTACAACGAGATTTAAAGCCCATTATTTAAAGATATAAAACATTAAACTAAAAAGCCTTTTTGCTGAATCCAATTGCTCTTTTGCATGGCCACCTCGCGCTCCTCTCCAACCCGGTCCGATGTACTAGGTGTCACCTGAAATAGTTAAATTAAAAGGGTGAGTCGCGAGACTCAGTGTGCAACCCTCATGCACCATTAGATTTGGGCTTTAGCCCCATAAAACAATATAATAAAAATTTATATACATAACAGATATAGTATGCAAAGCCCAACCCAAATCCTAGGTGTCCATCCGCTACACGCCCCCGTACCAGCCATTCACACCATTGGGGATTTCTACAATCAACCCACACCGCTACACGCCTTGATTGTAGTTGTGCTGCTCATCATCAGATCATGGCCGTAGCCACTACAACAGATCACGGTAAAATAAACCGCTACAACAGATCACGGTATAAACCACTACAACGTATAACTTCCTCCTGTCATCAAACCCAACCCATACAATCACATACAATCAATAAACTTATATCATTTAATCAGAACATTCACTAACCTGATGATTTGCTTTTACCCACTTTGGGCTTCCATCGTTAAGCCGAGATTTCGGCATTTATCATAACATATAAAACTTATAAACATGTACTTAACAACCAGATCTAGATGGTGTAGAAGTGTTACACACTTGATTAATGCAGATACCCCTTGCTAAACCGATCTACACTTTGCTTCGAAAAGCCGAAAAAGATGTGAAAATAGGCCTCTCCTATATTCTGCCATAGTTAGTATTCTACCCGATTTTATATACTGAAATCAATAAAATTTCTTACCTTGAAATCCCGAAAGTATCACGATTCTATAACTTAGAGATCTATGCGATTGACTCCTTCTTCAAATCCCGAAATACCGAAAATAATAGTAAAATAAAGGATTAGTTTCTAAATAGCCATTCGGCTAAGGACTTTGAAAAGCCGAAAGAACATTGAAATCCAGAAATCAACACTTACCTATTGTTTCCTTCAGATTTCGGCACAAGTAGACTCCACTAAAGAAGATTCGGCAACTTCAGGAGGTGAGATCCTAGTGATTTCGGCTTTTGGAGGATTTAAGAATTGAAAAGGTGGCTAAGGGTGATTTGGCCAATGAATATTAAGAAGAATAAGGGTGATTTGGCCAATGAATATTAAGAAGAATAACAGGTGTAGTTTCGGCTTTTAGATATTAGAAGAAGAATAACAATAGTGGTTAAGAAATTTTAGAAAGAAAGAAAGGGTGAAGAAGATAATGACTTTCGACTTTTGAGAGAAAGAAGATGAGAAAAGAAAAATAGAAGAGAGGCTTCAAAATTTCGGCACACCCCCTCTTTATATAGAAAATCGATTCCTCCCTTTAGCAGAGATTGATTTTCGTCCAACACTGTTTCGTCCAACACTGCCACACATGATAGCTCCTATCCCTTTTCCCTTATCTTAATCTGTTATCTTCTCAAAAATAACCTTTATCTGCTTATTATCCTTAAAGACTAAATCCCTAAATAATAGCCTTTATCTGCTTATTATCCACATAAAATAAATATAATAAAATTCCCCAAAAAAATAGCCTTGTGCCGTCCCCCCTTTACTCAATTAAGTGCCGAAATTTAGCCCTATAACTTGGGCTTCAAGCAACCAAAATTTGGGCCTTCCTCATGCACTAGTGACGCCACTTATAGCTCACCTTATTGTGCCCCTAGTTGCTGGGCCATAAACCCAATATGTCAATTAAACTACTACAACTTTGATTTAAGCCCCTAAAGTGTCTATACAAAATATTTAATCAAAGCCTCGGCTCAATCCTTGAGCCCAATTGCACCTCTAATTCTCAAATTAACTAATTAAACATGTCTACACATTAAACGCATAGACCCAAAAATTCAGGATGTTACAGTTCTACCCCCTTAAAGAAATTTCTTCCTCGAAATTTCCAACTAATTATTAATCGTACTACCCAAGTCTCACCACTATGCTTTCGCTGCGCACTCTAATTCTAAAGCCAAAAGAAACACTCAGTATACTATGGTAGAGTACGCACCGGTATTCACATCTAAAGCGTCCTCGTCCCCCTAGCGACGTGCTGCATAGACCAAAGCTAGCTGCCTCACCTTAGCATAACCTGAAACACCCCAAACCCGGCCCACGAGCCTCGACCAGATCTGGTATGTTCCTCGATGTAAACCAATTCAAAATTCTTTTGTTACTTTGTAAAATTGTGTCTTTTGAAAGAAAGATTGTTTTGGGTTGGGCTCAAGTTGAGAACAAGTTTTATCTTATGTCGAAATCCTTTTATGTTAGGTGATAAAACATTTAGAGTTTATTTTAAATAAATTTACTTAATCTTATAACCATTAAAAATTCGTAACAAAATAAATAAAATAAAGAAAAATAAAGTAGTTCAACTATGGCCCTATTACATCAAATAATTCCCCAAAAATAAAAATTTAAAATACTTAAAATAAAATAAAAGTCCAAATCGTAAATTTCTTGCTGTGCATGGCCACCTTTAAGCTCCTGCCGACCCGGTCCATTACTGATCATCACCTGGAAGAAAAATATTCCCCAAACGGGGTGAGTCAAACAGGCTCAATGTGTAACCAACACTAAAACTTAACAATTCAGGCATACAATATCATATCACATACTTATTCATATAACAGATATAAAATAATGATGCAAACCCAAACCCAAGCCTAGATGCCATCCGCTACACATCACCCGTACCAACCTGCACACCGTGGGGACTACTAAGTCAACCCTCAATCCGCTACACACCATCGAAGGCAATCGCTGCAGTCGACGTGCTCATCGCCCTTATAAAATTCGTGGTCTTAGGTCACTACATTTAGATATCGTGGTCTTAGGTCACCACATTCAAATATCGTGGTCTTAGGTCACCACATTCAGATATCGTGGTCTTAGGTCACCACATTCACTTCCCCGTTCATATAACCCGAACGCCCCATATCATTCATATCATGGATATTACATAATTTCACATTCTTATCACTTTTCACATGTTACATATATAACATAATTTCATATTCCTAGTAGGAGTAGGAAATGTACCTGAGTACTTTTGTACCATTACATGGTACCTTAGCCATATTCTTACACATTCTTATAGTCACATACATATTAATTATTGCCATAAATATCGTGGTCTTAGGTCACCACATTCAAATATCGTGGTCTTAGGTCACCGCATTCAGATATCGTGGTCTTAGGTCACCACATTCAAATATCGTGGTCTTAGGTCACCACATTCAGATATCGTGGTCTTAGGTCACCACATTCACTTCCTCTTTCATATAACCCGAATGCCCCATATCATTCATATCATGCATATTACATAATTTCACATTCTTATCACTTTTCACATGTTACATATATAACATAATTTCATATTCCTAGTAGGAGTAGGAAACGTACCTGAGTACTTTTGTACCATTACATGGTACCTTAGCCATATTCTTACACATTCTTATAGTCACATACATATTAATTATTGCCATAAATATATCAAGAAATAGTGTGAGGTACACACCTGATTCGCTTAAGGTTTCCAATCCAAATCCCGAAAAGCTTGATCTAATGCCTTAGATCTTAGATTTCTACATTTAATCAATCATTTAATACTTAGTAAAGAGCTATTCGGCCATAAATCCAAATCCTAGTAGGATTAGTACACTAAAACTTACCTTGTTGCCGATTGACTTAAGAATCAAGTCCCGAAACTTTGTTGTATTCCTTCTTGTATTCGGCCAAACATTAAATCACATCCCAGGTTAGTTTCGGCTTTTTAAACAATTATGAAATAGATCTAGATATCAAAATAAGCCTTGGCCGAATGCTATAGACACTTATCTTGTGGATTTTAAATCCTGAAACTCACCGAATAACTAGGGAACACGCGGCCTATGGTGTACCTTCGGAAAAAGAACTTCTCCTTCCTTATAGTCGACACTTAGTAAATCCCGAAAGTATTCCTTGCCTTAGATGTCTGTCGAAATCCCTATAACTTCATGTTAGATCAATTTCTAACATTTATTCACAACAAATAACCCTTAGCCGAATGTTAAATATGACTTACCTTAGATTCTTAAATCTCGAAATAGTTGACTTGTCTTATGAAGTTGTCGACAATGGCAGAAATCCCGAAGAGCCTTCATTCCAAGTTTCGACTAACACAATAATGCGGTTAGATTTCCTAGTTTCGGCTTTAATCTTAGAAGAAAAAGAATGGAAATTGATAACTACTGACCTTACCCTTAATCTTTGTAATCGACAGCCCCCTCTTCTTGAGTCCTCAAAGATTCGGCTTAAGGCCTAGAGAATAGTCACACAAGTTTCGGCTTTTGGAATATTGAGAGGAGAAGAATGAAGAAGAAAAGAATAGTTGCTTAAGAGAATTCAGCAATGGTGAAATAAGGAGAAGGGAAATTCGGCAGAGGTTATCAAGGAAGAGAAAATAATGCTGAATGGCCTCTCTTTTCCTTTTATAGCCGAATTTACTAGCTTAGAATCCCTTACTTGGCCACCACTCTTCTATTTTGATAGCTTTATCACTTTAATTATCACCTAAAACTTAATCCAATAATTATCTCTTATCTCTTAATAAAAATATCAATAAAAATCCATCATTTATCCATCTATTTGCCGAATTTTAACAACAATAAAACACCTCCCTATAGAGCCTTAATGCCGTCCACTTCTCTTGTTCCTGGAACCAAAATAAAATTCTTTTATTTGCTCCCCAAGTGACTCGAACCCAGGCCCAATTGCACCTGCTTGTGGCGTCAACTCCAGAGGCCCTAAGTGGCACCTCCAAGCCACTTCTCCAAGCCCATTTGTATGTCATATTTCACCCATAAATTTTCTTAAGGCCACCTTGCTTTACTTCCCTCTCTTAACCTCAGAACTTAACTTTTCCTAAAACGTTTCCTTACATTTCCTTACATTTCCAAGTTTCCAAAAATGTTCGTTTGCCTCCTTTAAACTTAATATTTCTTACATTTCACATGTTGCAACAATTTTGGAAATCAGGGTCATTTTGGTAATTTTGTAAGTTAGGGGCAATTTTGTAATTTTCCAAAATCAAGATATTTCTGATATTTTGCAAATTAGGGTTTTTGAACCTTTAGAAAATAATGAAATTTTGGTAAAACTGTTAGGTAGTTGGACATTTTATAAACCAAGGGCATTTTTCTAATTTTACCACTAGGGGTATTTTTGTAATTTCATAAATCAGGAATTTTTCGGATTTTTTTTTAAAACAATTTTATCAGTTCAAAAGAGTGGTTTGTTGAATTTTTAAAACTAGGGTTTCCACAAAACACGGCTAGTTCCCTTTCGGGTTTTAGTTAATGTGTTTAGCCTATGACCGAGTCCTCTTGGTCAGAGCGAACCAAAGCTACGCACCAGGTAGGATTCCTGCGAAGAGGAGGTGAGTCACTAGGACTGCTTAAATACCAGGCTCTTCCGGATCCAATTCTAGACATGCGCACAATGGTTGCCACACCCTAACTCGGTGACTTAGCCATAGGTTTGTTTAATTAGTCATTAAGTCTTATGTAATAGTTGGGGTAAACTAGTCCTAGGGTTCCAAATACTTATCATACTACTCTACGTGCCATTCCAGTTCTACCCTTCTACAATTCATACTATAATTCACACAAAGGTTAGGGGTACTTACCTGGTGGACTTCGGGTCGAAGACTTAGGTGCCATGCCAGAAAACCTGCTTATCTTCAAAAACTCATTTGGGCTCAATTTGAAAACGTTTTGGGCCTTAAACCCTAGGTCGAGGGTTTGAAACTGGGCTCTGAAACCAAATTGAAACACCCCAAACCCGACCCACGAGCCTCGACCAGATCTGGTATGTTCCTCGATGTAAACCAATTCAAAATTCTTTTGTTACTTTGTAAAATTGTGTCTTTTGAAAGAAAGATTGTTTTGGGTTGGGCTCAAGTTGAGAACAAGTTTTATCTTATGTCGAAATCCTTTTATGTTAGGTGATAAAACATTTAGAGTTTATTTTAAATAAATTTACTTAATCTTATAACCATCAAAAATTCGTAACAAAATAAATAAAAGAAAGAAAAATAAAGTAGTTCAACTATGGCCTTATTACATCAAATAATTCCCCAAAAATAAAAATTTAAAATACTTAAAATAAAATAAAAGTCCAAATCGTAAATTTCTTGCTGTGCATGGCCACCTTTAAGCTCCTGCCGACCCGGTCCATTACTGATAATAACCTGGAAGAAAAATATTCCCCAAATGGGGTGAGTCAAACAGACTCAATGTGTAACCAACACTAAAACTTAACAATTCAGGCATACAATATCATATCACATACTTATTCATATAACAGATATAAAATAATGATGCAAACCCGAACCCAAGCCTAGATGCCATCTGCTACACATCACCCGTACCAACCTGCACACCGTGGGGACTACTAAGTCAACCTTCCATCCGCTACACACCATCGAAGGCAGTCGCTGTAGTCGACGTGCTTATCGCCCTTATAAAATTTGTGGTCTTAGGTCACCACATTCAGATATCGTGGTCTTAGGTCACCACATTCAAATATCATGGTGTTAGGTCACCACATTCAGATATCGTGGTCTTTGGTCACCACATTCAGATATCGTGGTCTTAGGTCACCACATTCACTTCCCCTTTCATATAACCCGAATGCCCCATATCATTCATATCATGCATATTACATAATTTCACATTCTTATCACTTTTCACATGTTACATATATAACATAATTTCATATTCCTAGTAGGAGTAGGAAACGTACCTGAGTACTTTTGTACCATTACATGGTACCTTAGCCATATTCTTACACATTCTTATAGTCACATACATATTAATTATTGCCATAAATATATCAAGAAATAGTGTGAGGTACACACCTGATTCGCTTAAGGTTTCCAATCCAAATCCCGAAAAGCTTGATCTAATGCCTTAGATCTTAGATCTCTACATTTAATCAATCATTTAATACTTAGTAAAGAGCTATTCGGCCATAAATCCAAATCCTAATAGGATTAGTACACTAAAACTTACCTTGTTACCGGTTGACTTAAGAATCAAGTCCCGAAACTTTGTTGTATTCCTTCTTGTATTCGGCCAAACATTAAATCACATCCCAGGTTAGTTTCGACTTTTTAAACAATTATGAAATAGATCTAGATATCAAAATAAGCCTTGGCCGAATGCTATAGACACTTATCTTGTGGATTTTAAATCCCGAAACTCACCGAATAACTAGGGAACACGCGGCCTATGGTGTACCTTCGGGAAAAGAACTTCTCCTTCCTTGTTGTCGACACTTAGTAAATCCCGAATGTATTCCTTGCTTTAAATGTCTGTCGAAATCCCTATAACTTCATGTTAGATCAATTTCTAACATTTATTCGCAACAAATAACTCTTAGCCGAATGTTATATATGACTTACCTTAGATTCTTAAATCCCGAAATAGTTGACTTGTCTTATGAAGTTGTCGACAATGGCAGAAATCCCGAAGAGCCTTCTTTCCAAGTTTCGACTAACACAATAATGGGGTTAGATTTCCTAGTTTCGGCTTTAATCTTAGAAGAAAAAGAATGGAAATTGATAACTACTGACCTTACCTTTAATCTTTGTAATCGACAGCCCCCTTTTCTTGAGTCCTCAAAGATTCGGCTTAAGGCCTAGAGAATAGTCACACAAGTTTCGGCTTTTGGAATATTGAGAGGAGAAGAATGAAGAAGAAAAGAATAGTTGCTTAAGAGAATTCGGCAATGGTGAAATAAGGAGAAGGGAAATTCGGCAGAGGTTATCAAGGAAGAGAAAATAATGCTGAATGGCCTCTCTTTTCCTTTTATAGCCGAATTTACTAGCTTAGAATCCCTTACTTGGCCACCACTCTTCTATTTTGATAGCTTTATCACTTTAATTATCACCTAAAACTTAATCCAATAATTATCTCTTATCTCTTAATAAAAATATCAATAAAAATCCATCATTTATCCATCTATTTGCCGAATTTTAACAACAATAAAACACCTCCCTATAGAGCCTTAATGCCATCCACTTCTCTTGTTCCTGGAACCAAAATAAAATTCTTTTATTTGCTCCCCAAGTGACTCGAACCCAGGCCCAATTGCACCTGCTTGTGGCGTCAACTCCAGAGGCCCTAAGTGGCGCCTCCAAGCGACTTTTCCAAGCCCATTTGTATGTCATATTTCACCCATAAATTTTCTTAAGGCCACCTTGCTTTACTTCCCTCTCTTAACCTCAGAACTTAACTTTTCCTAAAACGTTTTCTTACATTTCCTTACATTTTCTTACATTTCCTTACATTTCCAGGTTTCCAAAAATGTTCGTTTGCCTCCTTTAAACTTAACATTTCTTACATTTCCAAGTTTCCAGAAATGTTCACTTTCCTCTTTTGAACTTAACATTTCTTACATTTCCAAGTTTCCAGAAATGTTCACTTTCCTCTTTTGAAACTTAACATTTCTAAATCATTTCCAAGTTTCCAAAAATGTTCATCATACATTCATAACACACAAGACATGTCATTTCGTATACTTAAATCAAAAATGCATAGGCCTATTTTCAGGATGTTACAGTTCTACCCCCTTAAAATAATTTCGTCCTCGAAATTACTTATTAACGAACAGCCGTACTTCCTAGCTCACCACACTACGCTACTGCTGCGCACTCTGATCTTAAGAAACTATCATACTTTCTAGGCACATTCTCTTAGTTTACAATCAAGGTTCCATACACCTTACTAGCCACATAAGAACGAACTGACTTTACAATGAACAAGGCAATTAAGGTATTCCAGAACCACGTCCCCTAGAGCTCATTTCTACGACCGAGGTTTAATCTAATTAAGAAATTTTATGAATTAGCCTTTATTCCACTGATTACCCGCGAAGAAGTTTTATGAAAAGAATTTTAGAAGTGGTTCTTTCATATTCATACATGCATACAGTCTTTACATTCATACATCTCTCAATCAATTATGAACTTTCGTTCATTTAAAGAAACGTTGTAGTTTTCATTGTTGTTGTTGTTTTCCTACTACCCAGGGGTATTTTCGTAATTTGTCCTACAGGGGTATTTTCGCAATTTTTCAAAAGAAAAAGTTCCTTGGTGATTTTGTCAAAAAGTATTTTGGAATTTTAAAATTCCCGGGGTATTTTGGAAAATTTTGAAATCTGGGGGTATTTCGGTAATTTTGGATCTCGGGGGTATTTTGGTAATAAACCAGGGTAAATTTGTTAAGTTTAATATTTCCGGGGTATTTCCAAATTTTGCAAAACTTTGAGAGTTCTTTTTGAGAATTGCACTTTCCAAAACGGTAATGTTGCAACAATTTTGGAAATTAGGGTCATTTTGGTAATTTTGTAAGTTAGGGGCAATTTTGTAATTTTCCAAAATCAAGGTATTTCTGATATTTTGCAAATTAGGGTTTTTGAACCTTTAGAAAATAATGAAATTTTGGTAAAACTGTTGGGTAGTTGGACATTTTATAAACCAAGGGCATTTTTGTAATTTTACCACTAGGGGTATTTTTGTAATTTCATAAATCAGGAATTTTTCAGATTTTTTTTTTAAAACAATTTTATCAGTTCAAAAGAGTGGTTTGTTGAATTTTTAAAACTAGGGTTTCCATAAAACACGGCTAGTTCCCTTTCGGGTTTTAGTTAATGTGTTTAGCCTATGACCGAGTCCTCTTGGTCAGGGCGAACCAAAGCTACGCACCAGGTAGGATTCCTGCGAAGAGGAGGTGAGTCACTAGGACTGCTTAAATACCAGGCTCTTCCGGATCCAATCCTAGACATGCGCACAATGGTTGCCACACCCTAACTCGGCGACTTAGCCATAGGTTTGTTTAATTAGTCATTAAGTCTTATGTAATAGTTGGGGTAAACTAGTCCTAGGGTTCCAAATACTTATCATACTACTCTACGTGCCATTCCAGTTCTACCCTTCTACAATTCATACTATAATTCACACAAAGGTTAGGGGTACTTACCTGGAGGACTTCAGGTCGGAGACTTGGGTGCCATGCCAGAAAACCTACTTATCTTCAAAAACTCATTTGGGCTCGATTTGAAAACGTTTTGGGCCTTATACCCTAGGCCGAGGGTTTGAAACTGGGCTCTGATACCAAATTGAAACACCCCAAACCCGGCCCACGAGCCTCGTCCAGATCTGGTATGTTCCTCGATGTAAACCAATTCAAAATTCTTTTGTTACTTTGTAAAATTGTGTCTTTTGAAAGAAAGATTGTTTTGGGTTGGGCTCAAGTTGAGAACAAGTTTTATCTTATGTCGAAATCCTTTTATGTTAGGTGATAAAACATTTAGAGTTTATTTTAAATAAATTTACTTAATCTTATAACCATCAAAAATTCGTAACAAAATAAATAAAAGAAAGAAAAATAAAGTAGTTCAACTATGGCCTTATTACATCAAATAATTCCCCAAAAATAAAAATTTAAAATACTTAAAATAAAATAAAAGTCCAAATCGTAAATTTCTTGCTGTGCATGGCCACCTTTAAGCTCCTGCCGACCCGGTCCATTACTGATCATCACCTGGAAGAAAAATATTCCCCAAACGGGGTGAGTCAAACAGACTCAATGTGTAACCAACACTAAAACTTAACAATCCAGGCATACAATATCATATCACATACTTATTCATATAACAGATATAAAATAATGATGCAAACCCGAACCCAAGCCTAGATGCCATCCGCTACACATCACCGTACCAACCTGCACACCGTGGGGACTACTAAGTCAACCCTCCATCCGCTACACACCATCGAAGGCAGTCGCTGCAGTCGACGTGCTCATCGCCCTTATAAAATTCGTGGTCTTAGGTCACCACATTCAGATATCGTGGTCTTAGGTCACCACATTCAGATATCGTGGTCTTAGGTCACCACATTCACTTCCCCTTTCATATAACCCGAATGCCCCATATCATTCATATCATGCATATTACATAATTTCACATTCTTATCACTTTTCACTTGTTACATATATAACATAATTTCATATTCCTAGTAGGAGTAGGAAACGTACCTGAGTACTTTTGTACCATTACATGGTACCTTAGCCATATTCTTACACATTCTTATAGTCACATACATATTAATTATTGCCATAAATATATCAAGAAATAGTGTGAGGTACACACCTGATTCGCTTAAGGTTTCCAATCCAAATCCCGAAAAGCTTGATCTAATGCCTTAGATCTTAGATCTCTACATTTAATCAATCATTTAATACTTAGTAAAGAGCTATTCGGCCATAAATCCAAATCCTAGTAGGATTAGTACACTAAAACTTACCTTGTTGCCGATTGACTTAAGAATCAAGTCCCGAAACTTTGTTGTATTCCTTCTTGTATTCGGCCAAACATTAAATCACATCCCAGGTTAGTTTCGGCTTTTTAAACAATTATGAAATAGATCTAGATATCAAAATAAGCCTTGGCCGAATGCTATAAACACTTATCTTGTGGATTTTAAATCTCGAAACTCACCGAATAACTAGGGAACACGCGGCCTATGGTGTACCTTCGGAAAAAGAACTTCTCCTTCCTTGTAGTCGACACTTAGTAAATCCCAAAAGTATTCCTTGCCTTAGATGTCTATCGAAATCCCTATAACTTCATGTTAGATCAATTTCTAACATTTATTCACAACAAATAACCCTTAGCCGAATGTTAAATATGGCTTACCTTAGATTCTTAAATCCCGAAATAGTTGACTTGTCTTATGAAGTTGTCGACAATGGCAGAAATCCCGAAGAGCCTTCTTTCCAAGTTTCGACTAACACAATAATGGGGTTAGATTTCCTATTTTCGGCTTTAATCTTAGAAGAAAAAGAATGGAAATTGATAACTACTGACCTTACCCTTAATCTTTGTAATCGACAGCCCCCTCTTCTTGAGTCCTCAAAGATTCGGCTTAAGGCCTAGAGAATAGTCACACAAGTTTCGGCTTTTGGAATATTGAGAGGAGAAGAATGAAGAAGAAAAGAATAGTTGCTTAAGAGAATTCAGCAATGGTGAAATAAGGAGAAGGGAAATTCGGCAGAGGTTATCAAGGAAGAGAAAATAATGCTGAATGGCCTCTCTTTTCCTTTTATAGCCGAATTTACTAGCTTAGAATCCCTTACTTGGCTACCACTCTTCTATTTTGATAGCTTTATCACTTTAATTATCACCTAAAACTTAATCCAATAATTATCTCTTATCTCTTAATAAAAATATCAATAAAAATCCATCATTTATCCATCTATTTGCCGAATTTTAACAACAATAAAACACCTCCCTATAGAGCCTTAATGCCGTCCACTTCTCTTGTTCCTGGAACCAAAATAAAATTCTTTTATTTGCTCCCCAAGTGACTCGAACCCAGGCCCAATTGCACCTGCTTGTGGTGTCAACTCCAGAGGCCCTAAGTGGCGCCTCCAAGCCACTTCTCCAAGCCCATTTGTATGTCATATTTCACCCATAAATTTTCTTAAGGCCACCTTGCTTTACTTCCCTCTCTTAACCTCAGAACTTAACTTTTCCTAAAACGTTTCCATACATTTCCTTACATTTCCAAGTTTCCAAAAATGTTCGTTTGCCTCCTTTAAACTTAACATTTCTTACATTTCCAAGTTTCCAGAAATGTTCACTTTCATCTTTTGAACTTAACATTTCTTACATTTCCAAGTTTCCAGAAATGTTCACTTTCCTCTTTTGAAACTTAACATTTCTAAATCATTTCCAAGTTTCCAAAAATGTTCATAATACATTCATAACACACAAGACATGCCATTTCGTATACTTAAATCAAAAATGCATAGGCCCATTTTCAGGATGTTATAGTTCTACCCCCTTAAAATAATTTTGTCCTCGAAATTACTTACTAACGAACAGTCGTACTTCCTAGCTCACCACACTACGCTACTGCTGCGCACTCTGATCTTAAGAAACTATCATACTTTCTAGGCACATTCTCTTAGTTTAGAACCAAGGTTCCATACACCTTACTAGCCACATAAGAACGAACTGACTTTACAACGAACAAGGCAATTAAGGTATTCCAGAACCATGTCCCCTAGAGCTCATTTCGACGATCGTGCTTTAATCTAATTAAGAAATTTTATGAATTAGCCTTTACTCCACTGATTACCCGCGAAGAAGTTTTATGAAAAGAATTTTAGAAGTGGTTCTTTCGTATTCATACATGCATACAGTCTTTACATTCATACATCCCTCAATCAATTATGAACTTTCGTTCATTCAGAGAAACATTGTAGTTTTCATTGTTGTTGTTGTTGTTTTCCTACTACCCAGGGGTATTTTCGTAATTTATCCTACAGGGGTATTTTCGTAATTTTTCAAAAGAAAAAGTTCCTTGGTGATTTTGTCAAAAAGTATTTTGGAATTTTAAAATTCCCGGGTATTTTGGAAAATTTTGAAATCCGGGGGTATTTCGGTAATTTTGGATCTCGGGGGTATTTTGGTAATAAACTAGGGTAAATTTGTAAAGTTTAATATTTCCGGGGTATTTCAAAATTTTGCAAAACTTTGAGAGTTCTTTTTGAGAATTGCACTTTCCAAAACGGTAATGTTGCAACAATTTTGGAAATTAGGGTCATTTTGGTAATTTTGTAAGTTAGGGGCAATTTTGTAATTTTCCAAAATCAAGGTATTTCTGATATTTTACAAATTAGGGTTTTTGAACCCTTAGAAAATAATGAAATTTTTGTAAAATTGTTGTGTAGTTGGACATTTTATAAACCAAGGGCATTTTTGTAATTTTACCACTAGGGGTATTTTTGTAATTTCATAAATCAGGAATTTTTCGGATTTTTTTTAAAACAATTTTATCAGTTCAAAAGAGTGGTTTGTTGAATTTTTAAAACTAGGGTTTCCATAAAACACGGCTAGTTCCCTTTCGGGTTTTAGTTAATGTGTTTAGCCTATGACCGAGTCCTCTTGGTCAGGGCGAACCAAAGCTACGCACCAGGTAGGATTCCTGCGAAGAGGAGGTGAGTCACTAGGACTGCTTAAATACTAGGCTCTTCCGGATCCAATCCTAGACATGCGCACAATGGTTGCCACACCCTAACTCGGCAACTTAGCCATAGGTTTGTTTAATTAGTCATTAAGTCTTATGTAATAGTTGGTGTAAACTAGTCCTAGGGTTCCAAATACTTATCATACTACTCTACGTGCCATTCCAGTTCTACCCTTATACAATTTATACTATAATCACACAAAGGTTAGGGGTACTTACCTGGTGGACTTCGGGTCGAAGACTTAGGTGCCATGCCAGAAAACCTGCTTATCTTCAAAAACTCATTTGGGCTCGATTTGAAAATGTTTTGGGCCTTAAACCCCAGGCCGAGGGTTTGAAACTGGGCTCTGATACCAAATTAAAACACCCCAAACCCGACCCACGAGCCTCGACCAGATCTGGTATGTTCCTCGATGTAAACCAATTCAAAATTCTTTTGTTACTTTGTAAAATTGTGTCTTTTGAAAGAAAGATTGTTTTGGGTTGGGCTCAAGTTGAGAACAAGTTTTATCTTATGTCGAAATCCTTTTTTGTTAGGTGATAAAACATTTAGAGTTTATTTTAAATAAATTTACTTAATCTTATAACCATCAAAAATTCGTAACAAAATAAATAAAAGAAAGAAAAATGAAGTAGTTCAACTATGGCCTTATTACATCAAATAATTCCCAAAAAATAAAAATTTAAAATACTTAAAATAAAATAAAAGTCCAAATCGTAAATTTCTTGCTATGCATGGCCACCTTTAAGCTCCTGCCGACCCGGTCCATTACTGATCATCACCTGGAAGAAAAATATTCCCTCAACGGGGTGAGTCAAACAGACTCATTGTGTAACCAACACTAAAACTTAACAATTCAGGCATACAATATCATATCACATACTTATTCATATAACAGATATAAAATAATGATGCAATCCCGAACCCAAGCCTAGATGCCATCCGCTACACATCACCCGTACCAACCTGCACACCGTGGGGACTACTAAGTCAACCCTCCATCCGCTACACACCATCGAAGGCAGTCGCTGCAGTCGACGTGCTCATCGCCCTTATAAAATTCGTGGTCTTAGGTCACCACATTCAGATATCGTGGTCTTAGGTCACCACATTCAAATATCGTGGTCTTAGGTCACCACATTCAGATATCGTGGTCTTAGGTCACCACATTCAAATATCGTGGTCTTAGGTCACCACATTCACTTCCCCTTTCATATAACCCGAATGCTCCATATCATTCATATCATGCATATTACATAATTTCACATTCTTATCACTTTTCACATGTTACATATATAACATAATTTCATATTCCTAGTAGGAGTAGGAAACATACCTGGGTACTTTTGTACCATTACATGGTACCTTAGCCATATTCTTACACATTCTTATAGTCACATACATATTAATTATTGCCATAAATATATCAAGAAATAGTGTGAGGTACACACCTGATTCGCTTAAGGTTTCCAATCCAAATCCCGAAAAGCTTGATCTAATGCCTTAGATCTTAGATCTCTACATTTAATCAATCATTTAATACTTAGTAAAGAGCTATTCGGCCATAAATCCAAATCCTAGTAGGATTAGTACACTAAAACTTACCTTGTTGCCGATTGACTTAAGAATCAAGTCCCGAAACTTTGTTGTATTCCTTCTTGTATTCGGCCAAACATTAAATCACATCCCAGGTTAGTTTCGGCTTTTTAAACAATTATGAAATAAATCTAGATATCAAAATAAGCCTTGGCCGAATGCTATAGACACTTATCTTGTGGATTTTAAATCCCGAAACTCACCGAATAACTAGGGAACACGCGGCCTATGGTGTACCTTCGGAAAAAGAACTTCTCCTTCCTTGTAGTCGACACTTAGTAAATCCGGAAAGTATTCCTTGCCTTAGATGTCTGTCGAAATCCCTATAACTTCATGTTAGATCAATTTCTAACATTTATTCGCAACAAATAACCCTTAGCCGAATGTTAAATATGACTTACCTTAGATTCTTAAATCCCGAAATAGTTGACTTGTCTTATGAAGTTGTCGACAATGGCAGAAATCCCGAAGAGCCTTCTTTCCAAGTTTCGACTAACAAATAATGGGGTTAGATTTCCTAGTTTCGGCTTTAATCTTAGAAGAAAAGGAATGGAAATCGATAACTACTGACCTTACCCTTAATCTTTGTAACCGACAGCCCCCTTTCTTTGAGTCTCAAAGATTCGGCTTAAGGCCTAGAGAATAGTCACACAAGTTTCGGCTTTTGGAATATTGAGAGGAGAAGAATGAAGAAGAAAAGAATAGTTGCTTAAGAGAATTTGGTGATGGTGAAATAAGGAGAAGGGAAATTCGGCAGAGGTTATCAAGGAAGAAAAAATAATGCTGAATGGCCTCTCTTTTCCTTTTATAGCCAAATTTACTAGCTTAGAATCCCTTACTTGGCCACCACTCTTCTATTTTTATGGCTTTATCACTTGAATTATCACCTAAAACTTAATCCAATAATTATCTCTTATCTCTTAATAAAAATATCAATAAAAATCCATCATTTATCCATCTATTTGCCGAATTTTAACAACAATAAAACACCTCCCTATAGAGCCTTAATGCCGTCCACTTCTCTTGTTCCTGGCACCAAAATAAAATTCTTTTATTTGCTCCCCAAGTGACTCGAACCTAGGCCCAATTGCACTTGCTTGTGGCGTCAACTCCAGAGGCCCTAAGTGGTGCCTCCAAGCCACTTTTCCAAGCCCATTTGTATGTCATATTTCACCCATAAATTTTCTTAAGGCCACCTTGCTTTACTTCCCTCTCTTAACCTCAGAACTTAACTTTTCCTAAAACGTTTCCTTACATTTCCTTACATTTCCTTACGTTTCCAAGTTTCCAAAAATGTTCGTTTGCCTCCTTTAAAGTTAACATTTCTTACATTTCCAAGTTTCCAGAAATGTTTACATTCCTCTTTTGAACTTAACATTTCTTACATTTCCAAGTTTCCAGAAATGTTCACTTTCCTCTTTTGAAACTTAACATTTCTAAATCATTTCCAAGTTTCCAAAAATGTTCATAATACATTCATAACACACAAGACATGCCATTTCATATACTTAAATCAAAAATGCATAGGCCCATTTTCAGGATGTTACATAACCTGCATCTCCACAACCATGTCCTGTGCCATTGCCACCATTGACTTGACCACGGCCCCTTGGTTGTTGTTGACCTCCACTCCTAGCTTGATCAGAACCTCGGCCCGCTGGCTGTACTCGATCCATCTGAGGACAGTCCTTAATCAGATGTTCTCTGGATCCACACCTAAAGCATCCACCGGTTTTCATTCTACACTCCCCATAATGTGTCTTCCCACACGTGGAACACGCTCGATTCTGGCCCGTCGGAGCACGAGCTGGCCCATCAGTCCTAGGCCTTTTCTGAAAACTTCTAGATGATTTCGACGGCCCAAAATTCCTCTTATTCCTATTCCTATCCTTATACTTATCTCTTTCCTGTCTTTCAGTCCGTTTTACCTCCTCAACTATCTTAGCCTTCTCCACCAAAATAGCAAAAATTCTCTCTCACTGCGGTGTTATCAGAACCCTTAACTCATTCCGCAGCCCATCCTCAAACCGAACACAACGTTCATACTCCGTTGCTACCATTCCCCGAGCGTAGCGGCTCAAACGCAAAAACTCTGCCTCATATTCAGCCACAGACTTACTTCCCTGCACCAGGTTCAAGAATGCATTCCTCTGTGCATCCATATAGCTGGCCCCAACATACTTTCCCTGGAATGACTCCTTAAAGAAATCCCAGTCAATCAGGTCTGCAGCAGTACCTTCTTTCACCGTGAGCCACCACTGGTAGGCTTCGTCTCGAAGAAGAGACACGACCCCTTTCAACTTCTCCTCCACCGTGAAATCTAAGTCATCCATTATGCGCTCAGTCGCTTCCATCCAATACTCAGTTGTGTTAGAGGCTACTCCCCTAAACACTTCTGCCTCATTGGCCTTAAGCCGCTCCGACACAGATTTTCGGGCTCCTGTGCCCATGCCTACTCCAGCAACTCTCTCAAGGACTCGCAACATCGCCTGAGATACAGCATCATCTCCGGTCGCCTAATCCCGTAATCTCCTTCCATAGCTAGGGGATCCGGCATTTCTTTTCCTGACCCGTGGCCAGACCCTGCTGGCTCAGACAAAACCATCTTACCCCTACCGCGTCCACGCGGCAGACGTCCTCGACCCATTGTACTCATTCTTTCGATTTGCATTTATCTGATTAAGAATTTTATGAATCATTAATTCTTTCCACTGATTTATCGCAAACAGTCTTATGAATTATAGTTTTTAAAAAGTAGTTCTTTCGAATTCACACTCACAATACAGTCTCAAGTTCATATCCTCTAAGGAACGCATACATTTAATCATCAACATCCATGAACTTACGTTCATTACAGAGAAGTGTTGTTGTTGTTGTTTTCACTACCCAGGGGTATTTTCGTAATTTTATCCTACAGGGGTATTTTCGTAATTTTTCAAAATAGGGTCCTTGGTGATTTTGTGAAATAGGGGTATTTTGGTAATTTTGCAATCCCGAGGTATTTCAGTAATTTTGCACTCCGGAGGTATTTCGGTAATTTTGAAATTTGGGGGTATTTCAGTAATTTGGAAATCCAGGGTATTTCGGTAATTTTAAAATCTGGGTGTAACACCCCAAACCCGGTCAATACACCACGACCGAATCTGGTATGTTACGGGGAAAATCGTATTTGAGAGGTTAGGTTTCCGAGTAAAAATTTGAGAAAAACCCTTTGTTGTACTTATACTTGTGAAAATCTTGAGTAAGATTGTTTAAAACCAATAGTGCATTTTGAAAACCCGGAAATTTTGAAAACTTCCTTGAATCCATAAGTAAAACAAGTGTATCTCATTTAGAAATCCGTGTAATTCCTTTTAGTTGCTTAAAAACATTTTCTTGAACTTAGTGTGGAAAAATCTTCAGTTTGAAAAACATTTGAGTTGCATTCATTTTAAATTACAGCGTGATACCCGATGGTAAAGTTTAAAACATATCGCTTTGTAGTTTTGAAAACCTTATCTTTCCAAGTTTTATCCACTATTAACCCAATAATTTGTTAAAACATATTTGAAATCAAATCTAAGCATAAATAACCAAAGCATAACTTTAAAGGCCTTTTTCAATCCCAACCAAACCAAATGAAAATAAATGAAATAAAGTACCAAGTTTTTTTCTTTTAAAACAGTGCACATCCGATTTTATGTATGGCATGGTCACCTCGAGTCCACCCGGCTCCATGTCCGCGATCTAGGTGTCACCTGAAATGATAAGGGAGAAGGTGAGTCGCAAGACTCAGTGCATAAATCCCCCTCCCGATTAATGCAACATACTAACACACACTATAACAAAGCAATACAATTAATGCACCCAACCCTAGCCATCCATAACACCTTTTCTACCCCGTGTGGTACCAAACCACTGGTGCTGCCAAACCACTGGTGACCCAAAGTCACGATATCCATCAATGTGGTGCCAAACCACTAGTGACCCAAAGTCACGAATAATCCATCTATGGGGCCAACCCACGTGTGATACCAAATCACTGGCGACGATCCCGTATCTCAAAAGTGGGGCCAACCCACGGTGGTGTTAAACCACAGGGACGAGTCGCTATGAGGTGCCAAACCTTTGGTGTCCCAAAGACACTAATGTGATACCAAATCACTGGTGACCGAAGTCACGAATAATCCATCTGTGGGGCCAACCCACGTGTGATACCAAATCATTGGCGTCGATCCCATAATATCATCCGTGGGGCCAACCCACTGTGGTGCTAAGCCACTGGGACAAGACGCTATAAGGTGCCAAACCTCTGGTGACCCAAAGTCACAATAAATCGATCTGTGGTACCAAACCACTGGAGGTGCCAAACCTCTGGTGTCCCAAAGACACGGATATCATATTCCCCCTCCTCTCATATCACCCACTATCATACCGACTCATGTAAAGTATGCCAATCATGCAAATCATGCTAACATGTTTAGTGTTGCATCTCGTAGCACATACATCATAGATCATGATATCATGTATATTAACAATAGAACTCGTAATGAAACGGACTTACCCGAATCCGTGCACATACCCCATAGGGTATCATATCAATCAACCATACTGTTTCGGCTTTGTTAAACAATCAGGTTATTAAGCATATTACTAAGCAAAGAGTGTGTTAGTTTACACACCTGTTAAAACGCAAGCCTTAATCCCAAAGAACCGATCCAAGACCCTCGATTACCTTGCTCCTATAATCGGCCAAACATGAACATCAGAACTAAGGCCATTCGGCCAAACCAAATAACTCAAGAGGGTTAACGCTTGAACCCTTACCTTAAAACCGATTTGGTTTCCTACCAAATCCCGAACCAAACAATGGTTCACCTCTGACAGTCAGCCACACCCTATTAAAAAGAACAATTAATCCTTTAGTCCTTGGCTTAACAAAAACTAAAAGAATAGACTAATAAAACCAACCCTTACCACCACTTACCAATCGATCACTCACAGATGGAGGCTTCGCTTGACTGTTTCAAAATCCCGGATGCCCTATAATAAAATGGTTACCAAAACAAGAGATTAACTCCTTCCAACAAATGCCGAAATCGGCTCTTAACCATATCAAAATCGACAGAGAACAAAAGAGAAGAGAAATAGACATTTGGCCAAGTACTAACCTTCTTCAAACGTTTGAAAAAGAACCCAAAGAGATCAACACCACACTAATATTCGGCCAAGATGAAAACCAATAGAAGAGGGGAAGTTTCGGCAACAAAAGGGAGAGATTCGGCTAGAGTCTCGAAGGTAGAAACAAAAGAAATGTGGTTCAAGAAGAAAGGAGAAATCGGCAATGAGAGATTAGAAGTGAGGGAGAAAAGATTCGGCTTGTAAAATGATGGAAGAAAACAAAAGAAATGGGAGGGAGAATGTTGATATTCGGCCAACAACTAAAATGGGAAAAGAAGAAGAGATGTTTAGGAGGGTAAGGTTTCGGCTTAGCACAATGAAAAGAAAAAGAAATGGAAGGGTTCGGCCAAGTAAACAAAAAGAGACAAAGCTTGAGGGCTCAAGAGCACATTCGGCTACCAAAGAGAATTAAGAGAAACAAAGCAAATTTCGACAAGGTAGGTTGCTTGGACTTTCGGTTTCAAGAAGGAAAAAGAGAGAACTTACTTGAAAATTCAGCTAGCTATTGACAAAAGAAAGAACTTTGGCTTACACAAGTTGACCGAAAATGCACCAAAATGCCTAAGTGAAAATAGGCACTCCCCACTTACTCACCTACCAAAACCGGCCACTCCCCCCATGAAGCACCCAAGATTCGGCCACCACCTACAAACACTCATGGCCACTAATTCAAATCACTTTGAACTAGTCAACCTCCTTGATTTACTTTCCACCCACCATTCAAATTATTTGACTTGGTCTACCTTCAACCACCTTGGCGTCAAAATGGAAGCAAAAGGTGAGACTTCTGCAGCTCGAACACAGGACCTCCTTTCCCTGCAAGTGGCGTCACCCACAAGCTCTAAGTGGCGCCTTCCTGCCACCTTGCCAAGCCCCTTTCTTGTGCTAACATCCACCTAAAAATACCTATAACCCCTAGCTCCTTCAGCTCCATTCACTTAAAGCTTTAAACTAAATTTTTTTCCTACCACTCAGGCTTACACCAGGCTTACAACTAAGCCCCAAAACATCAAAAACAACAACATTGCAGACCAAACACATGCAAATAATGCAACAACAAAATAGCCCCTATTCCAGGATATTACACTGGGGGTATTTCGAAAATTTTACCTACTAGGGGTATTTTGGTCATTTTGCAAAAATAATATGGCTGGTCCTTTTCGGGATTTAATTATAGATTTTGGCCCGTCAACAAATCCTCGTGGCTAGGGTGAACAGTCACTACGCACCAGGTAGGATTCCAGCAAAGAGGGGGTGAGTCACTAGGGCTGCTTAAGTACCAGGCTCTTCCGGATCCAATCCTAGACATGCACATGCCTGTTGCCACACCTTAGTCTTGCGACTCGTTTATGGGTTTGTTTAGTGAAATTAAGTCTTATGAGATTTAAGGAGTTGTTTCAGCTAAGCCTAGAGTCCATCAAGTTCTAACCTAACTAATCTACCTCCCATAAAGCAAATCAAGCCCACAAATTTATATCACACAATGGTTCAGAATACTTACCTGGCGGATTTGGGCCGGAGACGCAGGTGCCATGCCGAGAAAACCATCCTGTATCACTTATAAATATACATGTTTCAAAAACCCATTTTTAGAAAACGTTTTGAGCCCAAAAACCCCAAAGCCGAGTTTTGAACCGGGCTCTGATACCAATTTGTAACACCCCAAACCCGGCCCAAACACCATGATCGAATTTGGTATGTCACTAAGAAAAATTTTGTAAACCCTATCGTATTTTCAGAAAATATTTTGCTAAACTTTAACCTTTTATTCGGAAAAATTTATAATTGATAGTTTAAATAAAATACGCCTTTATGAATTAAAAACCCAAATTTAAATACATGCCTTAGTTCAATTAAAAATAAAAATTTAAACAACTAAAAGGAATAAAAGCCCATAATAAAACAAAATATAAACTAGTGGCCCATGGCCTTATTACAACGAGATTTAAAACCCATTATTTTAAGATATAAAACATTAAACTAAAAAGCCTTTTTATTGAATCCAATTGCTCTTTCGCATGGCCACCTCACGTTCCTCTCCTGTAACATCCTAAAATTGGGCCTAGTAGGATTGGGCCCAATGGGCCTTGAGCGTAGTAGCATTTAAATTTTTGGAGAATAAGATATTGGCTTAAATGCAAGTTGGACCTTTTAGATAAGTGATTTTGAAAGGTTAGAGGGCTTCTATGAAGTCCCGGGATCAAATATTGGCTTTGGGGAAATTTTGGTTTTAGGTGAAAAAAACCCTGGAAGTTGGCAGGTAGGCCTTAAGAATAAAATATGGAGAAAAATGACACAAAAGGAGTGTGTGGTGTAATGGCAAAGTGACGCCACTTAAGAGACAAGGGAGTGACGCCACAAGGAAGGAAGGAGGTCCAAGGTTCAAGTCTTGGCTTTTGCATTTTGGTGGAACTTATATACGTGGCTAGATTTGTGCTAGGTGGGCCACACGAGCGTGTGGGCTCGAAAGGGCCGAAATCGGTGTTAGGCCCAATAGTCTGGTAAGGACTGGAAGTGGTAGTTGAGTCGCTCGGGGCGACATTAGGCCTTTGGAAAGGCCACTGCAGGTACAAATTTACGAAAATATCCTTGGTGGGTAAATTACGAAAATACCCTTGGTAGGTAAAATTACGATTATACCCTTAGGGTTGATTAGCTTGATTTTATTGTTTTATGTCTATCTGATTATGATGGTAACTCATGTTATTCTTATATTTGATATATGTTTTGCATACATGACACATTGCATAATATCTTAATAATATGTATGTTGCATGGGCATATGGGTGATATTGATAAAGGGGAAGTGTTCTGGTGGTTTTTACTACATTATCTGGTGACTAATGTCACATATTGTTATCTGGTGACTCTGTCACATTATCTGGTGACTAATGTCACATATTGTTATCTGGTGACTCTGTCACATTATCTGGTGGCTATGCCACGATTATAAGGGCGATGAGTAGTTGACTGCAGCAACTGCCTTCGATGGTGTGTAGCGGATGGAGGGTCGATTTAGTAATCCCCACGGTGTGATTGGCAGGTACGGGTGATGTGTAGGGATGGAAATTTAGGCTGGGATTGGGTTCTGCATTATCATCTGTATATGCATCATATCGCATTGATTATCTGATTATCTGCTATACTGTGATGTTAGGGCTACGGCCTGATTCGATTTATGTGGGCTTCGGCCAAGTATGTTATTGTGAGGGCTAAGGCCCAATCTGCTTTTGTGGGCTTAGGCCCAGTTATCACTCGTAAGGGGAAACACACACTGAGTTTTCGTAAACTCACCCCCTCTTTTTAAATGTTTCAGGTAATCATTAGACCGCGGATTTGGGGAGCCGAGGCAGACTTGTGGTAGCCCTGCAATGTTTTCTCGTAAACTTGTTTCTTATATTTAAACTTACTTTTAATTTTGGGATTTGGATATGTAATAAGGCCT
Organism: Gossypium australe; assembly: GCA_005393395.2. Classification (NCBI taxonomy): domain Eukaryota; kingdom Viridiplantae; phylum Streptophyta; class Magnoliopsida; order Malvales; family Malvaceae; genus Gossypium; species Gossypium australe. Next base: position 111,089,775 of record CM016623.1, read on the forward strand.
TTGGTATTTTATTTGGTTTTAGCTTTCAATTTGGTTACTGTTTACTATTTAATGTTCAATATGGGATTTTCCTGAAATGATAATAAACCGTTTTTATTCAAAATTACTTAAACTCGATTTTCACAACAAATACAATTTTATTAAAATTAATAACAACTTTGTAAAGTGGGCATTGAATGAATTGGCTTTTATAAACAAACCACAAAACGTAGAGTTTCAAAAAGAATACGAACTTTTAAACAAACGCACAGTTTTTAAACAACCCTTTTATGTGACATGCCGTAACGTTTAGGCCGGGTTTGGGGTGTTACAATTATGGTATCAGAGCCCCGTTTCAAAAACTCGGCTGTGGGTTTGGGTTCAAAAACGTTTTCAAAGGATGGTTTAGAGAAATATATATCAGTTTTCTGGAAGTGTGGCACCCGAGTCTCCGGCACTAAATCCGTAAGTTTCCTTTTTACTATATTTTATTATATGCTGAATGATTGTATTTATTCTGCGATGTGTGGATGTGATGCTTGAATATAGGAATTGTATGTATGTGGGAAAAATATATGTTTGCTCCGGTGTTAGATAGTTGGTTATATGAAGGATTCCAAGATTTAGTTGGAAAGTATATTAGTTTTATTAAGATCAGAGTGCGCAGCGTGAGCGTAGTGTTGTAAGTTAGGATGTACGACTGTTAGTTAGTTGGAAATTTCGAGGACGAAATTTCTTTAAGGAGGGTAGATTTGTAACATCCTGAAATTGGGCCTAGTAGGATTGGGCCCAATGGGCCTTGAGCGTAGTAGTGTTTAAATTTTAGGAGAATAAGAGATTGGCTTAAATGCAAGTTGGACCTTTTAGATAAGTGATTTTGAAAGGTTAGAGGGCTTCTATGAAGTCCCGGGATCAAATATTGGCTTTGGGGAAATTTTGGTTTTAGGTGAAAAAAACCCTGGAAGTTGGCAGGTAGGCCTTCAGAATAAAATATGGAGAAAATGACACAAAAGGAGTGTGTGGTGTAGTGGCAAAGTGACGCCACTTAAGAGACAAGGGAGTGACGCCACAAGGAAGGAAGGAGGTCCAAGGTTCAAGTCTTGGCTTTTGCATTTTGGTTTCTTTTTACTTGGATCTTAGAATTTGGGCCATAGTTTATGTTTAGTTGCGCATGGTTTAAGACACAAGAGGAGCTTGTGGCCAAGTGGTTAGCGGCGTGGATTATGTTGCAAGGGAGCCTGGGTTCGAATCTCGTGAGAAGCAAAGGAGTATTTATTTTGCGGATTGGATGGCAAGAGTTTCAGTTGAATTTAAACTCTACTGACGAAGGGATCCCACATCGGAAAGATACAAAGAAGGAAGGTGAAGAGCTAGTTATATAAAGAGCATTCCAGGAGGAGAGTTAACATACCTTGGAGGGTGTTTGGGCACAGGAGTGGTCGGAGCGCGGATTAACACTAGACTCCTATCAGGTGTGTGTGTACTTCTCTACTCTAGTTGTACAGCGGCAAATGCCGAAGTGCCGGTCACGACAATAGTAGCCACACGAGCGTGCGAGCGCACGTGTGGGGCTTCGACGCAATAGTTGAGGCCAACAGTAGTATTCTTGTGGGTTGGGGCTGCTTGGGCCGCGATGGGCCGAAGTGGGCCCAATGGGCCCATGGGCCATTATGGGTAAAATATGCAATTGTGTAGTATATAGTGAACTAGACTAGGTGGAACTTATATACGTGACTAGATTTGTGCTAGGTGGGCCACACGAGCGTGTGGGCTCGAAAGGGCCGAAATCGGTGTTAGGCCCAATAGTCTGGTAAGGACCGGAAGTGGTAGTTGAGTCACTCGGGGCGACATTAGGCCTTCCGAAAGGCCATTGCAGGTGCAAATTTACGAAAATACCCTTGGTGGGTAAATTTCGAAAATACCCTTGGTAGGTAAAATTATGATTATACCCTTAGAGGTTGATTAGCTTGATTTTATTGTTTTATGTCTATCTGATTATGATGGTAACTCATGTTATTCTTATATTTGATATATGTTTTGCGTACATGACACATTGCATAATATCTTAATAATATGTAGGTTGCATGGGCATATGGGTGATATTGATAAAGGGGAAGTGTTCTGGTGGTTTTTACCACATTATCTGGTGACTAATGTCACATATTGTTATCTAGTGACTCTGTCACATTATCTGGTGGCTATGCCACGATTATAAGGGCGATGAGCAGTTGACTGCAGCGACTGCCTTCGATGGTGTGTAGCGGATGGAGGGTCAATTTAGTAATCCCCACGGTGTGATTGGCAGGTACGGGTGATGTGTAGCGGATGGAAATTTAGGCTGGGATTGGGTTCTGCATTATCATCTGTATATGCATCAAATCGCATTGATTATCTGATTATCTGCTATACTGTGATGTTAGGGCTATGGCCTGATTCGATTTATGTGGGCTTCGGCCAAATATGTTATTGTGAGGGCTAAGGCCCAATCTGCTTTTGTGGGCTTAGGACCAGTTATCACTCGTAAGGGGAAACACACATTGAGTTTTCGTAAACTCACCCCCTCTTTTTAAATGTTTCAGGTAATCATTAGACCGCGGATTTGGGGAGCCGAGGTAGACTTGTGGTAGCCCTCCAATGTTTTCTCGTAAACTCGTTTCTTATATTTAAACTTACTTTTAATTTTGGGATTTTGATATGTAATAAGGCCTTTGGTATTTTATTTGGTTTTAGCTATTAATTTGGTTACTGTTTACTATTTAATGTTCAATATGGGATTTTCCTGAAATGATAATAAACTGTTTTTATTCAAAATTACTTAAACTCGATTTTCACAACAAATACAATTTTATTAAAATTAATAACAACTTTGTAAAGTGGGCATTGAATGAATTGGCTTTTATAAACAAACCACAAAACGCGGAGTTTCAAAAAGAATACGAACTTTTTAACAAACGCACAGTTTTTAAACAGCCCTTTTATGTGACATGCCAGATTCGGTCGTAACGTTTTGGCCGGGTTTGGGGTATTACATCTCCAACCCGGTCCGATGTACTAGGTGTCACCTGAAATAGTTAAATTAAAAGGGTGAGTCGCGAGACTCAGTGTGCAACCCTCATGCACCATTAGATTTGGGCTTTAGCCCCATAAAACAATATAATAAAAATTTATATACATAACCGAAATAGTATGCAAAGCCCAACCCAAATCCTAGGTGTCCATCCGCTACACGCCCTCGTACCAGCCATTCACACCATTGGGGATTTCTACAATCAACCCACACCGCTACACGCCTTGATGGTAGTCGTGCTGCTCATCATCAGATCATGGCCGTAGCCACTACAACAGATCACGGTAAAATAAACCGCTACAACAGATCACTGTATAAACCGCTACAACGTATAACTTCCTCCTGTCATCAAACCCAACCCATGCATTCACATACAATCAATAAACTTATATAATTTAATCAGAACATTCACTAACCTGATGATTTGCTTTTACCCACTTTGGGCTTCCATCGTTAAGCTGAGATTTCGGCATTTATCAAAACATATAAACTTATAAACATGTACTTAACAACCAGATCTAGATGGTGTAGAAGTGTTAAACACCTGATTAATGCAGATACCCTTTGCAAACCGATCTACACTTTGCTTCGAAAAGCCGGAAAAGATGTGAAAATAGGCCTCCCCTATATTCGGCCATAGTTAGTATTCTACCCGATTTTATATACTAAAATCAATAAAATTTCTTACCTTGAAATCCCGAAAGTATCACGATTCTATAACTTAGAGATCTATGCGATTGGCTCCTTCTTCAAATCCCGAAATGCCAAAAATAATAGTAAAATAAAGGATTAGTTTCTAAATAGCCATTCGGCTAAGGACTTTGAAAAGCCGAAAGAACATTGAGATCCCGAAATCAACACTTACCTATTGTTTCCTTCAGATTTCGGCACAAGTAGACTCCACTAAAGAAGATTCGGCAATTTCAGGAGGTGAGATCCTAGTGATTTCGGCTTTTGGAAGATTTAAGAACTGAAAAGGTGGCTAAGGGTGATTTGGCCAATGAATATTAAGAAGAATAACAGGTGTAGTTTCGGCTTTTAGATATTAGAAGAAGAATAACAATAGTGGTTAAGAAATTTTAGAAAGAAAGAAAGGGTGAAGAAGATAATGACTTTCGGCTTTTGAGAGAAAGAAGATGAGAAAAGAAAAATAGAATAGAGGCTTCAAAATTTCGGCACACCCCCTCTTTATATAGAAAATCGATTCCTCCCTTTAGAAGAGATTGATTTTCGTCCAACACTGCCACACATGATAGCTCCTATCCCTTTTCCCTTATCTTAATCTGTTATCTCCTCAAAAATAGCCTTTATCTGCTTATTATCCTTAAAGACTAAATCCCTAAATAATAGCCTTTATCTGCTTATTATCCATATAAAATAAATATAATAAAATTCCCCAAAAAAATAGCCTTGTGCCGTCCCCCCTTTACTCAATTAAGTGCCGAAATTTAGCCATATAACTTGGGCTCCAAGCAACCAAAATTTGGGCCTTCCTCATGCACTAGTGACGCCACTTATAGCTCACCTTACTGTGCCCCTAGTTGCTGGGCCATAAACCCAATATGTCAATTAAACTACTACAACTTTAATTTAAGCCCCTAAAGTGTCTATACAAAATATTTAATCAAAGCCTCGGCTCAATCCTTGAGCCCAATTGCACCTCTAATTCTCAAATTAACTAATTAAACATGTCTACACATTAAACGCATAGACCCAATAATTCAGGATGTTACATATGCCTAGTCATCATGTTCATCATTGATCATCCTCTAAGGATTTCATCCATAATTCAGGAAGCTTCACCTCTCTCCCTCTCTTATGACTTTCTTACTAATCATTATCTATCTTTGTACATTGAGGACAATGTATGTCTTAAGTGTGGGGGATCAACTATAGTATTATTTCAAAATCCCTGAATTATGCCTTGTTCTTAAGTAATATTCTCATATCACTAATTAGAACGAAACTTCTATTGGTTTATGATCTTTATTGATATGTTTTGGATTAAGTCATTGATAATTGTGCAGTGATGATTTAAACTTTAGGAGACTAGAGAATCAAGCATGATGAGTCTATTTTCAAAAAAAAAAATTAAAAATTTGTTAGATTGTCTACCTGAATCTAATTATTACCTTGAAGTTTGAAATTTACAAGGTTGATATTAAAACCCCATAATTTTTGTGAGATTTTGAGCCTTTTAGAGCATACATTATTTTCTTGCTCACTTTATTGATTATGAGCGTGTTAACATTGATTTGTTATTCTAGAACTTACTTCGAATATACATGTCAAGACCACATCCTTGATTTGATATACAGAGATGATCAAGGCACTTAGGATTTAACCCACTTACTCCATTAAAAGCCTACCCTCACAATTAACCCCGAGTGAACCCCTTTGATCTTAACAAACCGTTTATTGACTCACCCACTAATATTAACCCAAAACCCATCTAGTATTTGTTATCACCATTTTTCTTGACTACCCTTATATCGAGATTTGATTTGATCAGTTGCCTAACTACATTCTTTACTTCAATTGTTAAAATTATTTACTTGATTTGTTCTTAAAAAAGTATATCCATTATTAGTTATATGTTAATTGAGCTTATACATTTAAAATTTCATATATTGAGAAGAAGCTCGTGTTATAAAAATTTTAATTGATGTAATTATTCGAATCTTAGTTCATTTTTCTAAGTTAGGTAATTTGTCAATTCAATCTCGATTCTACCCTTTAATTCAGCTTTTATCCACACCTTTAACCAAAGCCCCGTCACAACCCTTAAAAGACCTTTTGATCTGTGTATCATTTAATTCTACAGTGGTGGAGATTTGATTTTCATGCAAGCCTATAGGATTAACTTTTCATGTTCGACTTTTGAGTGCTTAATTTGAACCTTAAACACTTTTAGTGATTTGAGTGAATCTTTAGTGAGGATGTCAACTCTTTGTCGATTTTGAATTAAAGGTGATTATTTAGGTAAGGGGAAACCCCTATGTTTTCGTGCTATAAAAACTATGACTTTGACTGTTTGAATCTTTAGGACTCTTCTACTTAAATTATCAATGCATAAATTATCCATGAATTATGATGAAACACTATTGATGAATATTATGAATTGAGGAAGTTCATTTTAATTGTGAGTTGAGAATTTTCCTTGAGTACAAGCAAATGCTTAAGTGTGGGGGTATTTGATAAACCGTAATATATACATATTTTAATCCCACATTTGGCATACTTTTGGATGATTTATCCCCTGAATTGTGGAATTTGATGCTCCTAATCCTTTAATTTCATGTTTTATACTTAGGAGAGCACCGGAGGGTGAAAAGAACAAGAAATGGGCCAAAAACGGAGAAAATGGGCCAAAGTATGAAAATCACATGGCCTAGAGAAATCCACTTTAGCATATCCGAACACGACCTGGACTTGATTTGTAATATCCGGGATTATGGCTTATGCATTTTTGCTTAAATGTATGAAGTAGCATGCCTATGTGTGTTTTGAATGTGTTTTATGAATTTTTAGAACTTTAGAGTGTAGGAGAGTGCCTTAGAAAATATATGATTTTAAGTCTTCAAGAGGGAGCTAAGCCTGTTAGGCCTTAAAGAAAATTTTAAGGGAAATTAGACACACAAATGGGCTTGTTAAAGTGGCAAGGAGGTGCCACTTAAAGCCTTGGTGTGTGACGCCACAAGTAGTGTGCAGAGCTAGGTTCGAGCCACAAGGGAAGCAAAAAGGGGAGCTTTTATTTTTCGGCAAAAAGGAGTAGTAATGGACGGCATAGGGACTTTGTTTAGATGAGGATTAGACTTGGTTAAATCCTTTAAAAAATTTCGGCTAAAGTAGAAGATAAATGATGATTTATCTTAATTTATTTTGTAAGGGTAAGATAAGAGATAAAATAGGAGAAAAGCAAGGATGAGCTAATGTTTGAGTGTTAGCCGAATTCAAGGGAGGGGAGTAAGTGAGGCAATCGGTCATGCTAAGGGGGATTAAGTGCCGAATTTCATTCTTTTTTCTCATCTTTCTCTTTGAGCCGAAATTCTTCTACTTTCTCCTCCTCTTCTTTTCTTTCTTTCAACATTAATTTTTGCACATTTTTCCTTATATGGCCGAATATTCCATCACCATTTGAGAGCGATAGCCGAACCCTTATAGCCCTCATTCTCTTCTCATTTTTCTTTTCACCATTTAAAGTGCCGAAACTCTCTAGTGCTCATCAAAAGTCGAAAGTTCACTTCATTGCCACCCCTTTGAATCGATTTCTCCTGCAAGCTCTCTTGCCGATTTCTTGAAGTAGTGATCAATTGTGTCTTAGTCATCTTATTGGTAAGGATCTCTCTAGCCGAACTCTTGTTCTATTCTTCCCCTAACGTCGAAAATCAGGGTACTAATCCCATTATTGTTTTTAGCCAAAACCTTGAAGGATCTTTCGGGATTTGTCTATAGTCGACTATAAGGAGGAGATCTTCGGGATTTCAATATCTAAGGTAAGTCATGTGTGATATTCGGCCAAGGGCCATTTATTTGTGATTAAATGTTAGAATTGGATCTAACATGTACCCTGTAGGATTTCGACATCTTCATAGCCAAGAGACTACTTTCGGGATTTAAAATCACAAGGTAAGTACATATGAACATTCGGCCAAGGCTAGATTAAGTGGTTGTGTTTAGCCGATTCTAACATTGATTTTTAGGGGAGGAGTACAATCTGATTTCGACAGACTTTCGGGATTTCAGTGAACTCGTTAAGTAAACCAGGTGTGTAGCCCACACTAAGTCTTAATAGATTTATGGTAATGTTTTAATATGTGTGTTAATGAAAGTATGAGAACGTGGCTAAAGGTACCGTATAATGGTACAAAATATTCAGGTACGTAATCGTTAATATTACGTCAATAAATGTTATGAACATGTGAAATATGGCACATATGTGAATATTGATAAGAATGTGAAATAAGGCATAAGGCATGATATTTGCATGATTTGTGTGACATGGGACATATGGGTGATATTTTAAGGGGAAGTGATCTGGTGGTTTTACCACAATATCTGGTGACTCATGTCGGAAAATCTGAATGTGGTGACTTATGTCACAAATAATTATCTGGTGGCTATGCCAGGAATTAATAAAGGCGATGTGCCAGTCGACTGCAGTGACTGCCTTCGATGGTGTGTAGCGGATGGAGGGTCGATTTAGTAATCCCCACGGTGTGATTGGTTGGTACGGGTGATGTGTAGCGGATGGTTATCTAGGTTTGGGTTCGGGAATGCATCATTGACTATATGTGTTTTATATATGTTTGTATGCCGGAATCGTTTGGGACTTTGTGTTGGCTGTTACACATTGAGTCTGTTTGACTCACCCCGTTGTGGGATATCTTTTCAGGTGACACTCAGTAGATGGACCGGGTCGGCAGGAACTTAGTGGTGGTCATGCTCAACTCAAAGTTATTTTATTTAAAGACTATTTATTTAAGTTTGGATTTATTTCGGGTTTTCTTGATGTAATAAGGGCATTAGTATGAAACTGTTTATGCATGCATTTTTAATTATTTTAGTATGATACGTTTGTTTTTATCAAATCAAAGTTTAAGTAATTTTTCTAAAAACAAAAGTAAACTTTAAACGTTTTGACACCTAATCACAAACGATTTTCAAATTAAAGGTAAACTATACAACAACTCGACATTTCTTGTAACTCATGGTTTGCAATATAATAATAATAATGTTTTACCCAAATTTTAGACTTCAGAAATTACATCATTTTCAATTAAACCATAGCTCAAATTGATTTCTCTTCAAAACCACCCAAATTTTTCAAAGTTACAAATAAGTTTTGAAATGTTTCTCTCAAGGAACATGCCAGATCTGGTCGAGGCTCGTGGGTCGGGTTTGGGGTGTTTCATGATTTATACGGTCGTGCCATACGAGTGTGTCCCTGCCGTGACCTATTTTAATTCCATTCAGATTAGGATACTTAGGGGCAAAGAAAGACATTCCGAAAGCCTATATAAACACCCAAAGTGTGACCTAAAAGGAGGGCGTTCAGGTAGGCTAAGAAGCCAAGCCAGAGAGGCCGAATTGTGGGATTTACTCGAAGACAGCCAGTTGATCCATCTCAAGAAGTCGGAATCATACTCAAGATGGAAGATCTTCTCTTCAATTTCCTTCAGGGGGTTTTAGGGTTTTTTATGTTTTGTTTTATATTTTCTTCTGAGATGTATTCTTTTATAAACATGAACTAAACCCCCCAGATACCTAAGGGGGATGAAACCTAAGACGGATCTTGTTATTGTTTTTCAAACTATATGATAAATACTTGATTTGTTCTTAATTATGTGTTCTTAATTCTTGTTCTAATATTTCTGGATATTGATTCAAGTATTGATGTGCTTAGGCAGTGTAGGAATATTCCCTGTTTAAGAGTAGATCTAGCATAGTTAAGTGGAGTTGATCGCACCCCTAGAGATAGGATGAAGAAAATCTGCTGGATTAGGGTCAAACCTAATATGGGAGTCTATAGATCGAGTTAATGCAACACTAGAGGTTTTAAATAGAAAGAGATTTCAATTAATCAACCTAGGATTAGACGTTAGTAGCCTCGAGAGAGGTATTAATATAAATTGGGGAATCCTACAGATCAAGTCAAGTGAATAAATCGTCTGGTTCAGAGTTAAATAACAAGTGAAGTCTAGGTGGATTCTTCCTCGGGTATTGTCTCAATAAATTGGTTTTCCCAAAAGTATTTTCCCTAATTCATTCTCTGAGTCTTAGCATCTTTAGCTTAGTAATTAGTTAGTTTTAGATTAAATAACAATTCCCTTAATTCTTAGGCTAAATAATAGAAAGATAGTAATTACTAGTACTCTTGGTCCTTGAGGATACGATACTTCCGGTCTTGCCATAACTATACTACCAAACGATAGGTGCACTTGCCTCAAATAGTTGTTAGATTCATGTAAGACCCTGTTTAGGACAGTGTCATCGTTATCTGGTTACATGTAAGACCACGTCTGGGACATTGGCATTTTACGACCATTCTGAGTATTCCGAGCTTCCTATTTGATTCTGAATGATTCAACGGGAAAATCTAAGAAATGAGAGACTACATGAAATGTATAAACGAATCAGGTACGTCTGAAAGGTACAATATGTATGTGTATGAAAGGTAAGTGTATATATATGAACTTACCAAAGTGAATATATGTATGGATTTGATGAGAAAATATATGATATATGCTTGAATGTGTTATGAGCATAAGTGAAGCTTTGAGATGTGATATGTTGGCAATCTATGGATAAACAAATGAGCCAAAGAAAATATTATGAAATTGCAAATGAGAAATATTAATGACGTTGTATTGATATGATAATGTGAATTAAATGTTAAGTTTATTTGTATATGGCTGACTAAGCTTTTGGAAAGCTTACTTTGTGTATGTTTACTCTGTTTTACAGATTGTAAAAGCTACGAAAGGCTCGGGAATTGTTGAGGATCATCACCATACTATCAAACTCTACTTTGGTACTTTTGAATGTGTTTATAGCTAAATATGGCATCTATAGGCTAGTTGTTTTAGGATATGTTGATCTATGTACATGGCCATGTGATATGGCTAGATAAATCATTGTGTTATGAATGAAAAGTCATGCTATATGATGCTTGGTTTTGGTATGGTTCTATGGTTAATAAAGGGTGAAAATAATGGTAAATTCATTTATGAATGGTGAGCTTATTGATGTATAGCTAGCATATTATTGATGGTAAATTTGTGATGGATTATGTTTTGATGGATTATGGTTGTTAGGCTCATAAATGAGTAGAAATGATGCACAATTTGATGTGTTTTGGTTTCCAATTGTGCATGGGATGATGCTTGTATGTGTTTGTAGGGATGACCCAAGTGTGGGTGGCATTTTGGCCATGAAAATGGCCTATAATTGCCCACACGATTGAGCACACGGGCGTGTGGCTCGACCGTGTCCTTCGAGGTTGCATTTTTAAAACAAGTCAAAATCGACCACGAGCAAGACACATGGGCGTGTGACTGGCCGTGTGGATCAAGTCAGTAGTGACCACGGGCTAGACACACAGGCGTGTGACTGGCCGTGTGGTGCAAGTCAGTGTCGACCATGGGTGAGGCACACGGGTGTGTCTCAGGCCGTGTGGACAAGTCAGTATGTATGCCCTATTTTTACACGGCTTAGACACACGGGCATGTCTGAGGCCATGGGAGGCACACGGCCTGCCCACAAAGGCGTGTGACCTCTGTAACTTAGAAAAATTTTTAAATTTCCAAAAATTTCCACATGTGTTCGATTTAGTCCCGGCCCCTTTCTAAAGCATGATTGAGGTATCGTAGACCTATTTAAGGGACACTTTGATGTGATTGGTCAAATTATGTTATGAAATGTCCGTAAAAGTTTTGATTGTTTGGTAATGCCTCTTAACCCTAAATCGACGATGATTATAGGTTAGGGGTGTTACAAGGGGTGTTCCAAAGGTTCACTTAAAGAAAAATGTTGTATTACGAGAAAACCAAGACAAAGTTAAAGGTTAAGATTTTTTAAAATTGAAATGTCCGATCTCTTAAAATCCCTACCTTTAACCGAGCCCCATTACAGCCTTATAAAAGACCTATTGATTTGATGATTAAGTCACCTACATTAGTGGAGAGGAAGTCCTGAGTTCAACATATGAAGATCATAAATAAGCCTTGTGATTGTTTGCTTGATTGATAGGAAATTATGTTGAATGAAGAATGTTATCTACGGCTGTGACATACATGCAAACTATGATTCATGTTGGCATATTTTGAACCTTAGTATAATCTTAAGGAATGTTTGCATATGAATTACTTGTTAATAAAGAAGATCAATAAGCATGAAGTTATTAATGCATGATTATGGGACAAAGATTGATGCTGCTTACACAGTTAGCAATTTTGCCTTAGCAAGACCTTTTGCTGTAATGATTTATGTCTAGGGGCGTGTAAACGAAAAAATATATAGGATTTTTCCTATGTAATTTATTACCTTTTTTACTTAAATTCGTTGTTAAAACCAAGTAATTGTTTAATAAATTAATGAAATATGTGAAAATATGAAATTAGGACATAAAAATTATTAAAATGTGATTTTATGCTTTATTATATAGTTTTCATGCAATAAATGGCTTATTTTATATTAATTTAAATATATTATATTTTTTAAGACACAAAGTGGGCCATGCATGATTAAATTAAATAATAAATTGTAAAATTATAAAATATTTCATTAATAATTTGGGTTTTAATTAATTAATTAAATTGGATAAATTTTATTCAATTTATTGATTTATTGATTTATTTTGGACAGGTCTAGCAGCTTTATTTGATTACAAAACCATCCAAATTGGGGACCAAGTCAACCCAAAATTCACCTGCACATGGCTGTCCATAAACCACTCATTGGTTTAATTGCACAAGGTCCTTGAAAAGTTGAAGAAATTAGAGATTTACCTGAAGATTTGCACTTGACTGAGTCTCAGTCCTAAGTTATTGTGGCACTCAAATTGACCAAAAATCAAGTAAAAATCAGCTCAACTTTCTCAATTTATGGCCGGCCACCCATGGAAGATGTTTCAAAAGATGAAAACTCCTATTTTTAGTAAACTATCCCCCTCTTCTCACCTATAAATAAGACCTCATTCTCACATCCCTCAATCATTCCTCCTTCATTCTCATCATTCATCATTCTATCTTCTCTCCAAATTCTCTTAGCCTTTTCCATTCCCACGCCTTGCATCATCTCTTCATAGAGATTTTAGTAATTAAGCCTCTTAAAGAACCCTTGGTCAGCCACCGTAGGGAGCGCTCAGCAAAGGAGCAAAGCAAAGGAACGAAGGAGCCTCGCCAGTCAAAGTCTTGGGTGACAGCCACTTTGAATTGGGTTTAATCTTTCTTTTCTTTAATTTAACCTAAAGATGTTTGCTATGTGTTCTTTGTTCTTGTTTACAACAATGTTAGCTTAATTTCATTTAAGCTAGGATGATTGCTTTGATTAAATAATATTTATTTTATTCATGCTTATAATGTTTGTGCCTCAATCGATCATGTTTTCAATTAAAATCAAGTCTGTATTTCATTCATACGTGCTTGAAATGCACCTGAATTAGCTGAGTGATCCTGACCAGACGACGGCTAATGGACACATAATTGAAATGTGCATGCTCAATTTAGATCCTGACCTGATTAAATTTTAGGTTGCATAACAACTCTGACCAAGCTCTGTTATCTGCATAGTTTTTAGATTTGTGTGATTAAACTGTTTCGAACCTGACACGTCCCTGTTACCTCACACAAAATGCTAAGAAACCCTTAGTAAATAAGGATCAGTAAAATGCGTATTTACTAAGTAAAGGATTCCGAAAGGACCTAATGTTGTTTCCAAACTCATGAAAGATCGAGTTGCCATGGAATGTTTCTCCGAATGTTAAGTTTGCATACTTAGGATAATTTGCATTAGGGATCATTGCATTTAGTTTAATATATTTTAATCACGACTTCTCAACTATATTGTGTTTTTATTTACCAAATTGTTAATATAATTTTACAAATTAAGTGACTTAGCACAAATAAAATCCCTGTGGAGACGATAATCGATACTTACTTATTACTTGATAACGATTGTGTACACTTGCACAAACCTACGCGTTACAATCACGTACTTTCTCATCTTCATCATACCCGTTGAACATTTCGTCAACATTTCCCGTTGAACCATTTGGAATTATAAAGGATACTCGGGAATCTCGTACACACAGTACCGTATCAATGCCATATCCCAGATATAGTCTTACATGTAATCTTGTATTGATGCCAATAGCCCAGCTATGGTCTTATACGAAGTCTCATATTGATGCCATATATGGACTTACACGTAATCTCAATAACCCTAATGTCATAACATTTGTATCCTATCTATTCCTAAGGTTCAACCGTGATTTACTCGCTTGTTAAAACTTCGTCAATTTCATCCATAGAGACAATCATATAATTCATGCAATAACAAAACATTATAAATACAATTATAATGTTGCATTATTTACATACAAACTTACCTCGATACATAGCGGAAATGGACCTAATTGTCAAACACTTTGGTTTTCTCCCGATCTAGACCCGAACTTCGTTTTTCTTGACCTATAGTACCATGTTCATTTCATTTAATCATCACATTATTCATTTCAGCCCAAAAGTTACATTATGACAAAATTACATTTTGCCCCTAAACTTTTGACATTTTACAATTGAGTCCCTAAGCTTGTAAAATGATTTTCATTCAATTTATTCAAAACCCAAGCCTAGCCAAACCATTTTCATACTCATAATAGCCCACATTTCTCATTTATTCACATTTTTCTACTCATTTTATAACTTTTACAAATAAGTCCTTTTTGACATTTTTACCGAAAATCACTTTGCGAAAGTCGTTTAACAAACAACAAACATGCATTTTCTACCATCAAACATTAAAATACACACATATTCAACATGATTAAAACCCTAGAACTTGATCATATCTTAAATTGGTGGTAGAAATAGATAGATCGGGTTACAACGACTTAAAAAATATAAAGAGCATTAAAAACGGGGCAAGAACGAACTTACAATCGAGCTTGAAAGCTTGAAAAACCCTAGCCATGGTTTCTCCTTGTAAAATTCGGCCATGGGAAGAAGATGGACAAATTTTGGCTTTTTATTTCATTTTAACTGAAATGCCCTTAATGAAAAACTTTAGAAACATACCAAACCATGTCCATTTTTGTCCACCAACTTAACCAATGGCCTAATTACCATTTAAGGACCTCTAATTTAAAATCTCATAGCAATTAGACACCTTTAACATCTAGAATTCAAGTTTTACACTTTTTACAATTTAGTCCTTTTAACTAAATTGAGTGCCCAAATGTCAAAATTTTCGAACGAAATTTTCAAGAAATCATTCCATAAAAATGTAGACCATAAAAATATAATAAATATGAATTTTTCTTCATCGGATTTGTGGTCCTGAAACCACTGTTCCGACTAGACCCAAAATCGGGCTATTACACTCCATTATAGCAATCAAATAATTCGCATCAATATAAGTCACATTCCATACAAACACAACATTTAATTCAACATATTTACATGCATGATTAAGTTACACGAACTTACCTCGACACTTGTTCGCGTTTAAAAATCTATAAATCCGAAACTTTTTCTTTTCCTCAGCTTAACCTCGAATTTGTGTTGTCCGGATCTATATAAATGAATTTATTCACCAATTTATCACATTTCATATTCAAGTGGACTCAATTTACATCTTAGGCAAAATTACCATTTTGCCCCCAACTTTTTCATAAATTCTAACTTCGTCCCTAGGCTCGAAAAATGAAATTTATGCAATTTACTCCCTATTCCAAGCCTAAATGAAATTTCAATATACAATTTATAGCACATATATTCTACAAATTTTAGAAATTTTCTTCAATTTTCACAACTTTACATTTTAGTCCCTAAATCTTGTTTCCATCAAAAATCACTTTGTAAAAGTTGTTTATCTATGAACAACCTTTCATTTTCTACCATAAATTTCAAGTTTTCAGCATATTCATCCATGAACTAATTTACATGCTGTGATAACTTTTCAAATTGGCCCCCAAATAGATAGATTAAGCTATCCCGATTTTAAAAATATCAAAATTACTAAAAACGGGACAAGAGAACTTACCCAATTAAGCCAAGAAAGTTTCTTCTCTCTCTCCTAGGGTTTCCATGTATTTTGAGGTTGAAGATGATATAAAATAAGATGATAATTCTTTTATCATCTTTTAATTAATTAAATTATTTCAATTTCCAATTTAGTCCTTGCCCTTTTCTAAATTTCCATGGATGAGTCACCAAAATATCTACATACTTTTCTTTAATGGTCTAAATACCATATAAGGACCTCAAGTTTTGAATTCCATAGCTATTTAATCCTTATAGCTACTAGAATTCAACTTATGCGATTTGGTCCTTCCCGTAATTAAGCACATAATCGGTAAAATTTTCTTATCAGAATTTTCACATGACATCTCTATCATTATACAGACCATGCAATAAAATAAAAATAAATTTTATTTTTGACTCGGATTTGTGGTCTCGAAACCACTATTCTGATTTCACTAAAAGTGGGCTATTACAACTCTCCCCTTTAAGTATTTTCGTCCTCGAAAATCTTACCAGTAAAAAGATTCGGGTATTGCTTCCTCATAGTATCCTCCGGTTCCCAGGTAGCCTCTTCTATACCGTGTCATTGCCAAAGAACTTTTACCAATGCTACCTTTTTATTTCTTAACTCTTTTGTTTCCCGAGCTAAGATTTTGATCGATTTTTCAGTATATGTTATGTCAGGTTGAATTTCTACCTCTGTCGGAGAAATAACATGTGAAGGATTGGATCGATACCACCGTAGCATAGACACATGGAAAACATTATGAATCCGATCTAGTTCTGGTGGTAAAGCTAACCGATATGCAACCGGTCCAATTCTTTCTGTAATCTCATATGGTCCAATGAACAGTGGACTCAGTTTTCCTTTACGACCAAAATGGAGAACTTTCTTCCAAGGCGGTACTTTCAAGAATACTTTGTCACCGACTTGAAATTCTATATCTTTTCTTTTAAGATCAGCATAGGACCTTTGACGATCAGAGGCTGCTTTCAAATTGTCTCAAATTACTTTCACTTTTTCCTCGGTTTCACAGACTAAGTCAACTTCATATAACTTTTTCTCACTGAGTTCTCTCCAATACAATGGTGTTCTACATTTGCGACCATATACGGCTTCATATGGTGCCATTTTGATGCTAGACTGATAACTATTATTGTAAGCAAATTCAACTAAAGACAAATACTTTTCCCAGTTACCTTCAAACTCAAGTATACAACACCGAAGCATATCTTCCAAAATCTGTATAACACATTCAGATTGACCATCTATCGGGGGTTGAAATGCAGTGCTAAAGTGTAACTGGTACCCAGAGCTTATAGCGATTTGCTCTAGAATCGAGATAAAAACCGAGCGTCTCTATCTGAAATAATGAAGACAGGCACTCCATGCAATCTGACAATCTCAGAGACATATAATTCAGCCAATCTATCCAAGGAAAAATCCATACGTACTAGAATAAAGTGTGCAGATTTTTTCAACCGATCAACAATTACCCAAATGACATCTTTCTTCTTTGGAGACAAGGGTAATTTCGATACAAAGTCCATGGTAATTCCTTCCCATTTCCATTCCTGTATTGTAACTGGCTGTAATAGTCTAGAAGGCAACTGATGTTTATCTTTTACTTGCTGACATATCAAACATTTAGATACAAACTCAGAAATATCCCGTTTCATTCCCAACCACCAGTACATCTTTCTCAGATCATTATACATTTTATTACTACCAGGATGAATAGACATGTTACCATTATGAGCTTCATTCAAAATCTTCTGTACTAATTCTGAACTTCATGGTACACATACTCTGTCCCTGAATAACAAAAAACCATCAATCCCGATCTGGAATTTGGAGTCAGGAGTCGATTCATTTTGTATCCGTTTTGCTTGCAACTTACTATCATTTTTCTGAGCTTCAGATATCTGCTGCAAAAATGACAGTCTAGCTTTTAACTCGGCTATGATTGAACCGTCATCAAATAATGACAATCGAGTATTCATAGCTCGCAAGGAAAACAGGGATTTTCTACTCAGAGTATCAACAACCACATTGGCTTTTCCCGGATGATAATCAATAACCAGATCATAATCTTTCAATAATTCAAGCCACCTGCACTGTCTCAAATTCAAATCATTCTATGACATCAAATATTTCAAACTTTTATAATCAGTGAATATGTTACATTTTTTACCAAATAGGTGATGCTGGTAGATTTTTAATGCAAACACAATGGCTGCCAATTCAATATCATGTGTCGTGTAATTTCTTTCATGTGGTTTTAGCTGTCTTGAAGCGTAGGCTACTACTTTACCTTCTTGCATCAAAACACAACCTAAACCATTCAACGATGCATCACTATAAATCATAAATTCCTTACCCGATTGAAGTTGGACTAACACTGGTGCTTCTTTCAATAAAGCTCTCAATCCATCAAAACTCTATTAGCATTTATCAGTCCATTCAAACTTTACATCTTTCTGTAGCAAACGAGTCATCGGAAAAGCTATCATTGAAGTTTTTTTTTACAAACCTCCGATAATAACCATCTAGTCCCAGAAAACTTCAGACTTCAGACACATTCTTCGATGGCTTCCAATTAACAATGGCCGAAATTTTATTCGGGTCCACCCTGACACATTCAGCAGATACTATATGCCCAAGAAAACTTACTTTCCGTAGCCAAAATTCACATTTACTAAATTTGGCATACAATTGTTTCTCATGTAGAGTTTGCAACACTATTCTCAAATGCTCAGCATGTTCATTTTCATCTTGGGAGTAAACCAAAACATCATCTATAAATATCACCACAAACCTATCTAAATATGGTTTGAAAATTCTATTCATCAGATCCATAAACACTACAGGTGCATTTGTCAAACCGAATGGCATTACAAGAAACTCATAGTGCCCGTATTTGGTTCTGAGAGCTATCTTGGGTACATCTAAATCTTTTACCCGTAACTGATAGTATCCAGAACGGAGATCAATCTTTGAAAATACAATGGCACATTTCAACTAGTCAAATAGGTCATCAATACGAGACAGTAGATACTTGTTCTTTATTGTAACTTTGTTGAGCTGTCTATAATCAATGCACAGCCTCAATGATCCATCTTTCTTCTTTACAAACAGAATCGGCGTACCCTAAGGTGAGAAACTAGGTCGAGCAAAACCACTGTCAATCAATTCTTGCAATTGTGTTTTTAACTCTTTCAATTTAGTAGGAGCCATTCTGTAAGGTGCTATGGATATTGGTGTTGACCCCGGAACAAGGTCAATAGAGAACTCCACTTCTCTAATCGATGGTAAACCAGTTAATTCTTCCGGAAATACATGAGGAAATTCACAAACAACTAGCATTGACTGGATCTTCGATTCAGATACTTTAGTATCCAATACATATGCAAGGTAAGTATCATAACCCTTTCCGACATATTTCTGTGCTGATATTGCTGAAATCACATTAGGTAATTCATCCAGTTTATCAAATTCAACATAAAGTAATTGACCACTCTGATATTTCAATACAATATATTGTTGCTCACAATTCTCCACTGCATCACCCATTCCGAAAATCACATCAAATTTATCAAATGGCAACAACATCAAGTCAACCAAAATGCAATAACCTTTTACCATCAACGAACATCTTTTACAAACTTTATCCACCATAACATGCTAGCCTAGAGGGTTTGAAACTTTAACCACAAATTCAGTGAATTTAACAGGTAAATTTTTAACTGGCACTAAGTTTGTGCATATATATGAATGTGTGGAACCAGGATCAATCAAAGTAGTAATATCAGTATCAAGTAGAGAAAATGTCCCAGTAATGACATCTAGTGTAGAAGCATCTTCTCTAGCATGAATAGCATATGTTCTTGCCTCAGGTTTAATGGTTGAATCTTTTGTAGCTCCTCGGTTACTGCTGACATTACCGGGGTGACAGGGTGGTCTGCCTCTCGAAATAGGATTACTCAGTTTTAGAGTCTGTTCAACTTGTTTTTCAATTACTTCCAAATAGTCTTTAAGAAAATGATCAAGGGATCCACATCGGTAAGAAGTTCCACTTCTAAACTGACATTCTCCATGATGAAATTTATTACAATGCTTACCTTTTGGTTTGGGGTTACCGACACTGCCCACACTGGTTGCAGATGAAGATGAAGATCTCGAGTTGGAGCGTTGGGAACCTCGCTCTTTCCTTGAATATCCCACTAATGTTGTTAAACAATCATAATACTTCTTTGACTTCTTAGAAGAAGATGATTTTGACTTACCCATAATCCTTTTTCTAGAAACCCAAGCCTCTCTTTGAGCTTGTTTCTTTTCTTTACTCAATTCTTTAGCTTTGTGTGGTTGACCGGCTAACACCACAAATTCCCTTATTTCGAGAATTCTGATCAATAACTTAATGTCTTCATTTAAACCCTCTTCAAATCGTTTACACATATCAGCCTCAGTTAGAACCCATTCTCTGGCATATTTGCTCAACCGAACAAATTCTCATTCATACTCAGATACAGTCATGTTTCCCTATTTGAGTTCTAAAAATTCTTTCTTTTTCTGATCCATAAATATCTGACTAACATACTTCTTTCTGAATTCAGCCTGGAAGAATTCCCATGTAACATTCTCTCTCGGTACTACTGAGGTTATGGTATTCCACCAATGATAAGTTGTATTTTTCAATAGAGATACTACTATTTCAAACATTCAGCGGGTGTAACAGCCTGATTTTGGGCCTAGTCAGAACAGTGGTTTCGGGACCACAAATTCTACATAATAAAATTTATTTTTATTATATATTAATGGTCTAAGTTTTCATGAAATAATTTCATGAAAATTTCATTCGAAAATTTTGACGTTTGGGCACTCAACTTAGTCAAAAGAACTAAATTGTAAAAAGTGCAAAAGTTGAGTTCTACATGCTAGAGGTGTCCAATTGTTATGAAACTTTAAATTAGAGGTCCTTATATGGTAATTAGACCATTTTTAAGTTCGTGGACAAAAATGGACATGGTTAGGCATGTTTCCAAAGGTTTTCATTAAGGGTATTTTGGTCATTTAGTTATTAAAATGAATTAAAAACAAAATTAAAAGCCAATTTTTGTCCATCTTCAACCCCTTGGCCGAAACTTGCATGGAGAAACCATTTCTAGGGGTTTTCAAGCTTCCAAGCTCAATTGTAAGCCCGTTCTAGCCCCGTTTTTAATGGTTTTTACGTTTTTCAAATCATCGTAACAAGATCTATCTATTTCTACCACTAATTTGAGATACGGTTAAAGTCTAGGGTTTTGACCCATGATGAATATGTGTGTATTTTGATGTTTAATGGTAGAAAATGCATGCTTATGGTTAGAGAAATGACTTTTACTAAGTGATTTTCGGTGAAAATGCTTAAAAAGACTAATTTGTATAAGTTATAAAATATGTCATAAAAGTCTGTTTTAATGGAAATTGTGGGCCGTTATAGTTATGAAAATTGTTCGACTAGGTTTAAAGTACAAAGAAATTGATTGAAAATCATTTTACGAGCCTAGGGAAAAAAGTGTAAATATGACAAAGTTTAGGGGCAAAAATGTAATTTTTCCAAATATGATTTTTGGGATGAGTTGCTTAAATGATTAAATAAGTTAAATGTGATGTTTTAGATCTAGATCGGGGAAAAACAAGTAATTGATGAATAAGTCATTTTCACCGATTTTGCTTTCGAAGTAAGTTTGTATGTAAATAGTGCATTGTTTTTACTTATGTTTTTAGGTTTTGATATATTTTATGAGATGTGGCTGAATATTAAACGAAATTGACAAAGTATCGAAATGTGAGAAATTTCCCGGTTGAACCTTAGGAATAAAAATGGATACAAGTGACATGTTCACTAGAAACTTATGTGAAATCTAAGTGAAATAAGTGATCCGGGTGCTGGTCTGTACGTTCTACCAGTGGCTTAGTTACCCGGCATGTGTTACGGATACTCGACGACTTGTGTAAGCATCACCGTGTATTTTCGTCATGATCGACAGCTTGTGTGAGCAGACCCGAGATTGTGACTATGTGAAACGGGTGCTGGTCTTATAAGTTCTACCAGTGGCTGGGTAATACGGCATGTGTTGCGGATACCTAATAGCTTCTGTGAGCAGCACTGAGTAGTTATGTATGACCGACAACTAGTGTGAGCAGACCCGTGAATGTGATTAGCTCGAGAGCGAGCCTATGTGAAAAGTGTGATATGAAGTATCTTTAGCTACAAGTGTGGCACTTATGTGCAAACTTCCAATGTATCCAATAATATTTTGATGTGTTCAACGAAAAAATGACTAAGTGTAATTGAATATGATTATGTGATGAACAAGTGCAGGTACATGTATATATATATTCATGAGCAATGTGCTCGATATGTGATCGAACTTTGGTAAGGTTGATATAGATTAAGTGTTACAATGAAGACTTGTAAATATTTGATGATGACTAGCTATTGGCATGTCTAACTATGGATATACTTTAGTGTTATATGTGTGTAAATGAGAATTAATACAAAGAAAACATGATAAAGTAAAATTAGCAATAAAACAGTTTGGATAGCAGCAGTTGTATCACTTTGAAAAAACACCAAAAATGGTAAAAATCGAATTAGAGGTTGAATAAGATATGAAATTAAATATTATTGAGTCTATTTTCACAAAAAAGAAATGGTGTAAGAAAAAGAATTTCATATTCTGAGATATTTGAATTTTTGTGAGACAGAGTTAGAATGATTTCGGAATCCCCTATTCTGACTTTGAAAAATTATTAAAAATTGTGAAAAACTAATTATGGGTTAGAATTTATATTTTGAAAATCCTGAATGAGTATTTTTCAAGAGAAACAAACGGTAACATCATCCTAATTCTATATGAAGAGATAATTAATTTTTAGTTCAGAAAGGTCGATACTATCAGACAGCAAAATAGGGAAAACTTTAAAGAATAAACTGTACTTATTGGCTAAACCAAAAATTCTGAAAATTTTATGGTAAAAAGATATGCGAGTCTAGTTTTAGGTTAAATTAACAAATCTTAATTTGGAGTTCCATATCTCAAGATATAAATAATATAGTGACCATGACTCAAGTAGATAGCTTGAGAAGAACATAAGTAAATAGTGAAATTTTGTGCAATTATGATTGTATTACCTTGAGAACATATTGTAAGCATTGGTGAAAACATGTTAATAAATTGCTTATTATTTTCATACGGGCTTACTAAGCTATATAGCTTACCCCCTTCCTTTCCTTTTTCCTATAGTATCACAGAGGCTAGCTCGGGTTGGAGATCGTCGGAGATTCTATCACACTATCAAGCTTTTGACTGGTATTAATGCCTTCAAGTAATTTAAGTCTATGGCATGTATAGGGACTTAGTCATTTTGTGTATGTGTTATTATGTTTTGGCCAAATGTATTGGCTTGTAATGGTTAAAGGTTATTGTAGTATGTAGCCATGCTAATTGGTTTATATTGGCTAATTGATTGTAAGCCTATATATATTATTTATATGCTAATGTTTTGTGATGTGAGCTGTGTTTGCATGATACATGATGAGTTGTGGGTTATGGCCTAAATACCTAATGGTTAAATGTGCAAGTAGTCTTGATGTCGAATGGCTAAGTTTGGCTCAATGGTATGGTATGATAATTAGATATAATTATGCATGTATAAGAGTTGTTGAGGATGCATATTGAGAGTGACCTTGTTTTGAAGAACAATTTTCTAAGTGTTGTGAAATTTTCCAAAGTTCTTGATTTAGTCCCGAACTACTTCCAAAGCATGTTTTGGGCCTCGTAGGTCCATATTAGGGACTCTATGATTGAATATGAAAAGTTTTAAATTTGGATAGAAATTTGTGACTCGGAAATGATCGGTTATAGGTGATTAAGTTCGATAATGCCTCGTATCCTATTCGGGTGACGGATACGGGTAAGGGGTGTTACAGTGGATGTATAAGATAATTCATCCAAAAATCGAATAGTATTTTCCAACCAAAATTCAGCCCTTTTCAGATCATCATCTGTGGTAGCTCTAAATTCTTCTTCCTCATATTTATGAATTTTATCTACCGGAGGCTTACCAGTTCTAGCTGGTTCAGCACCCTGTGGTACCTCAAGAACCGGTTGAGAAGCTGGTGGGAGAGGTCGTTGTATAGCGGGGTTTGTTCTTAAATACTCAATAAACCATTCATTCATCATTTGAAAGAAGGCATGTTTTGCCTCCTCACTTTGGTCCTCAGATACGGGCCTTTCACTACCAGATGCAGATGCAACTCTTTGAACTGAAGCTGAAGCATTACTCCCAGCTTCCTTGGATTCAGCTCTAGCTTGGTTAGATGACAATACTATATGAAAAACAAATTTAAAATGATTAGGAGACATCACACTACCACAAATTATATAATGGCATCTATAGCTAAACTCATGTTTGCTATGTTAATTTTGAGAATCGGCTAAACCGTAACTCTGATACCATTAAATGTAACACCCCTTACTCGTATCCATCGCCAAAATAGAGTAACGGAGCATTACCGGAGCTTTTAGAACATTTATGAAAATTTCACATTAAATACTATTCATTTACCAAAATTATTCATAACGTCCCTTAAATAAACCCTCGAGGCCCAAAACGAGTATTAGAATCGAATCGGGACTAAATCGAGAAGTCAGAGAATTTTTCGTAAAATTCTAAAATTTTCCAAGATGCAGGGCTCACACGCCCGTATGGTCCAAGGGACAGCTCGTGTGACCCTAAGACACGCTCGTGCTACAGGCCATGTTCGACCCCATGTAACTCTCTGACTTGCGCCACACGGCCGTGTGGTTAATTTTATTTTTCGAAATTAGGTATAGGTTTCACACGACCAAGACACACGTCCGTGTTCTAGGCCGTGTAGCACACACAGCTAAGACACACGCCCATGTCTCTACCCGTGTGCCCAATTTTGAGCATTCCGTTTCTCAAATTAAAGGTGCAGGGTACACACGGCCTAACCACACGCCCATGTACTAGGCCGTGTGTTACACACGGTCTAGACACACACCCGTGTAGATGAAATAAACCATTTCTAGCTTCATTTATCTCCCACAATCATACCAATGACCTACACTAAAACTCACATCCAAATACCAACCTTTTTAAGCATTCAAATTAAGCAAACTCTAACATACAATATGGCATATCATTACATGCACACATGTTTATAATCTTACCTTGGTTTAGTCCATATTTAGACTTAATTTGATCAACTACTTAACATATATGTAGCTACCATAGTATAATATTACATGTATATCAAAACAAACCATTATTAGCCATTCCAATGGCTAGATTACAAGCATCATTTTCAAGCCAACAATGGCCAAATTAGCCTATACATGCCATTATACCAAAATGATTTTACTATATATACCCAAAATAAGCTAGTGGATAGTGTGATGATGCTCTACTGATCTCCAACCTTTGTGAGCTTTCGATTACTATAAAACAGGGAAAATAAAACTAAGTAAGCATTACATGCTTAGTAAGGGAATTAAAACTTACCAATTTACATTTATTAACATTAAGCATTCAATAACATGCTTTTTCATCAATTTGGCCAATTTACCTAATAACATGCATTCATTCAAACAAATTAGTTACATAAGTGTTCACATATACATCAAGTACACATATATGAGCTCATCATACTATATTTCTTCAAGACATTATTCATTTCATCCCATAATTCTCTTATCATACCAAGAGTTGTGTCCGTTGAATCATTGAAATTTTGATGGATACTAAAGTAGTACACTCAAGGTATACAATTCAATAACCCGTCAATTCTTATTCAAGAATACACATTAGGGCTCTTAATCTAAGAACACACACTATCGAGCCACATATCGTATAACAGGATTACCAGTCCAGGCTAAATCCTTTATGTAACGTATGCTTAGAAGAGCTCAATTAGGATTACCAGTCCAGGCTAAATCCTAATTGTAACATATGCTCGAGAGGGATTATATTAGGATTAACCGTCCAGGCTAAATCCTTTTTATAACGAGGTCAATAGGATTACTCGTTCAAGCCAAATCCCATCAGCAACAAATGCATGACCTCATTCATTTCGGGAAAATAGATATATTCATCGGAATTCAATATTCAAACGGAACTTAACCCTTTTTCACCGTTTCAAACATGTATTCAATTCTCCATTATAGTAGTCAAATAATTCGCATCAACATAAGTCACATTCCATACAAACACAATGTAATATCCGGGATCTAGGGGTTATACGTTTTAACTTGAATGTATGTGGTTGTGTGCTCTTGTGTGGTTTGTGTGTGTTTTGGGGGCTTTGGGAACCTTGGAATATAGGTAGGTGACTTAGAAAAATAATGGACGTTTAAGTCTTAAAGGGGAGCTAGGCAAGTGAGGCCTTAAGAAAAGTTGTGTGGGGTTTTAATCACAAGAATTCAGTTGGCAAAGTGGCAAGGGAGGCGCCACTTAGGGCCTTAAGAAGTGACGCCACAAGCAGTGTGAGGGGGGCTTAGGTTCGAATTCCATGGATGGCAATTAGGTGACTTTTATTTTTGCACTTGTATGGCATGTGTCGGTCAAACTCTAATTAAGGTAAAGATGGACTTTTTCTTTTATGGATAGTAGACTAAGGGAATAAGGCAAGTACTAACTTAAGGTAAGGAATCAAAAGGTTTTGGTAAGTTAGGGGGACATAAGGCATGAATCAAGGGCTTTGTTTTGGAAGCTTTGAATGGCCAAATTGTCCATGAACATGGACGGTTTTGTAGACTAAAGGAGGAGCCAAATTTGGTGGTAAGTTTTGGGAAAAATTGGTAGCTTGGGAGGATTTTCATTTTGGACATTTTGCTTTCCCAAAAACAATATTTTTCTCTCATCTTTTCCTCTTGGCCGAATGTGCTTGTGTTAGGAGGAAAGCAATCATTGCTTTGTTCCTTTTGGGTCATTCTTTTTGACCATTTGGTCATTTTTGCAAAAACCCTCAAGTAATTCATCTTGTAATTCTCTCCTAGTACCGAATTTATCAACACCAAAGAGCCATTTTGGTCACTTTCTTTTGCCGATTTCCAAACTCATTCTCTCCTAAACTTTCACCTTTTTATTTGTAACAAAACCACACCAAAATTTATTCTTTTTCTTCTATTGTTAGACTTTGGCCGAATCATCCATAGACCATAAGGGTCATTTGTTTCTTTTCTTTTCTTTCTTATTTATTTAAGGGTAAGCCGAATCTACCATCTTTCTTCTCTTCTCTTCTCTTCTTTTCTTTTTATTGTGTTTAGGCCGAACCTCTCTCTCTCAAAGTTCACCATTGCCACAACCTCTTCAACCCAAAACACCATCATTGCCGAATCTCCCTAAACTTTATCTCATTTCTTCTTATTTGTTAAGGCCGAATCTCTCTTTGGATACCAAAGCTTAATCGCATCAAATCTCAACTTTCTCTCTTCTCACATATTTTCTCTTCATAATCATTCTTTCAAGTCAAGTGTGTCAAAGAAAGCTGAACTCGGGGTATTTATAATCTTCGTGACTCGTTAGAAAATTGAATAGAAGTGTTAAGATTTTGGGGCAAGCAAAATAGGTTCGAAAAGAGCGGTAAATAGTGTTTGGAAGAGGGGTGGTTCTGCTATACCCTCAAATTTCAAACGAAGGGCTGTGTCGGGAATCCGAGACTTTCCATCGGGTTGTGGACCCTCTACCGGCGAAAATCGATTATTTGAAGTCGTACGTACCCCCGAGCCATTGTTTGTTCGTGGTTCTTCATCGGGTTATGAACCATCAATCGGAGAGAAATCGCATATAGTTGTTGTTCGAGATTCCGAGGGTAAGGATTTAGATAACTTATCATTTGTATAGTTTTATAAGTATTAGTGTTCTAACCTAGCGTGATAAATATTTAGGTATCGACGAGCGGGAAAGTATAGTTCTCACTGTTTTCAGGTGTGTAGCCCTACACTAAATTTCCGATAGATTAATAGTATTAATGTTAGCATGTGTTAATAAGAAATATGTATGGTAATGGTTGCGGGTACCATTCAGTGGTACATGATATTCAGGTATGTTAAACCCCTAATACTTCGTTAATAATGCTATAAGCATGAATATGAAATGTGTATGATTCCGTTATGATTGTGGGGGTATATGGCATGATATCGAAAAAATATGTTTATTGCATGGGCATACGGGTGATATTGACAAAGGGGAAGTGTTCCGGTGGTTTTTACCACATTATCCAGTGACTTCGGTCACATATTATGAATCCAGTGACTTTGGTCACATATTATGTATCCAGTGACCTCGGTCACATATTATGATTCCGGTGACTTTGTCACAATTATCTGGTGGCCATGCCACAATTTATAAGGGCGATGTGCAGTTGACTGCAGCGACTGCCTTCGATGGTGTGTAGCGGATGGAGGGTCGATTTAGTAATCCCCACGGTGTGATTGGCAGGTACGGGTGGTGTGTAGCGGATGGATATCTAGGTGGGCTCGGGATTGCATTTCATTTTATATGTACATGTGATTCTCTGATTTGCTATATTATGGGCTTATGGCTAAATGTGATTTAAATGGGCTTTATTGCTATGATCGATGGGGTTTTTAGTGTACTGTTGCACATTGAGTCTGTTGACTCACCCCTCGTGGGATTCAGGTGATACTTAGCGTGATGGACCGGGTCAGCGAAAACTACGTGGTGGCCATTGCTCAACTCAGTATATGGGTTTTCTTTTAAGTAAACTTACTATGTTTTCTTTTATTATTTCGGGATTTATTATGGGTTATGTTTTTGTAATAAGGCCACCATAAACTGTTTTATTTATATGTTTTAAATTTTTATTCTGCTATGCTCAACTTCAACTAAATAATTAAATATTTTCGATAACCGAATTAAACTGTTTTGACACCTAAATACCTATGGTTTTCAACTTAATAATAAGTTCTAAATTTGGTTCTTCTTTTGATATATATATATTTTTTCTAAAAACATAGAGTTAACGATTTTATAAGATACAAACTTAAATCACAACCCGGTTTTCAACAAGATCGTACTTCAAATCTATTCTCTTACCACAAAATCACATGTTTTCCAAAACGACAAAACGAGTTTTTCTCACGAAGCATACCAGATCCGGTCGGGGCTTGTGGGCCGGGTTTGGGGTGTTTCACACAACATTCAATTTAACATATTTACATGCACGATTAAGTTACACGAACTTACCTCGATACTTGTTCACGTTTAAAAATCTACAAATCCGAAACTTTTTCTTTTCCTTGGTCTAACCTCAAATTTGTGTTGTCTGGATCTATATAAATGAACTTATTCATCAATTTTGAAACACCCCAAACCCGGCCCACGAGCTTTGACCAGATTTGGTATGTTCCTCAAGAAAACCGGTTCAAATTCTTTTGCTTCTTAGGAAAAACTTGTGCGATTTTTATAAAATATTGTTTTGGGTTGGGCTTGAGTTGAAAATGAATTCGATCTTATATTGAAAACCCTTTTTAATTTTAAGTGATAAAACATATAAAGTATATTCAAAAATAAATTACTTAATCTTTAACTTAATAAAAATTTGTAAACATAATTAAACAATAAGGCAGAAATAAAATAGTTCACTATGGCCTTATTACATCAAATATAACCCAAATTTAAAACCAAAGTACTTAAAGAAAATAAAAGTCCAAATCATAGATTTCCTGCTGTGCATGGCCATCCCTAAGCTCCTGCCGACCCGGTCCATTACTGTTCATCACCTGAAAAATATTCCCCAACAGGGTGAGTCAAACAGACTCAATGTGTAACCAACACTAAAATTTAATAGATTTAGGCATACCATACATATCATGTTCACATAATAATTCAAGATAATGATGCAAACCCGAACCCATACCTAGACGCCATCCGCTACACATCCCCGTACCAACCTGCACACCATGGGGACTACTAAGTCAACCCTCCATCCGCTACACTCCATCGAAGGCAGTCGCTGCAGTCGACGTGCTCATCGCCCATATAAAATTCGTGGCATAGCCACCAGATTCAGATAATTGTGTCATGAGACACCACATTCAGATAATGTAACCGAAGTTACCACATTCAGATAATGTGACCGAAGCCACCACATTCAGATAGTGAGACCGAAGTCACCACATTCACTTCCCCTTTCTCATATAACCCGAATGCCCCATATTATTCATAACATGCATATCATACTTAAATTCACATTCATGTCACTTTTCACATGTTAAAATATAACATATTTCGTAATCCTAGTAGGAGTAGGAAACGTACCTGAGTACTTTGTACCACATTAGGGTACCTTAGCCATATTCACATTCTTATACATACTTATATTTAATATTGCCATATAACGTATT
Source organism: Gossypium australe (assembly GCA_005393395.2). Taxonomy (NCBI): domain Eukaryota; kingdom Viridiplantae; phylum Streptophyta; class Magnoliopsida; order Malvales; family Malvaceae; genus Gossypium; species Gossypium australe. The sequence continues at coordinate 111,120,009 of CM016623.1, forward strand.
AAAGATAGTGTGGGGTACACACCTGATTTGCTTAAAGAATTCCTTGAAATCCCGAACAAAACCGATCTATTGCTTTAGATCTCAATTCCTTGTTGTCGAATTGACTATAGTCAAATCCCAAAAACTTGTATTCTTCTCCTTTGAAATCGGCTAATCACTAGATCCCTTGAATCTGTTAGTTTTCGGCTTAAAACACATAATAATAGATCTAACTACTAAAATAGGCCTTGGCCGAATATTCATAGTTACTTACCTTTATGATTTGAAATCCCGAAATTTGGTGTACCACTGTCGACTGCCCCTACACATCCATAGTTAGATTCGGCCCTTTACACAAAAATCTATTAGAATGGCCTATGGCCGAATACATGCCTTACCCTTAATCTTAGAAATCCCGAAACCTTCCTCCTTGTAGTCGACAGTCACAGAATCCCGAAGCTTTCCTTCAAAGTTTCAGCCAACATGTATATGACATTAGAACCTTAACTTTCGGTTTAAAGAAGAAAGAAAATAATGGTAATAGATCCTTACCCTTACTTGAAGAAGTCGACACACCCTCCTGACACCTCTTCAGAGATTCGGCTTAGAGACTTGATGAACAATCGGCTATGAGCCCCCTATGCATTCGGTTTCAAAGATGAAAGTAGAGAGGAATACTAGGCTTAGAAGGAAATCGGCTAGGGTTAAGAGAACCTGCTTTCGACTTTTGGAAAAATAGTAGAGAGGAGAGGAGAGCACTAAGAAATTCGGCAGAGAGAAAGGGAGGAAGAAAAATTGATGAGTAGCCCTATTTTTTCCCTCTTATAACCGAATTTACTAGCTAGAGTCCCGTACTTAGCCACCACTCTTCCTTATTTTGATAGCTTTTATCCCTTGATTTATCACTTAAAAGAATTTAATCCCTTATTATCTCCTTGAAAGTAATCTAAAATAAATCTATTACTTATCTCCTATTTAGTCGAAATTTAAAGAGAATAAAACTCCTCTTTTAGAAGCCTTGTGCCGTCCACCTCTCCATTCCTTGTAGCAAAATAAAATTTCTTTTATTTGCTTTCCATGTGACTCGAACTTAGGCCCAATTGCACATGTAGGTGACGTCACATGCTAGGCCTTTAAGTGGCATTTCCAGGCCACTTTTCCAAGCCAGTTTGTGTGTCAGATTCTTCCTATTAATTTTCTTAAGGACACCTTGCCTTAGTTTCCTCTTTTTAACCTTTAAAACTTAACATTTCCATACATTTCCAGGTTTCCAAAAATGTTCCAAATATATTCATATCACATAAGACATGTCATTTCATACAATTAAACCGAAAATGCATAGGCCCTTTTCAGCATGTTACAAATTTATCACATTTCATATCCAAGTGGACTCAATTTACATCCTAGGCAAAATTACCATTTTGCCCCTAACTTTTCCATAAATTCCAATTTCGTCCTTAGGCTTGGAAAATGAAATTTATGCAATTTAGTCCCTATTCCAAGCCTAACCAGATTTCCAATATACAATTTATAGCACATATATTCTACAAATTTCAGAAATTTTCTTCAATTTTCACAACTTTACATTTTAGTTGTTTATCTATCAACAACCTTTCATTTTCTACCATAAATTTCAAGTTTTCAGCATGTTCATCCATGACCTGATTTCCATACTTGGTAACTTTTCAAATTGATCCCCCAAATAAATAGATTAAGCTATCCTGATTTCAAAAATATCAAAATTACTAAAAGCGGGACAAGAAAACTTACCCAATTAAGCCAAGAAAGTTTCTTCTCTCTCTCCTAGGGTTTCCATGTATTTTAAGGTTGAAAATGATATAAAATAAGATGATAATTCTTTTATCATCTTTTAGTTAATTAAACTATTTTAATTTCCAATTTAGTCCTCACCCTTTCTCTATATTTCCATGGATAAGTCACCAAAATATATGTGTACTTTTATTTAATGGTCTAATTACCATATAAGGACCTCAAGTTTTGAATTCCATAGCTATTTAATCCTTATAGCTACTAGAATTCAACTTTTGCATTTTATGCAATTTGGTCCTTCCCGTAATTAAGGACATAATCGGTAAAATTTTCTTATTAGAATTTTCACATGACATCTATATCATAATATGGACCATGCAATAAAATAAAAATAAATTTTATTTTCGGCTCAAATTTGTGGTCTCGAAACCACTATTCCGATCTCACTGAAAATGGGCTATTACATCCTACTTTTTTTAGCTCTCTAGTAAATTCTGGTGTACCCTAGGTTATTTTCATAGTTATTTACATATTTTTAACTCTACATGCAGAAGTATTAGATTAGTATGTAACAACCCATTTTGGTAAAATTGGCATAGTGGTTTCGGGACCACAAATCTAATTTCAAAAGAAAAATTATTTTATATATTTTTTATGGTCTATAGTATGATAGTAATGTCGTATAAAAATTTTGTAAAGAAATTCTACCGATTACATGTTTAATTTGATACAGGACCAAATTGTACAAACTGCTTTAAAGTAGAGGCCCTTATATGGTAAATAGACCATTTAAAAATGCTTAGTGGTTAAGGATGATGATTCATCCATGGAAATAAAATAAAGAAAAGGATGAAATTGGAAAGTGAAAAAAAATAAAAGATGATAATTAATTAAATAATGAAAATATAATCTTTTTCATCATCTTTCACAAATTATTTCCATGGAAACCCTAGCTAAGAGAAAGTAGCTCAAGCAAGCTTATTTTGATCAATTAGGTATGTTTTCTTGTCCCGTTTTTAATGATTTTTATATTTTCGAGATCGTAATAGCTTAATCTAGCTATCTCAAGCACTAATTTGTAAATTTATCAAATAAATAGGGTTTTTCCATGGATGAACATAGTTGAATTATAAAGTTTTATGATAGAAAATGAAAGGTTGTTGATAGATAAACAACTTTTGTAAAGTGAATTTGATGAAAATGTGATTTAGGGACTAAATTGTAATGATGTGAAATTCATGGAAAAATAATAAATTTTATGAAATACATGGGCTGTAAATTTTACATGTAAAAATCGGCTAGGCTTGGAATAAGGATTAAATTGTATGAATTTCATTTTTCGAGCCTAGGGACGAAATTGTCATTAATTAAAGTTTAGGGGCAAAATGGTAAGTTTGCCTAAGATGTGAATTAAATTGAAATGAACATGAATTAATGTTAAATTCATTCATGTAGATTAATATACACCAAATTCGGAGTTAGAACAAGGAAAAGAGAAAATGTCGGATTAGTAGATTTTACATACACGAACATTTGTCGAGGTAAGTTTGTGTAAATAAATTGTGTATATTAATATGCTTAAATTAAATGTTGTGTATGTGAATTGTATAAATGCCAAATATATGAAATTGGTTACATATCCAACAAAGCTCGATAAATATTAAATCCCCGTTTGAATAATGGAATTCGATGGATACTGGATTTCCCGTATTGGTTGTGGTCCTGCATGTGTTACGGACACACCACAGCTCTTAGGAACATCCCATTATAAGCCCTCTCAAGCTTCCCGTTATATGGTTCCTGCGAGAATTCTGATAGGTAGTGATCTTGCATGTGTTGCAGACTACCACAGCTCTTTGTGAGCGTCTTATTATATGATCGGTTGTGGTCCTGCATATGTTACAGACACAAATACAGCTCTTTGTCAGCGTCCTGATATGGCTCGCTTGAACTTCCCGATATATGGCTATCCAGAGCTCCTAATTAAAGGCTCTTCATGATCTTCCTTATTAAAAGTTCTTTGTTAACTTATTTATTATCGCTCTTAAGAGCTTCCTGTTATATAGCCCAGATAAGCTTCCCGATAGGCTCTTTGTGAGCTTCCTGATTAATGGCTCTTTGTGAGCTTCCTTTTATATGGCTTGAGAGAGGATTTCCTGATTATGTGGTTTAAAGAGCACTCCTGAATATGAATTGATGGATTTTTTATTTGTACACTTCAAGTGTACTACTTGTGTATCCATCGATGTTTTCAATTATTCAACGGGTAAAATACTGACATGATAAAATATGACATGAAATTAATTAATACATGTATCTACCTGAAATACATGAAAATGATGATACATGATATATGGAAATATGAGATAATGCTATATGAACATGGAATTTTTTTGATGAATATGTTCATCCATGATTATATATTTGTACACCTTGAATGTATTACCCGTGTGATACTGACATTTCAAATGATTTAATGGGCAAAGTTTCGAAATGAAATAGTCCAATCTTGAGACGAATTATTATGAAAATGTACTTGCAATACAAGGATATGATTTGTATATGTTATATGAATATATGATGTGGAAACTATATGTACATGGAAATCTAATTATTGTTGAGTCCATACATGTTTCTTGATATTTATATGAAATATATTACTAACAAGGGTGATGAGGATATGTGTTAGGGCTCGTGATCAAGTTGATTGAATGTGCCTTGTATGTTTATATTGAATTTAAATGAGTGGTAAGTTAATTACCATGTTATACAAACTTACTAAGCATTTCATGCTTACTTTATTTTATTTTCCCCTGTTCTATAGTAATTCGAAGGCTAGTTGGATTGGAAGCTTGGCGGAGATCACTCACACTATCCATTAGTCTATTTCAGTATATATATGGTAAATTAATTATGGTTATAATGACATGTATAGGTTAATTGGCCAATATCGGCATATAAATGCTTTAAGTGTAACTAGCCATTGGAATGGCTTGTGATGAATATGTTTGGTATGTGTTTGAAATTGTTGATTATAGAAATTATTTTGGCATATTGATGACTAAATTAAGTTAGCATATTTGATAAGATATGCATATATGTGAATTTGGTCATTTAAGTAAGTGTGTATACTTTATTATATGAGGTATTATATCATGTATAGGACTTGATTTTGAGTTGGCTTAAATGACCTATAATAGCTTGTGAATGTGTTAAAGTGTTGGTGTAGGAGGATGAAAAAATAGGGTGAGAAATATGGCTTGGAAAATAGCCTATTTTCGTCTACATAGACAGAGACACAGGTGTATGTCTTAGCCGTGTGTGACACACGGCCTAGCACATGGGCGTGTGACCTGGCAATGTGTCCCCTGCATCTTTAAAATTTCAAAACAAAAGCCCAGGTATTTACACACGGCATAACACACGGGCGTGTGGCTTGGCTGTGTGACCCATGTTAGAGAGTTACACGGCCTGAGACACGGGCGTGTCCCTTGGCCGTGTGAACCACACAACCTAAACACATGGGTGTGTAACCCCTACACCTAGGAAAAATTTTCAGATTTTGCGAAAAATTCTCTGAGTACCCGGTTTAGTCCCGACTCATTTCTAATGCCTGTTTTGGACCTCGAGGGTTCATATAAAGGACTTTCTGTTTGATTTTTGACATGAATACTGTATAAAATAAAATATCTATTTACTTGATTTGTATATTTCGGTAATGCTTTGTAACCTTGTTCCGGCGATGGATATGGGTTAGGGGTGTTACATAGTATGTAAGGAAGGAAACTTCTTGATTCTGAGTTAAGCGCTAATGTTTCTTGCATGCATGTCTGGTTTCAATAGTGTAATGATCTAATAAGTTTAATTATTTATATTTTTTTCTCAAGACACTATAGAAGGTTCGAGTGGTAAAGGCAAATGTAACATCCAAAAATTAGGGGATTAGAACTCTCAAAATTATTAAGAATTAAAAATTAGCATTATTGGTCAGAAGCCTTGTAGGAAGTCTTGAGAACTTAGTTTAAAGTCTTATAAATTTGATTCTTATCTCTTTAAATTTTTTTGCACATGTAGAACCTAGGTAATATGGTTTATGTATTTATTTGTGTGTGTCTTGCGCATGAATGTGGGCACTAGCCCAATAGTTAAGGCCTTCCCAATGTTTCCTTCACTTCCAAAGTTTTATCCATGTTAGCCTATCTTATTTTTGATGATTTTTAGACAAATGGGCTATTTGCCCATTAGTCTTCAATCTCTTCCCCAACTCAAACTCTCTAAGTCCTTTCCTAATTCTACTAAAATTCCTTATTTGGTATTTTATCAAATTGAAACCCTAACTCTCTCTATTTATACCTCAGTTTTCTATCATAATTCTCCGTTTCAAAACTCTTTTTAGCCCTTAATTTTTGTTGAAAAATATTCTTTAAAGTTTTGAAAATTCAATCAAGTCCTCATCAATTATTCTTCTTCAAATTATTAAAACTTGTATCATTAGCTTGTTGAGTTCTAACAAGATCCATAAGTACCTCGTCCTCTATCAACTAGGACCCTTCAATTCTAGAAGACACGACATTTTGATAAATCTTTCAATCCGAATAAAAATCTTTAATGTTTTTGCCAAAATCCCCACAAACATTGAAAATCCGTTCTTGATTCTTGTATTTTGTCATTCGAAAGACCCTTGTAGGTGTTTGAGTCAAACTTGAACGTGGGGTAGTTGCCTAAGGTCATGAGAAAGTCAGGTGTATGTTGTTTTAAGAAAAATCGGGTCAAAATTCGAAGCTACTTGGTCGCACACGGTCTACTACACGGGTGTATGGCTTGTCCGTGTGGATTATACGATCACACACACGTCCATGTTTCCTTTTTTTCCCTTACATTCATATTTTGCACACGGCTTGAACACATGGCCGTGTGGCTTCTGCACCTCACCCCTACGCATTGTATACAGCCTGGAGCCCCACACACGGCCGAACGCACGGCCGTGTGGATCCATCGCACATGGCCTAAACACACGGCCGTGTGGCTCCAGCACGTTCATCCCTTCGTATAGCACACGGCTTGAGGCTTCACACACGAGCTGGTCACACAATTGTGTGGCCCTTGAAACTTTAAAATTGTAGTTTTGCCTTGTCTTTAATTATTTTATGCAATTTAGTCCCTGGTTAGGTTTTTTTATGGCATCTAGAGAACTAGATTATGCAATTAGGTCCTACACTAGAAATAGAATGATGGAATATATGCATGAATGAATTTATGATTTTAATTGTTATTGCTTGATTCATGAATGACTTCATCTCTATCAAAGTTATAACTGCGGAATGAACGTCTTGGAAGCCTAAATGATTGAGTTATTGATTGTTGGATATTATCGTGAATGTTTTTATTTTGCAACAAAATAGAACGTTGAAAGTATTAATGATTGAGTGAATGGACGTATTAAAGAATGATTGCATTGCATAAGCATGGGGGTGATATAAAATGCGGAAGAATGACAGCTCATATTGATTGCATAAATGAATGATCGACTGTGTACCTATAAAATGGCAGATTCCAACTACAAACTCACTATGCCACACGGTCCCTCCAACAGCTTTCTACTAGGAGCGGTCGTGACTCCGTAGTTAAACAAATGTTCACTGTGTATTCACAGCCATAGAAGATTCCAACTGCAACGATTTTGCACTATGCTCTCACGGTCACTCCAACAGCTTTCCACTGGGAACGGCTGTGTTTTTGTAGTTACCAACAACCCTTATATGCATTTATCATATCTAAATGAATGTAGTGGTAACATACACAAGCAGAGTAAAAAGGTAGTAGGGGTTCTAGGCAATTCCTTATTTGGAGCGCTAGTGCTCGGGGGTAGGGTTAACAAATGTTAAACGAAACGTTAAATGAATGGTGCATTACACACTATGCTTACTCATTGAAAAGTACATGTTGAAATGACCAAACTGATAAATGTGCATATACCTATTGAGATTAGTAGTATGACTCTATAGTTGATTTGTTCAATTGAGTTCAACTGAAGGTTAATGTTCTGCTTGTTTAAGTGACAAAAACTAAATTATCATATCGATTAGATATTTATGATAACTTGGTTATTATAATTGACACGTGTATTCGAATTTTGGTTTGTTTTTGTAAAGGGACTCGCACTGAGCTTCCATAGCTCACTCCCTCTTATTTTCCCTCTTTTTAGATAACCCAACGAACTAGGACGCGAACTCAGCATGCAGAGGGTCTCAGCTTGTTCTCACCAATAATATTATTATTTATTATTACAATTATCGTTTATATTATCGAAAACTGTGGTATAGTACAATTACTTTTAATTACATTTATTAGGATGCATGTTATTAATAGGTGTTTATATAGATCAAATAGTTCATGTTTAATATTACTTATTGATAATGAATTTAATTATTTGTTAACTTATCAGGTGTTTACAAAGGTTAAATTATTATACTAAGATTATTGATTTATTTTTCCATTGCTATATTAATGTTTGTTAGTAATTGATTAACATGAGATATTCCCTTTTACCAAACATATTTAGAACTAAAAATTTAATTTGAAAAAGATCGGACCACTTCGGTGGTTAATGTAATCTCTTAGATTCGGGTCTACCATCTAGACTGGGTTGAGGTGGTTACGGCAAAGGTTCTACTATACAGAGTTTGTTGTATTTCTGGTAAGTTCCTTCATACTTTCATGTGTGTAATATCCCTTTTTTATATTTCATGTGAGGTCAGTACTTATGCTTTATAAAGTTAATATTCCTGTTTTATATTTTGTGTGAGGTCAGTACTTATGCCTTGTAAAGGTCAAGTGTGCGTAAATGAAAAATGGTTGTTTAGAGTTGTTAGTCTTGGTCTGTAATGTCTGAGCTAAAGTCTAAGAACCATCATTCATGCTTAAGCCAATACGTTCTACTTCTAAAAAGAATGATATGGATTGAATCATGGAAATGATGTTAAGGAAAAATATTCATAGCGATGCCTTTAATGAAATGTACATTGAACTGGTAGATCTTGATACATGACAATTGTTGTGTAGCCTCTGGAAGGGAAAATGTATGTTGCAAATTAGATTAGCAAATTACGACACAGGATGCAAATAAAAGAATATGAATGGAATATATTATATTAATTGGACTAATGATTTGGGTACATGGTTGGCATGAAAAATGTTTATTTGTATGGTCATATTGGCGTAGTGTATGCGGCAAAAGAATAGTAAAATGGCATATAGACTGTCTGTGTATGGTCTTTGCCATCTGGCGAACTGTGTTATTGTGTTTGACTCTTTGATATGATTTTCTTGAAATATTAGTGGTCACTGATAAGACTTCTTTTGGAATTCACTAAGTTTTTTCGAACTTACTTAGTTACCTTTCCTTTTCAGGCTTGTTGTTGAAGAAAAGGAAAATCCTGTTAGACTATGGTAGAGGACGTTTGCTGTTGTGAGACTTTTTTTTTGTATTATGCATGACATATGGGGGTGATGTCTGATTGTATTTTGAGAAGGATTTGTACTCGAAACCTATGTTGATAAAATATGATTTAATGAAGCTTCATTTGAGTTATAAAATGGTTTTCCAATGTTTTATTTTTATACAATGGACATTATCTTATTAAAGCTTATATGCCACATGACTTATACTCTATTTTATTATTTTATTAAATATTTAATGCAACACCCTATTTTTACAAAGTATACGCCAAAAATAGTTTTAAAGATAGATGAATTCTCTGTAATGACACGTCATACTTGAATCCTCCTAAATATATGGTTTGGTGTGTTACAAGTTGGTATTAAAGTTAGGTTTAGTTGATTCCCGAGAAATTGATGGTTGTGTCACACCCCATCATGCATAGTACGCCTATGGCTTAGTCTTTAATGTTTTGTATTAAGTTAGAATTTCTTTTGTAGTGATATAAGGAAATGTCTAACGATTCTAAAAAAGCCACGAGTGAAGAAATGGAAAATCATATACCTACACAGGAACAAGCTACTATAGCTAATAATATGGGAAATGCAGGGAATGCATTCAAGAATGTGCTTTTCACTATGATGACACAATTATTCGATCAATTTATAGGAAATAATCAAGAGCCTCAAACAAAAATAGTTACAGCAACCACAGCCTGATGTGGTTTGCCAAACACATCCTGCTCTTCCAGTACCTACTGTGGCTCCACCTAAGGTTGAACTTGTAAGAGAAATCCAGAAAAGAGGTGTGAAGGAGTTCCTTGGTGATAAATGTGATGATCCTACTGTTACTGAGTAGTGGTTATCTCATTTGTGTAGGGTAATAAAGGAATTGAAATGTACTTTTGAGGATAGTCTTAGATGTCTTATATTATTGTTAGAAGAAGCTTACCAATGGTGGGAAACTTGGGTTAGTGTGACTCCTGAGCAAATGATTGACCAAGGTTTCTTTCTAGAAAAGTTTAGAGAAAGATATGTTAATCAGATGTATGTTGAACATATGAAGAAAGATTTTATGTATCTGAGGCAAGGGAGAATAACAATTACAAAATATGAGAGGGAATTTCCCAGACTTAGTTGCTATGCGAAGAACATGTTTTAGACTGAAAAAGAAATGTGTGATAAATTTGAATGAGGACTAAGGGATGATATTCATGCACTAGTGGCAATAGTTGAATGTAAAACACTTGTAGCGATGACAGCAAAAACCCATAAGATGGAATCGATCATTAGAGATAGAAGCAAAAACTTTGAAGGAGAAAGGATGGAGAGAGGTAGGTCAAGTCCTCCCTCACTGGCATGTTTTAAGAAACCTAGAGATCAAACTTTTTTAGCTTCAAGAAAAGATTCACAATTTACAAGTTTCAAACATGAAGAATTCAGTAGACCAGCTGCTTTTATGGTAAGTTATAGTGGTTCTAAAATGATGAAGAGTGAATATGAATATTGTGGTAGGAATCATGGTGGTGAATGCAGGAAGCGTTTAGGAGCATGTTTTGGATGTGATTCCAGAGATCATATGGTTAAAGATTGCCCATCTAAAATTGAAATAAGCACTAAACAATAAGTCAGAAGCCCTTAAAATATTCAACATGAGAGTAGATATGGAATGACAGCTAAATATGGTTCAGTACATGGAGCACAGAAGAAAAATCTTAGTAAGTCAAGTTTTGGAATATCAACAAGAGCTTATGTCATGAAAGCAAAGGAGGATGTTAATCTACCTGAAGTAATAACTGGTAAATTTTCTTTTCTTGGAAACAATATTTATGCTTTGATTAATCCAAGGTCTAATTATTGATATATTTGTACTAAAGTTATAGAGGGTCTTAATCTGGAGGTAGTATACTCTGAAACGAATGTGTTAGTAACAAACCCCTTGGGTTAGAGTACTGTGGTGAACAAGTTGATTAGAAATTATCCATTAGTTTTTGGCGAGCATACATTTCTGACAAATTTGTTGTTATTGAGTTTTCATGAGTTTGATGCAATTTTGGATTAGATTGGTTGAGTAAACACAATGCTATAGTTGATTGTCAAACTAGAAGTGTACGTCTGAGAAATGCTTAGGTAAAGAAGTGATAATGCCTGGTATACAGATTGGATTGGCAAACATGATAATTTCTACAGTGTCCACCAAGAAAATGATTGTTCTGGGTGCAAATGCTTATCAAACATATATAATAGGTTCATCTTAATTAAGAGAAGAGATTATCCAAGTTCCTGTGGTAAGAGAATTTGTATATGTGTTTTCTGGGGAATTTCCTAGAATGCCTCCTGAGAGAGGTGGGGTTTTCGATTGAACTAGAACCTGGAACAACACCTATATCTTGTGCTCCATATAGGATGGCACCGTTGTAGCTTAAAGAGTTAAAAAAGTAGTTGCAAGATCTATTAAATAAGGGTTTTATTAGATCAAGTGTGTCACCATGGGGTGCACCAATTCTGTTTGTAAATAAGAAAGATGGAACTATGCGCCTATGTATAGATTACCACCAGTTGAACACAGTCACAATAAATAATAAGTATCTTCTACCAAGGATTGAAGACACATTTGATCATTTAAGTGGGACTACTATTTTATCCAAAATTGATTTAAGGTTTGGATATTACCAAGTAAGGATTAAGGGTAAGGGTGTACCTAAGACAACTTTTCAATCAAGGTATGGTCACTATGAATTTTTGGTAATGCCTTTTGAAATGACAAATGCTCATGTTATATTTATTGAAACACCCCAAACCCGGCCCACGAGCCTTAACCGGATCTGGTATGTTCCCCGGTGTAAACCGTTTCAAATTCTTTTGTGACTTAGGAAAAACTTGTGTGTTTTGAAAGATAGTTTGTTTTGGGTTGGGCTTGAGTTGAAAACGAGTTTATTTGAGGTGACAAAATATTTGGAGTTTATTTTAGATTAAATTGACTTAATCTTTAATAATTAAAAGATGTCGTAACATAGTAAATAAAACAGAAAATAAAATAGTTCACTATGGCCTTATTACATCAAATATAACCCAAATTTAAAACCAAAGTACTTAAAGAAAATAAAAGTCCAAATCATAGATTTCTTGCTGTGCATGGCCATCCCTAAGCTCCTGCCGACCCGGTCCATTACTGCTCATCACCTAAAAAATATTCCCCAACGGGGTGAGTCAACAGACTCAATTTGTACACAACACTAAAATTTAATAGATCAGGCATACCATAACGTATCACATGCACATTCATATACAGATAAAATAATGATGCAACCCATACCCAAACCTAGATGCCATCCGCTACACATCCCCGTACCAACCTGCTCACCGTGGGGACTACTAAGTCGACCCTCCTTCCGCTACACTCCATCGAAGGCAGTCGCTGCAGTCGACGTGCTCATCGCCCATATAAAATTCGTGGCATAGCCACCAGATTCAGATAATTGTGTCATGAGACACCACATTCAGATAATGTAACCGAAGTTACCACATTCAGATAATGTAACCGAAGTTACCACATTCAGATAATGTGACCGAAGTCACCACATTCAGATAGTGAGACCAAAGTCACCACATTCACTTCCCCTTTCTCATATAACCCGAATGCCCCATATTATTCATATCATGCATATCATACTTAAATTCACATTCATGTCACTTTTCACATGCTAAATATAACATATTTCGTAATCCTAGTATGAGTAGGAAACGTACCTGAGTACTTTGTACCACATTAGGGTACCTTAGCCATATTCATATTCTTATACATACTTATATTAAATATTGCCATAAAATGTATTAAAGGTAGTGTGGGGTACACACCTGATTTGCTTAACGAATTCCTTGAAATCCCGAAAAAACCGATCTATTGCTTTAGATCTCAATTCCTACATTTGGTAACCTTAATATGTTAGCATAAAGCCTATAAAACCAAATCCTAGTAGGATTTGTATTCTTAAAACCTACCTTGTTGTCGAATTGACTATAGTCAAATCCCGAAAACTTGTATTCTTCTCCTTTGAAATCGGCTACTTACTAGATCCCTTGAATCTATTAGTTTTCGGCTTAAAACACATAATAATAGATCTAACTACTAAAATAGGCCTTGGCCGAATGCTATAGACACTTACCTTGTGGATTTTAAATCCCGAAACTCACCGAATAACTAGGGAACACGCGGTTTATGGTGTACCTTCGGGAAAAGAACTTCTCCTTCCTTGTAGTCGACACTTAGTAAATCCCGAAAGATCCTTCCAAATTTCGGCAAACAAGTTTCTAATGGGATTAGTCCTAGATTTCGGTAAATCTTAAAAGAAAAAGGATGAAACCGAATGAGATCTTACCCTTACTTTAGATATCGACAGTTCCTTTGCTTGAAGTCTCAAACTATTCGGCTATGGCCTTGATCTTAGCAAGCTTTTGGCTTTTGGAAAATTGAGAGGAGAAGAATGAAGAAGAAAAGAATAGGGGTTACAGAGAAAATTCAGCAGAGGTTATCAAGGAAGAGAAAATAATGCTGAATGGCCTCTCTTTTCCTTTTATAGCCAAATTTACTAGCTAGAGTCCCTTACTTGGCCACCACTCTTCTATAACTTTATCCCTTGATTTATCACTTTAATTATCAACAAGACTTAATCCAATATTTATCTCTTATCTCCTAATAAAAATAATACTAATAATAATCCTCTTTTATCTCTTCCTTATCTATCAAAATAAAAGAAATAATATCCACATTTATCTCCCCTTTTAGCCAAATTTTAATAAGAATAAAACCTCATCTTAAACTCCTCCCCTAGTCTCCCTTTGCCGTCCACTACCTCCCTTCCTTGCCGAAAATAAAAACTTTTATTTTAGCTTCCCATGTGACTCGAACCCAGGCACAATTGCACCTGCCTGTGGCGTCACTTACTGGGCTTTAAGTGGCATTTCCAAGCCACTTTTCCAAGCCTGTTTGTGTGTCAAATACCTCCTATTATTTTTCTTAAGGCCACCTTGCCTTAATTTACTCTTTTTAAGCCTTAAAACTTGACATTTCTTTACATTTCCAAGTTTCCAAAAATTTTCGTTTGCCTCTTTAAACTTGACATTTCTTTACATTTCCAAGTTTCCAGAAATGTTTACTTTCCTCTTTTGAATCATTTCCACATCATTTCCTTACATCCCCTAGTTTCCAAAAATGTTCACTTTCCTCTTTTAAACTTAACGTTTCCAAAGCATTTCCTTACATTTCCTTACATTTCCCTACATTACCTTACATTTCCATACATTTCCACACATTTCCATACATTTCCATACATTTCCATACATTTCCATACATTTCCAAGATTCTAATAATGCACACCACACATCCATATCACAGTAAACATGCTATTTCATAAAATTAAGCAAAAATGCACACAATGGGATTCTTCCCTCAAAGTACTTCACTTGATGCCATAACCCTTGCACCTTAGATGGCGTCCCTTGCCACTTTTCCACATCACTTCTTGTGTCCTAAACTCCCCAAAACTTTTCTTAAGGCTACCTTAGCCTAGCTCCCCCTTTTTAACTTAAAAACCAATAATTGTCCAAAGCTTTCTCTTCCATCCTAGGATTTTAAAAACCCTTAATTCACTTCCAAACACTGCCAAAACCTACTACTCATGAATTATGCACGAACGCATAACCCCTAATCTAGTATGTTACATTTATGAATTTGATGAACAAGGTATTTTAGCCATACTTAGATCAGTTTGTAGTGGTTTACTCTAGAAATGAGATTGATCAAGAGAAACATTTGAGAATTGTACGAAGAACTCTACGTGATAACCAATTGTATGCTAAGTTTAGTAAATGCGAGTTTTGGCTTAGAGAGGTACATTTTCAAAGACATGTTATCTCTGCTAATGGTTGTAAAATCTAATTTATATAGGTTTTTTTAGTAGTTTTGTAACATCCTAAATTAGGGGTTATGCGTTCGTGCATAATTCATGAGATAGTGGGCTCAATGGGTGTGTTGGATGTGTTCTGAGGAGTTTTAGGAACCCTAAGATATGAGGGAATGCATTGGAAATGATTTAGAAATGTTAAGTTTCAAAAGAGGAAAGTGAACATTTTTGGAAATGTCTTGTATTGGAAATGTAAGGAAATGTCCTGTCTTGGAAATGTAGGGAAATGTGTTGGAAATGTAAGGAAATGTCTTGTCTTGGAAATGTAGGGAAATGTGTTGGAAATGTGAGGAAATGTCCTGGAAATGTAAGGAAATGATTTAGAAATGTTGAGTTTAAAGGAGGCAAACGAACATTTTTGGAAACTTGGAAATGTAAGGAAATGATAAGTTTTAAAGTTTAAAAAGAGGAAATTAAGGCAAGGTGGCCTTAAGAAAATTTATGGAGGAAATATGACATGAAATTGGGCTTGTAAAAATGGCCTGGAAATGCCACTTAAAGGCTTAGCATGTGACGCCACCTACATGTGCAATTGGGCCAGGGTTCGAATCACTTAGGAACAGAAGAAAGCTTTTATTTTTGCGGCAACAAGAGGAAGAGATGGACGGCTTGGGGAGTCTTTGGGAGGATTTTAAGATGAGGTTTTATTCTTATTAAAATTCGGCTAAAAGGGGTGATAAATGTGGATATTATTTCTTTTATTTTGATAGATAAGGAAGAGATAAAAGAGGATTATTATTAGTATTATTTTTATTAGGAGATAAGAGATAAATATTGGATTAAGTTTTGTTGATAATTAAAGTGATAAATCAAGGTATAAAGTTATCAAAATAGAAGAGTGGTGGCCAAGTAAGGGACTCTAGCCTAGTAATTTCAGCTATAAAAGGAAAAGAGAGGCCATTCTGCATTATTTTCTGTTCTTTGGAAGCCTCTGCCGAATTCTCTTCACCAAATCTTCTTCTTCTTTTATTTTTGCCAAGCCGAAATACCTTGTGTTCTAGCCGAATCCTCCATCTTTATTCTTCCTTCTCTTTTCTTTCTAATCCCTCCAAAAGTCGAAAGTTGTGAGAGCATCATTTAGCCATAGCCGAATCTCTGAAGGTTGAAGTGAAGGTGCAATCGATTTCTTCAAGTAAGGGTAAGATCTAGGTTCGGTTTCCTTTCTTTTCTTTTTAAGCCTATCGAAATTCAGGGACTAATCCCTCATATTGTGTTTTGGCCGAAACTATGGAAGGGAATTTCGGGATTTAGGTGGTGTCGATTAGAGAATGAGTTCTCCGGGATTTCAACATTCAAGGTAAGCGAATATAAGATGCGGCCATAGGCCATTCTATAGTGTTTTAATGTTATATTAAACTCTAACATTTGCCTGCAGGGTTTTCGACAGCATTAAGGAAGCAAAGATCAATTTCGGGATTTAAGATTTGGAAGGTAAGCATCTACGTATATTCGGCTAAGGCCTAGATTAGTATTTAGATCTGTTCTTTAAATGTTCAAGAGCCGAAAACTAACCAAGTTAATTGATTCAATGCCTGGCCGAATACAAGGAGGAATAAAGCAAAGATTTCAGGATTTGTTGGTGTCCCAATCGGCAACAAGGTAGGTATTAAGTGTACAAATCCTACTAGGATTTGGTTTTATAGCCGAATAGGCTTTATGCTAATATATTAAGGTTGGCCGAATGTAGGAATTGAGATCTAAGGCATTAGATCAAGCTTTTCGGGATTTAAGTGAACTGCTAAGCGAATCAGGTGTGTACCCTACCCTAAGCTTTAATATGTTCATGGCTATGTTTTAAATTAAATGTGTTATTAAGAATGTGAAAATATGGCTAAAGTACCATGCAATGGTACAAAGTACTCAGGTACGTTTCCTACTCCTACTAGGATTATGAATATAGGTTATTTGTAACATGTGAAATAGTGATAAGAATGTGAATTAAGGCATGATGTGCATGATATGTATGATATGGGGCATTCGGGTTATATGAAAAGGGGAAGTGAATGTGGTGACCTAAGACCACGATATCTGAATGTGGTGACCTAAGACCACGAAATCTGAATGCGGTGACCTAAGACCGCGATAATCTGAATGTGGTGACCTAAGACCACGAAATCTGAATGTGGTGACCTAAGACCACGAATTTTATAAGGGCGATGAGCACGTCGACTGCAGCGACTGCCTTCGATGGAGTGTAGCGGAAAGAGGGTCGACTTAGTAGTCCCCACGGTGTACAGGTTGGTACGGGGAAGTGTAGCGGATGGCTAACTAGGTTTGGGTTTGGGTTGCATCATTATTTTTACCTGTTATTTGAATATGTATGTGATATGATAATGCATGCCTGAAATGTTAAGACTTAGTGTTTGTGTACACATTGAGTCTGTTTGACTCACCCCGTTGGGGAATTTTTTCTTCCTGGTGATGATCGGTAATGGACCGGGTCGGCAGGAGCTTAAAGGTGGCCATGCACAGCAAGGAAAATTTTATTATTTGGACTTTTATTTTATTTAAGCACTTTAATTCATTTTTGGGAATTATTTGATGTAATAAGGCCATAGTGAACTATTTTATTTTCTGTTTAATTTACTATGTTACGACATTTTTAATTATTAAAGATTAAGTCAATTTAATTTAAAATAAACTCTAAATATTTTGTCACCTCAAATAAACTCGTTTTCTACTCAAGCCCAACCCAAAACAAACTTTCTTTCAAAACACACAAGTTTTCCTAAGTAACAAAAGAATTTTGAACCGATTTTCTTCGAGGAACATACCAGATCCGGTCAAGGCTTGTGGGCCTGGTTTGGGGTGTTTCAATTTGGTATCAGAGCCCAGTTTCAAACCCTCGGCCTGGGGTTTAAGGCCCAAAACGTTTTCAAATCGAGCCCAAATGAGTTTTTGAAGATAAGCAGGTTTTCTGGCATTGCACCTAAGTCTCCGACCCGAAGTCCACCAGGTAAGTACCCCTAACCTTTGTGTGAATTATAGTATGACTTGTAGAAGGGTAGAACTGGAATGGCACGTAGAGTAGTATGATAAGTATTTGAAACCCTAGGATTAGTTTACCCCAATAATTACATAAGACTTAATTGCCTAACTAAACAAACCTGTGTCTAAGTCACCGAGTTAGGGTGTGGCAACCATTGTGCGCATGTCTAGGATTGGTATTCGGTGGGAGCTTGGTATTTAAGCAGTCCACGTGACTCACCTCCTCTCCACTCGAATCCTACCTGGTGCGTAGCTTCGGTTCACCCTAACCAAGAGGACTTATTCATAGGCTAAACCCCTAACTAAAACCCGAAAGGGAATTAGCCGTATTTTCCTAAAAACCCTAGTTTTAAAACTCTTAAACTACTCTTTTGATTTATAAAAGCTATCCCATAAAATTTTTCGGGAATATTTCTTGATTTATGAAATTACTAAAATACCCCTAGTGGTAAAATTACAAAAATGCCCTGGGTTTATAAGATGTCCAACTACCCAATGGTTTTACCAAATTTTCATTACCTTGTAAATGTTCAAAAACCCTAATTTGCAAAATATCAAAATACCTTGATTTTTGAAAAATTACAAAATTGCCCCTAACTTATAAAAATTACCAAAATGACCCTGATTTCCAAAATTTTTGCAACATTACCATTTTGGAAAGTGCAATTCTCAAAAAGAACTCTCAAAGTTTTGCAAAATTTGGAAATACCCCGGAAATATTAAACTTTACAAATTTACCCTTGTTTATTACCAAAATACCCCCGAGATCCAAAATTACCGAAATACCCCCAGATTTCAAAATTTTCCAAAATACCCCGGGAATTTTAAAATTCCAAAATACTTTTTGACAAAATCACCAAGGAACTTTTTCTTTTGAAAAATTACGAAAATACCCCTATAGGACGAATTACGGAAATACCCCTGGGTAGTGAGAAAACAACAACAATGAAAACTACAACGTTTCTCTGAATGAACGAAAGTTCATAATTGATTGATGGATGTATGAATGAAAAGACTGTGTGCATGTATGAATACGAAAGAACCACTCCTAAAACTCTTTTCATAAAACTTCTTCACGGGTAATCAGTGGAATAAAGGCTAATTCATAAAACTTCTTAATCAGATTAAATCATGAAGTAGACATGAGTTCTAGGGGACGTGAACTTAAAGATTGTGCCTAGAAAGTATGATGGTTCTATAAGATTAGAGTGCGCAGCGTAAGCATAGTGCGGTGAGAAGGATTGTACGACTGTTAATAAGTAATTTCGAGGACGAAATTATTTTTAAGGAGGGTAGAACTATAACATCCTAGATTAGGGGTTATGCGTTCGTGCGTAATTCATGAGATAGTGGGCTCAGTGGGTGTGTTGGATGTGTTCTAAGGAGTTTTAGGAACCCTAAGATATGAGAGAATGCATTGGAAATGATTTAGAAATGTTAAGTTTCAAAAAAGGAAAGTGAACATTTTTGGAAATGTCTTGTATTGGAAATGTAAGGAAATGTCCTGTCTTGGAAATGTAGGGAAATGTGTTGGAAATATAAGGAAATGTCTTGTCTTGGAAATGTAGGGAAATGTGTTGGAAATGTGAGGAAATGTCCTGGAAATGTAAGGAAATGATTTAGAAATGTTGAGTTTAAAGGAGGCAAACGAACATTTTTGGAAACTTGGAAATGTAAGGAAATGATAAGTTTTAAAGTTTAAAAAGAGGAAATTAAGGCAAGGTGGCCTTAAGAAAATTTATGGAGGAAATATGACATGAAATTGGGCTTGTAAAAGTGGCCTGGAAATGCCACTTAAAGGCTTAGCATGTGACGCCACCTACATGTGCAATTGGGCCAGGGTTCGAATCACTTCGGAAGCAGAAGAAAGCTTTTATTTTTGCGGCAACAAGAGGAAGAGATGGACGGCTTGGGGAGTCTTTGGGGGGAGTTTAAGATGAGGTTTTATTCTTATTAAAATTCGGCTAAAATGGGTGATAAATGTGGATATTATTTCTTTGATTTTGATAGATAAGGAAGAGATAAAAGAGGATTATTATTAGTATTATTTTTATTAGGAGATAAGAGATAAATATTGGATTAAGTTTTGTTGATAATTAAAGTGATAAATCAAGGGATAAAGTTATCAAAATAGAAGAGTGGTGGCCAAGTAAGGGACTCTAGCCTAGTAATTTCGGCTATAAAAGGAAAAGAGAGGCCATTCTGCATTATTTTCTGTTCTTTGGAAGCCTCTGCCGAATTCTCTTCACCAAATCTTCTTCTTCTTTTATTTTTGCCAAGCCGAAATACCTTGTGTTCTAGCCGAATCCTCCATCTTTATTCTTCCTTCTCTTTTCTTTCTAATCCCTCCAAAAGCCTAAAGTTGTGAGAGCATCATTTAGCCATAGCCGAATCTCTGAAGGTTGAAGTGAAGGTGCAATCGATTTCTTCAAGTAAGGGTAAGATCTAGATTTGGTTTCCTTTCTTTTCTTTTTAAGCCTGTCGAAATTCAGGGACTAATCCCTCATATTGTGTTTTGGCCGAAACTATGGAAGGGAATTTCGGGATTTAGGTGGTGTCGATTAGAGAAGGAGTTCTCCGGGATTTCAATATTCAAGGTAAGCGAATATAAGATGCAGCCATAGGCCATTCTATAGTGTTTTAATGTTAGATTAAACTCTAACATTTGCCTATAGGGTTTTCGACAGCATTAAGGAAGCAAAGATCAATTTCGGGATTTAAGATTTGGAAGGTAAGCATCTATGTATATTCAGCTAAGGCGTAGATTAGTATTTAGATCTGTTCTTTAAATGTTCAAGAGCTGAAAACTAACCAAGTTAATTGATTCAATGCCTGGCCGAATACAAGGAGGAATAAAGTAAAGATTTCGGGATTTGTTGGTGTCCCAATCGGCAACAAGGTAGGTATTAAGTGTACAAATCCTACTAGGACTTGGTTTTATAGCCGAATAGGCTTTATGCTAATATATTAAGGTTGGCCGAATGTAGGAATTGAGATCTAAGGCATTAGATCAAGCTTTTCAGGATTTAAGTGAACTGCTAAGCGAATCAGGTGTGTACCCTACCCTAAGCTTTAATATGTTCATGGCTATGTTTTAAATTAAATGTGTTATTAAGAATGTGAAAATATGGCTAAAGTACCATGCAATGGTACAAAGTACTCAGGTACGTTTCTTACTCCTACTAGGATTATGAATATATGTTATTTGTAACATGTGAAAAAGTAATAAGAATGTGAATTAAGGCATGATGTGCATGATATGTATGATATGGGGCATTTGGGTTATATGAAAAGGGGAAGTGAATGTGGTGACCTAAGACCACGATATCTAAATGTGGTGACCTAAGACCACGAAATCTGAATGCGGTGACCTAAGACCGCGATAATTTGAATGTAGTGACCTAAGACCACGAAATTTGAATGTGGTGGCCTAAGACCACGAATTTTATAAGGGCGATGAGCACGTCGACTGCAGCGACTACCTTCGATGGAGTGTAGCGGAAGGAGGGTCGACTTAGTAGTCCCCACGGTGTACAAGTTGGTACGGGGAAGTGTAGCGGATGGCTAACTAGGTTTGGGTTTGGGTTGCATCATTATTTTTACCTGTTATTTGAATATGTATGTGATATGATAATGCATGCCTGAAATGTTAAGACTTAGTGTTTGTGTACACATTGAGTCTGTTTGACTCACCCCGTTGGGGAACTTTTTCTTCCAGGTGATGATCAGTAATGGACCGGGTCGGCAGGAGCTTAAAGGTGGCCATGCACAGCAAGGAAAATTTTATTATTTGGACTTTTATTTTATTTAAGCACTTTAATTCATTTTTGGGAATTATTTGATGTAATAAGGCCATAGTGAACTATTTTATTTTCTGTTTAATTTACTATGTTACGACATTTTTAATTATTAAAGATTAAGTCAATTTAATTTAAAATAAACTCTAAATATTTTGTCACCTCAAATAAACTCGTTTTCAACTCAAGCCCAACCCAAAACAAACTTTCTTTTAAAACACACAAGTTTTCCTAAGTAACAAAAGAATTTTGAACCGATTTTCTTCGAGGAACATACCAGATCCGGTCAAGGCTTGTGGGCCGAGTTTGGGGTGTTTCAAGTTTATAATACCTTTATGATTTAAATATAATATTAATCCTGAGTATTTGACTACTAATTGGGCGAATTTTATTTATATTTCAATAATGAGCATGATTTGATGAAGAATGTGATTTTAAGCTATTTTGCATTTAATTTGTACATAACTTAATTATTTTATGCTACATATTGATCTCAACATTATTTTATATAGTTGGACCAAGGAAATTATGCATGATCTATTTTTAAATTAAAGTTGCACGGATGTGCTCAATTTCACTCTACATGGATGAAAAACACATGCAAAATAGGTCAAGAAGAGTTGATTTGATCCAATCAAAGAAGGGTCAATTGATGGACAAGTCTGGTAAACAATTGGGTCACCAAACCGCCCAAACAAGAGAGAACAAGCCCAATTTCAGCATGACATTTGTGAGTAGCCCAAAAATCTATTTTTGAATATTTACTAGAGGTCCCTACAGTTGAAAATGAATTTGAAATCAACCCACAAGAGTTGGCCTTAAAACCGTCCAACCCTTGCTTAATTCAAGCATGATTTCATGCTTGAATCAAGCAACCAACATCCATTCCCTTCCACAAAATATGGTCGGCCAAGCAAAGGATTGAATGGGGGGATTTTTCACACTATTTTTAGTAACTCATCCACCAACCTTCACTATAAATACCCGCCTCCATTTTTCATTTCAATCATCCCTTCATCCCTTAATCATCCTTCATTTCATAATCATTTTTCATTTCTCATTTGTTTCCTTTCTTCCTATAGCATCCATAATTACTTTCTCCCTTAGCTAGCGAAACCTTGAGACGATACTCTCTTGGCCAGCCACCTTAAGAAGCAACTTGCAAATGAGTAACACGAGGATTGGAGGATGCCACTTCGATTAGATTCTACAGAATTTTTGAAATAATTAAAGTTTATCTTTCCTTATCCTTTTTTACTTTTAATCATTTTTGTAATGTGTTTTGTTATCTTGTCATCAACAATGGTAGCTTAAATTTGCTTAGCTAGAATGGTTGCATTAATTTAATAAAGTTCATTTAAATTTTGTTTATGCTGTTCTGTGCCTTAATTGTTTATGTTTTCAATTAAATGCAAGTATCTATTTCATTCAGACGTGATTGAATGCATTAGAATTAGTTGAGCGATCCTAATCAGACAACAGCTAATGGACGTAATAATTGAAAAATGGATGCTTAATTTAGATCTTAACCCGACTAAATTGAAGGTTCATAATAACTCGAAAGAGCTCTATTATCTTGCATGGTTTTTAGGTTTATGTGATTTAATTGTTTCAAACCTAGCCCATCCCTGTTACTTCACATGAATTCTAAGAAACACTTAGTTGAATATGATCAGTAAAATGCATGTTTTTCTAAGTAAAAGATTCTGAAAAGACTTAATATTGGTTTCAAACTCATGAAAGGTTGATTTGCCTTGGATTATTTTTCTGGAACATTGTAAGCATGATGAAAATGAACTAAGTTGAATAATGTGACTATTCTAACCTATGCATGTTAGTGTTGTTGAATTTTGTGATTTTGCTACTAAACCCATATCATTCATCCTATTGCATACATTGCATTTAGATTAAATTACATCAATGATCATCTTACATTTAGTTAATTATTCTTTACATCCACCACTCAAAATATTGTGTTTTTTTATCACCAACTTGTTAACTTTAATTTTACAATTAATTGAATAACATACATGTAACACCCTGGTTCTAGGGGTTAGGCATTTGGTGCATAGTTCAGGTGTTGGCACACTTCAAGGTGTGGTTGGGTGAGTTTTAGGGGTCTTGAGAACCCTAGGTGGTAGTGGAATGCCTTAGGAAATTTTTAGTTCTTAGTGGTTAAAAGGGGAGCTTGGCAAAGTTGGGTCTTAAGAGAAATTTTTGTGAAGATTTGGCACAAGAATTGGCTTTGGAAGAGTGGCAAGGAGGCGCCACATAAGGCATGGAGAAGTGACGCCTCATGGGAGCTGGAAGGGGTCTCAGGTTCGATTCGCAAGGGCAGCAGGAGGGCCTTTGTTTTTGCGTCAATTTGGTAGGGTGTTGGACGGTTTTTGAATGCTTAAAAGATGGAGGAAGACTTGGTCTTCCATTTTGAATTCGGCTAGGAAGGTAAGGAGTAAGGGTTGACTCATTCAAACCTTTTTGAATGGGTGTTAGGGAGGAAAAGTAGGAAGAAATCTTGGGATTTTTTGTGAGGGGTTGAGTAGTGGCCGGTTTTAGGGAGCTAGGGGGGTATTTTCGGTTTTTGGAGGGTGTTTAGGTGGGTGCCGATTTTTAGTAGTATAAATAGGGGGGAGGTGTTCACCTTTTTGGGTTTTTTCACCATTTGTGCTCCCTTGCCGAAATTCTATGTCCCATTTCTTTTGGTTGCCGAAACCTTCTTCTCCAAAATACTTGTTCTTCTTGTTGCTCTCAAGCTTTCTAAGTGGTCGAATCCTTTACTCTCCCTTTTTTCCCTTCCTTTTCCCTTCAAAACCGAAAGCACCTGGTCATCTTTTACTCCTTTCTCAAACCTTGTTGCCGAAACCTTCCTCCTTGTCCTAGTGGTGGTTGGCCGAACCTTAAGCAGAGGGGGGTGGAGCGTTTGGGTCTCTGCTTTAGTCGTTGTGAAGGGTAAGGTTTTACGTCATAGTTTATTTCTTTTTGTATGTCGTTAACCAAAGGGTGGTCTAGGTGTATGAGGTTGGCCGAATATTCTTGTGGTCTTAGTGTAGTAATTCTTTAATGTGTAGCCAGCAAGGAGGAGCGGTAAGGAGGACTCTTAGGTCCGATTCATCAAGTGTTGTAAGAGCATTCAGGAGTTGATCAGTTGAGGTAAGGATATTTAAGCTTTGTGATTTGGAGGGTTAACCCGTTTATCTGATTAAGTGTGTTGATGGAGACCAACACCAGTCAAGGTGGGCAGGCGAAAGTCCCTATCCCGAAGTTCAAGAAGAGGGCTGTCTCGGTGGTTCGGGATTGGCCACTGGGGTGTGGGCCAGCAGCAGGGGATAGCTATAGGCAGATAGCTGTTGTTTCTTTGAGCGATAGCGTAGGGATCGAAAGTTTAGAACTGCAAGTGATAAGGTGCGTAATCATCGCACTATTTCTCGGTTATTTGCTTGCTAATGCTTGTACGTATGCATGATGTGTGGTAGCCGATTATAATGGCTTGAGTGGTGAATGCTTATTTTGGGTAATTGGACATCAGGTGAGTAAAGTCATTGATATTAAGTTATTTATGATGTATATACATGCTATGGTAATTAACATATGATGCCTACTCTTTTGTTATGATCTGACATGTCACATTTTCACATACATACATGGGAGGTGGATTGGATCGATGAAGGAAGGAGTGTACATGTTGATGTACGTGGTCTAATGTTAGCTCGGGCTACATTAGTGCTTGATGGTGAGCTGTGTGCTACCTCAAGGGAGGTGTGGCTCGGTGCCCATCTCGGCGGTTGATGGCTATGTGCATCACTGTAGACGGAGTATGATGTTGGGATCACTTTGATTGATCGGTGGCTCAACCACGGCCTTGAGCAGCGAGTTAGCCAAGGTGAGATCAATGGATCACGATGTGATCAGTGGTGGATTAGCCACGACCTTAGGCAGGGGGAGTTTGCTAAGGTTGGTGTTACAGTTGGATTGTAGGTTGGGCTGATATGCATATTTGCATGGCTTGATATGAGATTAGTATGGTATTGGGTCAAGCCCATACGTGTGGAAATAAGTGTTGTGATTATGCACTGAGTCAGTGGACTCACCCTATTTTCTTAACCATTTCAGGTGATGCGTAAAGTTGGACCGGGTTCGGAGAGGGTACAAGGTGGCCCATGCCGAAGAAGATGTTTTTAGTTATGTTTATATTAAATACTTGGTTTTAAATAAAGGATGTAACAAGGGCCTTTAATTTATTTTTGGAATTATTTTATAAGTATTTTTATTTTTGCTTGGTTAAATGGAATGCTATGTGAAGATGAATTAAATTTTAACAACTTATTTATTCAAAAATGGGTTTTATACATATTCACTAAGGTTCAATTTTGGACATTAGAATAATATCAAAGTTTTCATTCAACATCAAATAGACATGGAATTTTAAAAGTTAGTATACTTTCATGTTTTATCTCTAGAGTCAAAATTATTTTTCACCCGTCTCTCCGCAGTGACATAACCAGATTCGGTCGTAGTGAATGGGCTGGGTTTGGGGGTGTTACAATACACAACCCCTGTGGAGACGATAACTCTTTTACTTACTTATTACTTGATAATGATTGTGTATACTTGCACTAACTACACATTACAATGGTATTAAAGTTGACCCCGCCAAGATAAAAGTAGTGTTTGAGTGGAGTACGCCCAAAAACATATCTAAAGTTCACAATTTTCTGGGATTAGATGGTTATTACAAAAGATTTGTAAAGAGTTTTTCTATGATAGTATTACCTCTAACTCAGTTACTGAGAAATAAAGAAAATTTTGACTGGAACGAACAGATTTTTGAGAAATTGAAAACATACTTGACAGAAGCTCTAGTATTGGCAGAACCAGAGTCTAGGACAGAGTATATAGTTTACACTGATGCATCTTTGAATGAGTTAGGATGTGTACTTATGCAAAAAGGAAAGGTTATAATTTAAGCATCATGTTAACTTAAACCTCATGAGAGAAATGATAAACTGTAATAGTAACATATTTTAATCCCACATTTAGTATGCTTTTGGATGATTTAAGCCTCGATTTATATAAAAAGGTGCTCTTAATCCTTTCTTTTCATGTCTTATACCCAGGAAAGCACCCGAGGATGAAAAGAACATAAAACGGGCCCAAAATGGAGCAAATTGGGCCAAGGTGGAAATCAACACGGCCTAGACTTAAGCTCACACGGCCGTGTCTTATTGATCATCTAGAACACGACCTGACCCCGACTCACACGGCCGTGCCTCACTAAAGAAATCCGAACACGGCTTGAAGATTCGTCACACGGGCGTGTGACATAGCCATGTCCTTGTCGTGGCAATGAACAATTTCATTCGGATTTGGATACTTTGGGGCAAAGAAACACATTCCAAGATCCTATATATACCCCGTAAGTTCATCCTTGAAAGGGGGCGGTTAGCTAGGCCAATGAGCCAAGCCGGAAAGATCAGATTTGTGGGAATCACTCGAAGATAGCCAGTTGATCCATCTCAAGAAGCCAGAATTCTACTCAAGGCAGCGGATTTCTCCTTCAATTCCTTCAGGGAGTTTTAGGGATTTCCAATGTTTTGTTTTATCTTTTCTCTTGAGATGTTTTCTTTATTTATTATGAACTAAATCCTTCAGATACCTGAGGGGATGAAACCTAGATGAATCTTGTTATTAATTTCTAAATTATATGATAAATACTTACTTTGATCTTATTATGCAAGCTTAATCCAAATTTGATGTGCTTAGGTAGAGGAGGAATAAACCCTGCTTAAGAGTAGATCTAGCATAATTAAGCGGAGTTGATCGCACGCCTAGAGATAAGGTGACGAGATTTTGCCAAATTAGGGTGAAACCTAATATGGGAGTCCATAGATCGATTTACTGCTATTCTAGGGGGTTATTATTCGATAAAGAGATTTCTGTTAATTAACCTAGGGTTAGACGTTATTCACCTCGAGAGAGGGTTTAATATACGTTAGGGAGTCTTACGGATCAAGCTAAGTAAATAAATCGTACGGTTTAGGGTTAAATAACAGTTGAAGTCTAGGTGGAATCTTCCTGAGGGTATTGTCTTAATCAACTGAGTTTGTCCTAAAGTTATTTTCCCAATTCATCCTTTTTGTTTTTGTGTCTTTGGCTTAGTAAATAGTTTAAATTATATCAAAACAACTTCACTTATTTTAGGCTAAATAATAAAAAGAAGGTTAGTATTAGTACTTTTAGTTCCTTTGGGTTCGATAACCCGGTCTTACCTAAGCTATACTACTGTTCGATAGGTACACTTGCCTTCAATCGTTGTCAGAATTAGTTTCCAGGTTTGATTATTCTCTTTATAAATTTTTAAAACTCGATAGACATACGATCAAGTTTTTGGCGCCGTTGTCGAGGAACTAAAATATTAAGAAAACTCTATTTTTATTACTTTAGCCATTATTTTTAATTTTTGCAATTTATCTTTATTTTTTTTAAAATAATCTAGGTTTTGCTAAATTTTCTTTCTTTTTTTCAGGTACCTCTAGTTTATGACTAGAAGGAACCCGAGAGGACCTCTAGTATACGACAGTGATATTGAAGCCACCGCTCGAAGAAATCACAGAGAAATCAGGCGAGCCTTAAATTACACAGAAGAAATCAAGAAGATAGATCCAATCCTACTGAAGGGATGGATGAGAATAATCCACAACCACATGATGTGGGAGAAAATAATGCTCCACGTACAATGTTTGATTATGCTAAACCGCATTTAACAGGAGCAGAATCGAGTATTGTTAGGCCTGCTATAGCTGCTGATAATTTTGAATTAAAGCCCAACACAATATAAATGATTCAACCATTTGTTCAATTTGATGGTTTGCAGGACGAAGACCTAAACACTCATATAGCTAATTTTTTTAGAGTTCTGTGATACCTTCAAAATAAATGGCGTTTCTGATGATGCCATACGTTTTCGGTTATTTCCCTTTTCATTAAGGAATGAAGCGGAACAGTGGTTGAACTCGTTACCACGAGGGTCAATCACCACATGGGAGCAAATGACTGAAAAGTTTTTATTGAAATATTTTCCACCGGCCAAAACGGCGAAATTACGGAATGATATCTCTTCTTTTGTGCAGATGGATTTAGAAACATTATACGATGCATGGGAGAGAGACAAGGATCTCTTGAGAAGGTGTCCACACCATGGTCTACCCTTGTGGCTACAAGTCCAAACTTTTTATAACGGTGTAAACCCCTCAACGAGACAACTAATGATTTAGCCGCCGGTGTAACCCTGAACAACAGAACTCCTGAAGCAGCCTATGAGTTCATTGAAGAAATGTCACTGAATAATTATCAGTGGCAAGTTACAAGGATGAAACCGACAAAATCAACTGGAGTTTACAACCTCGATGCGATAACCATGCTATCAACACAGGTAGAGATGATGAATAAAAAGATTGATAGTTTATGTTCTTCTCAGGCACATCCAGTCATGCAGTGCGACGCAAGTGGAACCGTGGCGAATCCTGAGTACCCACCCTACCAATCAGGCGCAGAGAGCTAACAGATGAACTATATAGGTAATAATTTCAGATCCAATAATAATCCTTATGGTAATACTTACAATCCAGGTTGGAGGAATGACCCAAATTTTTCATGGGGAGGTCAAGGAAATCAAGGAAATCAAAGGCAACAACCTCCTTAAAATTTCCAAAATCAGCCATATCCGCAAGAGAAAAAGCCAAACCTCGAAGAGATGCTAACGAAGTTCATGGCAAGCACAGAAAATCGTCTCCAAGATACAGAGAAAACACTCAAAAATCAACAAACATCGATTGACGAGACCAAGAACCGAATCGAGGAACTTACTAAGTCAGTAGGGGAAATCACTAAGGCAGTCGGACAACTTGCAAAGTTAATGTTCGAACGACCGCAAGGACATCTACCAAGTAACACGGAGATTAATTCAAAGGAGCAAATTCAAGCCATCACAGCTCATGATAGTAAAGTGGTAGACAAACCAAATGAGGTGGACGAAGGTAAAATAGAGGCAACACAAGAAGAGTTGAAATTGGTAATCAAAGAGTACCAATCTAGCATACCTTATCCCGAAGCGATGAAAAGAGATGATTCAGAGGAATAGTTCGGTAAGTTTCTTAAACTTTTAAAGAAATTACATATTAACTTACCTCTTCTTGAAGCTCTTGTTCAAATGCCAGACTCGAGGAAATTTTTAAAACAGCTCTTGACAAACAAACGCAAATTAGATGAAGAGCCACATGTGGAATTAAACGCAGTATGCTTAGCAATGCTACAGAATAGACTACCACGGAAGCAAAAAGATCCAGGGAGTTTTCCTATTCCATGTTTAATTAGTAGACTAAATGTTGATAATGCGTTAGCTGATTTAGGGGCAAGTATAAATGTCATGCCTTACACATTGTTTAAACGGCTAGGTCTAGGGAAGCCCAAACAAACTAGGATGAGTATTTGGTTAGCTAATAAAAATGTTAGAATTACTAGGGGCATTATCGAGGATGTTCTTGTCAAAATTGATAAATTCGTTTTCCCAGTTGATTTTGTTGTCTTAGACATGGATGAGGATAATTCAATCCCCTTCATTTTATGAAGACCATTCCTAGCAACTGCTAAAACTAAAATTGATGTTGCCACAAGAGAACTCATACTTTGTGTAGGTGATGAATCAATCAGTCTTCAAGCTCTTGACTCGGCCAGGACAACAATCGATGCAGGTAAGAAAGACAATTCAGTTGATAATAAATTTTTACAACCTTCATCGCAGGAAATACCACAAGGACACAAACCTGAGCCAGATCACGGACTTAATACCAACAAAGAGAATTTACATAAGGAACGAAGCCTTAAGGTCGACAAACTAGAGGAGCAGAAAATAAACTTTGAAGAGGAACAGGAACCGATCGAAGTAAAACCTAAGGAGCCCCTGGAAGAGCTCATAGGAACATCGAATCACTTCAAAATAGGAGACCAGGTACTGATAGACAAAGCCGATCCTCGCATCATCACATCAGATCTGAAAGTAAACAAAGAAATTCCTCTTAAGGTACACAATATCTTCCCGCACGGAACAGTCAAGGTAAGCAATCCAACATTCGACACCTCTAAGGTAAACACTTCTCGACTTAAACTTTGTCAAGAAAATAGAACTGTAAGCATGAGGGGAGATATTCAAACCTTTAAATCTCCCTGATCCAAGTACAAGGAAAGTCTAGCTTAAGACTAAAAACGAGCGCTTCTCGGGAGGCAACCCGAGCACTAACCCTATTTTACTTTTGCATTTATTTTTAGTTTCTCGTCTTTCCTCTTTCCTTTCCTGAACATCTAGTTTTAAACTAACAAAAAGTGCAGAATTCCAGACCGCACGGTCTTACACACGGCCGTGTCTGTGACCGTGTAGACCACTAGAATCCCCGTACTGATATAACAGAGGCCGTGCAAATCAGTCCCAACCATTTTTCGACGTCACGGGTCTAACCACTACCCCACGGGCACTGACAAAGTGGTACGACTGTGCCCCACGACCGTGTGAAGCTACTGGCTTACCAAGCACGGGTAGAACACGCCCGTGCTGCATGACCGTGTCAACATACTGACTTCTCAAACACGGGCATGACTGACTGCAACAAGAGCATGGTGAAACAACACGCATTGACACACGGTCGTGCGAGGCGTCCGTGTGATTCGACACGCCCTTGGACCACAGGCTTGGGAACGTGCCAGATTCGAGCTCCTATTTAAACCCCACAGCCCTTCCCTTCTCCCCATCTTCTTTCTCCCTTCTTTTTCTTTCAAAATTTCTCTTCTTTCCTTAGAAAAGGTGTCCAGACTCTTGGGCTACACTAAAATCATGCAAAAGAAGCATAAGAAGGCAAGCATAGTCTCCACAAAGGAGATGCTACACATAAGTTCATGCCGGCCGCTTCATCCAAACACCAAGCCAAGGGTCTTTGAGACCATTTAGTTTCTATTTTTCTTTTCTCTTTTGCTTCGATTTCCTTATCTTTATTTCTCTTCTACTCTAGTTAGTTTAATTTATTTTAGTTTCTTAGTGTCAGGTTCACCAGGCTCCTTGGGAATCACTCCACAAACGCCACCGCTAGCACCTCCGCAGCCCTAGAGGTCACACCCACCTCGCAAACCATCCTACAATAAGGACTCTTCGGTCCATTCTTCTTTTCTTTTCTTTTTATTTTCCTTCTTAGTCCCCTTCACTTTAGCTTGCTTTTCTTTAATTACATATTTATTTTATTTTAATTATGTCTTAATAAACCCTGGCTAATCCTTCACGAGCTCCCCAATTTCTTCATCTAGCATAGGATCGTCATCTAGACCGACCCTCTAAACATCAAACACCACGACCTCTACCATCATCCAGGGACACCATCCAAAATTCAGGGAGTATTCTTTCCCCTTCTCTTTTGATTTATCCCGAAAATCTTATATCTATCTTTGTACATTGAGGGCAATGTACATCTTAAGTGTGGGGGTGAATATTTATTTAAAGAAAGGGCCTAACTTTCTGCATTATTCTCAAATCCGGCCTAACTTTCTTCATTATTCTCAAATCCTTGAATTTAGTCTTGTCTTTCAGTAAACTTTTCATATTACTAATTAGGATGAAATTTCTAATGATTTATGATTTTTATTAATATGTTTTGAATTAAGTCATAGTTAATTGTGCATTGATGATTAAATTAGAAGAATATTAGAGAATCAACCATGATAAGTCTATTTTTCAGAATTAAAATCTTTGCTAGGTTGTTAAGCTAAATCTGAATATTATCTTGAAGTTTGAAATTTACAAGGTTGATGAAAACACCCATAATTTTTATGAGATTTTGAGCCTATTAGAGCATATATTTTTTTCATGCTCACTTTATTGATTATGAGTGTGTCAACTATGAACTGTTATTCTAAAACTTGCCTCAATTATGCATGTCGAGACCACACCTATGATTTGATACATTGAGATGATAAAGGCACCTAGGTTTTAACCCACTTACTCCACTAGAAAGCCCACCGTCACAACTAACCCCTAGTGAACCCCATTGATCCTAACAACCCTTTTTATTGACTCACCAGCTAAAATTAACCCAAAACCCCTTTGTATTTGCTATCACCATTACTTTTGACTACCCTTATATCGAGATTTGATTTGATTAGTTACCTAATTATATTATTAGTTCAATTTATCATTTGTTATTAGTTTTTTTTTTTAAAAAATGAAGCATATTTAGTATTAGTAGAGAGCTTATACAGTTAAAGTTAAATTATCAAAAGAAAAAGCTCGTATTAGTTGGTTTATTACTTTTCAGTTGATATAATTATTTCGGTAATTTTTAGGTAGGTACTTGTTAATTCAATCCCGATTCTAACCTTCTAATTTCAGCCTTTATCCACACCTTTAACCCTAGCCTCGGTACAACCAAAGACCTTTTGATCTGTTTATCATCTCATTTTAAAGTGGTGGAGATTTGATTTTCAGGCAAGCCTATGGGATTAACTTTTCAGGTTCGACTTATGAGTGATTATTTTTCCTGAACCTTAAACACTTAAGAGTGATTTGAGTGAATATTTTGTGAGGATATCAATCCTTGTCGGTTTTGAACTAAAGGTAATTATTTAGATAAGGGGAGACACCTACATTTTCGCGATACAAATGTATGACTTATCTTGTTTGAATCTTTAAGACTCTTTGAGTTGAATTATCCATGTATAAATTATCTATGAATTATGATGAGGCATTGTTAATAGGAATTGTGAATTATGGAAAGTTTGTTTTAATTGTAAATTGAGAATTTTTCTTGAGGACAAGCAAAAGCTTAAGTGTGGGGGTATTTGATAAACCGTAATAGTAACATATTTTAATCCCACATTTAGTATGCTTTTGGATGATTTAAGCCTCGATTTATATAAAAATATGCTCTTAATCCTTTCTTTTCATGTCTTATACCGAGGAAAGCACCCGAGGATGAAAAGAACATAAAACAGGCCCAAAATAGAGCAAATTGGGCCAAGGTGGAAATCGACACGGCCTGGACTTAAGCTCACACGACCGTGTCTTATTGATCATCTAGAACACGACTTAACCCTCGACTCACACGACCATGCCTCACTAAAGAACTCCAAACACGACTTGAAGATTCGTCACACGGGCGTGTGACATGGCTGTGTCCCTGTCCTGGCAATGAAAAATTTCATTCGGATTTGGATACTTTGGGGCAAAGAAACACATTCCAAGAGCCTATATATACCCCCTAAGTTTATCCTTGAAAGGGAGCGGTTAGCTAGGCGAATGAGCCAAGCTGGAAATGTCAGATTTGTGGGAATTACTCGAAGATAGCCAGTTGATCCATCTCAAGAAGCCTGATTTCTCCTTCATTTCCTTCAGGGAGTTTTAGGGATTTCCTATGTTTCGTTTTATCTTATCTCTTGAGATGTTTTCTTTATTTATTATGAACTAAATCCTTCAGATACCTGAAGGGGATGAAACCTAGATGAATCTTGTTATTAATTTCTAAATTATATGATAAATACTTAGTTTGTTCTTAATTATGCAATCTTAATCCAAATTTGATGTGCTTAGGTGGAGGAGGAATAGACACTGCTTAAGAGTAGATCTAGCATAATTATGCGGAGTTGATCGCACGCCTAGAAATAGGGTGACGAAATTTTGACGGATTAAGGTGAAACCTAATATGGGACTCCATAAATCGATTTACTGCTATTCTAGGGGGTTCTTATTCGAGAAAGAGATATTCGTTAATTAACCTAGGGTTAGACTTTATTCGCCTCCAGAGAGGGTTTAATATATGTTAGGGAGTCTTACGGATCAAGCTAAGTAAATAAATCGTATGGTTTAGGGTTAAATAACAGTTGAAGTCTAGGTGGATTCTTCCTGAAGGTATCGTCTTAATCAATTGAGTTTTTCCTAAAGTTATTTTCCCAATTCATCCTTTTTATTTTTGTGTCTTTGGTTTAGTAAATAGTTTAGATTATATTAAAGTAACTTCACTTATTTTAGGCTAAATAATAAAAAGAAGGTTAGTATTAGTACTTTTAGTTCCTTTGGGTTCGATAATTCGGTCTTGCCTAAGCTATACTACTATTCGATAGGTACACTTGCCTTCAATCGTTGTCAGAGTTAGTTTCCAGGTTTGATCAGTTTCTAGGTTTGATCATTCTTTTTATAAATTTTTAAAACTCGATAGACCTACGATCAAGAAACTATCTAACTCACGGCATAGAATTGTCAATAGTGGTGTTATTATTGAAAATATGGAGACATTATTTGTACGGAGAGAAGTGTAATGTATCCTCTAATAACAAAAGCTTAAAGTACTTGATGATTTAGAAGGATCTGAATTTGCGTTAAAGGAGATGGTTAGAGTTGTTTGAAGATTATGATTTGATAATTGAATACAATCTTGGAAAGACAGATGTTGTAGTAGATGCTTTGAGTAGAAAAATTGTTACAGCATTATTGTCTCTTTGAGAAAAAGTGAGTATGTCTAATAATGGATCCCTGCTAGCAGAGTTAGTGGTAAAGCTAACCTTTCTTTCACAAATATTAGACGAGCAGATGAAAGATGTTCCATGTGAAGTGTTTAAGCAGAGAATGATATCTGGTAAAACAACAAATTTCAGTTTAGGAAATGATGTTGAGTTAAGATTCATGAATAGAATGTTTGTACCAGTTGGGCATGGGTTGAGAAAAGATTTGTTAAGAGAAACTCATCAAGAACCTTTTTCATTCCATCTTAGGAGCATCAAAATGTATAGATATTTGAAAAGCTCATATTGATGGCTTGATATGAAAAGAGAAATTGCAAAGTATGTTTCAACTTGTTTAACTTGTCAGTAAATCAAAGTTGAACAACAGGTACTCTAAGGTAAATTGTATCCTTTAGAAATTCTAGAGTGGAAATGTGATAGAATTACTGTGGATTTTGTATCAAGTTTGCCTCTCAGCCCTTCTAAAAAGAATTCTATCTGGGTAATAATAGATTGACTTACTAAGTCAGCTCATTTTCTGCCTGTGAATACTATTTATCCTATGGAGAAGTTAGCTAAATTGTATATTGTTGAGATAGTACACCTTTATGATCTTTCTTCTTCCATACTATCTGATAGAGATCCAAGGTTTACCTCGAGGTTTTGGAATCAGTTACAAATATCTATGGGACGTAAGTTACTATTTAGTATTGCATTTCATCCTCAAATTGATGGTCAGTCTGAAAGAGTTATTTCGATTCTGGAAGATATGTTGAGAAGTTGTGTAATTGATTTTGGATTGAAATGGGAAAGGTATGTTCTTTGGTTGAGTTTGCTTATAATAATATTTTTTATGCCAGTCTTAATTCTCCATTTGAAGTTTTGTATGGTAGAAGGTGTAGAACACCTATTTGTTAGTGGGTCCTAAAGTAGTATGAGAAGCTGAAGAGAAAGTCTTTGTTATTCGAAATCATTTAAAGGCTACATAGGATCGTCAGAAAGCTTATCCAAAATTTAAAAGAAAAGAAATTTCATTTGAATCTGGGGATAAGGTATTTTCAAAAGTCTCTCTTAGAAGAAAATTGTCAGATTTGGCCAAAAAGGAAAACTAGGTCTAAGGTTGGTAGGACCTTATGAAGTTCTTGAAAAATTTAGACCTGTAGCTTACAGATTAGATCTATCTCTTGAGTTATCAAAGATTCATAAGGTGTTTCATGTATCTATGTTGAGAAAGTACAGATCTAATCCTGATCATGTTGTACAGATTGAAGAGTTAGAGGTTGAACTGAACTTGTCTTATGAAGAAGAGTTTGTTAGTATTTTAGCAAGAGAGGTAAATGAGCTAAGAAATAAAAGAATTCCCTTAGTAAAAGTTCTATAGAGAAATCATAGTACTGAAAAAGCTACCTAGGAAAGAGAATGAGATAATAGTATGCATAGTTATTTTCAGGTATGAATTTCGGGGATGAAAGTTTCTAAGTAGGGGAGAGTTGTAATAGCCTGCTCAACGAAGTCTCTATTTATTGTTATTGTATATTGTACTAATTGTAGCTCTGAGTAAGTAAAGTATTAGTTGTGGCTATGGGATTTTGTGTATGCATAGATTGGCGAAGTCTGTGCTTTAGCAAGTTCTATGGTTTTGCGGATTCTTCTTTTACTATACACCACCCTAGATGTTTTGGTGAAGTTGTCAAATCTGCAGTTTCATAGATTTTTTTTTATTAATTTAATAAGACTATTTAGTTAGACTAGTGAGAACTAGTTAATATGGAACTAAGATATTGTAGTTGATAAGACTTAAATGATGATAAGTGCACTTAATCATGAAAATCAAGAGTGTTTGTAGAATAATATGATCATTACACTAAACCTTGTATCTGTGCTTAAGTATATAAGAATATCAATGTCTTCACCGATAAACTTTTCCTTTATTATTATTATTATTTTGCATTCATCTTCTTCTTGATTTTTCTGCATTCTCTAAAAAGCTTATGTCAGAAACTTGTCTGAAGTTGGGTTCGTTGTATTCAACCAACTCCTATGTTTGTTTTATCTCTCTAGTAAATACTGATGAACCCAAGGTTATTTTCATAGTTATTTATGTATTTTTAACTCTGCATGCATAAGGATCATATTAGTATGTAAGGAAGGAAACTTTTTTATTCTGAGTTAAACGTTAATGTTTCTTACATGCACGTTTGGTTTCAATGGTGTAATGCTCTAATAAGTTTAATTATTTATATTTTAGCTTGATCGCTGAAATCAGAGTTTTAAATTTATAATGAATGAGATCGAACCTGGAAACTAACTCTGGTAACGATTAAAGGCAACTGTACCTATCGAACAGTAGTATAGCTTGGCAAGACCGGATTGTCGAACCCAAAGGAACTAAAAGTACTAATACTAACTTTCTTTTTATTATTTAACCTAAAAATAAGTGAAGTTGCTTTAATATAATCTAAACTGATTACTAAACCAAAGATACAAAGACAAAAGGGATGAATTGGGAAAATAACTTTAGGAAAAACTCAGTTGATTAAGACGATACCCTCAGAAAGAATCCACCTAGACTTCACTTATTATTTAACCCTGAACCATACGATTTATTTACTTAGCTTGATCTGTAAGACTCCCTAACGTATATTAAACCCTCTTTCGAGGCGAATAGCATCTAACCCTAGGTTAATTAACGGAAATCTCTTTCTCGAATAATAACCTCTAGAATAGCAGTAAATCGATCTATGGATTCCCATATTAGGTTTCACCCTAATTCGGTAAAATCTCGTCACCCTAGCTCTAGGCGTGCGATCAACTCCGCTTAATTATGCTAGATCTACTCTTAGGCAGGGTCTATTCCTCCTCCACCTAAGCACATCAAATTTGGATTAAGCACACATAATTAAGAACAAACTAAGTATTTACCATATAATTCAAAAATCAATAACAAAATTCATCTAGGTTTCATTCCCTTCAGGTATCTGAAGGGTTTAGATCATAATAAATAAAGAAAACATCTCAAGAGAAAAGATAAAACAAAACATAAGAAATCCCTAAAACCCCCTGAAGGAATTGAAGGAGAAATCCACCGTCTTGAGTACAATTTCGGCTTCTTGGGATGGATCAACTGGCTAACTTCGAGTGATTCCCACAAATTTGACCTTCTCAGCCTGGCTCCTTGGCCTAGCTAACCGCTCCCCTTTAAGGTGGTACTTATGGGGTTTATATAGGCTCTTGGAATGTGTTTTTTCGCCCCAAAGTATCCAAATCCGAATGAAATTGCTCTTTGCCACGACAGGGACACGGCCATGTCACACACCCATGTGACTAGTCTTTAAGCCGTGTTTGAACTTCTTTAATGAGGCACGGCCGTGTGACTCAGAGGTAAGGCCATGTTCTAGATGCTTGACAAGGCACGGCTGTGTGGTCTTGGGGCCAGGCCGTGTTGATTTCGTGATATGGCCCATTTACTCTGTTTTGGGTCCATTTTATGCTATTTTCATCCTCGGGTGCTTTCCTGGGTATAAGACATGAAAAGAAAGGATTAAGAGTACCTTTTTATATGAATCGAGGCTTAAATCATCCAAAAGCATAATAAATGTGGGATTAAAATATGTTGCTTTTACGGTTTATCAAATCCCCCCACACTTAAGCTTTTGCTTGTCCTCAAGCAAAATTTTCAACTTACAATTAAGACAAACTTTCCATGATTCATAATTCCTATCAATAATGTCTCATCATAATTCATAGATAATTTATACATGGATAATCTAACTCGAAGAGTCCTAAAGATTCAAAC
This sequence comes from Gossypium australe, assembly GCA_005393395.2. NCBI lineage: Eukaryota > Viridiplantae > Streptophyta > Magnoliopsida > Malvales > Malvaceae > Gossypium > Gossypium australe. The sequence goes on from CM016623.1 coordinate 111,159,266, forward strand.
AATCAAAGTCATAACTTTTGTGGAATAAAAAACATAGGTGTCTCCCCTTATCTAAATAATTACCTTTAATTCAAAATCAACAAGGATTGACATCCTCACTAAAGATTCACTCAAATCACTCGAGGTGTTTAAGGTTCAAAATTAAGCTATCAGAAGTCGAACATGAAAAGTTAATCCCATAGGCTTGCTTGAAAATCAAATCTCTACCACTGTAATATGAGATGATACACTAATCGAGACTGACTTGATGAATTACCTAACTAACAAAAATTGAACTAATCCTAAATGATTACATCAATTGAAAACGTTTTTCCTCAAGATGTGGAATTTTAACATGTAAGCTCATTTAATTATAGAACTAATAATGAAAATACTTCGATTTTTTTTTAAGAACAAACTAATTATTTTACATAATAATGAATGAAACAGCTAGACAACTCATCAAATCAAATTTCAATATAAGGGTAGTCAAAAGGAATGGTGATAACAAATACAAAGGGGTTTTGGGTTAATCTTAGCTGGTGAGTCAATAAAAAGGGTTGTTAGGATCAACGAGGTTTACTAGGGGTTAGTTGTTAGGGTAGGCTATTTAGTGGAGTGAGTGGGTTAAATCCTAGGTGCCTTTATCATCTCAGTATATCAAATCATAGGTGTGGTCTCAACATGTATAATCAAGGCAAGTTCTAGAATGACAGTTCAAAGTTGACACACTCATAATCAATAAAGTGAGCATGAAAAAGAATATATGCTCTATATGGCTCAAAATCTCACAAAAATTAGGGGTGTTTTGACATCAACCTTTTAAATTTCAAATTTCAGGATAATATTCAGATTTAGTTTAACAACCTAGCAAAGATTTTAATTTTGAAAAATAGACTTATCATGCTTGATTCTCTAATATTCTTCTAATTTAATCATCAATGCACAATTAACTTATGACTTAATCTAAAACATATCAATAAAAATCATAAACCATCAGAAATTTCATCCTAATTAGTAATATGAAAAATTTACTTAAAAACAAGACTAAATTCAGGGATTTGAGAATAATGAAAAAAGTTTGGCCGGATTTGAGAATAATGTAGAAGGTTAGGCCCTTCTTTAGATAAATATTCACCCCCCACACCTAAGATGTACATTGCCTTCAATGTACAAAGATAGATATAACATTTATGGGATAAATCAAAAGAGAAGGGGAAAGAATACTCCCTGAATTTTGGATGGTGTCCCTGGAGGATGGTAGACGTCGTGGTGTGTATGTTTGAAGAGGTCGGTCTGGATGACAAACCTGTGCTAGATGAAGAAATTGGGGAGCTCGTAGAGGATTAGCCAGGGATTATTAAGACACTTTTAAAATAACCTAAATATATAATTTAAGACAAGAAAGAAAAAGGAAAGGAGACTAAGAAGGAAAATAAAAATAAAAGAAAAGGTGGATAGATCGGAGTGTCCTTATTGATGGATGGTTCGCGAGGTGGGTGTGACTTCTAGGGCTGTGGAGGTGCTGGCGGTGGCGGAAGTGGCGTGATTCCCTAACAGCATGGCAAACCTGACACTAAGAAACTAAAATAAGTTAAACTAAACTAAGCATAAGATTGTCAAAGAGAAGGAAATTGAAGCAAAAGAGAGAAGAAAAATAGAAACTAAATGGTCTCAAAGACCCTTGGCTTGGTGTTTGGATGAAGCGGCTGGCATGAACTTATGTGTAGGGTCTCCTTTGTGGAGACTATGCTTGCCTTATTACACTTCTTTGGCATGATTTTAGTGTAGCTTAAAAGTCTGGATACCTTTAGTAAAGAAAAGAAATTTTGAAAGAAAAAAGAAGGGAGAAAGAGTCTAGGGAGGAAGGGAAGGGCGTGGGGTTTAAATAGAGGCTCAAGTCTGGCACGTCCCCATGCCCGTGGTCTGAGGGCGTGTCGAATCGTATGGCCGCCTCGTACAGTCGTGTGTCCATGCGTGTTGTTTTACAATGCCCGTGTTTCAGTCAATCACGCCCGTGTTTGAGAAGTCAGTGTGTTGACACGGTTGAGGGGCACAGGCGTGTTCTACCTGTGCTTGGTAAGTCAGTAGCTTCACAAGGTCATGGGGCACGGTCGTGCCACTTTGTCGGTGATCGTGTGGTAGCGGTTGGATCCGTGATGTCGAAATTAGTTGGGATTTGATTTGTACGGTCTCTGCTATGTCAGTACGGGGATGCTGGTGGTCTACACGGTCACAGACACGGCCGTGTGTAAGACCGTGTGGTTTGGAATTCTGCCATTTTTTTTTAGTTTAAAACTAGATGTTCAAAAAAGAAAGGAGGAAATAAATTTGAAAGTAAATGGTGTTAATGCTTGGGTTGCCTCCCGAGAAGCGCCCGTTTATAGTCTTAAGCTAGACTTTTCTTGAAACACCCCAAACCCGGCCCGCGAGCCTGGTCCGGATCTGGTATGTTCCTCAAGAAAACTGATTCAAATTCTTTTGCTTCTTAGGAAAAACTTGTGGGATTTTTAAAAAAAACATATTGTTTTGGGTTGGGCTTGAGTTGAAAACGAATTCGATTTTATATTGAAAACCCTTTTTAAGTTTAAGTGATAAAACATATAGAAAAATTCAAAAATTAAATTACTTAATCTTTAACTTAATAAAAATTTGTAAACATAATTAAACAATAAGACAGAAATAAAATAGTTCACTATGGCCTTATTACATAAACAAAACCCAAAATAAAATTGTAGAGTACTTAAATAAAATAAAATATCCAGATTAAATAATTTGCTTGTTGTGCATGGCCACCTTTGAGCTCCTGCCGACCCGGTCCATTACTGCTCATCACCTGAAAAATATTCCCCAACGGGGTGAGTCAAACAGACTCAATGTGTAACCAACACTAAAATTTAATAGATTTAGGCATACCATACATATCATGTTCACATAATAATTCAAGATAATGATGCAAACCCGAACCCAAACCTAGATGCCATCCGCTACACATCCCCGTACCAACCTGCACACCGTGGGGACTACTAAGTCAACCCTCCTTCCGCTACACTCCATCGAAGGCAGTCGCTGTAGTCGACGTGCTCATCGCCCATATAAAATTCGTGGCATAGCCACCAGATTAAATAATTGTGTCATGAGACACCACGTTCAGATAATGTAACCGAAGTTACCACATTCAGATAATGTGACCGAAGTCACCACATTCAGATAGTGAGACCGAAGTCACCACATTCACTTCCCCTTTCTCATATAACCCGAATGCCCCATATTATTCATGTCATGCATATCATACTTAAATTCACATTCATGTCACTTTTCACATGTTAAAATATAACATATTTCGTAATCCTAGTAGGAGCAGGAAACGTACCTGAGTACTTTGTACCACATTAGGGTACCTTAGCCATATTCACATTCTTATATATACTTATATTAAATATTGCCATATAACGTATTAAAGATAGTGTGGGGTACACACCTGATTTGCTTAACGAATTCTTTGAAATCCCGAAAAACCGATCTATTGCTTTAGATCTCAATTCCTACATTTGGTAACCTTAATATATTAGCATAAAGCCTATTCGGCTATAAAACCAAATCCTAGTAGGATTTGTATTCTTAAAACTTACCTTTGATGCCGATTTCACTGTTAACCAAATCCCGAAAACTTTGTGCTATTCCTTCCTTCAATCGGCCATCATTGAATCAATTAACTTGGTTAGTTTTCGGCTTTTGAACATTTAAAGAACATATCTAGATACTAATCTAGGCCTTAGCGGAATATGTACTTACCTTGGTTGGCTAGATCTCGGACTATCACCCTTAAAAGTCGACACTAGCAACGATCCCGAAACTTCCTTCAAGTATTCGGCCATAGAGCAACAATAGAGATTAGATCTCAGATTTCGATAAGCCTAATAGAAAAAGAATGGAAACCAAATTGATCTTACCCTTTCTTGTAGTTGACAATTCTTGAATCCCGAAATCTTCCCCACTTACTTGATGAAATCGACAGCACCTTTGTTTAAAGCCCTTCAAAGATTCGGCTATGAAGACTTGGACAGGGATCAATAAGGTTTCGGCTTGGATGAGTAGAAGAGAAAAGAAGAGAAGAAGAAAAGAGGGATTTTGGAGAGGAAAAGAATCGATGAAAAGAGAGGCTACTTGGCCAAGGAAAATTCGGCAGAGAGAGAGAAGGAAGAAAAATTGATGAGTAGCCCTATTTTTTCCCTCTTATAGCCGAAATTACCAACTTAAAGTCCCTTACTTGGCCACCACTCTTCTCATATTTTCCTCCTTTATCACTTTTCTTAATAATAATAATAATAATCCTTCTATTATCTCTTCTTTTATCCATTAAAAATAAAAGGAATTAATCCACAATTATCTCTTGAAAATAATCCAAATTAAATCTATTATTTACCTCCTATTTAGCCGAAATTTAAAGAGAATAAAACTCCTCTTTTAAAAGCCTTGTAGCCGTCCATCTCTCTGCTCCTTGTAGCAAAAATAAAACTCCTTTATTTGCTCCCCAAGTGACTTGAACCCTGGCCCAAATACACAAGCTTGTGGCGTCACTTTGCTGGGCTTTTAAGTGGTGCCTTCAAGCCACTTTGACAAGCCTGTTTGTGTGTCAAATTCTTCCTATAAATTTTCTTAAGGCCACCTTCCTTTAATTTCCTCTTTTTAAACCTTAAAACTTGACATTTCTTTACATTTCCAAGTTTCCAAAAATTTTCGTTTGCCTCCTTTAAACTTAACATTTCCTTACATTTCCAAGTTTCCAAAAAAATATTCAAAACAAATTCATAACACATAAGACATGTCAATTCGTACAATTAAACCGAAAATGCATAGGCCCTTTTTAGGATGTTACAGTTCTACCCTCCTTAAAAATAATTTCGTCCTCGAAATTACTTACTAACGGTTAATCGTACATCTTAATTCACCGCACTATGCTTATGCTGCGCACTCTGATCTTAATAATACTATCACACCTCCTAGGCACAGTCTTTAAGTTCACATCCAAGGTTTCAAGCACTTCCCTAGCAATACAAGAATAAGCTAGCCCTATAACAAGCAAAGCAATTAAGGGTATTCCAGAAATAAGGAACGTACCCGTTGTCATATCTGGCACATCTTCCTCCTCGCGACGGCCAACTGCATAAACCAACCTTGGTTGCCTCGCGTCTACACCTTCAGCATCTTTGCTTGGTGCTCCACGTCCTCGGCCCGAACCATTTCCTCCATGGTTCGGTCCACGACCTTGCTGAGGCTGCTGTCCACCTCTACTGGCCTGATTAACATTCTGAGCTGCTGGCCGTCTTTCATCTGGTTTCTTAGGACAATCCTTGAGTATATGGTCCTTAGACCCACACCTAAAACATCCTCCCGTCTTTTTCCAGCACTCCCCTAAGTGCTTCTTTCCACAATGATCACAAGGACGATACTGCCATCCTGTACCAGCTTGCTGATTCCGCGGCCCATCAACGCTAGGCCTCTTATTCCCAGATGATTCAGATGATTCAAAACCTCTTTTTGGCCTGTTCCGATCCATGGTCTGCTTGGTAGAATCCTTAATTCCCTCGGCTACCTTGGCCTTTTTGACTAAAGCAGAAAACTCCCGCTCCTGATGCGGTGCTATCAACAATCTCAGATCATCCTTTAGTCCATCCTCAAAACGGACACAGCGTTCATGCTCAGTTGCCACTACTCCTCGGGCATACCGGCTCAACCTTAGAAATTCAGCTTCATATTCCGCAACAGACTTGTTCCCTTGAACCAGCCCCAGAAATGCTTTCCTTTGCTCATCAGTATACCTGGTTCCAACATACTTCTTTTGATACGCTTCCTTAACATATTCCCAGGTCAGATCCTCAGCTGTGGCACCATCACGAACAGTTAACCACCATTGATACGCTTCATCGCGTAGCAGTGTCACCATTCCTTTTAACTTCTCCTCAGGGGTCAGATCGAGCTCATCCATAATTCGCTCAGTTGCTTCCAACCAGTACTCAGCTGTACTGGGTGCCACACCAGATACTCCTCTAAACATTTCAGCTCCATTAGCTCGGAGCCGCTCAGGCACAGATTTCCGAGTTCCCATATTTCCACCTGTGCCAGCCACCATTTCTAAAACTCGCAGCATAGCCTGCGACACAGCATCTTCCCCCGTCTGAGCCTGCTGCTCAACACCAACAGTTGGGGGTGGTGGTGGCGGTGGTAACTCATTATCAGACCCTTGACCCGATCTAACGGGTTCCGACACGGTCCTTCTGCCTCTATCGCCTCCTCATATACTACGACCACGTCCCCTAGAGCTCATTTCTACGATCGTGGTTTAATCTAATTAAGAAATTTTATGAATTAGCCTTTATTCCACTGATTACCCGCGAAGAAGTTTTATGGAAATAATTTTAGGAGTGGTTCTTTCGTATTCATACATGCACACAGTCTTTACATTCATACATTCATCAATCAATTATGAACTTTCGTTCATTCAGAGAAATGTTGTAGTTCGCATTGTTGTTGTTTTTCCACTACCCAGGGGTATTTTCGTAATTTGCCCTACAGGGGTATTTTCGTAATTTTTCAAAAGAAAAAGTTCCTTGGTGATTTTGTCAAAAAGTATTTTGAAATTTTTATATCCCGGGGCTTTTCGGTAAATTCAGAAATTCCAGGGGTATTTCGGTAATTTTGGAGCTCGGGGGTATTTTGGTAATAAACCAGGGTAAATTTGTAAAGTCTAATAATTCCAGGGTATTTCCCAAATTTTGCAAAACTTTGAGAGTTCTTTTTGAGAATTGTACTTTCCAAAACGATAATATTGCAAAAATTTTGGAAATCAGGGTCATTTTGGTAATTTTGTAAGTTAGGGGTAATTTTGTAATTTTCCAAAATCAAGGTATTTTTGATATTTTGCAAATTAGGGGTTTTTGAACATTTATAAAGTAATGAAATTTTGATAAAACTGTTGGGTAACTGGACATTTTATAAACTAAGGGCATATTTGTAATTTTACCACTAGGGGTAATTTCATAAATCAGAAATTTTTCGAAAATATTTTCTCTTTTCTTTTTTCAAAACAATTTTATCAGTTCAAAAGAGTGGTTTGTTGAATTTTTTTTAAAACTAGGGTTTCCATAAAAACACGGCTAGTTCCTTTTCGGGTTTTAGTTAGTGTGTTTAGCCTATGACAGAGTCCTCTTGGTCAGGGTGAACCAAAGCTACGCACCAGGTAGGATTCCAGCGAAGAGGAGGTGAGTCACTAGGACTACTTAAATACCAAGCTCTTCCGGATCCAATCCTAGACATGCGCACAGAGGTTACCACACCCTAACTTGGTGACTTAGCCATAGGTTTGTTTAAGTAGATATTAAATCTTATGTATTTGTTGGGGTATACTAGTCCTAGGGTTCACATACTTATCATACTACTCTACGTTCCATTCCTATTTCTACCCTTCATAATATAATCACATAATCACACAGATGGTTAGGGGTACTTACCTGGTGGACTGCGGGTCGAAGACTTAGGTGCCATGCCAGAAAAAACTGCTTAGTTTCAAAAATATTTTAATGAGAACTCATTTGGGCTCGATTTGAAAATGTTTTGGGCCTTAAACCTCAGGCCGAGGGTTTGAAACTGGGCTCTGATACCAAATTGAAACACCCCAAACCCGGCCCACGAGCCTGGTCCAGATCTGGTATGTTCCTCAAGAAAACCGGTTCAAATTCTTTTGCTTCTTAGGAAAAACTTGTGCGATTTTTAAAAAACATATTGTTTTGGGTTGGGCTTGAGTTGAAAACGAATTCGATTTTATATTGAAAACACTTTTTAAGTTTAAGTGATAAAACATATAGAGAATATTCAAAAATTAAATTACTTATTCTTTAACTTAATAAAAATTTGTAAACATAATTAAACAATAAGACAGAAATAAAATAGTTCACTATGGCCTTATTACATAAAACAAAACCCAAAATAAAATTGTAGAGTACTTAAATAAAATAAAATGTCAAGATTAAATAATTTTCTTGTTGTGCATGGCCACCTTTGAGCTCCTACCGACCCAGTCCATTACTGCTCATCACCTGAAAAATATTCCCCAACGGGGTGAGTCAAACAGACTCAATGTGTAACCAACACTAAAATTTAATAGATTTAGGCATACCATACATATTATGTTCACATAATAATTCAAGATAATGATGCAAACCCGAACCCAAACCTAGATGCCATCCGCTACACATCCCCGTACCAACCTACACACCGTGGGGACTACTAAGTCAACCCTCTTTCCGCTACACTCCATCGAAGGCAATCGCTGCAGTCGACGTGCTCATCGCCCATATAAAATTCGTGGCATAGCCACCAGATTAAATAATTGTGTCATGAGACACCACGTTCAGATAATGTAACCGAAGTTACCATATTCAGATAATGTGACCGAAGTCACCACATTCAGATAGTGAGACCGAAGTCACCACATTCACTTCCCCTTTCTCATATAACCCAAATGCCCCATATTATTCATGCCATGCATATCATACTTAAATTCACATTCATGTCACTTTTCACATGTTAAAATATAACATATTTCGTAATCCTAGTAGGAGTAGGAAACGTACCTGAGTACTTTGTACCACATTAGGGTACCTTAGCCATATTCACATTCTTATACATACTTATATTAAATATTGCCATATAACGTATTAAAGATAGTGTGGGGTACACACCTGATTTGCTTAACGAATTCTTTGAAATCCCGAAAAACTGATATATTGCTTTAGATCTCAATTCCTACATTTGGTAACCTTAATATATTAGCATAAAGCCTATTCGGCTATAAAACCAAATCCTAGTAGGATTTGTATTCTTCAAACATACCTTTGATGCCGATTTCACTGTTAACCAAATCCCGAAAACTTTGTGCTATTCCTTCCTTCAATCAGCCATCATTGAATCAATTAACTTGGTTAGTTTTCGACTTTTGAACATTTAAAGAACATATCTAGATACTAATCTAGGCCTTAGCGGAATATGTACTTACCTTGGTTGGCTAGATCTCGGACTATCACCCTTAAAAGTCGACACTAGCAAAGATCCCGAAACTTCCTTCAAGTATTCGGCCATAGAGCAACAATAGAGATTAGATCTCAGATTTCGATAAGCCTAATAGAAAAAGAATGGAAACCGAATTGATCTTACCCTTTCTTGTAGTTGACAATTCTTGAATCCCGAAATCTTCCCCACTTACTTGATGAAATCGACAGCACCTTTGTTTGAAGCCCTTCAAAGATTCGGCTATGAAGACTTGGACAGGGATCAATAAGGTTTCGACTTGGATGAGTAGAAGAGAAAAGAAGAGAAGAAGAAAAGAGGGATTTTGGAGAGGAAAAGAATCGATGAAAAGAGAGGCTACTTGGCCAAGGAAAATTCGGCAGAGAGAGAGAAGGAAGAAAAATTGATGAGTAGCCCTATTTTTTCCCTCTTATAGCCGAAATTACCAACTTAAAGTCCCTTACTTGGCCACCACTCTTCTCATATTTTCCTCCTTTATCACTTTGCTTAATAATAATAATAATCCTTCTATTATCTCTTCTTTTATCCATTAAATATAAAAGGAATTAATCCACAATTATCTCTTGAAAATAATCCAAATTAAATCTATTATTTATCTCCTATTTAGCCGAAATTTAAAGAGAATAACACTCCTCTTTTAAAAGCCTTGTAGCCGTCCATCTCTCTGCTCCTTGTAGCAAAAATAAAACTCCTTTATTTGCTCCCCAAGTGACTCGAACCCTGGCCCAAATACACAAGCTTGTGGCATCACTTTGCTGGGCTTTTAAGTGGTGCCTTCAAGCCACTTTGACAAGCCTGTTTGTGTGTCAAATTCTTCCTATAAATTTTCTTAAGGCCACCTTGCTTTAATTTCCTCTTTTTAAACCTTAAAACTTGACATTTGTTTACATTTCCAAGTTTCCAAAAATTTTTGTTTGCCTCCTTTAACTTAACTTTTCCTTACATTTCCAAGTTTCCAAAAAAATATTCAAAACACATTCATAACACATAAGACATGTCATTTCGTACAATTAAACCGAAAATGCATAGGCCCTTTTTAGGATGTTACATTTCTCGTGAAAAAAAATCAGGGAGGTTTAAAGGTTTGAATATCTTCTCTTGTACTTTCAGTTCTATTTTCTTGATAAAGTTTAAGTCGAGAAGCGTTTGCCTTAAAAGTGCCTAATGTTGGATTGCTTACCTCGATTGTTCCATGGGGGAAGATATTGTGTACCTTGAGAGAAACTTCTCCCTTTGCTTTCAGGTCTGTTGTGGCGATGCGATGATCTATTTTGTCTATCAATACCTGGTCTCCTATTTTGAAGTGATTTGATGTCCCTACAAGTTCTTTTGGTGGTTCTTCTGGTGTTACTTCGCGTGGTTCCTGTTCTTTTTTGACTTGTGACTTTTGCTTTTCTAGTTTGTCAACCCCTAGGCTTCGTTCCTTATGTAATCCTTCTTTGTTAGTTCGGGGTTTATGATTCGGCTAAGGGTGTTTCCTGTGATGAAATTTGAACAATTTGATTATCAGTTGAAGTGACTTTCTTACCTTCTTCGACTGTTGTCCTGGCCGAGTTAAGAGCTTGCAGACTGATTGATTCGTCACCTACACGAAGAATGAGTTCTCCTGTACCAACATCAATTTTAGTCTTGCCAGTTGCTAGGAATGGTCTTCCTAAAATTAAGGGGATTAAATTATCCTCATCCATGTCCAAGACAACAAAATCTACTGGGAAAACGAATTTATTGATTTTTACAAGAACATCTTCGATAATGCCCCTAGGAATTCTGACAGTTTTATCAGCTAATTGAATACTCATCATAGTTTGTTTGGGCTTCCCTAGACCTAGTCATTTGAACAATGTATAGGGCATGACATTTATACTTGCTCCTAAATCAACTAACGCGTTATCAATAGTTAAACTACCAATTACACATGGAATTGTAAAACTCCCTAGATCTTTTAGCTTTCGTGGTAGTTTATTCTGTAACATTGCTAAGCATGATGCGTTTAATTCCACATAGTGTTCTTCGTCTAATTTGCGTTTGTTTGTCAAGAGCTGTTTCAAAAATTTCCTCGAATCTGGCATCTAAAAAAGTGCTTCAAGAAGAGGTAAGTTGATATGTAATTTCTTTAAAACTTTAAGGAACTTACCGAACTGCTCCTCTGAATCGTCTCTTTTCATTGCTTCAGGATAAGGTATGCGAGGTTGGTACTCTTTGATTACCGGTTTTGGCTCTTCTTGTACTACCTCTATTTTACCTTTGTCTACCTCTTCATTTGGTTCGTCTAACCCTTTACTTTCTTGAGCTGTGATGGCTTGAATTTGCTCTTTTGGGTTAATCTCGGTTTTACTTGGTAGACGTCCTTGTGGTCGTTCTGCCATTAACTTTGCAAGTTGACTGACTGCGTTAGTGACTTCTTTGACTAAATTAAAAAGTTTTTCCATCGACGCTTGTCGATCTTTAAGTGTTTTCTCATTTTCTTGGAAATGGTTTTCTGTGTTTGCCATAAATTTTGTCAGCATCTCTTCGAGGTTTGGCTTCTTCTCTTGCGGATAGGGCTGATTTTGGAAGTTTTGAGGAGGTTGTTGCCTTTGATTTCCTTGATTTCCTTAACCCCCCCACGAAAAATTTAGGTGGTTCCTCCAACCTGGATTGTAAGTATTACTATAAGGATTATTATTGGATCTGAAATTATTACCTATATAATTCATCTGTTCGCTCTTTGCTCCCTGTTGGTAGGGTGGGTATTCAGGATTCGCCACAGTTCCACTTGCGTCACACTGCATGACTGGGTGTACCTGCGAAGAACACAAACTATCAAGCTTTTTATTTATCATCTCTATCTGTGTTGATAGTGTGGTCACTGCATCGAGGTTGTAAACTTCGGCTGATTTTTTCAGTTTTGTCCTTGTCACTTGCTACTGATAGTTATTTAGTGACATCTCTTCAATGAACTCGTAGGCTACTTCAGGAGTTCTGTTGTTAAGGGTTCCACCGGCGGCTAAATCGATTAGTTGTCTCGTTGAGGGGTTTACGCCGTTATAGAATGTTTGTACTTGTAGCCATAAGGGTAAACCGTGGTGCGGACACCTTCTCAAGAGATCCTTGTATCTCTCCCATGCGTCATATAATGTCTCTAAATCCATCTGCACAAAAGAAGAGATATCATTCCATAATTAGGCCATTTTGGCCTGTGAGAAATATTTCAATAAAAATTTTTAGGTCATTTGTTCCCATGTAGTGATTGATCCTCGTGGTAACGAGTTTAACCACTATTTGGATTTATTCCTTAATGAGAGAGGGAATAACCGAAGATGTATGGCATCATCAGAAACGCCACTTATTTTGAAGGTATCGCAGAGCTCTAAAAAGAGCTATATGAGTGCTTGGATCTTCGTCCTGCAAAGCATCATATTGAACAAACTGTTGAATCGTTTGTATTGTATTAGGCTTTAATTCAAAATTATTAGCAGCTATAGCAGGCCTAACAATACTCGATTCTGCTCCTGTTAAATGCAGTTTAGCATAATCAAACATAGTACATGGAGCATTGTTCTCCCTCACATCATGTGGTTGTGGGTTATTCTCGTCCATCCCTTCAGTAGGATTGGATCTGCCTTCTTGCTCTTCCTCCGTGTAATTTAAGGCTCGCCTGATTTCTCTGTGAGTCCTACGAACGGTAGCTTCAATTTCACAATAGTATACTAGAGGTCCTCTCGGGTTTCTTCTAGTCATAAACTAGAGGTACCTGCTAGGAGAAGAAAGAAAATTTAGCGAAATCAAATTTTAACCTAAAAATAAAAATAAAAGTAAATTGCGAAAAAAATAATGGCTAAAGTAATAAAAATAGAGCTTTCTTAATATTTTAGTTCCCCGGCAACGGTGCCAAAAACTTGATCGCTGAAATCAGAGTTTTAAATTTATAATGAATGAGATCGAACTTGGAAACTAACTCTGACAACGATTAAAGGCAAGTGTACCTATCGAACAATAGTTTAGCTTAGGCAAGACCGGATTGTCGAACCCAAAGGAACTAAAAGTTCTAATACTAACTTTCTTTTTATTATTTAATCTAAAAATAAGTGAAGTTGCTTTAATATAATCTAAACTAATTACTAAACCAAAGACACAAAGAAAAAAAGGATTATTTGGGAAAATAACTTTAGGAAAAACTCAGTTGATTAAGATGATACCCTCAAAAAGAATCCACCTAGACTTCACTTATTATTTAACCCTGAACCATACAATTTATTTACGTAGCTTGATCCGTAAGACTCCCTAGCGTATATTAAACCCTCTCTCGAGGGGAATAACGTCTAACCCTAGGTTAATTAACAGAAATCTCTTTCTCGAATAATAACTCCCTAGAATAGCAGTAAAACGATCTATGGATTCCCATATTAGGTTTCACCCTAATCCGGCAAAATCTCGTCACCCTATCTCTAGGCGTGCGATCAACTCCGCTTAATTATGCTAGATCTACTCTTAGGTAGGGTCTATTCCTCCTCCACCTAAGCACATCAAATTTGGATTAAGCACACATAATTAAGAACAAACTAAGTATTTACCATATAATTCAGAAATCAATAACAAAATTCATCTAGGTTTCATCCCCTTCAGGTATCTAAAGTGTTTAGTTCATAATAAATAAAGAAAACATCTCAAGAGAAAAGATAAAACAAAACATAAGAAATCCCTAAAACCCCCTAAAGGAATTGAAGGAGAAATCTGCCGTCTTGAGTAGAATTTCGACTTCTTGGGATGGATCAACTAGCTAACTTCGAGTGATTCCCACAAATCTGACCTTCTAAGCTTGGCTCCTTGGCCTAGCTAACCGCACCCCTTTAAGGTGGTACTTAGGGGGTTTATAGAGGCTCTTGGAATGTGTTTCTTTGCCCCAAAGTATCCAAATCCGAATGAAATTGCTCTTTGCCACGACAGGGACACGGCCATCTCACACGCCCGTGTGACTAGTCTTTAAGCCGTGTTTGGACTTCTTTAATGAGGCACGGCCGTGTGACTCGGGGATAAGGCCGTGTTCTATATGCTTGACAAGGCACGGCTGTGTGGTCTTTGGGCCAGGCCGTGTTGATTTCGTGATATGGCCCATTTACTCCGTTTTGGGTCCATTTTATGCTCTTTTCATCCTCGGGTGCTTTCCTGGGTATAAGACATAAAAAGAAAGGATTAAGAGCACCTTTTTTTATGAATTGAGGCTTAAATCATCCAAAATCATACTAAATGTGGGATTAAAATATGTTGCTTTTACGGTTTATCATAGCTCAAGATACTATAGAAGGTCCAAGTGATAAAGGCAAAGGTCCTGATATATAGATTTTGTTGTATTTCTGGTGAGTTCCTTCATACTTCTATGTGTGTAGTATTCCTATTTTATATTTCGTGTAAGGAAAGTACTTATGCTTAGTAAATGTGAAGTGTGCGTATATAAAAAGTGGTTGTTTACTTGTCAGTCTGGGTCTGTAATGTCTATCCTAAAGTAAAGAATCGTCCTTCATGCTTAAGTCACTACTTTTTGCTTCTAAAAAGAATGATATGGACCTAATCATGGAAAATATGTGAAGGAAAAATATTCATGGTGATGCCTTCAATAGAATGTACATTTAACTGGAAGATCATGATACATGAAAATAGTTGTGTAGCCTTTGGTAGGGAAAACGTATGTTGCAAACTAGATTGGCAAATCACGAAAATGATACAAACAAAGTAATATGAATGGAATATATGATATGAAATTGACTAAGGATTTGAGTACGTGGCTGACATGAAGAAAGTTTATCGGTATAGTCATATGGGTGTAGTGCTTGCGCCAAAAGAATATTAAAGCGGCGTATAGACTGTCTGTGTATAGTACTCGCTGTCTGGCGAACAGTGTTATTGTGTTTGACTCTTTGATATGATTTTCTTGAAGTACTAGCGGTTATTGATAAGACTTCTTCTGGAACTCACTAAGTTCTTTTGAACTTATTGAATTACCTTTCCTTTTTAGGCTTGTTGTTGAAGAAAAGGAAAATTCTGTTAGACTACGCCAGAGGACGTCTGCTGTTGTGAGACTTCTTTTTTTTTTGTACTATGCAGGACATATGGGGGTGATGTCTGATTGTATTTTAAGAATTATTTGTACTGAAAACCTATGTTGATAAAATATGATTTAATGAAGCTTCATTTGAGTTATGAAATGTTTTTCTAATGTTTTGTTTCATACAATGAAAATCATCTTATTAAAGCTTATACGCCACATAGCTTATACTTTATTTTATTATTTTATTAACTGTTTAATACAACACCCTAGTTTTACAAAGTATCCACCAAAATTAGTTTTAAAGATAGATGATTTCTCTTTAGTGACATGTCATACTCGGATCCTCCTAAAGGATCGGGTTTAGCGTGTTACATATGGGTTGTCTCATATATTTCTGATAGGCCAGCAAGGGGTTTTCCTCCAGGTATACTTCAAGAATTGGTACATTGTTCTGGATTGGAAGGCCTGAACAAAAAACTCTTTAGGGACATTCTTTTTTATCATGGTTGCTACGCTGAGCCTTTTCACAAAGTCTCGCGAAGGTTCATCCTCACATTTCTTGATACACAAGGGGTATGCAGGTGACTGTTGATCGCTGGAATCAGAGTCTTAAAATTATAAAGAGAATGATCGAACCTAGAAACTAACTCTAACAATGATTGTAAGGCAAGCGCACCTATCGAACAGTAGTATAGTTTAGGCAAGACCGGAATATCAAATCCCAAAGGAACCAAAAGTACTAATACTAACTCTCTTTCTATTATTTAGCCTAAAAATTAAGTGAATGGTTATCTAATCTAAATTTAACTTTTAACTAGACTAAAGACGCAAAGACAAAAAGAATAAATTGGGAAAAATAACTTGGAAGAAAAACCAATTGATTAAGACGACACCTTTGGGAAGAATCCACCTAGACTTCACTTGTTATCTAACACTGAACCAGACGATGTATTCACTTGACTTGATCTGTAAGACTCCTTAAGTTATATTAAACCCTCTCTCAAGGCGAATAACGTCTAACCCTAGGTTGATTAATTGAAATCTCTTTCTAATTAAAACCCCTAGAATCACATTAACTTGATCTATGGACTCCCATATTAGGTTTCACCCTAATCTGGCAAAATCTTGTCACCCTATCTCTAGGCGTGCAATCAACTCCGCTTAATTATGCTAGATCTACTCTTAAGCAGGGACTTTTGCTCCTCCACCTAAGCACATTATACTTGAATCAATATACCGGAAATATCAACACAAGAATTAAGCACACATAATTAAGAACAAGTCAAATATTTATCATATAGTTCAGAATACAATAACAAGACCTGTCTTAGGTTTCATCCCCCTCAGGTATCTGAGGGTTTAGTTCATATTAAATAAAGAAAACATCTCAGAAGAAAAGATAAAACAAAACATAAGAAATCCCTAAAACCCCTGAAGGAATTGAAGGAGAGATCCACCGTCTTGAGTAGAATTCCGGCTTCTAGAGATGGATCAACTGGCTATCTTCGAGTGATTCTCCACAAATCTGGTCTTTCTGGCTCGGCTCCTTGGCCTAGCTAATCGCCCTCTTTCAGGTAACACTTAGTGGGTTTATATAGGCTCTTGGAATGTGTTTCTTCGACCCAAAGTATCCAAATCCGAATGAAATTGCTCTTTGCCACGACAGGGACATGGCCATGTCACACGCCCGTGTGACTAGTCTTCAAGCAGTGTTCGGACTTCTTTAATGAGGCACGACCGTGTGAATCGAGATCAAGCCATGTTCTAGTAGATTGACATGGCACGGCCGTGTGGTCTTGGGCCCGGGCCGTGTGGATTTCCTGATATGGTCCATTTACTTCGTTTTGGGCCCATTTCTCATTCTTTTCATCCTCGAGTGCTTTCCTGGGTATAAAACATGAAAACAAATGATTAAGAGCACCTTTTTACATAAATCGAGGCTTAAATCATCCAAAAGCATACTAAATGTGGGATTAAAATATGTTACTTTTATGGTTTATCAAATACCCCTAAGCTTTTGCTTGTCCTCAAGAAAAATTCTCAACTTACAATTAAAACAAACTTTCCATGATTCATTATTCCTATCAACAATGTCTCATCATAATTCATAGATAATTTTTACATGGATGATCTAACTCGAAGAGTCTTAAAGATTCAAACAATCAAAGTCATAACTTTTGTAGCACAAAAACGTAGGTGTCTCCCCTTATCTAAATAATTACATTTGATTCAAAATTGACAAGGATTGACATCCTCACTAAAGATTCACTCAAATCACTCGAGGTGTTTAAGGTTCAAAATTAAGCACTCAAAAGTCGAACCTGAAAAGTTAATCCCATAGGCTTGCCTGAAAATCAAATCTCGACCATTGTAATATGAGATGATACACAAATCAAAAGGTCTTTTATAGGGTTGTAACGGGGCTTCGATTAAGGGTATGGATATAGGCTGAATTAGAAGGTTAGAATCGAGAGTGACCTGACAAATTGCCTAACTTAGAAAAATGAACTAATCCTAAATAATTACATCAATTGAAAACTAATAATACGAGCTTTTTCCTCAAGATGTGGAATTTCAACATGTAAGCTCACTTAGTAGAACTAATACTGAATATACTTCGTATTTTTTTTAAGAACAAGTCAAATATTTCCTTATTATCTATTACTTAAAATAAAGATAATAGCTAGGCAACAAATCAAATCAAATTTCGATATAAGGGTAGTCAAAAGGAATGGTGATAACAAATACAAAGGGTTTTTGGCTTATTAGTGGGTAAGTCAATAAAACGGGTTGTTAGGATCAACGGGGTTCACTAGGGGTTAATTATGGAGGTAGGCTTTTTAGTAAAGTGAGTGGGTTAAAACCTAGGTGTCTTTATCATCTCGGTATATCAAATCATAGGTGTGGTCTCAACATGTATAATCGAGGCAAGTTCTAGAATAACAGTTCAAAGTTGACACACTCATAATCAATAGAGTGAGCATGAAAAAGAGTATATGCTCTAATAGGCTCAAAATCTCACAAAAATTATGGGTGTTTTGACATCGACCTTGTAAATTTCAAACTTCAAGATAATATTCAGATTCAGCTCAACAACCTAGCAAAGATTTTTTTAATTCTGAAAAATAGACTTATCATGCTTTAATCATCAATGCACAATTAACTCTGACTTAATCTAAAACATACCAATAAAAATCATAAACCATCAGAAATTTCATCCTAATTAGTAATATGAGAAAATTACTTAAAAACAAGACTAAATTCAGGGATTTCAGAATAATGAAAAAAGTTTGGTCGGATTTGAGAATAATGCAAAAAGTTAGGCTCTTTCTTCAAATAAATATTCACCCCCCACACTTAAGATGTACATTGCCCTCAATGTACAAAGATAGATATTCAATTTAAGAGAGAGGGAGAGGTGAAACTTCCTGAATTTGGATGGTTTCCCGGAGTTGGAAGTCGATAGGGGTGGTGGCTGCTGCCGAACTCTGCGCTAGATGAAGAAATTGGGGAGCTCGTAGAGAATTAGCCAGGATTTATTAAGACACATTTAAAATAAACTAAATATATATTAAAGATAAGAAAACTAAAGAACATGAAAATAAAAAGTGAAATAAAGTTAAAAGAAAAGGTGGATGGACCGAAGAGTCCTTATTGATGGATGGTTCGCGAGGTGGGTTGAACCTTTAGGGCTGCTAAGGTGCTGGCGGTGGCGGAGGTGGCGTGATTCCCAAGCAGCCTTTAGTATTTCAAAGGCTGTGGTGGTGATGGTCGTGGTTTCCAAGGTGTGATTCCCTAGCAGCCTTTTGATCCTGACACTAAGAAACTAAAATAAATTAAACTATATTAAACATAAAATTGTCAAAAAGAAGGAAATTGAAGCAAAAGAGAAACAAAAAATAAAAACTAAATGGTCTCAAAGACCCTTGGCTTGTTGTTAGAATGAAGTGGCCGGCATGAGCTTATGAATGTCAGTCTCCCTAAGGAGACTACGCTTGTCTTCTTTCGCTTCTTCGACATTAATATTTATGGCTCAAGAGTCTGAAGACTTTGTTATAAAGAGGGGAGAAAAAGGAAGAAAAGAGAATCAGAAAAGAAGTGGAAAGCGGATGAGAAGAATGGGGAGGGGGTTGGTGTTTAAATAGAGGCTCAATTCTGGTACTTTCCCACGCCCGTGGGCTGAGGGTGTGTCGTTTTACACGGCCGCCTCTCACGGCCGTGTGTCTAGGCGTGTTGATTCTCCATGCCCGTTTTTCAGCCACCCACACCTATTCTTGATAAGTCAGTGTCATCCACGGTCGCTTCGCACGGCCGTGGGCTTTTGTCAGTGCCCGTGTTGGAGTGGTTGGGTCGTGAACTTCAAAAATCAGTTGAGTCTGATTTGTACCGCCTCTGTTGGTACAAAGATTCTTGATGTACACACGGCCACGACCACGGCCGTGTGCAAGGCCGTGTGGCCTAGAAATCTGCACCCTTGGTTAGTTTACAACAAAAAATTCAGAAAGAAAAGAAGAAAAGAAAAGAATAAAAATGTAAAAGTAAATTATGTTAGTGCTCGGGTTGCCTCTCGATAAGCGCTCGTTTATAGTCTTTGTCGAAACCATTTTTTATTTTAGGTTTGAAAAAATGGGAATCGACTTTAAAAATAAGGAGTCGCCACCAATCCTTTTTGTTTAGGTGTGATCGGATCACCTATAAAAATATTTTGGTCTGCGAAATTCGAGAAAACAGGTTCGGGAGTCGGTTACGTGCAAGGAAGGGTTAGCACCCTCGCAACGCCCAAAGTTGGTACCAATTTGATTAATGTTGTCCTAACGTTGAAATTTTGGAAAGTTTTAAAAATGCAATTTCTTTGAAAAACAAGTGGTATATTCCAAACATAAGATTCATTCGCTCTTAAAGGAACTAAATACCACACCCAGTACGTTAGGATGTAATATCTTGAACCTTCAAAGTCAAAATCATCTTATAATTTTAGAGTCATGTGATTTAAAAAGGATATTTGATTATTTGGTCGAACGAAAAAATTGACACCCAGCACGTTAGGGCGCAATTCCTCGATCTTCCAAACATCAAACATTGCCTTCTTTTTAAAAAAAAAAAACTTTTAGAGTAAGCGAGTTTACAATTGACTCAAAATGTGTTTGTTTGGTTTGTTTGGATGAACAATTTTTCATAAACAAGTTGGAAATTTTAATCACAATACAATAATGAAAACAAAAGTATAATTACGAACATAAAAAAACAATATATATATGGCAATAATAAAAAAACACAAAAGAGCAAATTAGGGTCTATACAATGGCAACATATCATATATTATACAAAGACTAACATTAACATTCAAGACTAATGAATTAAAACACAATTTAGAGAAAAAATATTTAGGAAACTTAACATAGATAAAATACAACAAATTATAAGACAAATAAAGAAAAATGAATAATATATAAAAATAAAGAAAGTATTTGAAACCATTAATGTACAAACAACAAAATAAATAACATTCATAAAGTAAAATAATGTGAATAATATACATATTTTAAGAAATAATTTAATTTAAATAATACATAAAAATAATGATGTATAAAAGTATTTAAAAAATATTATATAAATCTACAAATCAAAGAAATATACCTAAAAGAGAATTTTAAAATAAGTTTTTTTAAAAAGATTTATTAAAATTATAAATAAAAGGATAAGAAAATACTTAATTGGAAAAAAATGAAATTAAAAGGTTATTTTATAAATAAATGATTTTAACAAAGGGCAGGATCATGCTAAAATGCGCACAAATAGCGAGGGATTAAACTAGCAAATATCCCGATAACCAAAACGCAACGTTTAAAATTGGACCAACTTGAAGTGGCGCACAAATCCTAGGGAAATAATTAAAAAGACGAAAGAAATAAAATAACCAAATCGAATATTAGTGCAGAACGGAGGGACTAAACGCAGAATTAGTCCATTTGGGCACAACAACATGCGGATTCAATCATGGGTCGGGTTGATGCATTGGTATCTCAATTTTAAACGGCGCCATTTGCTTTATGAATTAAAACTAAATAAACCTAAAAACTAAAACATTTGGGTTATTTCTAAAACCAGACAAAAAATCAAAAAGAGAACCCTAATTTTCTCTTCCTATCTATTCGGCCAAACCAGACCTATCCTTTCAGGTGCCGATCCGCCACCATCGGCGACGTTTGGTGTATTCGAGCCTTGATGAACACCTTTTTTCACCCTTAAGATCCCCTCTCAACCTTAATCTCAACGAAGCAAAAGGAAATTCATGACGTTTTCGGAAGGTAAGGGTTCACTTTCTTTTTTCTTATTTTCGCATGCAATAATCAGAGAAAAAGACAACTCAAACAATTGAAAAAGAAATAGAATCTAAAATCCAAAGGAAAAATTTGAAATCTTAGATCACCTTTTTCGATTTTTTTCTGTGTATTCTGTATTCTGTTTGTATACAAAAAAATTCTGATGCCCTTACAAGTGATTACTTCGGTCTTTTATAGCCGAATGAAATCGAAAATAAAATAAAAACTAAAATACAATCTGTTTTTGCTTCTGTTTTCTGTTACTGCTTTGCTGGCCTTCTTTTTGTGCTGTTTTGCTTCCTCATTCTTCTCGCAGGCGTGAGCATCATGGAGGCGGGGTGGCCCAAGCGTTCGGCTGGCATGCATGGAGTGGACGAGGCAGAGGAGTCGTTCGTGTGAACAGAAACTCCAGGGAGCCCTAGAACCTTCTAGGTTTCCCGAGATACCTGGCCAATTTTTGGGCGGGTCATATCTGTTTGGGTATTGGATCCATTTTGGGTCTGGACCATTAGCGCTAGGATTGGGCTTATTCAAGTCCGAATTTAAATCTGTATTTGGGTTGGGATATAGTGTATTTTGGGCCTCGGGTTTAAGTTTAATTTTGGGCCATCTGTAATTGGTTTGTTATTGGGCTCGTTAATTTATTGGTCTAAAGGGCTAATGTAAATGGACTGTTTCTGGACCTATTATTTTATTTTAGATTTATTATGGTTTAATCTATTTTTGATTTTTTTATCTTAGTATTGGGCCCGGGCGAAAATGGGCTCCTACAATTTTTAGCTAGACTTTCCTCATATTTTGAAAAATTAGGGAGGTTTTAAAGGTTTGAATATCTTCCCTTATGCTATCAGTGCTATTCTCACTATAAAGTTTAAGTCGAGAAGCGTTTACCTTAAAAATGCCGAAGATAGGATTGCTTACTCCGACTGTTCCGTATGGGAAAATATTTCGTACCTCAAGAGGAATTTCTTCATTTGTGTTCAGGTCTGATGTGATGACTCGAGGATCTGTCTTATCTATTAGTACCTGGTCTCCTATTTTGAGTTGGTTTGATGTTTCTATGATCTCTTCTGGCGGCTCTTTTGGTTTTTCTTCGTGCGGTTTCGGTTCCTCTTTAAAGGATGTCATCCACTTTTCTAATTTGTCAATCTTAAGGCTTCATTCATTGTAATCTTGTGGCGTTTTGTGTGATGAAGCTGGAACAATCTGGTTATCAACTGAATTTACTTTCTCACCTTCATCAATTGTTGTCCTGGCCGAGTCAAGAGCTTGTAGGCTAATCAATTCGTCACCTACTTGAAGTAATAATTCTCCTGTGCTAACATCAATTTTAGTCCTGGCAATTGCTAAAAAGGGTCTTCCTAAAATTAAGGGAATCGAATTATCCTCATCCATGTCTAAGACAACAAAATCTACTGGGAAAACGAATTTATCATTTTTTACAAGAACATCTTCGATAATACCCTAGGAATTCTAATAGTTTTATCAGGTAATTGAATGATCATCCTAGTCTGTTTGGGTTTCCCTAGACCTAGTTGTTTAAACATTTTCTAAGGCATGACATTTATTCTTGCCCCTAAATCAGCTAATGCATTATTAACCGTTAGTCTACCAATTAAACATGGAATTGTAAAACTCCATGGATCTTTTTGTTTCCGCGGTAGTCTATGCTGTAACATTGCTGAGCATACTGCATTTAATTCCACGTGTGACTCTTCGTCTAATTTGCGCTTGTTCGTCAAGAGCTGTTTTAAAAATTTCCTTTCATCTGGCATCTGAAAAAGAGCTTCAAGAAGAGGTAAGCTGATATGTAATTTCTTCAAAAGTTTAAGAAACTTACCAAACTGTTCCTCTATATTATCTCTCTTCATTGCTTCGGGATAAGGAATGTGAGGTTGGTACTCTTTGATTATCAGTTTCGGCTTGTTATTGCCCTCAACCATATCTTCTTCTACCACCTTCTTTTGTTCTGAATTAGGCGCGTCTAACCCTTCACTATCTTGAGCTGTTATGGCTTGAACTTGCTCCCTTGGGTTAGTCTCTGTGTTGCTTGGTAGTCTTCCCTGTGGTCTCTCAGAAAGTTGTTTGGCAAGTTGCCCGAATTGATCCTTGAATTCCTGTGACAATGCTTCAATCTTTGTTTCTACCGTTTGGAAACGTGTTTCTGAAGCTGTTATGAAGTTTGTCAAGACCTCTTCAAGGTTCGGCTTCTTTTCCTGTGGGTAGGGCTGTTGTTGGAAGTTTTGGGATGGTTGTGATCTTTGATTTCTTTAACCGCCCCATGAGAAATTGGGGTGGTTCTTCCAACCTGGATTATAAGTATTGCTATAAGGGTTATTGTTAGATCGGAAATTATTACCCATATAGTTCATCTGTTCGCTCTCCATTAGGGTGGGTACTCAGGATTCACCACTCATTCACTTGCGTCGCACTGCATTACTGGATGTGCCTGTGAAGAACCATAGAAATTATCCAACTTTTTATGTAGCAATTCTACCTGATTTGATAGTGTGGTTACTACATCAATGTTGAAAACTTCGGCTGATTTGGCTGGCCTTGTCCTTGTAACTTGCCACTGATATTTATTCAGTGACATCTCCTCTATAAACTCGTAGGCTGCTTCAGGAGTTTTGTTGTTCAGGGTTCCACTGGTGGCTGAATCGATTAGCTGCATTGTTGAAAGGTTCACACTGTTGTAAAAAGTTTGGACTTGTATCCACAATGGGAGTCCGTGGTGTGGGCACCTTCTCAACAAATCCTTGTATCTCTCTCATGCATCGTATAATGCCTCTGAATCTATCTGCACAAAAGAAGAGATATCAATCCTTAATTTGGCCGTTTTGGCCGGTGGGAAATATTTCAATAAAATATTTCGGTCATTTGATCCCATGTAGTGATTGATCCTCGTGGAAGGGAATGTAACCACTGTTTGGCTTTATTTCTCAGGGAAAAGGGAAATAACCGAAGACAGATGGCATCATCAGAAATGCCATTTATCTTGAAGGTGTTGCAAAATTCTAGGAAATTTGCTAAGTGTGTGTTGTGATCCTCATCCTACAAACCATCAAACTGAACAAAGTTGTATCATCTGTATAATGTTAGGTTTCAGTTCAAAATTATTTGCAGCAATAGTAGGCCTAACAATACTAAACTCAGTTCCTGTCAAACTAGGTTTAGCATAATCATACATAGTACGTGGAGCATGATGTTCGGCCATCTCTGGAGGTGGTGGATTATTTTCAGCCATCTTTTCTGTGGTATTTAGTTCAGCTTCTTACTCTTCGTCTATGTAGTTTAGGCTTCGCCTTATCTCTCTGCGATTTCTTCGAACAGTACCTTCAATATCACTGTCGTAAAGTAAAGGTCCTGTCCGGTTCCTTCTAGTCATAAACTAGAGGTACCTGAAAGGAACAAAAGAAAGAAAGAAAATTTAGAAAAATTAGGATGTAACATAAAAATAAAAGTAAATCGTGGAATAAAAATAATGGCTAAAGTAATAAAAATTAAGCGTTCTTAATATTTTAGTTCCCCGGCAACGGCGCCAAAAACTTGATCGCTGGAATCAGAGTCTTAAAATTATAAAGAGAATGATCGAACCTAGAAACTAACTCTAACAACGATTGTAAGGCAAGCGCACCTATCGAACAGTAGTATAGCTTAGGCAAGACCGGAATATCGAATCCCAAAGGAACCAAAAGTACTAATACTAACTCTCTTTCTATTATTTAGCCTAAAAATTAAGTGAATGGTTATCTAATCTAAATTTAACTTTTAACTAGACTAAAGACGCAAAGACAAAAAGAATAAATTGGAAAAAATAACTTGGAAGAAAAACCAATTGATTAAGACGACACCCTTGGGAAGAACCCACCTAGACTTCACTTGTTATCTAACACTAAACCAAACGATGTATTCACTTGACTTGATCCGTAACACTCCCAAAGTTATATTAAACCCTCTCTCGAGGCGAATAACGTCTAACCCTAGGTTGATTAATTGAAATATCTTTCTAATTAAAACCCATAGAATCACATTAACTCGATCTATGGACTCCCATATTAGGTTTCACCCTAATCTGGCAAAATCTCGTCACCCTATCTCTAGGCGTGCGATCAACTCCGCTTAATTATGCTAGATCTGCTCTTAAGCAGGGACTTTTTCTCCTCCACCTAAGCACATTATACTTGAACCAATATCCCGGAAATATCAACACATAATTAAGAACAAGTCAAATATTTATCATATAGTTCAAAAAACAATAACAAGATCTGTCTTAGGTTTCATCCCCCTCAGGTATCTGAGGGTTTAGTTCATATTAAATAAAGAAAATATCTCAGAAGAAAAGATAAAACAAAACATAAGAAATCCCTAAAACCCCCTGAATGAATTGAAGGAGAGATCCGCTGTCTTGAGTAGAATTCCGGCTTCTAGAGATGGATCAACTGGCTATCTTCGAGTGATTCTCCACAAAGCTGGTCTTTCTGGCTCGGCTCCTTGGCCTAGCTAACCGCCCTCTTTCAGGTAACACTTAGGGGGTTTATATATGCTCTTGGAATGTGTTTCTTCGCCCCAAAGTATCCAAATCCGAATGAAATTGCTCTTTGCCACGACAGGGACATGGCCATGTCACACGCCCGTGTGACTAGTCTTCAAGCCGTGTTCAGACTTTTTTAATGAGGCACGGCTGTGTGAATCGAGATCAGACCGTGTTCTAGTAGATTGACATGGCACGGCCGTGTCGTCTTGGGCCCAAGTCGTGTGGATTTTATGATATGGCCCATTTACTCCGTTTTGGGCCCGTTTCTCATTCTTTTCATCCTCGGGTACTTTCCGGGGTATAAAACATGAAAAAAAAGGATTAAGAGCACCTTTTTACATAAATTGAGGCTTAAATCATCCAAAAGCATACTAAATGTGGGATTAAAATATGTTACTTTTACGGTTTATCAACTGTTTCAGTATCTTGTTCACTAAAAATGTAACAGCCCGATTTGGGTCTACTCAGAAAAGTGGTTTCGGGACCACAAATTTGAAATAGAAAAATGTGTTTTTATTATATTTTTATGGTCTAAAATTTCACGGAATGATTTTGTGGAAATCTCGTTCGAAAATTTTGACGTTTAAGCATTCAATTTAGTCAAAAGGGCTAAATTGTAAAAACTGTAAAACTTGAGTTCTAGAAGTTAGAAGTGTCCAATAATTATGAGTTTTTAAATTGGAGGTCCTTAAATGGTAAATAGACCATTGGATAATTTGTTGGAGAAAAATGGACACGAAATAGGTGAAATAGAATATTTTTAAGTTAGGGGCACTTTAGTCATTTAGTAAATAAATGAATTAAAAAGCAAAAGAAGTTAAAATTTCTTGTCATCTTCAACCCTTGGCCGAATGTACCATGCAAGCCATGGCTAGGGTTTTGTTCAAGCTTTCCAAGCTCCGTAGTAATTCGTTCTTGCCCCGTTTTTAATGATTTTTACGTTTTTGAAATCCTTGTATCATGATCTACCTATTTCTACCACTTATTTGGGATGTGACGAAAGTCTAGGGTTTGAACCATGTTGGAAATTTGTATATTTTGATGAATAATGGTAGATTATGCATGCTTATGGTTAGAGAAACAACTTTTACTAAGTAATTTTCGGTGAAAATGTCCAAAAGGTCCTAATTATAAAAGTTTATAAAATGTGTAGTAAAAGCGTGTTTTAATGAAATATGTGGGTTGCTCTAATTATGAAAATGGTTTGGCTAGGCTTAAAGTATGAAGAAATTGAATGAAAATCATTTTACGAGCCTAGGGACTAAAATATAATATAAAAAAGATTAGGGGTAAAAATGTAATTTTACCAAAATGTAAAATTTGGCTAATTTGAGTAGCATGATGAATAAATAAGTTAAATGTGTTGTTATAGATCAAGAAAAAAACGAGATTCGGACTTAGAATGGGGGGAAAACAAAGAATATGACGAATAAGTCCTTTTTACCGATTGTGCTACCGAGGTAAGTTTGTGTGTAAATAATGCAACATTTCATTGTTATGTATTTAATGCTTTAATATTTCATGAATTGTATAATTGTCTTTGTGGATTTGATTAATGATGACTCGATGACGATTCGACGAAGATTTGATACCTCAAAATCCCAATTGAACCTTAGGAATAGATAGGATACAGATGTCATGACATTAAGGTTATTGAGATCCCATATAAGACCATATCTGGGATATGGCATCGGTATGTGATTTCATATAAGACCATGTCTAGGACATGGCATCTAAATGAGAATTCGTATAAGACCATATCAGGGATATGGCATCGATATGTGATCCCATGTAAGACCATATCTGGGTTGGCATTGGCACGTTACTATGTGTATGAGATTTCCCAAGTATCTTTTAGTATTCCAAGTGCTTCAACAGGTAAATCAAAGATTATGTCAAAGATGTGAAAAGATATGACTGTGTTACGAGTTCGTAAAGGTATGTACGTAAAGTTTATAAGCATTGGCTTCATGATATTATTAGTTCGTGATCACTATGAAAGTGACCTTAAGTTAATCTTTTGAAGAAGTGTTTATGTTGATGATGTGTAAATTCATGGTAAATTCAGTTGAGAATCATGTGTTAGGCTTTTGAGCCACATCAAATTGAAAGATAAGATGTTTATTTCATTTGAGTTGTGATTTCATTGGATATGTGTGAAAAGTGAAAGATTTGCATAATTGCCTATTAAAATGGTTATAAAAGTATGAGAAGTTAAGACTTTAAATCATTGAAAGTCGTTAAGCTTTGCGCTTGCAAATATGAATACACATAATTAATGTACATGATACTATGAGGCTTGAAATGATTTGTTAATGATTATTATGGTATGTTATGTTGGAGAGATTACGAATGTCTGGCAATTGTTAAGATGTATTAAGTTATGCTTACAAATTGAAGGGAGTAAGCATTGTGATTGAGTAAATTATGCCTAGGAAGATTTAATGACGTTTATATTGTGTTATGTTATGTTAGTTGTATGACAAATGTATGACTATTGTTCCTTATCATTTGCATACAAACTTACTAAGCTTTGTAGCTTACTCCCCTTTCTTTCCCATATCTTATAGGGTTGTATGCTAGCTCGAGTTGGAGATCGCCGGAGATGCTATTAGACTATCAAGCTATGACGTTGGACATAAGTGAATACAAACTCCTTTGAGTCTATGGCATGTATAGGGACTTAATCAATTGTGTATGTGTCATTTGATTTGGTCAAATGTGTTGGTTCATAATGGTAATATGATTCATTTTATGTATGGCCATGAGATGTGGCTCATATTGGTTATTGAGTTGTAATGCCTATTTATATGTGGATGCTTGTACTAAAGGTTTCATGTGATGTGGTTATGTGTGTTTGGTATGGATGGATTGTGGATGTGCTCTAGATTACCTGATGATTGAAATGTGGTTAAATTGGCATATGGATAGACCTTAGTATAAGTATGAGATGTGAGGATGTGTTAATGATAATCATGGCATGAAAGTTTGATAAGTTTAAGCTAGGTAAAGTATGGTGCCTTATGCATGAATAAGTTGATATGAATTCGCCATAATCATGACTTGCTTGATGATGATTAAGTGCTTAATTATGCCATGAATGATGCCATTGAAGTTGTGTTTAAGTATGTGCAAATGAGGGTGCCAAATGGCTTGGTAAATAGCCATTTTCTTGGCCATACGGGCATAGACAGGGCCGTGTGTCTCAGCCGTGTGAAGGACACAGCCCGGGGACATGGGCGTGTGCCTAGGGCGTGTGAAGTCTGCATCTATTTTTCAGAATTTAATTCGCCACACAGCCTAAGCACACAGGCGTGTGACTTGGCTATGTGACCTCAATTTTTGTTGACGTCATAAATAGAATGCACCCTAAGATGGACACGGCCTGAAGCACGGGCGTGTGATATGCCACATAGGCGTGTCCATTCACCCACACAGATGTGTGGTCCCTTTTGTATGAAAAATTTTCTAAATTCCCTAAAAGTTTTTAAAGTTCTCGGTTTAGTCCTGAACCACCCCCGATGAATGTTTTGAGCCTTGTAGGCTCGTATTAAGGACAATATGAATGTGTTTGAAAATTTTTAAATTTGAGTGAAATTTCATGTCTCGGTCTTGAATGTTTGTTTGAGTCTAAGTCTGGTAATGCCTCATACCCTGTTACGACATCGAATACGGGTAAGGGGTGTTACATTTAGTGGTATCAGAGCTACGATTTAGTTGATTCTCGAACTAACGTAGCATATGTGAGAGTCTAGCTATACATGCCATAACTGACCTGTGATAGTGTGATATCTCCCGACTACAATGAGATTGGTTATGTTAAAGCAGATGTGCTTTCCAATCGAACTACCTTTGATAATGCTGAAAGGGGTTAAGTAAGTTGTATAACTTAAGTAAATATATTGATTTGCTTGAATCGATCCCTATGATTTGCAATGATATGTATGTGTTAACGGAAAGAATTCTTGAAATATGAAAAGGTAAAATGAAGTGAAAATTTATTCTGTAATGAGCTCATTATGTTTGGTTGATACTCGTGTGAGATAATGCTGATTATGTTGCCAAAACATAAAAAAAATGTGTTCATGACGAATTGAAACTTAGATATGTATGAACAGAAGTTCATGACATTATGTTGTTGCTAAGTGCTATGTTATATGTGTGTATGTGTGAAAGTAAAAAAAAAAAAAATTAAAGGCTTTACAATGTTTACCCCCTTACCAGAATAGTGTTATATGATGAAGTTCACAAGAGATATGTTGAATAAGTTCACAAGTGTGAAACTAAAGAGTTTAGTGGTGGTATAACTAATAATGTGATTTGAGATGAGAACAGCTTAGCAAGTAAAGACAGTTTTGAGAGAGATATCAGATTGTTCTAAATATTATTCGGACTACGTAGTGTCATAGTTAAAGAAGAAGTTAATATCGGCTAATCGACTCATTTAGGTATGATGTCTAAAGACTGTGCTTACTAGAAATTCTTCTGAACTGATTTTTTTGTTAATGAATGGAATAGTATGGGATTAGTGAGGACAGAATTAGTCAGAGGAATAATGTTTGAATTGTAAAGATGTTTGAGTATAATAGTTATAGTTAAGTAAATTATGACTATCTCTTCTGGGTATTCTATGTGTTCGTATATCCTCAGAGGAATATGTGGCTGTTCATTTTCTGGTAAAATCCTTATTTTATGAGAATGTTGGTTAATTAAAATTTTTGCTAAAAGCATCGTTGATCTGATTGGTTTATGATCGGCATCCCTCTATCTTCCGTTAGTATTCTATTCCGTTACGTTTGAGATAAAAGTCAACAGTGATTTTATATGAGGCTATTCTTCTGTTTATTCTGGTTATTTTTCTGTTCTATATATGTATGTGGAAATATATTATCTCTGTTACAATTGATTTCAGAATGTATAAGCAGTGTTTTCTTTTACTATGGATTTCCTTGAGGAATCCTCAAGATCTCTGTTGCTTCGTATGAGTTGTGGTCTCGAACATTCAATATGGTCTTGTATCTCGGATTTCATTTATCTTGGTTTTCCTTATCATCCTTATTGTTTAATTTATCAAGCATGGCTTATCTTTAAAGTATGTCCAGTGGCCGAAGATAATCATGCTTACTATGGTTATATTTCTAGTTCGATCATAGGAACATGATACTGATATTTAGATTTTTCTAGTTTTCATAAAAGAGGCCAATATCGGTAAAAGTGTGGATTATGACAATTCAAGTTCAAATTGCATATTGATTGTCTTTCCTCAGGTAATCTTGATTATTATCAGTGAGTTCGAACAAGATGTTATGTTTCGTTGAGATAATGCAGTAGTAAATATCTGTGATTAGCATGTTGAAAGAATTGTGAAAGATTGTAGATTTGAGTTGTCATAACGACACGAAGAATATGATTGCTATGAAATGTTATTATTGAATAGTTATGGTCGACTCAGTTGTCTTAATCTAAGAGAGTTGTTTAATTGAAAGGTAAATTTAGCTATGAGTATCTATGTTTAACTATCTGTCCGGGAATAATATTGTGTATACATGAACATATAGACGTATCGTCTGAATGAAGAATTTATATTCTTGAAAGTATGATACAAAAACACATCAGTTAGATTTCTCTTATTGGAAGGATGTTATTATGAGCAAAGTTGTTCTAATTGATAGAGTAACTATATCTGTGAAGTTTGAATCGTTTGATACATGTCAGTGAAGTCATAAAAAATTGAAGATATTGTTAACCATAGCACTAGTTCTGGTATCAACTTGAATTGAGCAAAGAATGATGATTTTCAATAGTGCGTCATTTGACGGATTGGGATATGTTCTAGTACAAGAATGTAAAGATATAGCTTATGATTCCATACGGTTAAAGCCACATTCAAAGAATTATCCGATGTGTGAATTAGAAATTGGCTGCCATTGTGTTCATGTTAAAAAGTTTAAATACATCTTTTGTTCAGTGAAAAATATTACGTATCTACTAGACGCAAGAGTTTAAAGTGTCTAGTATTGCATAAAGATTTGAATTTGAGACAGCGTTGATGACTTGAGATATTGAAAGATAGTGAGTAGATACCAATTTACCTTTGGGTAAAGTAGATATAGATACAGACGCTTGAATGGAAAATCCTTGTCCACTTTGTGAATGTTGGTTACTTGATATATCTTATTTGATGGTGTTCTAACTCTAGCCAAATCGAAAACCAAAACGATGTTTCTATTGCAAATCTAAAGAGCTCGGAAATGTGATAGTAAGTGGTAAACGAAATGAGTACAGTATGAGTTGGCTTTTGAGTTTGAAGTTCAGGGCGGATCTGATCTCTGATTTCTGTTATTATTATTCTGAGATAGAATTTACGTATCGAGGAACTCAGAGCTTATGCAGAGAATTTT
Source organism: Gossypium australe (assembly GCA_005393395.2). Lineage (NCBI taxonomy): Eukaryota > Viridiplantae > Streptophyta > Magnoliopsida > Malvales > Malvaceae > Gossypium > Gossypium australe. The sequence goes on from CM016623.1 coordinate 111,191,618, forward strand.
TGTACAGAGCTCGCAGTAGTATCTTATCTGTTCATTCAAAGAGTAATAAAAAGTACAGTGATTTGAAGTAAATGTTCTAGTATGGATGTGAAACCCGATATTTCTGATTTTGTGTTCAAATACTGACTTGTCTACAGGGTAAAGCCGAATATCAAATGTATTCGAGATTATTACTGATGGTGATGATATTGAAATGAAAATGAGAAAGAGTTATTATGAATTTCGTATCGGGATATCCCTCATCTCTGGGAAGAGAGAGGTGCTAATTGGATTGTGATTGATCGATGATGAAAATTCGTATGACATTTTTCAGCATGTACAGATTTATTATTCGACAGATTTGGCCGAGTTATATATTTCTGAGTTTAGAGTTTCTCAGAATGCCAGTCTCCATTATATCGGAATGAGCTTCGAGGTATATACCACATCTATGGAAATAGCTACAGGAAATTCTAAGTATAAGGTTGACTTAATTCATGGTTTTTGGGAAAAAGTGAAAGTGATCCATGAAAGTTGAAAGCAGTTTCAAACTAACATAAATGGTACAAATTTGAAATTTAAAGGTATTGGATTTCAAATTGATGACAGAGTGTTTCTGAAAGTGCCACCTCAAAGAGGATTAATTGTTGAGGTAGAGAAAACTACAAGAAATGATATTCTAATCTTTTTTCTTGTAAGATTTTCGGGGACAAAGATCCCTAAAGGGGGAGAATTACCCGATTTTGGGTCTAGTCAGAACAATGGTTTCGGGACCACAAATTCGACAAAGAAAAATGTGTTTTTATTATATTTTTATGGTCTAAAATATCGCGGAATGATTTCATGGAAATCTCGTTCGAAAATTTTGACGTTTGGGCACTCAATTTAGTCAAAAGGACTAAATTGTAAAAAGTGCAAAACTTGAGTTCTAGAAGTTAGAAGTGTCCAATTGTTATGATATTTTAAATTGGAAGTCCTTAAATGGTAAATAGACCATTAGATAATTTGTTGGACAAAAATGGACATGAAATAGGTGAATAGAATATTTCTAAGTTAGGGGCACTTTAGTCATTTAGTAAATAAATGAATTAAAAAGCAAAATAAGCCAAAATTTATTGTCATCTTCAACCCTTGGCTGAATGTACAATGGAAGCCATGGCTAGGGTTTTTTTCAAGCTTTCCAAGCTCCGTAGTAGGTCCGTTCTTACCCTGTTTTTAATGATTTTTATGTTTTTGAAATCCTTGTATCATGATCTACCTATTTCTACCACTGATTTGAGATATGATAAAAGTTTAGGGATTGACCCATGTTAGAAATTCGTGTATTTTGATGAATAATGGTAGATTATGCATGTTGATGGTTAGAGAAACGACTTTTACTAAGTGATTTTCGGTGAAAATGTTTAAAAGGACCAAATTATAAAAGTTTATAGAATGTGTAGTAAAAGTGTGTTTTAATGAAAAATGTGGGCTTCTCTAAATATGAAAATGGTTCGGCTAAGCTTAAAGTATGAAGAAATTGAATGAAAATCATTTTACGAGCCTAGGGACTAAAATGTAAATATGACAAATATTAGGGGTAAAAATGTAATTTTACCAAAATGTTAAATGTGGCTAATTTGAGTAGCATGTTGAATAAATAAGTTAAATGTGTTGTTATAGATCAAGAAAAAAATGAGATTCGGACTTAGAACGAGGGAAAAACAAAGAATATGACGAATAAGTCATTTTCACCGGTTGTGCTACCGAGGTAAGTTCGTGTGTTAATAATGAAACATTTCATTGTTATGTATTTAATGCTTTAATATTGCATGAATTGTATAATTGTCTTTGTGGATTTGATTAATGATGACTTGATGACGATTCGACAAAGATTTGATACCTCGAAATCCCGGTTGAACATTAGGAATAGATAGGATACAGATGTCATGACATTAGGGTTATTGAGATCCCGTATAAGACCATATCTGGGATATCGCATCGATATGTGATTTCGTATAAGACTATATCTAGGACATGGCTTCGATATGAGAATTCGTATAAGGCCATATCAGGGAATGGCATCGATATGCGATCCCATGTAAGACCATATCTGGGATATGGCATTGGCATCTTACTATGTGCGTGGGATTTCCTGAGTATCCTTTAGAATTCCAAGTGGTTCAACGGGTAATTCAAAGACTATGTCAAAGACGTGAAAAGATATGACTGTGTTAGAGTTCGTAAAGGTATGTACGTAAAGTTTATAAGTATTGGCTTCATGATATTATAAGTTCGTGATCACTATGAAAGTGACCTTAAGTTAATCTTGTGAACAAGTGTTTATTTTGATGATGTGTAAATTCATGGTAAATTCAATTGAGAATCATGTGTTAGGCTTTTGAGGCATATCAAATTGAGAGATAAGATGTTTATCTCACTTGAGTTGTGATTTCATTGGATATGTGTGAAAAATGAAAGATTTGCATAATTCCCTATTAAAATAGTTATGAAAGTATGAGAAGTTAAGAGTTTAAACCATTGAAAGTTGTTAAGCTTTACGCTTGCAAATATGAATACACATAATTGTTGTGCATGTTACTTTGAGGCTTGAAATGATTTGTTAATGATTATTATGGTATGTTATGTTGGAGAGATTATGAATGTCTGGCAATTGTTAAGATGTATTAAATCATGCTTACAAATTAAGTTATGCCTAGGAAGATTTAATGAAGTTTATGTTGTGTTATGTTATGTTAGTTGTATGACAAATGTATGACTATTGTTCCTTACCATTTGCATACTGACTTACTAAGCATTGTAGCTTACTCCCCTTCCTTTCCCATATCTTATAGGGTTGTATGCTAGCTCGAGTTGGAGATCGCCGGAGATGCTATCAGACTATCAAGCTATCACGTTGGATATAAGTGAATACAAACTCCTTTAAGTCTATGGCATGTATAGGGACTTAATCAATTGTGTATGTGTCATTTGATTTGGCCAAATGTGTTGGTTCATAATGGTAATATGATTCATTTTGTATATGGCCATGAGATGTGGCTCATATTGGTTACTAAGTCGTAACGCCTATTTATATATGTATGCATATACTAAAGGTTTCATGTGATGTGGTAATGTGTGTTTGGTATGGATGGGTTGTGGATGTGCGCTAGATTACCTGATGATTGAAATGTGGTTAAATTGGCATATGGATAGACCTTAGTATAAGTATGAGATGTGAGGATGTGTTAATGATAAACCGTAAAATTAACATATTTTAATCCCACATTTAGTATGCTTTTGGATGATTTAAGCCTCAATTTATGTAAAAAGATGCTCTTAATCATTTGTTTTCATGTCTTATACCCAGGAAAGCACCCGAGGATGAAAAGAACAAAAAATGGGCCCAAAACAGAGTAAATGGGCCATATCACGAAATCCACACGGCCTGAGCCCAAGTCCACACGGCCTGGGCCCAAGTCCACATGGCCGTGCCTCGTCAATCTACTAGAACACGGCCTGATCTCGATTCACACGGCCGTGCCTCATTAAAAAAGTTCGAACACGGCTTCAAGACTAGTCACACGGGTGTGTGACATGGCCGTGTCCCTGTCGTGGCAAAGAGCAATTTCATTCAGATTTGGATACTTAGGGGTGTAGAAACACATTCCAAGAACCTATATAAACCCCCTAAGTGTTACCTGAGAGGGGGCGGTTAGCTAGGCCAAGGAACCAAGCCAGAAAGACCAGATTTATGGAGAATTACTCGAAGATAGCCAGTTGATCCATCTCAAGAAGCCAGAATTCTGCTCAAGACGGCAGATCTCTCTTTCAATTCCTTCAGGGGGTTTTAGGGATTTCTTATGTTTTGTTTTATCTTTTCTTCTGAGATGTTTTCTTTATTTATGAACTAAACCCTCAGACCGGAGGGGGGTGAAACCTAAGACAGATCTTGTTATTGTTTTCTGAACTATATGATAAATATTTGACTTGTTCTTAATTATGTGTGCTTAATTCTTGTGTTGATATTTTTGGGATATTGATTCAAGTGTGATGTGCTTAGGTGGAGGAGCAAAAGTCCCTGCTTAAGAGTAGATCTAGCATAATTAAGCAGAGTTGATCGTACGCCTAAAGATAGGGTGACGAGATTTTGCCGCATTAGGGTGAAACCTAATATGGGAGTCCATAGATCGAGTTAATGTGATTCTAAGGGTTTTACTTAGAAAGAGATTTCAATTAATCAACCTAGGGTTAGACGTTATTCGCTTTGAGAGAGGGTTTAATATATCTTAGGGAGTCTTACGGATCAAGTCAAGTGAATACATCATTCGATTCAGTGTTAGATAACAAGTGAAGTCTAGGTGGATTCTTCTCGAGGGTGTCGTCTTAATCAACTGAGTTTTTCTTCCAAGTTATTTTCCCAGTTCACTCTTTTTGTCTTTGCGTCTTTAGTTTAGTTAATAGTTAAATTTAGATTAGATAACCATTAACTTAATTCTTAGGCTAAATAATAGAAAGAGAGTTAGTTTTAGTACTTTTGGTTCCTTTGGGATTCGATATTCTGGTCTTGCCTAAACTATACTACTGTTCGATAGGTGCGCTTACCTTAAAATCGTTGTCAGAGTTAGTTTCCAGGTTCGATCATTCTCTTTATAAATTGAAGACTCTGATTCCAGCGATCAAGTTTTTGGCACCGTTGCCGGGGAACTGAAATATTAAGAAAGCTTAATTTTTATTACTTTAGCCATTATTTTATTTTCCGCAATTTACTTTTATTTTTAGGTTACATTTTAATTTTGCTAAATTTTCTTTCTTTCTTTTATCCCTTTCAGGTACCTCTAGTTTATGACTAAAAGGAACCCAACAGGACCTTTACTTTACGATAGTGATATTGAAGGTACCATTCGTAGAAATCACAGAGAGATAAGGCAAAGCCTAAACTACATAGACGAAGAGCAAGAAGCCGAGCTAAATACCATAGAAGAGATGGCTAAAAATAATCCGCCACCTCCAGAGATGGTCGAACATCATGTTCCACGTACTATGTATGATTATGCTAAACCTAGTTTGACAGGAACTGAGTCTAGTATTGTTAGGCCTACTATCGCTGCAAATAATTTTGAACTGAAACCTAACACTATACAGATGATACAATAGTTTGTTCAGTTTGATGGTTTGCAGGATGAGGATCCTAAAACACATTTAGCGAATTTTCTAGAATTCTGTGATACCTTCAAGATAAATGGTGTTTCTGGTGATGCCATCCATCTTCAGTTATTTCTCTTTTCTTTGAGGAATAAATCCAAACAGTGGTTACATTCTCTTCCACGAGGATCAATCACTACATGAGATCAAATGACCGAAAAATTCCTATTGAAATATTTCCCACCGGCCAAAACGGCCAAATTAAAGAATGATATCTCTTCTTTTGTGCAGATAGATTTAGAGACATTATACGATGCATGGGAGAGATACAAGGATTTGTTAAGAAGGTGCCCACACCACGGACTACCATTGTGGCTACAAGTCCAAACTTTTTACAACAGTGTGAACCCTTCAACAAGGCAGCTAATCGATTCAACCGCCGGTGGAACCCTGAACAACAAAACTCCTGAAGGAGCCTACGAGTTTATAGAGGAGATGTCACTGAATAATTATCAGTGGCAAGCCACAAGAACAAGGCCAGCCAAATCAGCCGGAGTTTTCAACATTGATGCAGTAACCGCGCTATCAAATCAGGTAGAATTGTTACATAAAAAGTTTGATAGTTTCTATGGTTCTTCACAGGCACATCAAGTAATGCAGTGCGACGCAAGTGAAGGAGTGGTGAATCCTGAGTACCCACCCTACGGACAGGGCATAGAGAGCGAACAGATGAACTATATGGGTAATAATTTTTGATCTAACAATAACCCTTATAGCAATACTTATAATCCAGGTTGGAAGAACCACCCCAATTTCTCATGGGGCGGTCAAAGAAATCAAAGATCACAACCATCCCAAAACTTTCAACAACAGCCCTACCAACAGGAAAAAGCCGAACCTTGAAGAGGTGTTATCAAATTTCATAACAGCTTCAGAAACACGTTTCCAAAAGGTAGAAACAAAGATTGAAGCATTGTCACAGGAATTCAAGGATCAATTCGGGCAACTTGCCAAACAACTTTCTGAGATACCACAGGGGAGACTACCAAGCAACACCGAGACTAACCCAAGGGAGCAAGTTCAAGCCATAACAGCTCAAGATAGTGAAAGGTTAGACGCGCCTAATTCAGAACAAAAAGAAGGAGGTAGAAAAAGGTAAAGTGGAGGTAACACTGGAAAAGCCAAAACCGGTAATCAAAGAGTACCAACCCTCGCATTCATTATCCCGAAGCGATGAAAAGAGATAATACCGAAGAACAGTTTGGTAAGTTTCTTAAACTTTTAAAGAAATTACATATCAACTTACCTCTTCTTGAAGCTCTTTTTCAGATGCCAGGTGTAAGGAAATTTTTAAAACAGCTCTTGACGAACAAGCGCAAATTACACGAAGAGCCACACGTGGAATTAAACGCAGTAAGCTCAGCAATGTTACAGAATAGACTACCGCAGAAACAAAAAGATACAGGGAGTTTTACAATTCCATGTTTAATTGGTAGACTAACTGTTGATAATGCATTAGCTGATTTAGGGGAAAGTATAAATGTCATGCCTTATAAAATGTTTAAACAAGTAGGTCTAGGGAAACCCAAACAAACTAGGATGAGCATTCAATTAGCTGATAAAACTGTTAGAATTCCTAAGGGTATTATCGAAGATGTTCTTCTAAAAATTGATAAATTTGTCTTCCCAGTAGATTTTGTTGTCTTAGACATGGATGAGGATAATTCAATTCCCTTAATTTTAGGAAGACCCTTTTTAGCAACTTCCAAGACTAAAATTGATGTTAGCACAGGAGAACTCATACTTCAGGTAGGTGACGAATCAATCAGTTTACAAGCCCTCGACTCGGCCAGGACAACAATTGATGAAGGTGAGAAAGTAAATTCAGTTGATAACCAGATTGTTCCAGCTTCATCACAGGAAACGCCACAAGATTACAAACCTGAGCCAAATCATGGACCCCATGCCATCAAAGACGAATTACACAAGGAACGAAGCCTTAGGGTCGACAAACTAGAAAAGTGAACGACATCCTTCAAAGAAGAACAGGAACCGTGCGAAGTAAAGCCGAAGGAGCCTCCAGAAGAGCTCATAGGAACATCAAACCACTTCAAAATAGGAGACCATGTACTATTAGATAAATCAGATCCTCAAATCACCATGTCAAACCTGAAAGCCATCCCCCTTGAGGTACACAATATCTTCCCATACAGAATAGTTGAGGTAATCAATCCTATATTCGGCACTATTAAGGTACACACTTCTCGACTCAAACCTCATCAAGAAAATAGAACTGTCAACATGAGGGAAGATATTCAAACCTTTAAACCTCCCTGATTTTTCAAATACGAGGAAAGTCTAGCTTAAGACTATAAACGAGCGCTTCTCAGGAGGCAACCCGAGTACTAACACCATTTATTTTCACGTTTTGTTATCAATTTATTTTCTTTTCTTCTTTTCTTTCTGAATACTTAGTTGTAAACTAATCAAGGGTGCAGATTTCTAGACCACACGGCCTTGCACACGGCTGCGGCCGTGGCCGTATGTACCTCAAGAATCATTGTACTAACATGGCAAAGGCGGTACAAATCAAATCCCAACTCATTTTCAAAATCACGGACTCAAACACTCCAACACGGGCACCGACAAAAGCCCACGGCCGTGCGAGGCGGCCGTGGACAACACTAATTTCTCAAAAACGAGCGAGGGTGGTTGAAAAACGGGCATGGAGAATCAACACGCCTAGACACAGAGTCGTGCGAGTTAGTCGTGTAAAATGACACGCCCTCAGCTCATGGGCGTGGGAAAGTACCAGAATTGAGCCTCTATTTAAACACCAACCCCTTCCCATTCCTTCTCATCCACTTTCCACCTCTTTTCTTATTCCCTTTTCTCCAATTCTCCTCTCCATAACAAGTCTATAAACCCTTGAGCCACACCAAAGCCATGAAAAAGAAGCGAAAGAAAGTAAGCACAGTCCTCCTTAGGGAGACCGATCTTCATAAGCTCATGCTGGCCGCTTCATCCAAACAACAAGCCAAGGGTCTTTGAGACCATTTAGATTTTATTTTTCTTTTCTCTTTTGCTTCAATTTCCTTCTCTTTAACAATCTTATGCTTAATTTAGTGTAAATTATTTTAGTTTCTTAGTGTCAGGTTCAAAAGGCTGCTAGGGAATCACCACGACCACAACCATAGCCACTCCACTTCCGCCACCGCCAGCACCTCAGCAGCCCTAGAGGTCACACCCACCTCGCGAACCATCCATCAATAAGGACTTTTCGGTCCATTAGTCTTTTCTTTTATTTTTATTTTCCTTCTTAGTCTTCTTCTCTTTTTCTTTCTTATTTTTAGTTATATATTTCATTTATTTTAAATGTCTCTTAATAAATCCTGGCTAATTCTCTACGAGCTCCCCAATTTCTTCATCTAGCGCGGAGCTCGGCAGTAGCCACCACCCCTATCAACTTCCAACTCCGGGAAACCATCCAAATTTAGGAAGTTTCGCCTCTCCCTCTCTCTTAAATTTTATATCTATCTTTGTACATTGAGGGCAATGTACATCTTAAGTGTGGGGGGTGAATATTTATTTTAAGAAAGGGCCTAACTTTTTGCATTATTCTCAAATTCGGCCAAACTTTTTTCATTATTCTCAAATCCCTGAATTTAGTCTTGTTTATAAGTAATTTTCTCATATTACTAATTAGGATGAAATTTCTGATGGTTTATGATTTTTATTGATATGTTTTAGATTAAGTCATAGCTAATTGTGCATTAATGATTAAATTAGAAGAATACTAGAGAATCAAGCATGATAAGTCTATTTTTTAAAATTAAAATCTTTGCTAGGTTATTGAGCTGAATCTAAATATTATCTTGAAGTTTGAAATTTACAAGGTTGATGTCAAAACACCCATAATTTTTGTGAGATTTTGAGCCTATTAGAGCATATATTCTTTTTCATGCTCACTTTATTGATTATGAGTGTGTCAAGCTTGAATTGTTATTCTAGAACTTGCCTCGATTATACATGTTGAGACCACACTTATGATTTGATATACCGAGATGATAAAGGCACCTAGGTTTTAACCCACTCACCCAACTAAAAAGCTTACCTTCATAATTAACCCCTAGTGAACCCCACTGATCCTAACAACCCTTTTTATCGACTCACCCACTAATAACCCAAAACCCTTTGTATTTGTTATCACCATTCCTTTTGACTACCCTTATATCGAGATTTGATTTGATTTGTTGCCTAGCTATTATCTTTATTTTAAGTAATAGATTCATTCCTTATTATGTAATATTTGACTTATTCTTAAAAAAAATCAAAGTATAGTCAGTATTAGTATTATGAAAAGAGAGCTTATACAGTTAAAATTCAGTTATCAAAGGAAAAAGCTCGTATTATTAGGGCTATTATTTTTAGTTGATGTAATTTTTTATTATCATCTCAATATTCCTAGTTAGGTAAATTGTCAGGTCAGTCTCGATTCTAACCTTCTAATTCAGCCTATATCCACACCTTTAACCCTAGCCCCGTTACAACCCTGTTAAAGACCTTTTGATCCGTTTATCATCTCATTTTATAGTGGCGGAGATTTGATTTTTAGGCACGCCTATGGGATTAGCTTTTCAGGTTCGACTTTTGAGTGCTTAATTTTGAACCTTAAAACACCTCGAGTGATTTCAGTGAATCTTTAGTGAGGATGTCAATCCTTGTCGATTTTGAATCAAAGGTAATTATTTAGATAAGAGGAGACACGTACGTTTTTATGCTACAAATGTATGACTTTGATTGTTTGAATCTTTAGGACTCTTCGAGTCAGATCATCCATGTATAAATTATCTATGAATTATGATGAGACATTGCCGGTAGGAATTATGAATCATGGAAAGTTCGTTTTAATTGTAAGTTGAGAATTTTTGCTTGAGGACAAGCAAAAGCTTAAGTGTGGGGGTATTTGATAAACCGTAAAATTAACATATTTTAATCCCACATTTAGTATGCTTTTGGATGATTTAAGCCTCAATTTATGTAAAAAGGTGCTCTTAATCCTTTTTTTTCATGTCTTCTACCCAGGAAAGCACTCGAGGATGAAAAGAATGAAAAATGGTCCCAAAACGGAGTAAATGGGCCATATCACGAAATCCACACGACCTGGGCCCAAGTCCAAGCGGTCGTGCCTCGTCAATCTACTAGAACACGGCCTGATCTCGATTCACACGGCCGTGCCTCATTAAAAAAGTCTGAACACAGCTTGAAGACTAGTCACAAGGGCGTGTGACATGGCCGTGTCCCTGTCGTGGCAAAGAGCAATTTCATTCGGATTTGGATACTTAGGGGTGTAGAAACACATTCCAAGAGCCTATATAAACCCCCTAAGTGTTACCTGAGAGGGGGCGGTTAGCTAGGCCAAGGAGCCAAGCCAAAAAGACCAGATTTGTGGAGAATTACTCGAAGATAGCCAGTTGATCCATCTCAAGAAGCTGGAATTCTACTCAAGACAAGGATCTCTCTTTTAATTCTTTTAGGGGGTTTTAGGGATTTCTTATGTTTTGTTTTATCTTTTCTTCTGAGATGTTTTCTTTATTTATGAACTAAACCCTCAGATACCTGAGGGGGATGAAACCTAAGACAGATCTTGTTATTGTTTTCTAAACTATATGATAAATATTTGACTTGTTCTTAATTATGTGTGCTTAATTCTTGTGTTGATATTTTCAGGATATTGATTCAAGTGTGATGTGCTTAGGTGGAGGAGCAAAAGTCCCTGCTTAAGAGTAGATCTAGCATAATTAAGCGGAGTTGATCGCACGCCTAGAGATAGGGTGACGAGATTTTGCCGGATTAGGGTGAAACCTAATATGGGAGTCCATAGATCGAGTTAATGCGATTCTAGGGGTTTTAATTAGAAAGAGATTTCAATTAATCAACCTAGGGTTAGATGTTATTCGCTTCGAGAGAGGGTTTAATATAACTTAGGGAGTCTTACGTATCAAGTCAAGTGAATACATCGTTTGGTTCAGTGTTAGATAACAAGTGAAGTCTAGGTGGATTCTTCCCGAGGGTGTCGTCTTAATCAACTGAGTTTTTCTTCCAAGTTATTTTCCCAGTTCACTCTTTTTGTCTTTGCGTCTTTAGTTTAGTTAATAGTTAAATTTAGATTAGATAACCATTCACTTAATTCTTAGGCTAAATAATAGAAAGAGAGTCAGTATTAGTACTTTTGGTTACTTTGGGATTCGATATTCCGGTCTTGCCTAAACTATACTACTGTTCGATAGGTACGCTTGCCTTAAAATCGTTGTCAGAGTTAGTTTCCAGGTTCGATCATTCTCTTTATAAATTTAAGACTCTGATTCCAGCGATCAGTTAATGATAACCATGGCATGAAAGTTTGATAAGTTTAAGCTAGGTAAAGTATGGTGCCTTATGCATGAATAAGTTGATATGAATTCGCCATAATCATGACTTGTTTAATGATGTTTAAGTGCTCAATTATGCCATGAAAGACGCTATTGAAGTTGTGTTTAAGTATGTGCAAATGAGGGTGCCAAATGGCTTGGTAAATAGCCATTTTCTTGGTCATATGGGCCGAGACACAACAGTGTGTCTTAGCCGTGTGGAGGACATGGCCCCGGGACATGGATGTGTGGCCAGGGCATGTGAAGTCTGCATCTATTTTTCGAAATTTAATTCGCCACATGGCCTAAGCACATGGGCGTGTGAATTGGCCGTGTGACCTCAATTTGTGATGACATCATAAATAGAATGCACCCTAAAATGGGCACGGCCTGAAGCACGGGCGTTTCCCTTCACCCACATGGGCGTGTGGTCCCTTTTGTATGAAAAATTTTCTAAATTCCTCGAAAGTTTCTAAAGTTCTCAATTTAGTCTCGAACCAACCTCAATGAATGTTTTGAGCCTTGTAGGCTCGTATTAGGGACGATATGAATGTGTTTGAAAAGTTTTAAATTTGAGTGAAATTTCATGTCTTGGTCTTGAATGTTTGTTTGAGTCTAAGTCTGGTAATGCCTCGTACCCTGTTTCGGCGTCAAATACGGGTAATGGGTGTTACAAAAAACCTACTCATAAATAGGTCTGCCAACTACTCTAAGTTTGAAATAGAGTTTTTTGGTAGTTGTAAGTACCTTTTTTAGGTTGAATCCTTCAGTGTCATAGAGAACACTCTACATCTATCCTCATCTAAGGCTCCAAATATGTTATTATGATTTACATAATGGGCCAAATGGTCTTGGGGATCTTCTCAACTATCATACATCATTTTCAGGAATTTGAAGGTGGAAGGACGCAGTGCCTCAATAAAGGCTCATTCTTGTATTTTTTGACCAACCCTAATAATTGGAGTTTTTAGGAATCATATATATGCTTCTCTAGTTTTTCAACTTTCTACTTCAAAATATGTTTACTAGAATAGATATAACTATCATCGCTATCATTGTCGTCATCGTCGTCATCATCATCATCACCATACCCATACTCATAACTATTATCTTTTTCAACATCATCTACTAAATCATCATTACCTAGGGTTTTATGTCGACGATTACGGTCATAATGGATGGATTCTTCCTCTTTTGTATGGTGGGTGTTGATCATGCTTCATCCTTCATGTTCTCAATTCTTTGATGAGCTTCTCATTTATTTCATTCCTTTCATTTTCCTGCTTTTGTTTATCCATTTTCTCTTGGATAAACTTTTGTTGTTCCTTATATCTTCTCTACTAGGATGATAATTGCTCCTCCATGTGTTTCATTATTTCCTGCTTGTCCAAATATTGTTGGTTGCCTGATTGATGATGTTGGATCCCTGATTGATTGGTGATGCTCCAGCTTGATGTTGATTTTGGGGGTTGTAATACCATGGGGAGAGTATTGGTGAAATTGTACGTATAGGTTATATTGGTATCGGTTTTGTTGGTTTTAAGGTTAAGGGTTGGTTTGATTTTATTGGTTAAAGCTTTGATTGCCATGCAAGGGGTCTTGGTTTTGGGTTGTCCGGGTTTGGTCTATATTTACTCCAATATTTTGAACAATGGGGTCTATTGTTTGGTCATTGGTGGGATCAAACTCAAAGCTAGGAGGATCATTCATACCTGGGTTTGATGTGTCTTCTATGCTTATCGTATCAATTGTTAACTGTTGGATTAACATGTGAAAGTAGACGATGGTTTACACGGTGGTGTGTTCTAGTGAAGATTAGGAAGGAAACTTATCTGGTAGAACAGTTTATGAATTAAGGAAGAAGTGAGTATGTGAGTCTATTTGATTTGTTTGCATGGTCCTTTTATTGTAGGAGACAAGCTTAGCTACATGTCCTGGGTTATTGACACGGGAGTCTGATTCGATACTCCTAGCAGGGACGATGATGCTATGTCCTAGGGTAAGACATCTTAGGACGACTAGCAATCAATGACCCTATACTCCCACGTAGGCCTCACATAATCTCAGTGGAAATTCATAGTCTAAAAGTTCGTTAGGCTAAGGTTCGCAAGTTACCTCGAGATTTGCTGGTTGATGTATAGATCGATCATGCATAGTTCGTTGGAATGTTAATTCTATCGAGAGAGACATGTCAAATTTCCTTAAGATGCATTATGAAGTCTGCAAGGTTCTCTATGCAAGTAAAACAACTCTGTGCTATCCAAATAGTCTAATTTTTTTTATCAAAGAAAATTGTCTTTAATCATTAATGTGTTAATATGATCGTTAATCACGACTAGCTCAGCTGATGTTATGCTAACATATCATGTGTAAATGAATGATGATGTGACATTGTCATTTAAAAATTAAAAATTTTGAAATAATAAGTAAAAATGACAAATAAATTAAAAGAAAATCAATTCAGTAGATGCAATTTGAAAATCAAAAATGGGTTTTGAAGTAATGATTAAAACTTTCTAATTTCGAATTCTTTCCAAAACAATCTACTAACACATTAAGAATTTTACCAATTTGAACTGATTGCTAAGTATTAAACTTCGTCATAATATTAATAAGATTGAACTCAAATTTATTGGATACCGCGTTTTAAGTATATTTTGTATGAATAAAGGAAATTTATCGAAAATAACTTGCTAACAAAATTAGGAAATTTTCAAATTTAAGCTAAATGCAAACTGTTACGTTTTTAACTATTATATTACCATCATTAGTCCTATGTGTATCTAATATATCATTGAATTTTACGTGGAAGATATTCCAATATATATTGGATGGGGAAATGAGTTGGAGAAAATTTTTTAAAGTGTCAATTTTTTAGGTAGTTAAATCAGGTCATCAATAATTGAAGGTATAGTTTTTATGTCGAGGTTTTGTCTTCGGCTTCCTAAGTTAATAGTTCAAGTCATGACATGCCCAGATATCTTCATAATTATTCACACGCTCAATACTAACACTTATACCAAGTCTTGCAGGTACTGATATCCACAAACTAAGACCCCCCTCCATGAATCGCATACGACTTTTTATGAAGGCTGATGACAAAACCCCGATACGTGAACAATACATTTGATTGTTGGCAGTCCAGATTTGCATCTCAAAAACTAACACTCCAATAACTTTTTCAAAAGAGTCGATTCCACGTCAACAATATCAATCCCCATTTTATTCTTTTTCTTTTAATTATTTCTTTTTCTTTAATTCAGTTATTCTTAATCCGCTATTAAAATTCTTCCCTATAAATACATACGAAGAACAGGCTTATATAACCCTGCAAACCTTAAAAATAAAAATATATAAAAAAAAAACCTTCTCAGTTCTTCAAATTCAAACAGCCCCATTATGGCATTTGATTTGTTATGTTCCAAAATGGGCAACCTCGTCAAGTTCCTTCCCACAGGAACTGTCTTCATTTTCAACTTCTTAAACCCTGTTTTAACTGACAATGGCAATTGCAAAACTCCACTCAACAAACAATCAGGCGCCATTCTCATTGTCCTTTGTGGCTTCACCTGCTGTTTCAGTTGCTTTACCGATAGTTACAAAGATCGCGACGGAAAAACTCATTACGGGATAGCGACTTTCAAGGGTCTTTGGCCGTCGCCATCATCATTCGAGTCGGATTTGGTGAACTTGTCGAGCTACAAGCTTCGGTTGAGCGACTTCGTGCACGCTTTCTTTTCGTCGATGGTGTTCGCAGTTTTAGTCCTTTTGGAACCCAACACCGTGAAGTGTTTTTATCCATCTTTGTCGACCAATTCTAAGGCTTTAATATGCCTAATTGCATTGCCTCCGATTGCACTCGTAGTTTCATTGGCCTTCATGTGGTTCCCTAACAAACGCCATGGCATTGGGCACCCTTCCATTGAACATCCTTCCAATAAGACCAATTTGCTTCTTCCACAGACAAGCTAATTTCTTCTTGATTAATATTGAGTAAATTCTACTGCTCATTTATTTTCTTTTAAATATTTATGGTTGTATCTTAGTTTTTAATTTACAATAAATTTTGATAATGAATGCTTTAAGGGTATCATAACGTAAAGTTGCAAACTTGCAATTTATAGTAATATTTTTGGTGTAATTCTAATTTTGATGAAAAATTAGTATATTTACTTTAATTTGTCAACATTTATTTCTCGTACTTTATTAAAATTAAGAAGCTAGTTAAATTTGATAATATTGTTAAACTTTCATGTTAATTTATAGAAGTAAAAAATTAACAATTTAACCATTTATATAGAAATAATTAACAAAAATTATTAATTTAGCAATTTATATGTAACTAACTAGTAAAACTTTTTTTTTGAAGCAGTAGAACTTAATAGTTCAAGTTTACGTTTTTGTCGAGAAATAGACTTGCTTCTTATTTTTTATAATTTACGTGGATTACATTTTAATAATTAACTTTTCAAAATTTGTAAAATAAAATAAAAATGAAATTGATAATTAGTGTAAAATGATGAATAAAAGAAAAAAAATATAATTTTGTAATATATTATAGGATATATATATATATATATATATATATATATAAATAATGTGATGTAGAAGTGTTCACAAGTCGAGTTGGGTTGAGGTTTGGACGGGGCTTAAACTTGATATTAAAATACTTTATGCTTATCTAAATCCTGTCTGACCTGGCTTGGTCCGAAATATGAGCCTAAAATTTTGTCTAAATTTACTCATTTTTGTACATAGTTAACCTAAATTCATTTTAGACTCGCTCATATTTTTTTTAAAAAAATAAAATATATATTTGGCTTAGGTGCAAAAAGCCCTCAAACTTAAAAAAAAATAATAATTAAGCCCCCTGTTTTTTCACTCAATTGAGTATTTAAACTTTCAAAATGCAAAAAGGCCCTCAAACTTTTTCAAAAAAAAAGAAAAGAAAAGAAATTAAGCCCCTGCTTTTTTTTTTCACTCAATTGGGTACTTAAACTGTCAAAATGTATCAAAAAAACCCTCAAAAATTTTCAAAATAAGCAATTAAGCCCCTGCTTTTTTTTGCTCTCAATTGCCAAAAT
This sequence comes from Gossypium australe, assembly GCA_005393395.2. Taxonomy (NCBI): domain Eukaryota; kingdom Viridiplantae; phylum Streptophyta; class Magnoliopsida; order Malvales; family Malvaceae; genus Gossypium; species Gossypium australe. The sequence continues at coordinate 111,208,215 of CM016623.1, forward strand.
GCATAAAAAAAGCCCTTTGACTGTAAACTTTAACAGTTGACCGTTAAAGTTAAATTCCCCTAATTTTTTTTCAATTAAAACCACCTTGTGTCACAATTAGTGCGTCGCATGTGGAAAGAAAATTATAACAAATAAAAATCAATAAAAGTTATAAAAATTATTAAATTTTAATAAAAAAATTTAAATTTACTAAAAATTTAATAATTATATATCAATTTTATTTATTAAGATTTTATATGTAGTAATCTTAACGTTTTTTCAATGTTTACATTATAATAGTGTTATATATTAGTATAAATTTAAATCTCTATGTATTATAAATTACATAATATATAAAAATAATATAATATAAAACATTACAAAGTTAAAATTGGCTAGCATTGTCTGTTCAGGCTCGACCCATATTCTAGATGAGTCTAATTTTTTTATCCAATCATATTTTTTAATACTAATATTATTGTTTAAATCCTCTTAAATTTCAAATGGTTTTTGGAACTTGAGGAACATCAACGATTGTACTGCGAGAATGCACACGTGGGTATATCGATGTCGTCTTGATTTGCATTAAGAGTTTAATGCAATCATTTATGTGATTGATCATCTCAAGAGATAACTTGTTTGAGACGAGTTTTACTTCTTTTGCCTACAAAGGTGAATATTTTGTTTTTTTTTTTTTCCATTTTCTAAAACAGAAAAAGAAAACAAAATTTAAGAAGAACAAATAAGGGAAAAGTTTTTGAAATTTTTTGATAGTACCTTTGTTACACCACCATACAAATAAAGGGTAGCTTGCCGACATCAATTTAAATTTTAAGTGAATATTCAAAAATAATTTTAACTTTAATACACTTGCACAAAATTTTCAGGGAACTGGTCAAGTAATCTCACTTTGCTAGAGGAATTCGTTGATAGGGAACTCACTGAATCCCAATTGAATTGTCGTGAATATAAAAGCTCATCATTCCATCACCATTTAATACCAATTCACTAGAATTAGATCTTGCCTTAACTGAACACATCAAGTCTACTCTAATAATTTATAACCTCACTGTCTATCACTCTACTCTTGGAGTCTAAGCAATAGGCTTTTACTCAATAAAAGCCTTCCTCTTCACCACGAAACCCAAACCATTTAGTGCTAACTAAAACCATTTAGCCCCTGACTTCGAGTAGACCTCGCTCAAGACTTGAAATCGCCATTAGTGCTCTCTGCACCAAGGTGTGGACCACCTCCAAACACTTTCAAAGACCCTTGTCGATGAATATTGTATCAACACTATTATACGAACTCAGGAGGATCTTCAGCATCAATCAACTTGCAACCCACTTTTGGATGCCATCCAAGTTTTTCTGGACAGAGTTGTTTTCTTATGATAGTAAAGTTTTTATATTATGTTTATTTAAAATATTAGGATAAATATAATATTGGTACCCGAATATGTCTATTTTTTCTAAATTGGTAATTATAGTTTTTTTTTGTCACTCAAGCCTAACACTGTTATTTTGTTGCTAACGTGACAGCGTTGGCCACTTGCGCAACATCACATGTTGTCCTCTTTGTATCTCTTTCTCTTTTTATATGCTTTTTCATTCTCCCTCATTTTCTTCCCTTTTTCGTTTCTTCTTTTTCTTTCTCCTACCCTGGCCACCACATTGTCTTCTTCATCTTTCTTCTTCACTATCATCTTCATCTCTCATTTCTAAGCTACATGGTTTCTGATATTTTTTAAGGGTAAAATTGGTTAGCAAGCATTTTGGGAGCATGCAACAGTTAATAAATAAACAAAATAACAAAATAAAAAAGGTTCAAGAAAGTTAAAATTTTCCAACATTTGATGTATGCCTATTAGCTTAAGCAGATTTTAGCCTCCCATTTTCGGAAACCCCAATTTCTCCCAAAATCCTATTGTTGTTCTTTGAATCATCTTTATCTTGTAAAGTATTAAAACCGATCTCTAAACACGAAACCCTCTTATTCAACTTCTCAAATCTCTTCCTCAATATTTCCAACTTAGATTCAACTTTCACTTTCTCATTTCCAAGCTCACAATTCTTGCTTCTCAAATCGATAATTTCGTGTTCTTTCTCATACATACTATTCACCTCCTCCAACAATCTATTACACCTTTCCTCAACAGATTTTCCTCTTCTTCTCAAAACCATATTTTCTTCCTGCACCTTCAAAATCTCACCCCTCGTATCCTCCAATTCTTTCTTGGATTTCCTCATATCGTACACAAAATCCATTTTTTCCAACTTCTCTTATTCGAATTTGTAAGAAAATGAATACTTTGCATGTTTCAGTGACTAGATTTCCAATTTTGATTTCTACTCTGTTGCTAATAATTCCCTTTCTACCATGGCAAAATCATTGGAACAAAAAGTGGATTTTACAATAGAAATCATTTTAGGAATGCTTCAAGTACTGGTATTCCCAATTTCGTTGTCACCCAAATTAATCGAATTAACAGTCTCATTCTTAATAGCCATTGTTTGTGAAATTGAAAACAAAACAAAGAAAAAGGGAGATAAAATGTTGTAAAGAAGAAGCAAAAAAGACTTCCAGAAATTACCCTTAAAAATTAGAAACCATGAAGCTCAAAAATGGGAGATGAAGAAGATAGTGAAGAAGAAAGATGAAGAAGATAGTGTGACGGCCAGGGCAGGAAAAATAAAAAGAAGAAGAAGAAAAGAAAAATGGAAGAAAATGAGGGAAAAAGAAACAGAAATAAAAATAAAAAGAGGTATAAAGAGGACGACATGTGGCGTTGCACAAGTGCTCAGTGCTGCCACTTCAACAAAAAAAAGTAACGGCGTTAGCTTCGGGTACCAATATAGTTGACCAAAAAAGTTTGAGTACCAATCTCAGACAAAAAAAATTATAAGTACCAATAAGGTTTGACCAGTCAAATTGGGCACATTAGAATAAAGTTGAAGTTATTCTTTTTACTTTGAGTGAAACAAGTTTCCTTTGAGAGTTGAGCGTGTAACATCCAACGCCCGACCCGACTGTCGGATCTAAGTATGGAGCGTCACAAATGGACCTATACTTAAAATTTTCTAACTTAGCTACCAGTGATCAAACTAAACTAAACTAAAATTATTTTAATAATATTAATAATAATTCTTACAACTAAAGCCTTAAACCATTAAATTCTTAGTCTTGTAATTTTTTATCTCTAATCTGACTGTTTATTTACAATGGGCCCCTTACAACTCTTAGCCGAGCTAACTAGTTCATTGCCCAGATTCTAGGGGCACTATACAACTACAATGTCGCAAATCCTAAGGCAAAACCTCTGATGGTACCCCCTTCCCAAGTGCATGAATTCATCCAATAGTGATCCTCAATCTACACTTCCTCTGGCTTGGTTCCTCCTCGATCATGTATGCAAGTCTTGCGAACATCAGTCAGCTCCGTAAGTTCGAATGAACTTAGTCAGTTACCTCACAAGGTCACACATAAATAAACCCTATTGCACAAGTGTAATCAAATGTGAAATAAATTAAACTAAATTTTACTCCTTAATTGCTCAAGGCGAGTTTAATTGTCAGAGTGGAGGACTCCACCCGATCCTTCGAGCTACTCGGCTCATTACACGACCTTCCCACGATCGAAATCTCCATTAGGTTATGTCCTGGACACCTCACCATATCAGCGAGTCCTATCCTTACTTCTTGATTAACCTTAACATCATGCACATCACATACAGAGTGTTTGCTGATCTCTAACTTACTTGGCTATGCTCCTAATTTACTTTTTGTGCACCCCCTAATGTACCATCCTGAATTAATGGGTCTACGCGTTTAGTGTGAGGATATGTTTAAAATGTTAATTTAAGAAAAAAAGGGTCTAAATTTGGGCTTAGAATTAGGCAAAGGCCCAGATTAAATTATTTTAAGATGGCATCATTAATAATTAAAAAGGAACAAGTTTTGGGTCGTAAGGAGCCCATGTTTTTTTTAGGCCAATTTTCGGCACTTAAAATGGAGCAAGGGGTGATGCCACACACAAGGAGTAAGGGGCCCAAATTTAAGTTTCATGGAGCCCAATTCTTTTAATTTAAGTTAGCTAAATTTTGGGCATTAGGATTAGGTGGAGTGGATGGCAACAAGTTAAAATTTAGGGATTTTAATGTTTAAAATATGTGGATAATAAGCAGATAAAGGCTATTATTTAGGAATTTATTTTATATGGATAATAAGCAGATAAAGGCCAAGATTTAGGGATTTTAATGTTTAAAATATGTGGATAATAAGCAGATAAAGGCTATTATTTAGGAATTTATTTTATGTGGATAATAAGCAGATAAAGGCTATTATTTAGGAATTTATTTTATGTGGATAATAAGCAGATAAAGGCTAAGATTTAGGGATTTTAATGTTTAAAATATGTGGATAATAAGCAGATAAAGGCTATTATTTAGGAATTTATTTTATGTGGATAATAAGCAGATAAAGGCTAAGATTTAGGGATTTTAATGATTAAAATATGTGGATAATATGATGATAAAGGAAGGAGGAGTTAGAGATAATTAAGTCTCTTTTAGATAAGCTAGTAGATTAAGATAAAGGAGGAAAGTTAGGAATTTATCTACAAAGAGAGTGATGGCCAAGAATCCATCAGTGAGAGGAGTAAAGAAACCAGCTACTACATGGCAAAGGGTTGCCGAATTTCCTATAAATAGAGGGGGCTAGCTCCTTGTTTCTGACATTAAATCCTCTCCCTTTTGTGCCGAAATTCCCTAGCTTCTTTTCTTCAAATTTCTTTCTTTAATTTCTTTAAAAGCCGAAAATCTTCCCCACTTTCTTTTCCCTTGTGCCGATTTCTCTAAAAAGCCGAAGCATCCATCGTTTTTTCTTTTATTCATCCTATTTGAGAAATTATTCTATACTTCCGGCATTTAAATCTTCCATTGGCATTGTCGAATCCTCTCTCTAGTGCTAGCCGAATCTCCTAAGCTAAGGTAAGAGTCGATTTTTGTTTAGTTCTCATAATCTATTCCCGGTTTTTGAGAAGCAAAAGCCGAAAGCTAATAGTTTAATAGTTTTCGGGATTTGAAGGAAGCTTGGTCGACTAGATCTAAAAGCCGAAAATCATAAGTCTCCAATTTCGAGATTTTAAGGTAAGAAGATTATCCCTAGATTTTTATTAGATTCATTCAATATATATATGATCTTAACTCTGAAAGGAGGATTAACGATTAAACATCGTTATAGTAGCTCTGAAAAGGATTTGATGGAATTAAATATGGATTAGGCAAAAGAAATAATCCCTAAGTTTAAGAAACGAGCAGTATCTGCTGTTCGAGATTGGCCAATTGGTTGTGGACCGGCTTCTGAACAACACCTTAGGCAGATAGGAGTTGTGTCGACTAAGGATAGCGTCGATATAGAAAGCCTCGTTTTATCGGTAATCAGGTGTGTAGATCTCTAACACGCTACTGATAAACCTGTATGTGGATGTTATCAAGCCAGTCTTATCAAAGGCTTCTGGCCAACATAGTTTCATTTCCGTGGATGTCGGTTACTTCACTAAGATGGTGAAAGTCGCTTCATATCCCAATCTTACAACGTCGACAATCATCAAATCCCACTCTCGATGTTAAAGAAAAAGAAAAAGAAAAAAAGAAGAAGATAAAGAGAAAAGAAAAAGAAAAGAAATAAAAAAAAAAATGAGAGGCCAAGGCGAAAACCCGCAAAGGGAGCTTTGAGACCAAAGGGGATTTGAGTTGAAAACCCAAAAAGGGCAGCTCAAATTTTGATCTAAAATGGGGCATGCGGTAGTCTTGCTTTCTTCGAATTAGGAAGAAGGAGAGATGTTACATCTCGGGGCATCAACAGAGTACTCTAGATCCCCCTAACACATATTGAGCTTAAAATGGTCCTCAAGAAGTTTGAACAGAGAAGCTCAGGCTGCAATATCTAGGGCACTAGTTTCCATCTTACCCATTCTAAATTTGCTATCTTTAATACATTACCAATAAATTTCATTCTTGATTGCATTTGCTATCTTTGCTTAACCTATTTGTTTCGAGCTGTGCTCTTAATTAATTTCATTTTTATCTATTGTTATGATCTTTTTCAAGCATTTCGCATTGAAATAATGATTAGTGGACTAATAACACTTTCATAAAAGGAGTTTCACATATTACTTTGGAATTCTAAATGATACGAGAACCTAACACAGGTCTATTGTTTAGAACTCACCAGAACTAAGGGTTGGAAAGGAGTCTAATTTCAGACTACCTGTTAAGATTTTTGTCAAAAGTATCAGTTGAATAAAAAGGTAAGGTATTGCATCGGTGATACAACCTCGACAAATAATGAGTAACCCAAGCATTAAAATGGGATTATTCTCAAAGAAATTCGACATCCATATACATCCGGTCATAACACCCAAGGAATGAAAGATGTAGCAGACCAAATTGATTACCCCTGAGTCGCAGTGGGATGGATTGAAGATGACCCAGATCCTATCCCTGAATTGCAGTGAGAGGGTCTGAAGATGGTATAAGCCATAAAGTCCTAAAGGTACCATGGAATGAACCTTGAAGTTACATTGGGGCAGGTCATTTCAGCAAAATATTATTGTTTCTTTGAGTTTTTTGGTAAAGGTACCAGCCGAGCGAGATAGCAGCGTAATATGTCAGCAATAAGACTCTGATGGATGATGAGCAGTGACAACCCTAAGCATCAAAAAGGGATCATTTCATTTTTTGTTCATACATCATCATTCAAAACACATTTAGTTAGGAGCATTCGATTCATTCTGATCATTGCATCCTATCATTGTAAAAAAAAAAAAAAACATTCTCATGACTTTCGGCATTCATGCGAATGTCGTCCATAATACATTTAGTTAGGAGCATTAGATTCATTCCGATCATTGCATCCTAACAAATTTGCATAAGTATAAATACATAAAACCGATTTTACAGGACAGGTCCCCAGAGGACGGTGTCGCAACATCGGTGAATTCACAGATATTGCCTTCTTGAGCGAAGTGAATCACAGTCTGGCATCCCTGAGTTTGCAGTGGAGCAGATTGAAGATAGCAGATCTTGCCTTCCTAAGCGAAGTGGATTGTAGATACTAGTTTGGCATCCCTGAGTTGCAGTGGAGCAGACCGAAGATAGCTGATCTTGCCTTCCTAAACGAAGTGGATCGAAGATACCAGTCTGGCATCCCTGAGTTTGCAGTGGAGTAGATTGAAGATAGCAGATCTCACCTTCCTGAGCAAAGCGGATCGAAGATACCAGTCTGGCATCCCTGAGTTTACAGTGGAGTAGATTGAAGATAGAAGATCTTGCCATCCTGAGCGAAGCGGATCGAAGATACAAGTTTCATCTTCTCGAAGTTCCAGTGGAGTAGGTTGAGGCTACAAATCCCTTCTCCCTGAGTTTACACTAAGGATCAGTCCTTATTTCTTTGAAGTTTCATCAGAGAAGATTGAGGTTACAAATCCCTTCTCCCTAAATTCTCATCTCCTCGAAGTTCCAGTGGAGTAGATTGAGGCTACAAATCCCTCCTCCCTGAGTTTACATAGAGGATCAATCCTTATTTCTTTAAAGTCTTAGCAGAGAAGATTGAGGCTACGAATCTCTTCTCCTTGAATTCTCATATCCTCGAAGTTCCAGTGGAGCAGGTTGAGGCTACAAATCCCTCCTCCCTGAGTTTACATAGAGGATCAATCCTTATTTCTTTAAAGTTTCAGCAGATAAGATTAAGGCTAAGAATCTCTTCTCCCTAAATTCTCATCTCCTCGAAGTTCCAGTGGAGTAGGTTGAAGATACAAATCCCTCCTCCTTGAGTTTACATAGAGGATCAATCCTTATTTCTTTGAAGTTTCAACAGAGAAGATTGAGGTTATGAATCTCTTCTCCCTGAATTCTCATTTCCTCGAAGTTCCAGTGGAGTAGCTTGAGGCTACAAATCCCTCCTCCCTGAGTTTACATAGCGGATCAATCCTTATTTCTTTTAAGTAGTTCTAGTGGAGTAGGTTGAGGCTACAAATCCCTCCTCCCTAAGTTTACATAGAGGATCAATCCTTATTTCTTTGAAGTTTCAGCAGAGAATATTAAGGTTACGAATCTCTTCTCCCTGAATTTTCATCTCTTCGAAGTTCCAGTGGAGTAGGTTGAGGCTACAAATCCCTTCTCCCTGAGTTTACATAAAGGATCAGTCCTTATTTCTTTGAAGTTTCAGTAGAGAAGATTAAGGTTACGAATCCCTTCTCCTTGAATTTTCATCTTCTCAAAGTTCTAGTGGAATAGGTTGAGGCTACAAATCCCTTCTCCCTGAGTTTACATTGAGGATCAATCCTTATTTCTTTAAAGCTTCAGCAGAGAAGATTGAGCAGAGAAGATTGAGGTTACAAATCTCTTCTCCCTGAAGTTACAATGGAGTAGACTGAAGACAATTAATCCTATCTCCCTGAAGTTGTAGTGCACTGGATTGAAATGGCGAATCCTATTTTTGAAGTTGCAGTGGGTCAAAGCGAGGCTACCTGAAGAAGAAAAGAAGCGCCGAGACTCAGTAGGTCTAGGCAAAATTGGCCCTTTTATAGTCTTTGCTCCATTCTCGTTACACGAAAACAAGCAAATAGGGGCAGCTGTAATAGCCAATTTTGGCCCAGGTCAAATAAACCAATAAAAATCATTTTAATAGTCCAAATAAATGTCCGTTTACAGCTCAAACCCAATCTACCCCTAAACCCAATTAAATCAACCCAAACCAAAACCCAAATCAGCCCAGACTAAACCCAAACAACAAACAAACCCTAGCCCATTACAAGGAAAAGAAAACAGAAGCAAAGACATCAGTAGCCACAACCCCTAGCCACCGACCCTTCGTCTCCCTCCACCACGCACACTGGCCCCTTCGTACGCCTCTGGTACCGCCGCACGCGCCTCTGACACACCTGCACACAGAAGCCAACATGCAACAACACCAAACAAAGAGAAAAACGATAAAAAATAGCAGAGGCTACACGCAAATAGTAGAGAAAACAAAATGAAAAAACAAAAGTAACAGAAAAACAAAACAGAAAAGAACAAATCCAAATCTGTAAAAATCGGTTATAAAAACCAAAGTAAAACGATTGTATTTTCTTCTTCCGATTTTTATTTTTACAAACTACCAGCAATCAAAACACAAAGAGAAAAAAGGTTTATTTTGTTGTTTTTATTCTCTGTTTTATTTACTCGTTTTTATTTGTTACATTTTACTATTTTGAAACCTAATACAAATATTAACAATAAAACAATAATAAAAAACGAAGGGACCTTACCTGATCCCGCGGACGCGTCGTCGGAGAGCTCATACCATCGCTGCAAATTGGGTTTGGGGAAAGAGGGTTAAGGGCCTTCGGTTTCGATTTTTCGGGGCATCAAGGTAGGGGTTTTCCAAAACGAGCTTTGAATAGGGTTAAAGTCCCCTCTACACGCGTTGTCAGCCACCTATTACGATGGTGGTGCGATGATCGGCGGAGGAACCCACTCGCCGGAGAGGGAGAGAAGAGAGGTTGAGAGAATTTGTTCAAATGGTGGCTGCTGTGTTTAGTTTTTTTTAGGGCTAAAATGTGTTTTTTTTCCTTTTAAAAAAAATTGGGTCTTTTAACATTGAATGAAACGGCGCCGTTTGGTCTAAGGGAGACTGCGCATATCCCTTAAAAGGGATAATTGCGCGCTTGGTCCCCTTCTTTTGCGGTGCTATTTGACCAAGTCCCTTTTGCATTCTTTCTCCTTTTTCAAAATCTTACCTTATTATTTCTATTGCATTTTAATCTGGTCCCTGCCCGCCTCTTTTGATTTATTGCGATTTTGGTCCTCAATATTTTATTATGTTTTCAATTAAGTTTCCAAACTGTTTACAAGTTTATGTATTTATTTTTCTTCAAAATTTTATTATTATTATTACTTATTTTAAAGTTTTTTTATATTATTTTTATTAAACTTTATGTATACTGTTGATTTTAAATTTTGACATTATTTTAAATTGTTTCATATATCATTTATTTTAAATTTTTTATGTATTCTTTATTTAAAATCATTTTGTTAATTATTTTAAATTGTTTTATGTATTATTTCTTTTAAAATTGTATAATTCATTATTCATTGACTATTAATGTTGATGTTTAAATAATGTAAGCTATGTGATTTGTCATTCTTGTGTATATTATAATTTGTTTGTTCGTATTTCCATATCATTGATATTATCATCATTGTTATTACTGTTTATATTATTGTTCCATTATCATTATTATTATTCATGCATGTTAATATTTTAGATTAACGATTCCAATGTTATGTATTATGTGTATTATTTATTGTTACGCCAAATTTGTCTCACATTACCATTATTCGTCGAGCATAACCCCCATTCATGCTTTAAATAGTGTTTCTTTAAAACATATTCTACCGAACGTGTATCATTTTTAAAATTTATATAAATTTCATCTAAAAACAAAAATTTTCAAAATAAGGCAATATTCTATGTTTAGAAACCCAAGAGATCGTGCCCTACGTGCTGGGTTTCGGTTTTTCACTTGGCCGAACAATCGAATATCCTTTTGATATTTTTAATGCATGAGTCTCGGGAATTATGAGATAATCTTGGATTCGAGGATTTAAATTATCGTGTCCTAACGTACTGGATGTGATATTTTGTTCCTTTAGAGCTAGAGAATCTTAATATCCAATTCGAGAAAATTCAAATATTTTTAAAAGATATCGTATTTTTACAATCTTTTTCAAATTTCCAACTTTCGACATAAGGACATTAATTAATCAATTCAGTACCAATTTTGGGCGTGACGAGGGTGCTAAACCTTCCTCGCACGTAACCGACTCTGAACCCGTTTTCTCGAATTTCGTAGACCAAAAAACACAGTTTTAGTAAACCAAAACGTTTTACTAAAACAAAGGTGATCCGATCACACCTAATAAAGATCGGTGGTGACTCCCGTTTTATTTTCGTTTTCAAAACCAAGTCGATTCCCGTTTTTAAAAAAATGGTTTTGACGGTGATTTATGGCATGATTGTGTAATGTTGGAATTGTGACCTATTGATGAGATGAGGAATTTGAGTGTAATTTGGTAACTAGATAGAAATTGAATGAAGCCTAATGAATGTGGGATTTGTATGTTTGATTTAGGGCTTAATAAATGTAGTGAATATGTTAGATAAACATAAAAAGTTGATATGTTTTAACCATGAACGTGGATGCTTTGGTTGCCTAAGTATGTAATGTTATGTGCATTTGAATGGATGTGAGTGTATGTGTGAATAAGGGTGGCAAATGGCTTGGTAAATATCCTTTTTATTGTCCACACGGGTAGACACACGGGCGTGTGTCTAAGCCGTGTGTGACACACAGTCTGCCCCACGGGCATGTGTTCCGATCGTGTGTCCCCTGCACCTTAATTTTGGAAAAACAAAATGTCTGGAATTGAGCACACAGGCAGGGACACAGGCGTGTGTCTTAGCCATGTGTACTACAAGGCCTAGCACACGGGCGTGTGGCACGGCTGTGTGGCACAAGTCAGAGAGCACCCTAATTTGAACACGATCTAAAGCACGGGCGTGTCCTAGGGTCACATGGGCGTGTCCCTTAGACCACAAGGGCGTGTCCCTTAAACCACACGGGCGTGTGAGCTCTGTAACATGAAAAATTTTCTAAGATTTGTAGAATTTTCTAAAGTTCTCAATTTAGTCCCGAACCAGTTCCACAGCATGTTTTAGGCCTCGTAGGCCCGTATTAGGGACCTTATGATTGAATGTGAATGGTTTTAATTTGGATGGAAATTTAAGTCTTGGTAATGTATGACTGCTAGTATATAAGTTTGGATGCCTCGTACCCTGTTCCGGAGTCAAATACGGGTAGGGGGTGTTACAATGACTCGCAACTTGGGCAAACCCGTCCTCATTCCACCTTACTGTTTGTAGAAAGGGGAAGTAACAGCCCCATTTCGGGGCTAGTCAGAACAGTAGTTTTGGGACCGCTAATCCGAGGTTGAAGAAAATTATTTTGATATTATTTTATGTGTTATAGCATGTTTATAAGGATGTATGAAAAGTTTGGTGCTTTAATTTTAGCAATTGTATGCTTAATTGTGGAAAATGACTAAATCGCATAAAGTGCGAAAGTTCTATTGTACAAGGTAGAGGTGTCTAATAGCCATAGAATATTAAATTGGAGGTCCTTAAAGTGTAAATAGGTCATTAAGAGGGTGTGGCCAACCATAGGAAACAAGGAGACAAGGCATTAAATTTTGGTCAAAATTTGGTGAAATTAGGTGATAAAAAATGAATAAAATAAGCTAAATAGAAGAGATATCATCTTTTCACTATTCATGCTACTTCTCCACCGAAAATTGAATGAAACTAGAGGATTTTAGAGTCCAAACTTTCAGCCAAGCTTCTCTCTTACAAGTAATTGATTTTAGGGGTCTTTCTTGATTATTTTTGTACTTTTGGAACCCCCAAAGCTTATGCTAGCTAATAAGGGGATTAATTTGCAAGATGGTTGAAAGTTTAGGGAATTGACATGAGAGTGTTTATGTTGTTTTCTGAGTTTTTATGGAAGAAAATGAACGTTAGTGAGTTAAGGAGCAACTTTTGTGAAAGGTGTTATCATGAAAACACCTAAATGCATAAAATAATTGGTTTTGTGAGTTTTTGTAAGAGAAATAAATGTTCAGCTAGGTTTGTTTAATGAGAAATAAATGTTCAGTAGTTTTGGGACCACTAATCCGAGGTTGAAGAAAATTGTTTTGATATTATTTTATGTGTTATAGCATGTTTATAAGGATGTATGAAAAGTTTGGTGCTTTAATTTTAGCAATTGTATGATTAATTGTGGAAAATGACTAAATCGCATAAAGTGCGAAAGTTCTATAGTACAAGGTAGAGGTCTAATAGCCATAGAATATTAAACTAGAGGTCCTTAAAGTGCAAATAGGCCATTAAAAGGGTGTGGCCGACCATAGGAAACAAGGAGACAAGGGCATTAAATTTTGGTCAAAATTTGGTGAAATTAGGTGATAAAAAATGAATAAAATAAGCTAAATAAAAGAGATATCATCTTTTCATTATTCATGCTTCTTATCCATCGAAAATTGAAGGAAGTTAGAGGATTTAGACTTTCAGCTAAGGTTCTCTTGTACAAGTAAGTGATTTTAGGGGTCTTTCTTGATAATTTTTGTACTTTTAGAACCCCCAAAGCTTAACCTAGCTAATGAGGGGACTAATTTGCAAGATGGTTGAAAGTTTAGGGACTTTCCATGAGAGTGTTTATGTTGTTTGCTGAGTTTTTATGGAAGAAAATGAATGTTAGTGAGTTAAGGAGCAACTTTTGTGAAAGGTGTTATCATGAAAATACCTAAATAGGACTTATTTGGAAAGGTTGAAATTGTGTAATAAATGCATGAATAATTGGTTTTTTGAGTTGTTGTAAGAGAAATAAATGTTCAGCTAGGCTTGTTTAATGAGAAAATGTGATGAAAAATGATTTACGAGCCTAGGGGCAAAATTGTAATTTTGCCAAAGTATAAGGGCAAAATGGAAATTTTTTCCTAAGTAGAAATTTTGATGTATCATGGATTATAAAGTGATTGAATGAATAAATTTTATTATTATAGATTAAGAAGAGTGCGGAAACAACCTTGACTGAGGAAAAGGCAAGGTTACGGACTAAACCGTAGATTAATACATTTTGCACCGAGGTAAATTTATGTGTAAGTGATACATCTTTAATACATATGTTGTTACTTATTGGTGTATTGTATGAATGAAATTAATTATGATTGGAACTGATAGATGGTGAGTAGTTCTCGTATGAACCTCGGAATAGATATGTAAGCGCGGAAAAATATCCGTAATGATTAATTGGTGGGCTATGTGCGATACCACCATAATCATCTTTTTTGGTGGGCTGTGTGCGATACCACCTTATTACTTATTCACGATGGGCTGTGTGCGATACCATCATTTATATTTTCATTTGGTGGGCTATGTGAGAAACCATCTTAATTACTCTTGTTGGTGGGCTATGTGTGATACCACCCTATTATTGATTAACAGTGGGTTGTATGCAAAACCACCGGGTACGTAGTATTATTTCGAGGGGTTCATCGAGAAATGGTATAAGTAAATGTTTCATGTTGTTTTGTGGTGATAAGTGCAGGGAATATGTACAAGTAATTGTGAGCAATATAATTGCCATGTGATTGGAATGTGGTAAGAGATGAGATGAGTAAGCATGATTATGGAAATGTAAATTGTTCTTGCTTAGTATGTGATGTTATTAATTGATTAGCATATGTGATTATGCTTATTATTTACATGTAAACTTACTAAGCTTAAAGCTTACTCCCTTTATTTTCCCTTGTTTTATATTGTCAAAGAGCTGGTTCGAGATACGAAGATAATCGAAAGATCACCCACACTATCAACTCATCTTGGTATATCTAGACTTAGCATTTTGTGTATGGCATGTATAAGGGCTAGGCTCAGTGATGTCTTGATATTTTGGCCAAGTGTGTTGGCTTCTTAAAAGAAGAACCTTTGTAAATAGTCATAGTTGATGGTTTATTGTTATTAATATATGAAAAGATGGGTTTATTCATGAATGTGTATGATACATGATTGAGTTGCTTGGTAAATGGTTGAATGTGATTGATGTAACATCCCCAAACCCGGCCCATTCACTACGACCGAATCTGGTTATGTCACTTGGGGAAAGTCGGTTGAAAACCTTTCTGACTTAGAATAAAACATTGTAGTTTGTTGAATTTTGGAAACATATCCTTTTAAACTTATGAGTAAAACTTTGTTATTAAAAACATGTTCATTTCAAAACCTTAGTATATGAAAACTACTTTGAATAAATATGGTGCAACCCATAAATCATTTTCACCTAGCAATTAAAATTAAATAAACCATAGTTAAAGTAATACCAAAATAATAAAATGGCCTTTTATTACAACCCAATGCTTAAAAGGAAATACTTGTATCAAACTCAAGCATAATATAATTAATCATCATCTTCGGCATGGGCCACCTTGTCCTCTCCGATCCCGGTCCAGCTTTATGCACTACCTGAAATGGTTAAAGGAAAAAGGTGAGTCACCAAGACTCAGTGTGCAACCCTTTTTCCTAGATCAGTAAAATATCATATGCAAACATAAACATGATCATCATGCATCCAATTAATATGCACCCAACCTAACCGCCCATAACACCTTTCTCTACCCCGTGTGGTACCAAACCACTGGTGGTGCCAAACCACTGGTGTCCCAAAGACAAAATAATCATCATTGTGGTGCCAAACCACTGGTGTCCCAAAGACACGATTGTGATACCAAATCACTGGTGACCGGAGTCACTAATCAGATGATGGGGCCAACCCATCGTGTGATACCAAATCACTGGCGATGATCCCGTATCTCAAAGTGGGGCCAACCCACGGTGGTGTCAAACCACAGGGACAAATCGCTATGAGGTGCCAAACCTCTGGTGTCCCAAAGACACAAATGTGGTACCAAACCACTGGTGACCGAAGTCACAATAATCAAGTGATGGAGCCAACCCATCGTGTGATACCAAATCACTGGCGTCAATCCCTCAATACCGCCTTGTGGGGCCAACCCACTGTGGTGCGAAACCACGGGGACGAGACGCTGAGGTGCCAAACCTCTGGAGGTGCCAAACCTCTAGTGACCCAAAGTCACAAAGTGTGTTACCAAAACACTGGTGCCCGTCGGCACAAAATATCACTGCCCCCTCCACTCGTACAACCCACATCAATCATGAATATGCATCTTAATAATAATACCATCATGCTAGTTTAGCCACATACACATTGTTTATCAACAATAAAGTATTATAGCACACATATCAGATAAAACATGCTTACCAAAAGCATCAACATGACAACTCCTAACCGGGACTTACCTGCCCCCTTGCCTCATACCTTAATGGTATTTCATCCACCTTTCCATGGATCCAAACAACACACAACATGTATAAACGTATAATAACAGAGCAGTGTGTTTAAGTACACACAATATAGTAAGCACATTTATTACTAGAAGAGTGTGTGTATGTACACACACACCTGCAAGCCTTAATCGAAGACCCAACTACGACCCTTGATAGCCTCGATAACCTTACTTCTACACGCTTTTGAATACAAGCCAACACCAAGTGCTTCTTGCTTCACCTGCCTACAAACGGCAACCAACCAACCATAGTAGCCTATGACTTAAACGAATACCAACCGAATAGTTTGTTAAAGCAAAACCTTACCACCACTTACCAACGATCCCCTACAGAACAGAGGCTACGCTTTGATTGCTTCGAATCCTGGATATCCTATGCCAAAACGATTCCAAACAAAGATCAACATACTTCCAAATAAAAGCCAAACCAACTCTTACCCTTAAAGATGTCGACAGAGAACAGAGGATAGTCCATAGGCATTCGGCCTTACCTTTTTCCTTCTCCAACGATGGGAAACGAAACCCCAAAATGATCTACACCACACCTTCTATTCGGCCAAGGAGCAGAACTAAAAGGGAAGGGAAGATTCGGCCAACACTCAATCACTAGGAAAAGAATCGTTTTAGATGTTTACCACACCTACATTCGGTTTGAATGGAAAGAAAAGAGAAGATGAGAAGTGAAGGCAAGGTTTCGATACAAAAGAAATGGGGAGATAACAATTGGAGAAATCGGCTAGAGCTTTGGGAGTAGAAGCAAAGAAATGCCAAAGGGAGAAAGAATAAATTCGGTTAAGAAGCAAATGAGAGATTCGGCACCAATGGTTTAAGAGAAAAGAAATGGAAATATGAGAAGGGGAAGGTAGCTAGTTTCGGCAACAAAAGAAATTAAAGGAACTAAAAGCACAAAATCGGCTAGAAGTATATGCTATTTGGGAATTTCGGTTTCAAGGAAAACATCAAAGGAAAATTCGGCTTTTGGCATCACAACCAAGGCTGACCGAAACATCAAAATGCTCAAGAGAAATTCGGCATTCTGCCCCCCTTAACACCTCCAAAAACCGGCCACACAATCACTTGAAGACTCCACCAAACGGCCACCACCTAGAAACTCTCCAAGCCACTAATTCAAACAAGTTTGAACTAGTCAAATCCCACCATTCACTCCTTGCCATCCATTTGAGCAATTGACTGGGTCCAAGGCAGAGTTTGAACTGCCTACAACTCCTCCCCTCCATGCCGTCAAAATGGAGCAAAAAGATGGCCACTCCGCAGCTTGAACATAGGACCTCCTCCTTGCAATTGGCGTCACCTCCATGTTCTGGAGTGGCGTCTCCTTGCCACTCCACCAGCTCCTCTTTTGTGACAAAATTCACCAATTAAAACTCTTAAGATCCCCCAAAAGCCAAGCTCCCTCCTAACCACTGAAAAACCAAAAATTTCTTAAAGCCTTCCCTATCTTCCAGGGTTCTCCAAACCCCCTAAAAACTTGCCCAAGCACACAAGAAACCTACCAACACCTGAGAAATGCACTAGATGCATAACCCCTAAAACCAGGGTGTTACAATGCTACCCTCCTTAAAATAATTTCGTCCTCGAAATTACTTGGCTAGACTAACGGTCGTACATCCTAATTCCCCACACTACGCTATCGCTGCGCACTCTGATCTCCAAGAGCTAACATCTTCCTAGGCGTACCTTCTGAGTCTATACCCAAGGTTCTAGATACTCTCTAGCAACAACAACAAACAGCCACCAAAACGAACAAGGCAACAAGGAATATTCCAACTAAGAGAAGCTTACCTGCTGACACATCCGGCACATCAATATCCTTCTTCCGACGAACCACAGCTTCACAACCTCGACCGAAACCATTCCCTTCATGGTTCGGACCACGACCTCTCGTCGCTTGCTGACCACCTCTGCCAGGCTGCATCACACCTTGACCCACTGTCCGAGTCCTTTTCGGATCCAGGGGATAATGCTTAACCAGATGCGACTTGGACTGGCATCTGAAACACTCTCGAACACGATTCCAGCACTCGCCCACGTGATACCTTCCGCACTGAGCACACAGACGATCTGGATTCCCAGCAGCTGACTTAGAAATACGAGCAGATGTCTCGACCCTCGGTCTTTTCTGAGACCTCTCAAATGATTCCGACGATCCCGAGCTCCTCTCATCCCGGTTCCTTATTCTATCTTCATTTCGCCTCTCAGCCCTTTTGACTTCCTCAGCTATCGGAGCTTCTTCCACGAAGACAGCGATACCACTGACCACATTGGCTCCTGCCACTTGCTCGAGCACCCGCAGCATAGCCTGCGATACTGCGTCATCTCCTCCGGTCTGATCGGATGCTCAGCCTCAACAGCTGGTGGCGGCACATCACTCTTTGACCCATGGCGTGACCCAACCGGTTCCGATACTGACATCCTGCCTCTACCACGTCCACGAGTATTGCGACCACGCCCCCTAGAACTCATATCTAGCGTGTCGATTTAATCTGATTAAAAATTTTATGCATTAGAAATTTGGTTCCACTATTTAACCACGAGCAAATTTTATGAAAAGAAGTTCCCGAGAGTAGTTCCTTCGAGCAATCAAGTTTCATTCTCATCCCAAGGGTAATTTCGTCATTTTCCTATAGGGGTATATAGGTAATAACTTAGGGTCAATTTTGAAAATAGTTTTCCCACTTAAAGGTACTTCAAAATTTACAAAATCTCAAGGGTCATCTTGAAAATTTTGTTTTTCAAACCAAATGTGTTGCAAAAATTTCAGAAAGCAGGGTTATTTTTGAAATTTTGGAATTCATGGGCATTTTCGTAAATTCTTCAAATCGGAATATCACAATATTTCACAAAATAGGATTTTCTGATATTTGGTAAAATAAGGATATTTCAGTAAAAGATTGAGAGAAATCTGAAAATTTAGAAACCAAGGGCATTTCGGTAATTTTATCAATTAGGGGTATTTCCGTAAATTTCCACAAACCAGGGTATCTTAATATTTCGAAACCTCAAAATTTTGGTATTTTGGAAAGTAAAAATCATTTTATCAAATGTTGAGGGTAGTACGGTAATTTTGCAATACAGGGGCATTTTTGTAATTTTGCCACAAGGGCCATTTTGGTAATTTTGTAAATCGAAAAAAAATGTCTTTCATAATCGGATTTAAGGTTTATAGACCGAAGGGGTAAAGTTGAAAATTTTAAAACGGGGAATTTAAAACAATCAGGCCAAATCCCTTTCGGGTTTTAATAATCGATTTAGCCTATGAACAAGTCCTCTTGGTTAAGGTGAACCGTAGCTACGCACCAGGTAGGATTCCTGCGAAGAGAGGTGAGTCACGAGGACTGCTTAAATACCCAGCTCTTCCGGATCCAATCCTAGACATGCGCACCAAGGTTACCACACCTTAACTCCGCGACTTTATTCACAGGTTTGTTTAAGAGCTTTAAGTTTTATGCATATGTTTGAGTAAACTAATCCTAGGGTCCAAAAAGCCTTAATAT
Organism: Gossypium australe; assembly: GCA_005393395.2. Classification (NCBI taxonomy): domain Eukaryota; kingdom Viridiplantae; phylum Streptophyta; class Magnoliopsida; order Malvales; family Malvaceae; genus Gossypium; species Gossypium australe. The sequence continues at coordinate 111,227,734 of CM016623.1, forward strand.
TCTAATCTACGAGCCCAAACTAAGCCCATAATAAATCACACAAACAGAACACTTCAAGAGCTAGAAGTACTTACCTGGTGGACTTCAGGCCGGAGACACAGGTGCCATGCCAGAATAACCTGAAAACTTTTTATAAAAGCCCACATTTCGAATAGCCCATTTTGAAAACTGTTTCGGGCCCAAAACCCTCAAAGTCGAGTTTTGAACCGGGCTCTGATACCAAACTGTAACATCCCCAAACCCGGCCCATTCACTATGACCGAATCTAGTTATGTCACTTGGGGAAAGTCGGTTGAAAACCTTTCTGACTTAGAATAAAACATTGTAGTTTGTTGAATTTTGGAAAACATATCCTTTTAAACTTATGAGTAAAACTTTGTTATTAAAAACATGTTCATTTTAAAACTTTAGTATATGAAAACTACTTTGAATAAATATGGTGCAACCCATAAATCATTTTCACCTAGCAATTAAAATTAAATAAACCATAGTTAAAGTAATACCAAAATAATAAAATGGCCTTTTATTACAACCCAATGCTTAAAAGGAAATACTTGTATCAAACTCAAGCATAATATAATTAATCATCATCTTCGGCATGGGCCACCTTGTCCTCTCTGATCCCGGTCCAGCTTTATGCACTACCTGAAATGGTTAAAGGAAAAAGGTGAGTCACCAAGACTCAGTGTGCAACCCTTTTTCCTAGATCAGTAAAATATCATATGCAAACATAAACATGATCATCATGCATCCAATTAATATGCACCCAACCTAACCGTCCATAACACCTTTCTCTACCCCGTGTGGTACCAAAACACTGGTGGTGCCAAACCACTGGTGTCCCAACGACACAATAATCATCATTGTGGTGCCAAACCACTGGTGTCCCAAAGACACGATTGTGATACCAAATCACTGGTGACCGGAGTCACTAATCAGATGATGGGGCCAACCCATCGTGTGATACCAAATCACTGGCGACGATCCCGTATCTCAAAGTGGGGCCAACCCACGGTGGTGTCAAACCACAGGGACAAATCACTATGAGGTGCCAAACCTCTGGTGTCCCAAAGACACAAATGTGGTACCAAACCACTGGTGACCGAAGTCACAATAATCGAGTGATGGGGCCAACCCATCGTGTGATACCAAATCACTGGCGTCAATCCCTCAATACCGCCTTGTGGGGCCAACCCACTGTGGTGCGAAACCACGGGGACGAGACGCTGAGGTGCCAAACCTCTGGAGGTGCCAAACCTCTAGTGACCCAAAGTCACAAAGTGTGTTACCAAAACACTGGTGCCCGTCGGCACAAAATATCACTGCCCCCTCCACTCGTACAACCCACATCAATCATGAATATGCATCTTAATAATAATACCATCATGCTAGTTTAGCCACATACACATTGTTTATCAACAATAAAGTATTATAGCACACATATCAGATAAAACATGCTTACCAAAAGCATCAACATGACAACTCCTAACCGGGACTTACCTGCCCCCTTGCCTCATACCTTAATGGTATTTCATCCACCTTTCCATGGATCCAAACAACACACAACATGTATAAACATATAATAACAGAGCAGTGTGTTTAAGTACACACAATATAGTAAGCACATTTATTACTAGAAGAGTGTGTGTATGTACACACACACCTGCAAGCCTTAATCGAAGACCCAACTACGACCCTTGATAGCCTCGATAACCTTGCTTCTACACGCTTTTGAATACAAGCCAACACCAAGTGCTTCTTGCTTCACCTGCCTACAAATGGCAACCAACCAACCATAGTAGCCTATGACTTAAACGAATACCAACCGAATAGTTTGTTAAAGCAAAACCTTACCACCACTTACCAACGATCCCCTACAGAACAGAGGCTACGCTTTGATTGCTTCGAATCCTGGATATCCTATGCCAAAACGATTCCAAACAAAGATCAACATACTTCCAAATAAAAGCCAAACCAACTCTTACCCTTAAAGATGTCGACAGAGAACAGAGGATAGTCCATAGGCATTCGGCCTTACCTTTTTCCTTCTCCAACGATGGGAAACGAAACCCCAAAATGATCCACACCACACCTTCTATTCGGCCAAGGAGCAGAACTAAAAGGGAAGGGAAGATTCGGCCAACACTCAGTCACCAGGAAAAGAATCGGTTTTAGATGTTTACCACACCTACATTCGGTTTGAATGGAAAGAAAAGAGAAGATGAGAAGTGAAGGCAAGGTTTCGGTACAAAAGAAATGGGGAGATAACAATTGGAGAAATCGGCTAGAGCTTTGGGAGTAGAAGCAAAGAAATGCCAAAGGGAGAAAGAATAAATTCGGTTAAGAAGCAAATGAGAGATTCGGCACCAATGGTTTAAGAGAAAAGAAATGGAAATATGAGAAGGGGAAGGTAGCTAGTTTCGGCAACAAAAGAAATTAAAGGAACTAAAAGCACAAAATCGGCTAGAAGTATATGCTATTTGGGAATTTCGGTTTTAAGGAAAACATTAAAGGAAAATTCGGCTTTTGGCATCACAACCAAGGCTGACCGAAACATCAAAATGCTCAAGAGAAATTCGGCATTCTCCCCCCTTAACACCTCCAAAAACCGGCCACACAATCACTTGAAGACTCCACCAAACGACCACCACCTAGAAACTCTCCAAGCCACTAATTCAAACAAGTTTGAACTAGTCAAATGCCACCATTCACTCCTTGCCATCCATTTGAGCAATTGACTAGGTCCAAGACACAGTTTGAATTGCCTACAACTCCTCCCCTCCATGCCGTCAAAATGGAGCAAAAAGATGGCCACTCCGCAGCTTGAACACAGGACCTCCTCCTTGCAATTGGCGTCACCTCCATGCTCTGGAGTGGCATCTCCTTGCCACTCCACCAGCTCCTCTTTTGTGACAAAATTCACCAATTAAAACTCTTAAGATCCCCCAAAAGCCAAGCTCCCTCCTAACGTCTGAAAAACCAAAAATTTCTTAAAGCCTTCCCTACCTTCCAGGGTTCTCCAAACCCCCTAAAAACTTGCCCAAGCACACAAGAAACCTACCAACACCTGAGATATGCACTAGATGCATAACCCCTAAAACCAGGGTGTTACAATTGATGTTGTATGAGTTAGGGTGATATAAAGAGCTTGGCAAATAGCCTTATTCTTGTCCACACGGGTAGGCATATGGGCGTGTGTCTAGGTCGTGTGTGATGCACGGTCAGTTCCATTGGTGTGTGACCAGGCCGTGTGTCCCCTGCATGTTAGTGTTGCAAATCAGTGTCGACCACGGGCTAGACACATGGGAGTTTGCCTAGGCCTGTGCCCCTTATTTGGTTGCTAACGTCACAAACAGAATACCTAAGTTTTCACACACGGGTGAGGACACGGGCGTGTCTAGGCCGTGTGGAGGACACGGGCCAAGGACACGGGCGTGTGTTAGGTCGTGTGAAAACCCCTGTATGTTCGAATTGAAGAATAAATTCTGCACAGGCTAGGGTCATGTGCGTGTGTGACCACACGACCTGCCCAAACGGGCGTGCCCCATTTCACACGAGCGTGTGACCCTGTTAAGGCAAAATTCCTAAGGTTACAAAAGCTCCTGGTTTGATTTCGAGGCCCTCCGTTTGTATGTGTAAGGCCTCGTAGGCCCATAATAAGAATGTTATGAATGTGAATGAAAGATTTTAAATTGGAATGAAATTTGATAGCCCAAAGTTGTATCTTCAAGCGAGATAAGTCCGGTAATGCCTCATACCCAATTTCAGCATTGAATACGGGTAAGGGATGTTACATTTTATGGTATCAGAGCTATAGTTTAGTCGGTTCTCGAACTACCGTAGCGTGTGTAAGAGTCTAGCTATACATGCCATAAACGTATAATGGTAGTGTGGTGACTTCTGACAATTTTAAACTTTGTTTTTATATAGTAAATGGATCCCGACCGAGTGGCTGCTGATGACGCTGCTAGTAACGCGCCGGTCCCCGCACAAGGGACCGCGCCTCTAGAGAGTAGACCCAAGACTATGGGTCAAGAAGAAGAGGCTCGGGAAGCCTTTCTCCAAATGATGAGTAATTGGTACACAGAGTATGTACGAACGAACCCTAATGCTCAACCTCCTCCACCCCCTCATATACCCCAGCCAGTCCCTGTGGCTCCTCAAGGTATAGATTTGGTTAGAGTGACCAAACCCCCGGTAGATAAGATTCGAAAGCAAGGGGTCGAGGAATTCAGAGTTAATATTGATGATGACCCCGAGAGGGTGAAGTTCTGGCTTGAGAACTCAATGCGAGTATTCGATGAACTTTCCTACACGCTTGAGGAGAGCTTGAAATGCACTGTGTCATTGCTGAAGGACTCGGCATACCGTTGGTGGAAAATGTTGACGTCGGTGGTTCCAAGGGAGAGAGTAACATGGGACTTCTTTTTGGAAGAGTTCCGAAAGAAGTATATAAGTCAGAGATTTGTGGACCAGAAACGGAAAGAATTCCTTGAGTTGAAGCAAGGTAAAATGACTGTGGCTGAGTATGAGTGCGAGTTTGTTAGACTCAGCAAGTATTCACAAGAATGTGTGTCTACATAAGCTATCTTGTGCAAGAGGTTTAAAGATGGGCTAAATAAGGATGTCAAACTTCTAGTTGGAATCTTGGAATTGAAAGAATTTGTGGTGTTGGTTGATAGGGCATGTAAGGCCGATGAGCTGAATAAGGAAAAGAGAAAAGCCATGAGTGAGGCCCGAGATGCAAGAAAAATGCCAATGAGTAAATCGTACCAAAATCAATCAAAGAGGTCTAAGGAAATGAACCCTCGAATGACTGTGTTAGTTGGATATTCACATTGAGATCGAGGTAATATATATTCGGGCTCGAGAGTTTAAGCCGCCTCGATGGCAAGCATGGGCCATCCAAAGTCTAATAAACCGGAGTGTCCAAATTGTGGTTGGCAACACACTGAGGAGTGTTGAGGGAATAACCGTAATTGTTACAAGTGTGGTTCACCCGACCATTTCATCCGGAATTATCCGGAGAGGGACGAGAAGGAAGGAGAGCAAGAAGTGAGATTAAGCAATATACCTTCGAGGGGTAGATCACAAAAGAACTCGGGAGGTGGGACTAGTAGTAGAGGTGCGCCTAGAGACTTTGCTGTGAGGTCGGAGGGTCGAGCACCTGCAAGAACTTATGCCATTCGCGCTCGCAAAGAGGCATCATCTCTAAATGTGATAACGGGTACATTTTCTCTTCATGATATTTCTGTTGTTGCTTTGATTGATCTGGGGTCTACCCATTCTTACATTTGCATGAAATTGGCGTCTAGCATGGGTATGATTGTAGAGTCTATGAAATTTGTAATAAAAGTGTCCAACCCGTTAGGCAAACATGTGTTAGTTGACAAGGTGTGTAGGAATTGTCCCTTGACCATTAGAGGTCATTATTTTCTAACAATTCTGATATTGTTGCCATTTGATAAATTTGACTTGATTCTTGGAATGGATTGGTTGACTGCTCATCATGTTTTAGTGAACTATGGTAGTAAGTTTATTGAATTGAGATGTGTAAATAGAGATGTCATTCGGGTTGAATCAGGTAAATCGGGTAGTTCGCCGGTAGTGATTTCTTCTATGGTAGCTGAGAAATATTTGAGAAAAGGGTATGAGTCCTATCTCACCTTTGTGTTGAATACTCAAGAGTCAGAGGTAAAGGTTGAGTCAGTACCGGTGGTATGTGAGTATCCAGATGTGTTTCCTAAAGAACTACACGGATTGCCTTCAGTTAGAGAGATCGAGTTTGGGATAGAGTTAGTTCCGAGTACGACACCTATTTCGGTTGCTTCGTATCGGATGGCACTATTAGAGTTGAAAGAATTGAAGGTTCAGTTGCAAGAGTTAATGGATAAGGGTTTTGCAAGACCGAGCTATTGACCGTAGGGTGCTTCAGTACTTTTTGTAAAGAAGAAAGATGGGTCAATGAGATTGTGCATAAACTACAGACAACTCAACAAGGTGACAGTGAAGAAGAAGTATCCTTTTCCAAGGATAGATGACTTGTTTGATCAATTAAAGGGAGCTACGATATTCTCTAAGATAGACCTAAGGTCTGGCTATTACCTGTTGAGGGTTAAGGAGCAATATGTGCTGAAAACTACATTTCAGACGAGGTATGGTCATTATGAGTTTCTTGTCATGCTATTTGGCTTAACAAATGCTCCTACGATTTTTATGGATTTAATGAATTGTATCTTCCGACCGTATTTGGATAAGTTTGTAGTTGTCTTTATCAATGACGTACTGATTTATTCTCAGGATGAGAGTGAACATGCAAAACACTTGAGAATTATTTTGCAGACTCTAAGAGACGAGCAGTTGTATAAATTCAGCAAGAGTGAGTTTTAGCTCCGAGAGGTCGGATTCTTAGGACACATTGTGTTGACTGATGGCATTAGAGTTGATCCTAGTAAGATCTCAGCTATTGTGGAGTGGAAATTGCTAAGGAATGTGTCAGAAATTAGAAGCTTTTTGGGTTTGGCAGGTTACTACAGATGGTTTGTCAAAGGGTTTTCTTTGATTGCTATACCGATGACAAAGCTATTGCATAAGGATGTTAAGTTTTAATGTATTGAGAAATGCCAACAAAGTTTTGAGAGATTAAAAGCATTGTTGACTGAGGCACCGGTTTTAGTACAACCTGATTTGGGGAAAGAGTTTGTGGTCTACAGTGATGCTCATTAAATGGTCTCAGTTGTGTGTTGATGCAAGAGGGTAAGGTAGTAGCTTACACCTTGAGACAGCTAAAATCGCATTAGAAGAATTATCCGACTCATGATTTAGAGTTGACTGCGATCGTCTTCGCTTTGAAGATTTGGCGTCATTATTTATATGGTGAGAAGTGTCGAATCTTCACCGATCATAAGAGTTTGAAGTACTTGATGGACCAAAAGGATTTGAATTTATGACAACGGTGATGCCTCAAATTATTAAAGGATTATTAGTTAGTAATCGACTACCATCCGAGGAAAGCGAATGTGGTTGAGGATGCCTTGAGCAGAAAATCCTTGTATGCTTTGAGAGCTATGAGTACTAGTTTAGCGTTGTCTGAAGATGGTGCTATATTGGCCGAGTTAAGGGGTAGACATTTATTTATTCAGCAGATTTGTGAAGCTCAAAAGAATGATGATGATATGCAAGCTAGAAGAGCTCAGTGTGAATCAAGAAATGACTTTGATTTTTGGATGAGTTCAAATGGTTGTCTGATGTTCCATGACAGGATTTGTGTACCTAGGGATGATGAGTTGATCCGGAAAATTTTACATGAAGCGCACAGTGGTTGCTTGTCAGTACATCCAGGCAGTATGAAAATGTACAATGATTTGAAGAAATTGTATTGGTGGCCGGGTATGAAAAGAGACATCTCCGAGTTTGTTACAAAATGTTTGATATGTCAACAAGTGAAAGTCGAGCATCAAGTACCCTCCGGGTTACTTCAACTGGTGATGGTTCTAGAGTGGAAGTGGGATCGAATCACAATGGATTTCGTAACGGGGTTACCTATGACTCCAAGAAAGAAAGATATTGTGTAGGTTATTGTAGATAGATTAACGAAGTTAGGTCACTTTATACCGATGCGTGTTGATTATTCACTTGATAACTTGGCCGAATTGTATATTGCCGAGGTGGTGAGATTGTATGGAGTGCCTGAATCTATTATCTCGGATTTACTTAGAGGTTTTGGAAGAAGTTGCAAGAAGCCTTGGGTACAAGGTTGAATTTTAGTACTGTGTTCCATCCTTAAACCGTTGGCCAATCCGAAAGAGTGATTCAAGTTCTAGAGGATACGCTCCGATGTTGTGTGTTAGAGTTCGAAGGTAGTTGGGAAAAATATCTACCTTTGGTCGAGTTTGCCTATAACAACAGTTATCAGTCGACTATACAGATGGCACAGTACGAAGCTTTATATGGTCGAAAGTGAAGGACTCCCTTGTATTAGACCGAGCTTATTGAGAAGCAAATTCACAGGGTCGATCTAGTTAAAGAGACCGAAGAGAAAGTGAAAATGATCAGTGATAGTCTGAAAGCTACTTCAGATCGACAAAAGTCATACGTAGATTTAAAAAGGAAAGAAATCGAGTTTCAAGTGGGTGACAAAGTATTTTTGAAAGTATCCCCATGGAAGAAAATATTGAGATTTGGTCAAAAGGGAAAATTGAATCCGCGATTCATAGGGCCGTATGAGGTTATTGAAAGGATTGGACCAGTAGCATACCAGTTGGCTTTGCCGGTAGAGTTAGAGAGAATACATAACGTGTTTCATGTTTTGATGTTGCGGCAATATCGTTCTAATCCTTTGCATGTGATTCCCTTAACAGGAATTGTGATACGACCGGACATGACTTATGAAAAGGAACCGATTAAGATATTGGCTCGAGAGGTTAAACAATTGAAGAACAAAAGCATAGCATTAGTAAAAATATTATCGCAAAAACACGGTGTGGAAGAGGCTACATAGGAATCGAAAGAAGCCATGAGGGAACAATACCCAAACCTTTTTACCGATAAGATTTTCGAGGACGAAAAGCTCTAAAGGGGGAAGAGTTGTAACAGCATGTTTTTTGGGGCTAGTCGAAATAGTGGTTTTGAGACCGCTAATCTGAGGTGAAAGAAAATTATTTTGATATTATTTTATGTGTTATAGCATGTTTATAAGGAAGTATGAAAAGTTTGGTGCTTTAATTTTACAAATTGTATGCTTAATTGTGGAAAAGGACTAAATCGTAAAAAGTGCAAAAGTTCTATAGTATAAGGCAGAGCTGTCTAATAGCCATAGAATATTAAACTGGAGGTCCTTAAAGTGCAAATAGGCCATTAAGAGGGTGTGGCCGACCATAGGAAACAAGGAGACAAGGGCATTAAATTTTGGTCAAAATTTGGTGAAATTAGGTGATAAAAAATGAATAAAATAAGCTAAATAAAAGAGATATCATCTTTTCATTATTCATGATTCTTATCCATCGAAAATTGAAGGAAGTTAGAGAATTTTGGAGTCTAAACTTTCAGTTAAGCTTCTCTTGTACAAGTAAGTGATTTTAGGGGTCTTTCTTAATAATTTTTGTACTTTTAGAACCCCCAAAGCTTAACCTAGCTAATGAGGGGACTAATTTGCAAGATGGTTGAAAGTTTAGAGACTTTCCATGAGAGTGTTTATGTTGTTTTCTGAGTTTTTATGGAAGAAAATGAGTGTTAGTGAGTTAAGGAGCAACTTTTGTGAAAGGTGTTATCATGAAAACACCTAAATAGGACTTATTTGGAAAGGTTGAAATTGTATAATAAATGCATAAAATAATTGGTTTTGTGAGTTTTTATAAGAGAAATAAATGTTCAACTAGGTTTGTTTAATGAGAAAATGTGATGAAAAATGATTTACAAGCCTAGGGGCAAATTTGTAATTTTGCCAAAGTATAAAGGCAAAATGGTCATTTTTGCCTAAGTAGAAATTTTGATGTATCATGAATTATAAAGTGATAGAATGAGTAAATTTTATTATTATAGATCAAGAAGAGTGCGGAAACAACCTTGATCGAGGAAAAGGCAAGGTTACGGACTAAATCATCGATTAATACATTTTGCACTGAGGTAAGTTTATGTGTAAATGATACATCTTTAATACATATGCTGTTACATATTGGTGTATTTTATTAATGAGATTAATTATGATTGAAATTGATAGATGGTGAGTAGTTCTCGTATGAACCTCGGAATAGATACGTAAGCGCGGAAAAATATCCGTAATGATTAATTGGTGGGCTGTGTGCGATACCACCGTAATCATCCTTTTTGGTGGGCTGTGTGCGATTCCACCTAATTACTTATTCACGATGGGCTGTGTGCGATACCATCGTTTATATTATCATTTGGTGGGCTATGTACGAAACCACCTTAATTACTCTTGTTGGTGGGCTATGTGCGATACCACCTTATTATTGATTAACAGTGGGCTATGTACGAAACCACCAGGTACATAGTATTATTCTGAGGGGTTCATCGAGAAATGGTTTAAGTAAATGTTTCATGTTGCTCCATGGTGATGAGTGCAGGGAATGTGTACAAGTAATTGTGAGCAATATAATTTCTATGTGATTGGAATGTGGTAAGAGATAAGATGAGTAAGCTTGATTATGCAAATGTGAATTGTTCTTGCTTAGTATGTGATGTTATTGATTGATTAGCATATGTGATGATGCTTATTGTTTACATATAAACTTACTAAGCTTAAAGCTTACTCCCTTTCTTTTCCCTTACTTTATAATGTCAAAGAGTCGGTTCGGGATACGAAGATAATCAGAAGATAACCCAAACTATCAGCTCATCTCGGTATATCTAGACTTAGCATTTTGTGTATGGCATGTATAGGGGCTAGGCTCAGTGATGTCTTGATATTTTGGCCAAGTGTGTTGGCTTCTTAAAAGAAGAACCTTTGTAAATAGTCATAGTTGATGGCTTATTATTATTAATATATGAAAAGATGGGGTTATTCATGAATGTGTATGATTCATGATTGAGTTGCTTGGTAAATGGTTGAATGTGATTGATGTTGTATGAGTTAGGGTGACAAAAAGAGCTTGGCAAATAGCCTTGTTCTTGTCCACACGGGTAGGCACACAGGTGTGTGTCTAGGCCGTGTGTGACGCATGGTCAGTCCCATGGGTGTGTGACCAGGCCGTGTGTCCCCTGTATGTTAGTGTTGCAAGTCAGTGTCGACCATGGGCTAGACACACGAAAGTGTGCCTAGGTTGTGTGCCCCTTATTTGGTTGCTAACGTCACAAACAAAATACCCAAGTTTTCACACACGGGTGAGGACACGGGCGTGTCTAGGCCGTGTGGAGTACACGGGCCAAAGACACGGGCGTGTGTCCGGCCGTGTGAAAACCCCTGTAGGATCGAATTGAAATATAAATTTCACACGGGCTAGGGACATGGGCGTGTGTGACCACATGGCCTGCCCACACGGGTGTGTCCCATTTCACACGAGCTTCTGGCTCTGTTAAGGCAAAATTTTCCTAAGTTTACAAAAGCTCCTAGTTTGATTTCGAGGCCCTCTGTTTGGCAAACCCGTTAGGCAAACATGTGCTAGTTGACAAGGTGTGTAGGAATTGTCCTTTGACAATTAGGGGTCATTGTTTTTTGGAAAATCTTATGTTGTTGCCGTTTGTTGAATTTGACTTGATTCTTGGTATAGATTGGTTGAGGGCTCATAATGTTTTAGTGAACTATGGTAGCAAGTTTATTGAATTGAAATGTGAAAATGGAGAGGTCATTCAGGTTGAATCAGGTAGGTCAGATAATTTGCCAGTGATAATTTCTTCTATGGTAGCTGAGAAATATTTGAGAAAAGGATACGGGTCCTATCTCGCCTTTGTGCTAAATACTCAAGAGTTTGAGGTAAATATTGAAACAGTGTCGATGGTATGTGAGTTTCCGGATGTATTCCCGGAAGAGCTACCCAGATTGCCTCCAGTTAGAGAGGTCAAGTTTGGGATTGAGTTAGTTCCGAGAACGACACCTATTTCGGTTCCTCCGTATAGGATGGCACCATTGGAACTGAAAGAATTGAAAGTTTAGTTGCAAGAGTTAACGAACAAGGGTTTTGCAAGACCGAGCTATTCACCGTGCGGTGCTCCGGTACTTTTTGTGAAGAAGAAAGATGGGTTGATGAGATTGTGCATAGACTACAGATAGCTCAACAAAGTGACCGTGAAGAATAAGTATCCTTTACCAGGGATAGATGATTTATTTGACCAACTGAATGGAGCAACGTGTTCTCCAAGATAGACCTAAGGTCTGGCTATTACCAGTTGAGAGTCAAAGAGCAAGATGTGCCCAAAATTGCATTTCAGACGAGGTATGGCCATTATTAGTTTCTTGTCATGCCATTTGACCTGACGAATGCTCCTGCGATTTTTATGGATTTAATGAATCTTGTCTTTCGGCCTTATTTAGATAAATTTATTGTTGTTTTTATTGACGACATATTAATTTATTCTCGGGATGAGAGTGAGCATGTAGTGCATTTAAGGGTTTTCTTACAAACCTTAAGAGATAAGAAGTTGTATGCTAAATTTAGCAAGAGTGAGTTTTGGCTCCGAGAGGTCGGATTCCTAGAACCCATTGTGTCAGGTGATGGTATTAGAGTTGATCCAAGTAAGATCTCAGCTATTGTGGAATGGAAACCGCCAAGAAATGTGTCGGAAGTTAGAAGCTTCTTGGGTTTAGCGGGGTACTAGAGACGGTTCGTAAAGAGGTACTCAATGATTGCTACCCCGATGATGAAACTGTTGCATAAGGATGTCAAGTTTGAATGAACTGAGAAATGTCAACAAAGTTTTGAGAGATTCAAAACATTATTGACTGAGGTGCCGGTTTTAGTACAACCTGAGTTAGGGAAAGAGTTTGTGGTCTATAGTGAGGCGTCATTAAATGGTCTCGGTTGTGTGCTAATGCAAGAGGGTAAGGTAGTAGCTTACGCCTCGAGATAGCTAAAACTGCATGAGATAAATTATCTGACTCATGATTCGGAGTTGGCTGCGATTGTTTTCACATTAAAGATCTGGCGTCATTATTTATATGGTGAGAAGTGTCGAATCTTCACTGATCATAAGAGTTTGAAGTACTTAATGGATCAAAAGGATTTTAATTTGTGACAATGACGGTGGCTCGAGTTATTGAAGGATTATGAGTTAGTAATTGATTACCATCCGGGGAAAGCGAATGTAGTTGCAGACGCCTTGAGTAGAAAATCCTTGTATGCTTTGAGAGCTATGAGCATGAGCTTAGCATTGTATGATGATGCTGCTATATTGGCCGAGTTGAGGGCTAGGTCGCTATTTATTCAACAAATATGTGAAGCTCAAAAGAATGATAGTGAGATCCAAGTTAAGAGAGCTCAGTGTGAATTGGGAAATGATTCTGATTTTCGGGTGATTCCAGATGATTGTTTGATGTTTCATGATAGGATTTGTGTACCTAAGGATGATGGGTTGATCCGGAATTTATTAAATGAAGCACATTGTGGTTACTTATTAGTACGTCCGGGCAGCACGAAATTGTACAATGATCTGAAGAAATTTTATTAGTGGTCAGGTATGAATAGAGATATCTCTGAATTTGTTACAAAGTTTTTGATCTGTTAACAAGTGAAAGCCGAGCATCAAGTACCTTCAGGATTACTTCAGCCGGTGAAGTTTTTGATCTGTTAACAAGTGAAAGCCGAGCATCAAGTACCTTCAGGATTACTTCAGCCGGTGATGGTTCCCAAGTGGAAGTGGGATCGAATCACCATGGATTTCGTAACGGGGTTGCCTATGACTCCAAAAAAGAAAGATGCTGTGTGGATTATTGTTGATAGGCTAATGAAGTCGGCTCACTTTATACAGGTGCGTGTTGATTATTCACTTGAAAAGTTGGTCGAATCGTATATTGCTGAGGTGGTGAGATTACATGGAGTGCCTGTATCTATTATCTTGGATAGAGATCCTAGATTTACTTCGAGATTTTGGAGGAAGTTATAAGAAGCATTAGGTACAAAGTTGAATTTTAGTACTGCATTCCATCCTCAAACCGATGGCCAATCTGAAAGGGTAATACAAGTTCTTGAGGATATGCTCCGATGTTGTGTGTTAGAATTCAAAGGTAGTTGGGAAAGATACCTACCTTTGGTCGAATTTGCCTACAAAAATAGTTATTAGTCGAGTATACGGATGGCACAGTACGAAGCTTTATACGGTCGTAAGTGTTGGACTCCCTTATAATGGACCGAGCTGAGTGAGAAGCAAATTCATGGGGTTGATTTAGTTAAAGAGACTGAGGAGAAAGTGAAACTGATCCGTGATAGTCTGAAAGCTGCTTCGAACCGACAAAAGTCACATGTGGATTTAAAAAGGAAAGAAATTGAGTTTCAAGTGAGCAACAAAGTATTTCTAAAAGTATCCTCGTGGAAGAAAATATTGAGATTTGATCGAAAAGGCAAATTGAGTCCATGATTCATAGGGCCGTATGAGATTACCGAAATGATTGGGTCAGTGGCATACAGATTGGCTTTGCTGGTAGAGTTAGAGAAAATACACAATGTATTTCATGTGTCAATGTTGCGACGATATCATTCCGATCCTTCGCATGTGATTCCTCCGGCAGAAATTGAAATACGATCGAACATGACTTATAAAGAGGATCCAATTAAGATTTTGGCTCGAGAAGTGAAATAGTTGAGGAATAAGAGCATAGCTTTAGTAAAGGTGTTATGGAAAAAACACGGTGTAGAAGAGGCTACGTGGGAACCGGAAGAAGCCATGAGAAAACAATATCCAAACCTTTTTACAGGTAAGATTTTCGAGGGCGAAAATCTCTGATGGAAGGAAAAGTTGTAACAGCCCGATTTTGGGGCTAGTCGAAACAGTGGTTTCGAGACCACTAAACCGAGGTTGAGGAAAATTATTTTGATATTATTTTATGCGTTATAACATGTTTATAATGATGCATGAGAATTTTGGTGCTTTAATTTTAGCGATCGAAGGCTTAATTGCAAAAAAAAAGACTAAATCGCATAAAGTGCAAAAGTTTCAAATTTCAAGCTAGAGGTGTCTAATAGTTAAAGGATATCAAAATGGAGGTCCTTAAAGTGAAATTAGGCCGTTAGATGTGTGTTGGCCAGCCATATAGACTAGGGAGACAAGAGAATTAAATTTTGGTAAAAAATTGGTGAGATTAGGGTACTAAAATGAATGAAATAAGGCAAAGAAAGATGAGATGTCATAGTTTACTATCCCCCTTTTTTATTCCACTGAAAATTGAAGAGGAAATAGAGATTTTTGGAGCTTAAACTTTCAGCCATGCTATCTCCTTGCAAGTAAGTGATTTTAGAGTTTTTTTTATGATTTTTGTATTTTTTGAACCCCCAAAGCTTAATCTATATAATGAGGGGACTAATTTGCAATATGGTTGAAATTTTAGGGATTTTCCATGCGAGTTTTTATGTTGTTAGCTAAGTTTTTATGGAAGAAAATGAATGTTAGGGAGATGAGAAACAACTTTTGTGAAAGGTGTTGTCATGAAAACACCTAAATGGGACTAAGTTGTAAATGTTGTAATTTTGTAATAAATGCATGAAATAGTTGGATTTGTGAGTAGTTGTAAGAGAAATAAATGCTCAACTAGGCTTGTTTGATAAGAAAATGTGATGAAAAATGATTTACGAGCTTAGGGGCAAAATCATAATTTTGCTAAAGTGTAAGGGTAAAATGATCATTTTTGCCTAAGAATAGATTTTGATGTATTATGATTATAAAATGATTAAATAATTGAATTTTTTGTTATTTTAGACCAAGAAGAGAGCGGAATCAACCTTGACCGAGGACAAGGCAAGGTTACGGAATAGACCGTTGATTAACACATTTTGCACCGAGGTAAGTTTATGTGTAAACGATGCATCTTAAATACACTTGTTGTTACTCATTGGTGCATTGTATGATTGAGAATATTTACGATTTAAATGGATTGAATTCGGTAGATATTGAATAATTTTCGTATCAACGTTGAAATAGATATGTAAATGTGGAATATTATTCGTAGTAATTAATGGTGGGCTGTGTGCGATACCACCTTAATTATTCTTGTTGGTGGGCTATGTGCGATACCACCTTATTACTTGTTCCTGATGGGCTGTGTGTGATACCATTATTTATATGAACATTTAGTGGGCTATGTGCGATACCACCGTAATTATTTTTATTGGTGGGCTATGTGCGATACCATCGTAAATATTCTTGATTGTGGACTATTTGCGAAACCACCTTGTTAAAGATTAATGGTGGGCTAAGTACAATACCACCGAGTGTTTGGTATTACTAGGGATCGCTTATTGTTAAATTGTTAAGTGTTGTTTCTTGTGATCATGTGGTGATACGTGCAGGGATGTATGTTAAATAATATGAGCATTTGGCTTGTGATATGGTTGGAATGTGGTAAGAGATGAAATGAATAAGCATGATCATAGAATGTGGACTGTTCTTGCTTGGTATGTACTGCTATTTATTGCTTAGCACATATTATGATGTTTATTGTTTACATGTAAACTTACTAAGCTTAAAGCTTACTCCCTTTCTTTTCCCCTATTTTATGGTGTCAAAGAGTCGGGTTAGGATACGAAGATAATTGGAAGATCACCCACACTATTAGCTCATCTCGGTATATCTAGACTTAGTGTTATGAGTATGGCATGTATAGGGGCTAGACTAGGTGAATTGTTTTGTTATTTTGGCCAATAGTGTGTTGGCTCCATTAAAGATGAACTCTTTTGTATATAGCCATAGTTGATGGCTCATTATTACTAATTTATGAAAAGATGAAGTTATTCATGGAAGTGTATGTTGCAAATCTAAGTTGCTTAATGATTTGTTTAATGGAATTATGTTGTGTGAACTAGGGTGGTGAAAAGAGCTTGTCAAACAGTCTTATTCTTGTCCACACGGGTAGGCACACATGCGTTGTCTACGCCGCGTGTGACACACGGTCAGTCCCACAGGTGTATGACCAGGTCATGTGTCCCCTGCATGCTAGTGTTGCAAGTCAGTGTCGACCATGGGCTAGCCACACGGGCGTGTGCCTAGGCCGTGTGTCCCATATGAGGTTGCTGACTTCACAAATAGAATACCTAGGTTTTTACACACGGGCGTGTCTAGGCCGTGTGGAGCACACGGTCCAAGAACACGAGCGTGTGTCCGGCCGTGTGAAAACTGTTGTAGGCTTGAAATGAAAATAAATCCCACACGGGTTAGGGACATGGGCGTGTATGACCACACGGCCTGCCCAAACGGGCGTGTGGCCCCTGTTTAGGTAAAAAAATTTAAGTGCACAAAAGTTTCTGATTGGGTTCGAAAACCCTCTGCATGCATGTTTAAGGCCTCGTAGGTCCGTAATGAGAATGTTTTGATGGTGAAAGAGATATTTTAAGTTGGAATGAAATTTTATAGACTAAAGTTTTGTGACCAAGTGAGTTAAGTCCGGTAATGCCTCGTGCCCGGTTTCAGCATAGGATACGGGTATGGGGTGTTACAAAACTTGCATGACTTGAATTGATAAATCGTAATGTTTATGCATGTTAGAGGTTAGCATGTGGATGTGATGTTAATACCTTGGTTGTGGATGTTTTGGTCTCCTAAGTATGCTATGAATTGTGCCATTGAATTGGTGTAAGAGTAGGTGTAAATGTGGGTGGCAAATGGCTTGGTAAATAGCCTTATTTTTGTCCACACAGGTATGTGTCTAGGTCGTGTGTGACCCACGGTCTGCCCCACGGGCATGTGATCTGGCCGTGTGACCCCTACACATTATTTTTGAGAAATAGAATGTCCAGAATTGAGTACACAGGTAGAGACATAGGCGTGTGTCTCGGCCGTGTTTGCTACACGGCCTTGAACACGGGCATGTGCCCCGGCCGTGTGAAGTCTGCACTTATTTTATGAAAAAAATATGAAAATTAAATTGACCACACGGCCTAGCACACGGGCACGTGGCGCTGCCATGTGGCACAAGTCAGAGAGCACCCTAATTTGAACACGGCCTGTAGCACGGGTGTGTCTCAGGGTCACACGGGCGTGTCCCTTGAACCACACGGGCATGTGATCCCTGTAACATGAAAAATTTTCTAAGTTTTGTAAAATTTTCTAGAGTTCTCGGTTTTGTTCCAAACCACTTTCGAAGCATGTTTTGGGCCTCGTAGGCTCGTATAAGAGACTTTATGATTTAATATGAATCGTTTTAATTTGGATGCAAATTTATAACTCAGAATTATGTGAATACTTGTGTTATAAGTCCGGTAATGCCTCGAGCCCTGTTCCGATGTTGAATACGAGTTCAAGGTGTTACATTTAGTGGTATTAGAGCCAGGTTTATCAATTCTCGAACTAACGTATCGTGTGTAAGAGTCTAGCTATACATGCCATAAATAAATTGTGATAGTGTGATGACTCCTGACAACTTTAAATTATGTTTTCATATAGTAAATGGGTCCCAATC
Source organism: Gossypium australe (assembly GCA_005393395.2). Lineage (NCBI taxonomy): Eukaryota > Viridiplantae > Streptophyta > Magnoliopsida > Malvales > Malvaceae > Gossypium > Gossypium australe. The sequence continues at coordinate 111,245,792 of CM016623.1, forward strand.
GAGCCAAAGCTGATGACGTAGAAAGTAATGCGCCGGCTTCCGCTCAAGGGACTGCGCCATCTGAAAGAAGACCAGTGACAATTGATCAAGGAGAAGGGGCTAGGGAAGCTTTCCTCCACGTGATGAACGAGTGGTATACGAAGTTTGTTCGAACAAATCCGAATGCTCAACCCCCTCCACCCCACCTATTCCTCAGCTGGTTCTCGTAGCTCCACAAGGTATGGAATTTATAAGATTGAGTAAGCGTTCGGTTGATAATTTCCGAAAACATGGGGCTGAAGAATTTAGAGCAAATGTTGATGATGATCCTGAAATAGCAGAATTCTGGCTCGAAAACTCCATCAGGGTATTTGATGAACTGTCTTGCACACCGGATGAATGTCTGAAATGTGATGTGTCGCTTCTGAGAGACTCAGCATACCAGTCGTGGAAAACTCTTGTGTCAGTAGTACCGGGAGAGTGTGTTAATTGAGAATTCTTCCAAGATAAGTTTAGGAAGAAATATATCAGCCAACGGTTCATTGATCAGAAACGTAAGGAGTTCTTAGAGTTGAAATAGGGCCGAATGTCGGTAACCGAGTACGAGCGAGAGTTTGTTAGGCTCAGTAAGTACACTTAAGAGTGTGTTTCCACTAACGCTATCATGTGCAAAAGGTTCAAAGACAGGTTGAATGAGGATATCTGATTGTTAGTTAGAGCCATTGAGCTGGAAGAATTTGTGGTGCTATTCGATTGAGCTTGTAAAGTTGAAGAATTAAGCAAAGAGAAGAAGAAAGCTAAGTCTTAGGCTAGAGATACAACAAAAAGACCGATGAGTAAGTCATTTCAATCTCAGTCTAAGAAATTGAGAGATTTGTATGCTCGTTTGAGTGCTTTAGCTGGGTATTCCAACAAAGATCGTGGGAAACAATATTTGGGTTCTAAAGCCCAAACTACTTCGATAGTGAGTGTTGGTAATTTAGATCCAATTGACCTGAATGTCAACATTGTGGTAGGCGACATCTCGGTGAATGTAGAATGAATGACCGGGCTTGCTTAAAGTGTGGCTCACAAGACCACTTTATTCGGGACTGCCTTGAGATGGCTGAGAAAGACAAGATTCAGAATACAAGACCGGGCAACACTGCCACTAGAGGGAGACCCCCGAGGAATACAAGGAATGCAACTAGTAGTAAAGGTGTAACTAAAGGCTAAAGCCTATGCTATCCGTGCTCGCGAAGAAGCAACATCTCCTGATGTTATCATTGGTACTTTTTCTCTCTGTAATACTAATGTAGTTGCATTGATTGATCTTGGATCAAGTCATTCTTATGTTTTCATGAAATTGGTAGCTAGTAAGAGCTTGCCTATCGAGTTTACTAAGTTTGTGATTAAAATGTCAAATCCTTTAGGCAAACATGTATTAGTTGATAGCCTTGATGATTCGATGTCACTATTTTTCAGCTGATTTAATGTTTTTTCCATTTGATGAGTTTGATGTTATTTTGGGTATGGATTAGTTGACACTGCATGATGTGGTAGTGAATTGTAGACGGAAAATTATTGAATTGAAATGTGAAAATGGTGAAATTCTTCGGATTCATTCAGATGAGTCGGGTGAATTACCTATTGTGATCTCTTCGATGTCTGCCCAAAGATATGTAAGAAAAGGTTGTGAAGCTTATCTAGCTTATGTGTTGAATACAAAAGTGTTTGAATTGAAAATTGAATCAGTGCCGGTAGTTTGTGAATATCCGGATGTTTTTCCAAAAGAGTTGCCTGGGTTGCCACCGATTAGAGAAGTTGAATTTGGTATTAATTTAGTGCCAGGGACTTCACCGATATTGGTTGCTCCGTATAGAATGGCTCCGTCAGAATTGAAAGAACTAAAACCTCAGTTGCAAGAGTTGATAGATAAGGGTATTGCGAGACCGAGTTTTTCTCCCTAGGGTGCTCCAGTGTTATTTGTAAAGAAGAAAGACGGATCTGTGAGACTTTGTATCGATTATCGATAGCTCAACAAGGTGACTATAAAGAGCAATTATCCTTTGCCAAGGATTGATGACTTGTTTTATCAGTTGAGAGGAGCAACGGTATTCTCGAAGATTGATTTGAGATCTGGTTACTATCAGTTGAGAGTTAAAGAGTCGGATGTGCCGAAAACTGCTTTCAGAACAAGGTACGGGCATTATGAATTTCTCGTCATGTCTTTCGGACTAACTAATGCTCCTACTATTTTTATGGACTTGATGAACCGAATCTTCTGACCATATTTAGACAAATTCGTGGTTGTGTTTATTGACGATATCCTGATTTATTCTCGAGATGAGACGAAACATGCCGAGTACTTAAGAATTGTATTGCAGACTTTGAGAGATAAGAAATTATTTGCTAAATTCAGTAAAAGTGAGTTTTGGCTCTGAGAAGTCAGATTTTTGGGACATATCATTTCAGGTGATAGTATTCCGGTTGATCCAAGTAAGATTTCTGCAATTGTTGATAGAAGCTTTTTGGGCTTAGCCGGCTATTGTCGGTGATTTGTTAAGGGTTTTTTGATGATTGCTACTCCTATGACTAAATTGTTGCAAAAAGATGTTAAGTTTGAATGGTCTGAAATATGTCAGCAAAGTTTTGAGAAGTTGAAAACATTATTAACTGAGGCGCCGGTTTTAGTGCAACTTGAACAAGGAAAAGAATTTGTGATTTATAGTGATGCGTCACTGAACGGTCTTGGATGTGTGTTGATGCATGAAGGCAAAGTGATAGCTTATGCCTCGAGACAGTTAAAACCACATGAGAAGAATTATCTGACACATGATCTAGAATTATCTGCCATAGTGTTTGCTTTGAAGATTTGGAGACATCATTTGTATGATGAGAAATGTCATGTCTTTTCGAATCCTAAAAGTTTAAAGTACTTGATGACTTAGAAGGATTTGAATTTGCAACAACAGAGATGGCTTGAGCTACTAAAAGATTATGAGTTGGTAATTGACTACCATCCCAGAAAGGCAAATGTAGTCGCAGACGCTTTGAGCAGAAAGTCCTTGTTTGCTTTGAGAACTATGAATACGAGGTTGACTTTATTTGAGGATAGTTCGATTCTAGCTGAGTTGAGAGCTAGACCTATATTCCTTCAGTAAATTTTGTGAAGCTCAGAAAGGTGATAGTGAATTGCAAGCCAAACGAGCTCAGTGTGAATCGATTAGTGATTTAGACTTTTAGATCAGTTCTGATGGTTGTTTAATGTTCCAAGATAGAGTACGTGTACCGAAAAATGATGAGATTATTCAAAAAATTCTTCATGAGGCACATAATGTTTGTTTATCTTTTCATCCGGGCAGTACGAAAATGTATAATGATCTGAAGAAATTGTATTGGTGGTTGGGTATGAAATGGAGTATTTCAGAATTTGTTTCGAGATGTTTGATTTGTTAACAAGTAAAAGCCGAACACCAAGTGCCTTCAGGTTTGCTTCAGCCTATGATGATTCCCGAGTGGAAATGGGACAGGATTACAATGGATTTCGTAACTAGGTTACCTTTGACTCTGAAGAAGAAAGATGTTGTTTGGGTCATTGTTGATAGATTGACGAAATCGACTCATTTTATTCTGGTACGTACCGATTACTCACTTTATAAGCTAGGTGAATTGTACATTGCTGAAATTGTGAGATTGCACGGGATGCCTATTTCTATTATTTTGGATAGAGATCCAAGGTTTACATCGAGATTTTGGAAGAACTTGCAAGAAGCTTTGGGTACAAAATTAAACTTTAGTATCGCATTTCATCTGCAAATTAACGGTCAAACTGAAAGAACAATTCAGATTCTCGAAGATATACTCTGATGTTGTGTTTTAGAATTCGAAGGTAGTTGGGAAAAGTATCTACCTTTAGCCGAATTTGCTCATAACAATAGTTTTCAATTGAGTATTAAGATGGCACCGTATGAAGCATTGTATGGTCGCAAGTGTAGAACTCTGTTGTACTGGACCGAGCTCAGTGAGAGACAGATTCACGAGGTTGATTTGGTTAGAGAGATCGAAGAGAAAGTGAAGGTAATCCGTGACTGTTAGAAAGTAGCTTCGGATAGATAGAAATCATACACGGATTTGAAAGAAAAGAAATTGAGTTTCAAGTTGGTGATAAAGTATTTCTGGAAATATCTCCGTGGAAGAAAATTCTGAGATTTGGTCGCAAAGGCAAATTGAGTCCGCGTTTCATTAGGTCGTATGAGGTTATTGAAAGAATAGGGCCAATGGCATATCGGTTAGCTTTGCCGCCAGAGTTGGAAAAGGATTCACAATGTATTTCATGTGTCTATGTTGCAACATTATCAATCCAACCCTTCGCATGTGATTTCTCTGACAGAGGTTGAGATTCGACCAGACATGACTTATAGTGAAGAACCGATAAAGATTTTGGCTCGAGAAGTCAAACAGTTGAAAAATAAAAGTATAGCTCTAGTGAAAGTTTTATGGCAATGACACGGAGTCGAAGAGGCTACGTGGGAACCTGAGAAAGCTATGAGAAAACAGTACCCAAACCTCTTTTTTGGTAAGATTTCCGGGGACGAAAATCCGTAAAGGGGGAGAGTTGTAATAGCCCAATTTTGAGTCTAGTCGAAACAATGGTTTCGAGACCACAAATCTTACGCAGTAAAATTCATTTTTATTATATTTTTATGGTCTACAGTTTTATGGAATGATTTTGAGAAATTTTTGTTCAAAAATTTTGACGTTTGGGCACTCAATTTAGTTAAAGGGACTAAATTGCAAAAAGTGCAAAAGCTTGAATTATATATGTAACACCTCCTACCCGTATTTGTTGCATGAATAAGGTATGAGGCATTACCGAAATTTACTGAACATTTTCGAATAATTTCAAGTCATTTTTTTTATTTGTATTCTGAAACTAATCATAACGTCCCTTTATTAGGCCCTCGAAGCCCAAAACATACATTAAGAACCAACCGAAAATAAATCGGGATCATAGGGAATTTCTCGCAAAATCCTAAAATTTTTCTACATTGATTAACATACTTTAATATTGACAAACTTATTTTCTCAACATGTCTCATTTGAATGGATTACTTGTCCTAATATACATAATTTTCCTTGTATCAACATATCAAAGATAGTCTCATATTTACATGTCATGATACATATCATTCCCCTGCTGTTTCTTCATAAATATAAATTATTCAATTTATTATGACAATATTTCATGTACCATCATTTTCATGAGTTTAGTGTATATTTCTTCCAGTAGCAGTTCGTAATCTTGAATATGCACAATTATCAGGCAAATTTCACATACATGTATTTTCCATGTCATATTTCAATGTATCAAATAATTATCATTTCTGTGTATTTCAAGTTTAATTTCATGATTTCAAGTACTTGCCATTTTCTATATTTATCCCATTGAATTTCTCGAAATTTCGATGGATTTTCCAGTGGTACACTTATGGGTATACCCTTTTTCCAGAGAGCACACTCCCGCGAACCTCATCCTTACAGCGGGATTACCAGTCCAGGCTAAATCCCCTGTAAGAGAGCACACTCCCGCAAACCTCATTTCTTACAGCGGGATTGCCAGTCCAGGCTAAATCCCCTGTAATATAAACTCATAGAGTATTGTTGGGATTACCAGTCCAGGCTAAATCCCCTGCAATGACAATTACTCTAATGAGCTTGGATCTGAATTACCAGTCCAGGCTAAATTCAGACCCTAATTCAGATTACCCGTCCGGGCTAAATCCATTTTTCCACATATTCTTCGTGAGGGCTATATCAGGATCACCCGTCCGGGCTAGATCCTTTTCACACATATTCTTCGGGAGGGCTATATCAGGATAGGATCACCTATCCGGGCTAGATCCCTTGTTACCGTCAATTCCTTTTCAGATATCCATCGAATTTTCCTTTCATTCAACCGGGATTTCTTCTTTTTTTTTATCAAATATATCAGTATTTCATCAATTTTCATATAATGAACATTCAAATCATATTCATATCAATAACATACATTTCAAGTATTTAAGAATATAATTCAAGTTACACGAACTTACCTCGTTGCTTGTTCGTGTTTATAATTTCACTAATCCGATGTCTTTTCTTTTCCACGTTCAAGTCTCGTATTTGAGTCATCCGGATCTTTATAAATAAATTTGATCATCATTTTCATTCATTTCATATTCTGATACATTCAATTAATGCTCTAGGTAAAATTACCATTTTGCCCCTAAGCTTTTAGTTAATGACGATTTCATCCTTAGGCTCAGAAAAATAAAATTCTTATAATTTAATCCTTATTTCAAGCCTAATTATTCTCATATATATTGATAACAGCCCATGAATTCTATGAAATATCATAATTTTCCATAATTTCAACACTTTTCAATTTAATCCCTAAAATATGTTTTTACACGATCTTGATCTAAATTAATAATTTCATTCAATTTTTGTAATTTAAATAATAAAATAATCCATTTCATGCAATTTGGTCATTTCTGACATCTTTACAAAATTGCCCATAAATTTTTACTTTTATTCAATTTAGTCCCTGAGCCTAAAACATACAAATTAGCCATGCTAGCTGAATATTCATATATATATTTTCCTCCTCCTCCTCTCCATTCCACATCCTTAATTTATATAACATGCTTCCAAGTAACATTATCTATGATTTCACTATTTACTCAAAAATTTATTCAAAGCTGTCCATTTGCGTCATAGTCACTAAATTATTTATATCTTGAGCTACAGGATTCCAATTTAAAATCCGCTAATTTTCCCTGAAACTAGACTAACATATCTTCTTACCATAAAATTTTCAGAATTTTTAGTTTAGCTAATATGTACAGTTTATTCTTTAAAGTTACCCCTATTCTGCTGTCTGACAGTTCTGAGCCTTCTTAACCAAAAATTAGTTATCTCTTCATACAAAATCCAGATGATATTTCCGTTTATTTCTATTGAAAATAGACTCATTAAGGATTCTAAAAATATAAAATTAAGCTCCTAATTATTTTTATCAAATTGTTTATGATTTTTCAAAGTCAGAATAGAGGAACCCGAAATCATTCTGACCTTGCCTCACAAAACCTATTATATCTCATGATTTATAATTTCATTGCTTACACCATTTCTTCTATAAGAAACTAGACTCAATAAGATTTGATTACATATTTTATTCATCCTAGAATTCAATTTATACAATTTTTGGTGATTTTTCAAAGTTAGACTACTGTTGCTGTCCAAAATTATTTTAGTGCAAAATGTTAATTACCATGTTTATAACACCTTTATTTCCTTTCTCTACAACATTTCCCATCACTTTCTCTTATTTTCCTTTACTAACATATCAAGAACATAAAACCTTATATAAGAAAACTCTACATTAACATTATTTCCATACTTTTTCCACAATATCAAACTTAAAAATATATTGAAATCTTGATGTTCTTACCTTATCTTATTGATTTCAATCTTTAACTTGATTTTCTCTCTCCTCCAGCTTCTATTTCTTGAATCAAACTTGATATTCTTACTCCCCATAGTCTCCTTGTCATCTTTCTCTCTTGATGGCTATGGAAATTCTTTTGAATTTTAAGTGAAAATGGTGGGTTTTTGGTGAAAGGACCAATTTGTAAAGAAAAGAAAACTTCTTTTCTTTCTCTTCTTCTCACGTTGGTTTTCATGGAAAAGAAATGATGAAAATTCATCATCTTTCCTCCTTCTATACTACATAAATAATAGTAAAATAATGATAAATAATAAAATATCTCATCAAAATATTAATAAAATAATATTTATCTAATTAAATAATCATAAAATATTATCAATATCATCATTACTTTCTAGATTTCTCTCTCTTCTAATTGACCATTTTACCTTGGTGATCTTTTAAAATTCCATCCTTGAATCATCAAATAATTTGGTAAAATTATGATTTAGTCCCTCATAATTCTTTACCTATTCAATTTGGTCCTAATTCAACCATTTTCCTTAGTTTCTAGATCATTCCACCCTTAAAATATTTTCACTATTGGTCCTTCAACTTTTTCATATTTACACTTTAACCCTCAAGTTTTGAATATTTACTCTTAGGCAACAAAACTTTTCTCACTTTTACCATTTAGTCCTTTCTTTAATTAATATATCATAATATACTCCTCAATGTTGTCATCACTCCAAAATTTCCCTTTTTGTCGCTTTATTTCCTTATTTTACTATATCAAAGATAATATCTTACTGTAAAAAATTTTCGGGGTATTACAATATATGTTAAGGGTGTCCAATTGCTATGAGATTTTAAATGAGAGGTCCTTAGATGGGAATTAGACCATTGGTTAAGTTTGTGGACAAAAATAAACATGATTTAGGTGAAATTTGGGTGTTTTAAGGAAAGGGCATTTTGGTCATTTGGTAATTAAATGAATTAATAAGCAAAATAAAGCCAAAATCTTGTCAATCTTCTTCTTCCATGGCAGAAATTCACTAAGGAAGACATAGCTAGAGTTTGTTAATCTTTCAAGCTCAATTGTAAGTCCGTTCTTGCTCCGTTTTTAATGTTCTTTACATTTTTGAAGTCGTTGTAACACGATCTATCTATTTCTACCACTAATTTAAGATATGGTCAAGGTCTAGGGTTTGAACCATGTTAGAAATGAGTGTATTTTGATGTTTAATGGTAGATTATGCAAATTTGATGTTGGGTAAACAACTTTTACTAAGTGATTTTTGATGAAAATGCCTAAAAAGACCTATTTGTAAAAGTTGAAAAATATGTAGTAGAAGTGTGATTTAATGAAAAATGTAAGCTGTTATAAGTATGAAAATGGTTCGGCTAGGCTTGAGTTTTGAAGAAATTGACTATATTTCATTTTACAAGCCTAGGGACTAAAGTGTAAAAAGTTGAAAAGTTAGGGGAAAAATGTAATTTTTCCACAGTGTGATTTTTGGACTGAATTAAATAATGTGAGTATTAAATGAGTTAACTTTGCTATTATAGATCAAGAAAAATGAGGTTCGAACCTAGATCGGGGGAAAAACAAAATGTTCAACGATTAGGTCCATTTTCACTATTTTTGTATCGAGGTAAGTTCATATGCTAATAATGCAATGTTATATTTGTATTTTAATGTTTTGATATTGCACGGATTGTATGATTGATTCTATGAGCATATTCGACGAAGTTCCGGCAAGAGAGAAATCCCTGTTGAACCTTAGGAATAGATTAGGATACAAGTGACATGTCACTAGGAACCCATGTAATTATGTGATTTATGTGTCCCGGGCGCTGGTCCTGTACGTCCTACCAGCATATGTTGCGGATAACTGACAACTTGTGTGAGCAGCACCGCGTAATTACGTCTCGACTGACAGCTTGTGTGAGCAGGCCTGAGGATAGCTCGAGAGCGAGCTTATATGAGTTATGAGATTTGTGGTAGCATTGGCTACATAAGTGGCACTTATGTGCAAAGATTTCCGTGTATCCAATAGTATTCCAAGTGGTTCAACAGGTATGTCAAAGATGAGAAAGTATGTGATTACGTTATGAGTTAGTGCAAGTACATACGAAAAAACTCAATGAGAATAGATTCTGTATATGAGGATCTATTGGTAAGAATATGATTGAGTATGTCATGTTCATGAAGTTTTAATGACATTTATATCGGTTCATGTTATGTTATGCATATGATAAATGTATAATTAATGTTGTTTATTATTTGCATATGAACTTACTAAGCTGTATAGCTTACTCCCCTTTCTTTCGCTTATCTTATAGTGTCACGAAGCTAGCTCGGGATTGGAGATCGTCGGAGATCCTTTCACACTATCAACCATTATTTTGGGTACCATTGAAATGCCAATATTTTGATTTATGGCATGTATAGGGGACTTGGTCATTTTGTTATGTGTCATATTTGATTGGGCCAAATGTGTTGGCTTATGTTGGTTAGAAGTTCATTTTGTATAAGACCATTTTAAATTGGCTAATATTGGTATAAGTATATTCATATGATGATGCCTTGCATGAATGTGAAAACTTGCATGACTTGTATTGATAGATCATAATGTTTATGCATGTTAGAGGTTAGCATGTGGATGTGATATTAATACCTTGGTTGTGGATGTTTTGGTTGCCTAAGTATGCCATGAATTGTGCCATTGAATTGGTGTAAGAGTAGGTGTAAATGATGGTAGCAAATGGCTTGGTAAATAGCCTTATTTTTGTCCACACGGGTAGACACACAGACGTGTGTCTAGGCCGTGTGTGACTACGGGCATGTGTTCTGGCCGTGTGTCCCATGCACCTTAATTTTGAGAAACATAATGTCAAGAACAACGAGAAAAATTCGAACAAGTTCGAGAAGAAAATCATCCTTCGAGGTCATCTTCCAGTTATTTATAGCCCTTCTCACTCTAATTTCAATCCTATTAGAGCCGTCCATGGCTAATTATTATGTCTCCCTGTAATAGCCCATTTTCAGTGAAATCAAAACAGTGGTTTCGGGACCACAAATTCAAGTCCGAAAGAAAAATAATCTTAATATTATTTCATGGTCTGCATTATGATTGAAATATCGTATGAAAATTTCATAGAGAAATTTTATCAGTTACATGTCTAATTTGATGAAAAGGACCAAATTGCATAAAGTGCAAAAGTTGAGTTCTAGTAGCTATAGGTATCAAATAGCCAAGGAATTCAAAATTTGAGGTCCTTATATGGCAAATAGACCATTAAGAGGAGTAGAAGATAAGTATTGTAACAGCCCAATTTCGGTGAATTCGGAATAGTGGTTTCGGGACCACAAATATGAGACGAAAATAAAATTTTTTTTTATTTTATTATATGGTCCGTATTATGTTAGAAATGTCATGTGAAAATTTTGATAAGAAAATTTTACCGATTATGTGTTTAATTACGAGAAGGACCAAATTGCATAAAATGCAAAAGTTGGATTCTAGTAGCTAGAAGGATCAAATAGCTATGGAATTCAAAACTTAAGGTCCTTATATGGTAATTAGACCATTAATAAAAAGTTTGTGGATATTTTTTGTAACATCCCGAAATTGGGCCTAGTAGAAGGCCCAATGGGCCATAGGCTTATGAGTGTTTAAATTTTTTTTTAGGAACAAGAGAACGGCTTTAACGCAAGTTAGACCTACTAAGTGAGTGATTTTGGATGGTTAGGGGGCTTCTATGAAGTCCCGGGATCAAACTTTGGCTTTAGGGAAATTTTGGTTTTAGGTGAATAAAACTCTGGGAGTTAGTAAGTAGGCTTTAAGAATAAAATGTGGAGAAAAATGACACAAGTGGAGTGTGTGGTGTAGTGGCAAAGTGACGCCACATAAGAGACAAGGGGGTGACGCCACAAGGAAGGAAGGAGGTCCAAGGTTCAAGTTGTAGCACTTGCATTTCTTTTAGATTATTTTTTTTAAGTGGATTTAGACATTGGCCATAGACTTAGCTTTAGTTGGGCATGATTTTAGACACAAGAAGAGCTTGTGGCCAAGTGGTTAGCGGCGTGGATTATGCTACAGAAGAGTCTGGGTATAAATCTTATGACAAGCAAGGGAGTATTTATTTTGCGAACTGGATGGCAAGAGTTTGAGTTGGATTTAAACTCTGCTGATGGAGGGATCCCACATCGAAAAGATACAAAGAGGAAAGGTGAGAAGCTGGCTATATATAGAGAGCTATCTATGATTGGAGTGAAAACATACCTTGGTGGGCGTTGGGCATAGGAATGCTCGGAGCGTGGATTAGCAGCTTCTGATTCCTATCAGATCTAGAGGATAATCGCCAATAGTAGCAAATGAAGGGCTACTAGAACGTGAGGTACACGGTAAGGGTACGGTGAGGTTTCGATTTTTGATAAGTTTGCGTTAAATCTTGGTTAATCGCTAGTAATGCCGATTGTAGGGTCGTGACTAAAGGATTTGCAGCGCGCATGGTTGCCAGGTGTGTACAAACACTACACACACGATATCGGCAATGCCGAAAAGACGAAAAACTGAAAGTGGCTAAATGGACCCGGTGGGCCCTGAGGCTAAGAATTGATGAAATGGTTTGGTTGGTTATACGGATTGAATCAGTCATGCATGATACATGAATTGGATTTGTTTTGGGCCTAATAGGCCATACGATGAGATTTGGGCCTAATGGGCCGTAAGGGTGTGATTTGGGCTTGATGGGCTTATGGGGACGTAGACATGTATGTTAGGGTTTATGAACCTTAGGCCTAGTTTGAACAACTCTTAAATTCCATAAGACTTAATCTAATTAAACATGTCGAGAACAGGTCATAAGGTTGGAGTGTGGCAACGGGCATACGCATGTCTAGGATTGGATCTAGGAAGAGCTTGGTACTTAAGCAGCCCTAGTGGCCCACCTCCTCTTTTCTGGAAACCTACCTGGTGCGTAGTGTCTGTTCACTTTAGCCGCGAGGACTTGTTGATGGGCCAAAGTTCATAGCTAAAACTCGAAAGGGACCAAATACCCTTATATTTGCAAAATTCCTAAAATACCCTTATATTTGTAAATTTTACTAAAATACCCCTAGATTTGTAAAGTACCAAAATACCCCTAATTGGAAAATTACCGACATACCCCTGGTTTATGAAATTATCGAAATACCCCTGGTTTACGAAATTATCGAAATACCCTTGATTTGAAAAATTACCGAAATACTCCTGGGTAGTGAAATGACGAAAATACCCCTATGTGACGAATATGAGTTTATGGATGTTACTCGTATGTTTGATGCATTCATATGATATTCTGCTTAGGATGCATATGGGTGGGAATTATGGTACGGAGGAAGATTTGAGGATCGTATGGTCGTATGGTATGGATCCAGGATCGCATAGTCATATGGTATGGATCCACAGAAGGCTTTAAGCCCAATATATGATTAGCAGCTTTGCTGCAACGTTCGGTAGTACCGCAACAGGGCTACCCTTGGTGTGTAGCAGAGGGGTGGGTCGAGCTAGAATTCCCCACAGGAGTCATAAGGTTAGAAGGGAAATGGTGTGTGTAGCGGATGGACTTTTGGGGTGGGTTTTGCATTATCTTGTTTGTATACGATGCGATATGATGTGATATGAGGTCATTGTGGGCTAAGGCCCAAGACCACCAATATTGATAGGGCTTAGGCCCAATATGAATAATTGTATGTGATTTGATTGCCAAGGGTTGTACACACTAAGTTTCGAAACTCACACTCCTTTAATTTAATGTTTTAGGTAATCCCGAATAGACGACTAGATGTGGGAGAGGACTCAGAGATGGACACACTACAAGAGGCTTGAATTTTCATTTACTTGTTTCAAAATACATGTTTCTATTTACTTAATTTTCGGTGGATGTAATAAGGCCTTGTACTCCGTTTTGACTTCAGATTTATTTTGGGTTTTGAGATTAATTGTTTATTTTAATTATTAAACCTAAGTAAGCTCTTATGTTTAAACTTGGTTTCCGAGTTACTTAAAACAATAAAATGGGTTTTTATCTTTAATTAATAAGACTCAAAGATTTTGGGGTTTTGGGCCTTAATTTTTAATTAGCAAAACCGTTTTGAATTGTGCCTTTAATGTGACATTCCAGATTCGGGCCTAACTTTTAGGCCGGGTTTGGGGTGTTACATTTTTGGATGATTCATCCATGGACTAAATTGGAAATCAAAATTATTAAAGATGATAAATTAATTAAATAGAAATAAAAATCATTTTTATCATCTTCTTCCCCAAAATAAAACATGGAAACCCTAGGAGAGAGAGAAGAAACTTTCTTGGTCAAATTGGGTAAGTTTTCTTGTCCCGGTTTTAGTAATTTTGATATTTTGGGAATCGGGATAGCTTAATCTATCTATTTGGGGGATCAATTTGTAAAGTTATCAAAGTATGGAAAATGGGTCATGGATGTATATGCTGAAAATGGCAGAAAATGAAAGGTTGTTGATAGATAAACAACTTTTACATTGTGATTTTTGATGAAAACATGATTTAAGGACTAAAATTCAAAGTTGTGAAATTCGATAAAAAAATTTTGAATTTTTATGAATACATGTGCTGTAAATTTTGTAATAGAATTTTGGTTAGGCTTGGAATAGGGAGTAAATTGCACAAGTTTCATTTTTCGAGCCTAGGGACGAAATGGGAATTTATGGAAAAGTTAGGGGCAAAATGATAATTTTTCCTAGGATGAAAATTGAGTCCACTTGAATGTGAAATATGATAAATTGATGTAAAATTTACTCGTATAGATCCGGATAGACCAAATTCGGAGCTAGAACGAGAAAAAGAGGAAATGTCGGATTAGTAGATGTTATGTACACGAACATTTGTCGAGGTAAGTTCGTGTAACTAAATTGTGTTTATTTACATGCTTGCATTGATTGTGTTTATGTAAATTGTGTAAATTTCATAAAAATGTGAAATGATTACATATTCGATCAAGCTCGTTAAATAAAAATGTTTAAATTAAATGATAATGCCTGATAGATGATAAAGGATAAACGATGAAAATGTTACTTGTATGCTTGAATGAATGTGAAATGTGTTTATTTGAATTATATGAATGTTATGAATGTATGAAGTAATCACATGCCCGATAATGCTTGAGAAGAATGTTTAAATCTCGGTTGAATAAATGGAAAATCGATGGATATGTGATTTCCCAAAATGAACGAGATCCTTCATTTGTTGCTGGTGGGATTTAACTTGGACGAGTAATCCTATTGACCTCATTTCTTAAAGGATTTAGCCCAGACGGGTAATCCTGATGTGAGTCCTCTCGAGCATATATTATGAATTGGATTTAGCCTGGACGGGTAATCCAGATCAAGCTCCTTAAAGCATATGTCATAAAAAGGATTTAGCCTGGACTAGTAATCCTATCGTATACATGTGGGGCTCGAGAGTATACTTTCTGAAATAGTACCTTATGGTTACCATTAAATATGGATTGACAGATCCTGATTTGTACACCTCGAGTGTACTACGTGTGTATCTATCGATATTTCGAATAAATTCAACGGGTAAAAGTTCTTGACATGCAAAGATACGAATAAGAAATGAGTTATTACACATATCGACCTGAAGTAAAAGAAAATGATGATACATGACAAATGATATATGAAAACATGAGATGATGATATTTGTACATGGACTTTATTTGATGAATATATGTTCACTCTTGATTATAGACTTGTGCACCTTGAGTGAACTAATCGTGACCTTGATATTCCAAGTAATACAAGTAAAGTTTTGATATGAAATGATCTGAACTCGAAATGAGATATTATGAAATTATACTTGTAATAATGAGATGAATCATGCGTGTTGAATGAATACATGTTGTAGAAAGCATATGTGCTTGGAAACTTGATTGTTGTTGAGCCCATATATGTTTTGATGTTATTATGGAATATATGACTAACAAGGGCAATGAGTATATGTGTAGGGCTTGAGGCCAAATTGACTGAATATGCCTTACATAGTTACCTCAAAATAGAATGAATGGTAAGCTAAGTACCATGTTATACGAACTTACTAAGCATGTAATGCTTACTCCGTTTTATTTTCCCCAATTGTAGAGTAAATCGGAAGCTCATTAAATTGGAAGCTCGGCGGAGATCACTCACACTATCCATCGGCCCATGTCGGTACAATATGGTAAATCAATTATGGTTACAATGGCATGTATAGGTTATATTGGCCATATTGGCATGTAAATGTAAATGATGCTTGTAATCTAGCCATTGGAATGGCTAGTAATGGTTTGTTTTGATATATTGGTAATTTCATACCATGGTAGCTACATATGTGTTAAGTAGTTAATCAAATTATGCCTATCATATGGACTAAACCAAGGCAAGATTATTAACATGTATGCATGTAATGGTATGCTATGTTGAATGATAGAGTTTACTTAACTTGATTGCTTGAAATGGTTAGCATTTGGATGTGAGTTTAAGTGTAAGTCACTGGTGTGATTTTAGGTGAGAAATGAAGCTAGAAATAGCTTTATTTTGTCCACACGGGTATGTGTCTAAATCGTATATGACACACAGCCTGGTACATGGGTGTGTGGTTAGGCCGTGTGTCCCCTGCACCTTAAATTCGAGAAAAACAAAATGCTCAGAATTGAGCACACGGGTGTTGTCTCAGCCGTGTGTGCTACACGGCCTAGAACACGAGCGTGTGTCTCGGCCATCTGAAACCTGCACCTAATTCGAATTGAATTAATTAACCACACGGCCTAGCTCACGGGCGTGTGGCATGGCCATGTGGCGAAAGTCAGAGAGCAACCTAAATCGCACACGGCCTGTAGCACGGGCGTGTCCTTTGGACCACACGGACTTGTAAGCCCTGCACCTTGAAAAAAATTTTAAATGTCGTGAAAAATTCTTAGACTTTTTTATTAAGTCCCGACTCGATTCTAATGCTTGTATTGGGCCTCGAGGGTCCATCTAAGGGACGTTACGAATGATATCGGTTAATGAATAGTGATTGACATGAATTACCTGAAAATGTTCTGACAAAAATTTTGGTAATGCTCCGTAACCCTATTCTGACAATGGTTACAGGTTAAGGGTGTTACAAGTATGATGATTCATCCATGGAAAATTGATTACAGAAAAGGACTAAATTGGAAAGTAAAAATAATGAAAGATGATAAGTAATTAAATAATGAAAAATATCATCATATTATCATCTTTCCTAAATTATTTTACTTGGAAACCCTAGTTAGAAGAGCTTAAAGGCAGCAAGCTTATTTGGCTCAATTAGATCTAGAAAGATCAAATGCAGAGTTAGAATGAGGAAAAGAGAAAGTATTAGATTAGTAGATTACAAATACACGAACACTTATCGAGGTAAATTCGTGTAACTAAATTGTGTATATTTATATGTTTGAATTGAATGTTGTATATGTGAATTGTATAAATTCCATACGTATGAAATTGATCACATATCCGATAATACCCAATAAATAATAAGTCTCGTTTGGATAAATGAGATTCAATGGATACAGGGTTCCTGAATTGGTTGTGGTGCTACATATGCTACGGACACACCATAGCTCAAAAGAGCGTCCTGTTATAACCTCTCATAATCATCCCAATATTTGGCCCTCTTGAGCTTCCCGTTATATGGTTCTTGCAAGCTTCCCGTTAATAGCTCTTCGGAGCATCCCGATTGGTTGTGATCCTGCATGTGTTGTGGACACACTGCATCTCTTATGAGCGTCTCGATATATGGCTATTTATGAGCTTCCTGATTAAAGTCTCTTTGTGAGCTTCCTAATTAATTGGCTATCCGAAGCTTTCCAATATGGCTCGCTTGAACTTCCCGATATATGGCTATCCAGAGCTTCCTAATTAATGGCTCTTCGAAGCTACCCGTTATCGGCTCGCCTGAGCTTCCTAATTATGGCTCTTATTAGCTTCTCGTTATACAGCCCGGATAAGCTTCCTATAATATGGATCACATGAGCTTCCGGTTATATGGCTCGAGAGAGAGAGCTTGTCGTTTGTGCTCATATGAGCATTCTCGATATGAATTGACGGATTTCAGATTTGTTCACTTCGAGTGTACTACCTATGTATCCATCGATATTTCAAATAATACAACGAGCAAAGTTCTGACATGGGGTAATCTAAACTTGAGATGAATTATTATGGAAATGTACTTGAAAAAAAATACATGAATATGATTTGTACATGTTATATGGTTGCATGATGTGGAAAGCATATGTATAAGGAAAATCTGATAATGGTTGAGCTCATACATGTTTCTTGGTATTTATTTGGAATTTATGACTAACATGATTATTGAGGATATATGTTTAGGCTTTTGGCCAAGTTTTTTGCAATATGTTTTGTGTGCTTACCTTTAATATGATTAAATGGTAAGTTAAATTCCATGTTATATGAACTTACTAAGAATTAAATGCTTACTCTGTTTATTTCTTCTGTTTTATAGTATTCGAAAGCTCATAAAGGTTGGAAGCTGGTCGGAGCTACATCACACTATCCATCAGCTCATTTCAGTATATTTAGTGAATCAACTTTGGTTATAATTGCATGTAAAGGTTAATTTGGCCAATGTTGGCATATAAATGTTTTGGTTGTAAGTAGCCATTGGAATAGCTTATGATGAATATGTTTTGATGTATATATATAAGTAGATTTATCATGCTTGAAATATGAGTTAATTATGCATATATGCATTTGGTACCTAGGTAAATATGAGTATTAGGATGACATAATGATAAACTGTCATTTGAGGTTCTTAAGAGCACATTGGTTGCATGTGGTAATATGTCATGTTTAAGACATGATTTTAGCATGTTTTGAGTGTTTGATATGGTTTGTAAATGTGCAATTTGTTGTGATAGGTTGATTCAAAATTTGCGTGAGAAATATGGCTTCGAAATGGCCTTATTTCATCCACACGGGCAAAGACACGAATGTTTGTCTCAGCCGTGTGTGACACACGGCCTAACACATGGGCGTGTGAATTGGCTGTGTGTCCCTTGTATCTTTAAAATTGCAAAATAGAATGCTCAAGAATTTTCACATGTCCTGGCACACGGGCGTGTGGCTTAGTCGTGTGACCCCTGCACCTATACTGTAACGCCCCAAAATTTTAATTTTTGATTTCGTGTATGTGTGACACACAATGTCTGTCTGCTTCAGTGGTTATGTGTTTTGGGTGTGTGTGAGAGGTCCCAAGTTCAAGCCTTACTTGGGCAAATTTTGGTATTTTTTATAAATAAAGCCTTAACCTTGTGCAAAGGGCTTAAGTTTAATTGTTGGTTAGTTTATATCAGAATAGGCCTGCTGGTCTGGTGGTTAAGTGGAGTGTTGGAGTGTTGGAGGTCCTATGTTCAATTCTCTGTGATGGCATGGAGACAGTATTTTTGCTCCAATTTCGGCTAAGAGTTGTGTTGGGGCAAAATTTTGAACTGAGTAGTTGTGTTTTAGTGGGTTAATAAGGAGTGATATTTGGAGATAATTGGGGAGAGGTTATCAGAAAATATTCTGATTATCTTTTAGTTGCAAAAAAAGTAGAGTTTCGGTTTTCTCCCCAATTCCCTAAAGTTTTTCTAACATTTTCTTCTTCTTCTTTTTTTCCCTCCTCTGTCGATTCTTTCCCCTAGCTGCTACTGAAATTTCCATTATTTTTTCCCTTTCCGTTTCTTTCTTTTTTTTTCCAATTGATTCGGTTGTTCATTGTTGGTTGTGCGTGTTCGGTAAGTAACGGTTTTGTCTATTGTTAATCGTTCTTGGTTAATCTCTAAAAGGGGGATTCCTTTTTGGTGTTTAGGAGTTAATCAAGGGGCTAGTGGCTTTGAATCAACGCTGTGATTGTGCAAAGTCGTGGCTACTCAAGCGAGGTAAGGGTTGGTTGATTAAAAACGAATTAAGTGATTAATTTGGAGATATGTTGGTCGATTTTTAGGTTCTAGAGGCTTAGGAGTGCTTACGCATCAGAAACGATACCAGGTGTGTACTCGAAACATAGAAAAAAGGATTCGGCGAAAAGCTGGAATTGCTTGCTGTCGAGAAATAAGAGAAAATGATACGAAAAATTGTAAATAAAGGAAATAAGGGTGTTATAAACTTGGAAATCAACATTTTGCACTAAAATAGTTTTAGACAGCAGCAGTTGTCTAACTTTGAAAAATCATAAAAAATATTGGGAATTGAGTTAGAGGTTGAATAAAATATGAAATTAAATTTAATTGAGTCTAGTTTTTCATGGAAGAAATGGTGTAAGCAATGGAATTTTAAATCATGAGATATAATAAATTTTGTGAGACAAGGTCAGAATGATTTCAGGTTCCCCTATTCTGACTTAGGAAAATCATAAAAAAATTGTAGAAAAGTAATTAGGGGCTTAAATTTATATGTTTAAATCCTTAATGAGTTTATTTTCAATAGAAACAAACGGAAACATCATCTAAATTCTGTACTAAGAGATAAATAAATTTTAGTAAGGAAAGGATGAAGCTGTCAAATAGCAGAATAGGGATAACTTTAAAGATTTTAATGTACTTATTTGATAAACTATAAATTTTTAAAATTTTATGGTAGAAAAGGTATTTGAGTCTAGTTTCAAAAATATCAAGCAAATCTTAATTTGGAATTTTGTAGCTCAAGATATAAATAATTTAGTGATAATGACTCAAGTAGACAGCTTTGAATGAACATATAAGTAAATAGTGAAAACATATATGAGTATTGAGCTAGCATGGGTTACTTTAAAAATGGATCACATGGCCAAGGCTAATTTGGGCCGAGTGGGCCACACGGGCGTGTAGGCCCACACGGGCAGATTACACAAGCCTGTGGGTCATTTTTACCGAAAAGTTTTTAAGGTTGCACGGGTCGGCCAAGTCGACTGTGAACCTACTGTAATGTCGGTAAGCGCTACTTAGACCCCTAAATGTGTGAAATTGACTGAATGATATCTGTACTGAGCATGTTAATATCTAAAATTAATATATGTACTGAAATTGCATAATAACATGTAATCCATTATGTATTGCATTGCATTGGGTTGGGGGTTGTTATTCGGAGGAAGTGTACTGAAAGGCTCTAAGCCTAATTTACTGGCAGCTCAGCTGCAAACTACTGTATTGTGCCGCATTCAGTGCTACTTGAAGTGTAGGGATGGGTGGGTTGATTATATCCCCACATGGAGTGTAGGGTTGGACAGAGATGGTGTGTAGAGGCTGGTTGGGTAGGATTTTGCTACTGCATAATTGTTACTGCTACTGGTACTGTGATGGGCTAAGGCTCTACTACATTTTTGACACTGTACTTAGATGGGCTAAGGCCCAAACTGTCACTGATACTGAAAAGGGCTTAGGCCCAAGACTGTTCAATTGTGCACTATGAATACTGATTCTTTGTTTCTACGAGATTACACACTGAGTTTACGTAAACTCACCCTTTTTGATTAATTTGCATAGGTAATCCCCAGACTTAGACGGATAGGTGCGACGGAGGACTCAGCGGTGACCACAGTAATTTTCGGACTTCATGGTTTTCAGTTTACGATTTATGATTTGATTATTATTGATTATTTGGGTTGTAATTTAAGGACCCTCTGGGACTTTGGTTTTAAATTTGGGTTTTTTTATTTTACTTTATGGATTTATACCTGTTGGTCGTAGGAAATTCGATTTTCAAAAAGTTAAAGTAATTTCTAAACATATGATCATCTAAACTGTTTTATTAAAGCTTCCGCAATGAGGGATGATTCAAAACAAATGTTTTAAATGAATAAAGATGACTTCCTAAGTTCTAACAAAGGTTTACTAAAGATAATAACATGGAATGTTTTCATCGTAACAACGAGGCTTCAAAAACACTATCGTCTGACATTGCCAGATACGGCTAAAACGTCTAGGCCGGGGTTGGGGTGTTACATATACATGGCCTAGCACACTGGCGTGTAACTTGGCCATGTGACTTAAGTCAGAGAGTTACACGGGTATGGACACGGGCTGGGACACAGCCATGTGCCCTATTTCGAATGCCCACATGGCCTGACCACATGGGCATGTGTCTCCTACACCTGGGAAAATTTTTTAATTTTCGCGAAAAATTCTCTGAATACCCAGTTTAGTCTTGACTTGATTCTAATGCATGTTTTGGGCCTCGAGGGCTCACATAAGGGATGATATGATTGATTATTACAAGTTTATGATATGAATGTGAAATGATATGAAATTGTCTGATTTTGATCTATAAATCCTGGTAATGCTCTGTAACCCTATTCCATCGATGGATAAAGGTTAGGGGTGTTACATTTATTGGTATCAAAGCTACGATTTAACCGATTATCAGACTAATGTAGCAAGTACAAGTCTAGCTATACATGCCATTATATAATCTGTTATAGTGTGATATCTCCAAACCATTTTAAATTATAGTAATGTCGTCCAACCGAGCTGAATCTGAAGAAATTGAGAGCAATGCTAAAGCTTCAGTTCAAAGAGCATCCTCAAGTAGTAGGAGGCCTGTATCTAAGGGCCGGGGAGGAGAGGCTAAAGAAGCCTTCTTCCAAATGATGAACGAATGGTTTACTGAATATGTAAGAACAAATCCAGCTATACAACAACCTCCACCCCCTCCTATTTCTCAACCAGTTCCTGATATGCCTCAAGGTACAAAACTTGTTAGAATTGGTAAGCCTCCTGTCAATAAAATCCGTAAATATGGGGCAGAAGAATTTAGAGCTACAACCGAAGATGACCCTAAAAGGGCTAAGTTTTGGCTAGAAAACAATATCAAGGTTCTGGATCAATTGCCTTGTACACCATCTGAATGCCTAAAATGTGTTGTATCACTGCTAAAAGACTCAGCTTACCAATGGTGGACCACTTTAATTTCTGTTGTACCAAAGGAAAGGGTCACATGGGAATTTTTCCAAACTAAATTCAAAAAGAAGTATATCTGTCAAAGATTCTTCGATCAGAAATAGAAGGAATTTTTAGAGCTTAAACAGGGGCATATGATAGTATCTAAGTATGAAAGAGAATTTGTCAAACTGAGTAAATATGTCAAAGAGTGTATCTCGAATGAAATCGCAATATGCAAGCGGTTTGAAGAGGGTTTAAATGAAGACATAAAGATGTTAGTTGGAATTCTTGAAATAAAAGAATTTGATGTACTGGTTGACCGAGCATATAAAGCCGAAGAGCTTAGTAAAGAAAAGAATCAAGTTGAGATGGAAGCCAGAACTTCAAGTAAAATATTTACGGGAAAGTCCTATCAGTCAACTTCAAAGAAATCAAAAAGATATCATGATCATTCAACCACCTCTGCGAGGTATTTGGGAGAGACAGAGGTATTCAACACTTTAATACAAGATCTCAGACTACATCTGTAGCAAGTGCAGATAGTGTCAGAAATCTCAAACCCAGATGCAAACATTGTAATAAACTGTATTTTGGTGAGTGCTGCATGAGAAGCGGAGCATGTTTTAGATGTGGTTCCTTTGACCACTATCTCAGAGACTGCCCGGAAAAGCCTGAAAAAGATACTGTTCAAACTTCAAGGCTGAGGAACTCCGCCACGAGAGGTAGACCACCTCGTAACCCTGGAAACGTGAGTGGTAGCTGAGGTATGGAAAATGATTCAACTGTCAAATCTGAAGCACGCACACCAGCTAGAACATATGCTATTCCTGCACGTGAGGATGCTACTGTACCCGATGTTATTACTGGTACATTTTCTCTTCTTGATACTGATATAACTGCTTTAATTGATCCAGGTTCTACCCATTCATACATTTGCACAAATTTAGTGTCCAATAAAAATTTATCTGTTGAGTCCACTAAATTCGTGGTTAAAGTATCGAACCCTGTGGGCCAGTATGTGATGGTTACTGTTTTTCAACTGATTTGATGTTATTATCGTTTGATGTAATTCTGGGTATGGATTGGTTGACTCAGCATGATGCCGTGGTAAATTGTAAACAAAAGCATATTGTATTAAAATGTCAGAATGGTGAAATACTCTATATTGAATCTGATAAATTGGATGGGTTGTCTAATGTGATATTAGCCATGTCAGCACTATGTTAGAAAAGGTTATGATGCCTACCTTGCTTATGTGTTGGATACTAAAGTGTCTGAATCAAAGATTAAATCAGTGCCAGTTGTCTGTGAATATCCTGATGTGTTTCTGGAAGAATTACCCGGATTACCGCTGGTTAGAGAAGTGGAATTTTCTATAGATCTTGTTCCGGGGACAACACATATATTTATAGCACCATACAAAATGGCCCCAACAAAATTAAAAGAGTTGAAAGAACAGTTGCAAGAACTGACTGACAAGGGCTTTTGCTCGACCCAGTCATTCACTATGGGGTGCACCGGTTCTATTTGTTAAGAAGAAAGATGGATTGTTGAGATTATGCATTGATTACTAGCAACTCAATAAAGTTACAATCAAGAACAAATATCCACTACCTCGTATTGATGACTTGTTTGACCAGTTAAAAGGTGCTACAGTATTTTCGAAGATGGATCTTCGTTCTAGTTTTTATCAATTATGAGTGAAAGTCTCAGATGTGCCCAAAATAGCCTTCAGAACTAGGTACGGGCATTATGAATTCCTTGTGATACCGTTTGGTTTAACAAATGCACCTACGGTATTTATGGATCTGATGAATAGAGTTTTCAAACTGTATCTAGATAGATTTGTGGTGGTATTTATTGATGACATCCTGGTATATTCCTGAGGTGAAAATGAGCATGCTGATCATTTGAAAATTATTCTGCAAACTTTGCGTGAAAAATAATTGTATGCTAAATGTAGAAAATGTGAATTTTGGCTTCAGGAAGTTGGTTTTCTGGGACATATAGTATCAGCTGAAGGTATCAGGGTTCACCCGAATAAAATTTCAACTATTGTTAATTGGAAACCACCAAGAAATGTGTCTAAAGTCAGAAGTTTTTTGAGATTAGCTGGATATTATCAAAGATTGGTAAAAGGATTCTCGACGATAGCTGCGCCAATTACAAGGCCACACAGAAAGATGTGAAGTTTGAATGGACCGATAAATGTTAGCAGAGTTTTGATAGATTGAAAGATTTGTTGACTGAAGCACCAGTTCTAGTTTAGCCTAAATCGGGTAAGGAATTTATAATTTACAGTGATGCATCATTGAATGGTTTAGGCTGTGTCTGGATGTAAGAATGTAACACCCCAAAATATTTGTTTATGTTTCTGTAATTGTTTAACACAATTGTGTACCTACTTCAGTGGTTAAGTGTTCTGGGTATGTGTGGGAGGTCCCAAGTTCAAGCCTTACCTTTGGTAAATTTTGGTATTTTTCTGATGTAAGCCTTATACTTGCTTAGTGGGCTTATATCAAATTGTTGTAAAACCATATCAGAATGAGCATGCTGGTTCAAGTGGTAAGGGAGTTTGTGTATTGTGTGGAGGTCCTGTGTTCAAATCCCTACACGAGTGTGGGTATTTATTTTTGTTCGATTCTGTGAGAGAGTTTTGATGGAATTAGAATTCTAAGTAGTGGGATAATGGAGATAACTAAAGGATTTAGGGGTTATCAAATCTCTTTTTTTTATGTTCCCTTTTTCAAAAATTTTCAATTTTCTTCCCCAAAATTCTGACATTTTATTCTTTTTCCAGCTCTTTGCTGTTTTCTCTTTTTCCGTACAACACTACGGGCGTGTGGAATTCTGGGCCAGGCCATGTGGAAATTTGGGTCGTGTGGGCCACACGGACATGTGGGCCCATACATGCCGGCCACATGGGCATGTGAGCCCATTTCTTTCTAAAATGATCTGTAAGGTTACACGGGTCGCCAAGTCAACTGTAGACCTACCGTAGGGTCGGTAAGCGTTACTTAGAACCCTATTTATGTGATATGATTATATGGTGTCTGACTGAGCATGATATATGTACTGAACTGAGTGTATGATCGATTATTTGCATGTTGCATGTCATATTTGGTATGCTACATTTCATCGGGGAGGGTCGATGATATTTCGGAGGAACTGTCTGAAAGGCTTTAAACCTGTTACGTGGCAGCTCAGCTGCATTATTCTGTTTATGTGCCGCATTCCAGTATGGTATGGTGTGTAGGGATGGGTGGGTTGATTATATCCCCACATGGTGTGTAGGGCTGGACGGAGGTGTGTAGAGGCTGGTGGGTAGGATTCTGATATTCTGATATGCATTCTGTATCTGATTGGGCTGAGGCCCTAATATATTTCTGGCTTTGTATCTGATTGAGCTAAGGCCCTGTTATATATGTATCTGATTCTGCATCTGAGTGGGCTAAGGTCCAAACTGTTTCTATAATGGGCTCCGGCCTAGTCTGTGATTTTTTGATTTCTGGTAATTACTCTTTACATTTGATATCTATAGGGATTACACACTGAGTTGCGAAACTCACCCTTTTTTGTTTAATCTATTCAGGTAATCCCCGGTATTAAATGGAATGGTGTAGTGGAGGACTCGACGGTGACCACTGCTTCTGCTTCACGATAGATTCACAGCTTTTATACTTATTTATGGTTTTAGTTATATCTGGGTAAAGTTTTATGTAATTATGGCCATTATGGATTTTTGTTTAAATTTGGGATTTGCAACGTTTATGGTTTTATCTCTAGTAGTAGGAAAACTCGAGTTTTCAATACAAACAAACAATTTATCAAAATACACACAAATTCGCAAACTATTTTAAAAGCTTCCGCAAAGTATAACATTTTGAAAATGGATAATGATTGAAAAAAAATGAAACATTTTTGAAGGTAGCATAAGATAATGAAAAGTGGTGTAAACAGAGAAATGGTCTTAACGCCATTCCGATTTCTAAAGCACTATCATGTGACATCGTCAGATCTGGCCATAACGTCTAGGCCGAGTTTGGGGTGGTACAAAGAAGGTAAAGTAATAGCTTATGCTTCTAGACAGCTAAAACCACATGAAAAGAATAACCCGATACATGATTTAAAATTGGCAGCTATTGTCTTTGGCTAAAAAATCTGGCGACATTATTTGTTCTATGAAAAGTGTCACATATTCACCAATCATAAAAGTTTAAAATATTTGATGTCATAGACAGATTTAAATTTGAGACAGTGCAGGTGGCTTGAGCTTTTGAAAGATTATAATTTAGTAATTGATTATCATCAGGGAAAAGCAAATGTAGTTGCTGATGCTCTGAGTAGAAATATATGTTTGCTTTACAAGCAACGAATACCCGATTATCATTGCCTGATGATGGTTCCATCTTAGCTGATTTAAAAGTTAAACCGACATTAGTACAGTAGATTTGCGAAGCTCGGAAAAGTGATAATGAGTTGCAAGCTAAATGGGAATGTGAGTCAACTTCTGATTCAGAATTTCATATTGGGCCTGATGATTGTATGTTATTCAGAGGCAGAGTATGTGTACCGAGGAATTCAGAGCTTGTACAGAAGATTTTGCATGAACCTCATAATGGTATTATATCTATTCATCCAGGGTGTAATAAAATGTATAATGATTTGAAAAAGATGTATTGGTGGCCGAGAATGAAATGCGACATTTTTGAATTTGTATCTAGATGTTTAATATATCAGCAAGTTAAAGCTGAACATCAGGTACCTTCGGGATTATTACAGCCAGGGACGATACCAGAATGGAAATGGGAAAGAGTTACTATGGATTTTGTGTCAGAGTTTCCCCTATCTCCAAAAAAGAAAGACGTTGTTTTGGTAATCGTTGACAGTTTGATAAAGTCTGAACATTTTTATTCCTGTACGTATTGATTTTTCCCTGGACAGATTGGGTAAATTATATGTTTCTGAGATTGTCAGGCAGCATGGAGTGCCAATCCCATTATTTCTGATAGAAATCCTCAGTTTACATCCCGATTCTGGAACAAGTTGCAAGAAGCTCTAGGTACGCAATTACATTTCAATACTGCATTCCATCCTAAAACTGATGGTCATTTAGAGCGTGTGATTCAGATTCTTGAAGATATGCTTCGGTGCTGTATTTTAGAATTCAAAGGCAATTGGGAAAAATATTTGTTGTTAGTCAAATTCGCATATAATAATAGTTATTAGTCAAGTATAAAGATGGCACCATGTGAAACTCTGTATGGTCGTAAATGTAGAACTCAATTGTATTGGACTGAGCTCAGTGAGAAAAAGATACATGGAGTTGATTTGATTCATGAAACCGAAGAAAAAGTGAAAGTGATCAGAGATAGTTTAAAATCAGCTTCTGATCGTAAGAAATCCTATGCAGATCTTAAACGAAAAGAAATAGAATTTCAAGTTGGCGATAAGGTATTTTTGAAAGTTTCGCCTTGGAAGAAAGTTCTTCGGTTTGGTCGTAAAGGGAAATTAAGTCCACGATTTATCAGGCCATATGAAATCACTGAATGAATCAGACCTGTTGCATACCGGTTGGCTTCACTACCAGAATTAGAAAAGATTCACAATGTTTTTCACGTGTCTATGTTACGACGGTATCAGTCAGACCCTTCACATGTTATCTCCCTGACAGAGATTGAGATTCAGCCTGATATGACATAGTTAAGAACAGATCAAAATTCTGGCACGTGAAGTAAAAGAATTGAGAAATAAAAAGGTAGCTTTAGTGAAAGTTCTTTGGCAACGACACAATATAGAAAAAGCTACCAAGGTACCAGAGGAAACAATGAAAAAGAAATATCTAAATCTCTTTACTGGTAAGATTTTCGAGGATGAAAATTTTTAAGGGGGAGAGATGTAACAGCCTGTTTTTAGTGAAATCGGAACAGTGGTTTCGGGACCACAAATTTGAGTCCGGAAGAAAAATAATTTTAATATTATTTCATGCTCTGCATTATGATTGAAATATCGTATGAAAATTTCGTAGAAAAATTTTATCAGTTACATGTCTAATTTGATGAAAAGGACCAAATTACATAAAGTGCAAAAGTTGAGTTCTAGCAGCTATAGGTATCAAATAGCTACGGAATTCAAAATTTGAGATCCACAAATTCGAGGAGTTAGTAGATAAGTATTGTAACATCCCATTTTTAGTCAAATCGAAATAATGGTTTTGGGACCACAAATTCAAGGTCAAAATAATTATTTTAATGTCTACAGCATGATAACATGTTTTTGTGAAAATTTCGTTAAGAAATTTTATCGTTTAATTGGTCAATTTCATAAAAAGGACTAAATCGCATAAAGTGCAAAATTGATGTTCTAATAGCTAAAGGTATTAAATAGCTATGGAACCATAAAGTAAAGTTCTTAAGTAGTAATTAGATTACTATAAGGGTTAGTGGACATTTATGGACACATAAATAGGTGCTTTTAAATGTTTAATTAAAGGTTAATTTTGTGATTTGGTTATTAATCATAAAATAAATAAACAAAATCATTTTATTCATCTTTCATCATCCTCATCAACCGAAAGTTAAAGAAAAGAAAAGCCAAAAGCTAAGTTTTCTATTTAGCCAAGCTTCTTGGCTCAATTGTAAGTCCGTTTTTGTCCCGTTTTTAATTATTTCTATCTTTTTTAGATCGTTGCAACTTAGTCTAGCTAGCATAGGGACTATTTTACAAAACTCTTAAATATTTGAGATGTTTCCATTAATGAATACATATGTGTTTTGATGTTTAATGATAGATTATGAATGTTTGATGATAGTTATACAAGTTTTGTTAAGTGATTTTTAGTGAATGCAAATTAGGGATTAATTTGTGAAAAGTGTAAAATTCATGGTTAAAATGTGAAATAAATGAAAAATATGGGCTGCTAGGGGCATAATGGTAATTTGGTTTGCATGGGTTACTATTAAATTTCATGAATTTGTGATTTTATGAAATAAGGATTAAATTGTAAAAGATGTGAAATGTTAGGGGCAATTGTGTAAAAATGCCTTAAAGTGAATTTTGGACTAAATTGAATAGAGAGATGATTAAATAAGTTAATTTTGATTACATATAGATCAAGAAAAGCAAAACTCGGATCTAGATCGAGGGAAATATAAAGTTCTCGACTAATTGACTCGTTTCATCGTTTTTACATCCGAGGTAAGTTCGAATGTAATTAGCATTGTTATAATTATGTTTTAAATGTCTTATATTGTATGAATCGTGAATGCGAGACTACGGGCAGGTTCGACAATGATTTGACGACGATTCGGTATTGAAATTCCCGGTTGAGCCTTAAGAATAGATTTGGATACCAATGACATATGATTAGGGAATTTATGTGATTATGTGATCTGGGTGCTGGTCCTGTACGTCCTACTGGTAGCTGAGTATATCGGCATGTGTTACAGTTACTTGACAGCTTGTGTGAGCAGCACCGTGTAGCTATGTCTTGACCCATATCTTGTGTGAGTAGGCCCGTTGATAGCTCGAGAGTGAGCATTTATGTGATATGTGATTGAGATAGCTTCGGTTATATATGTGGCACTTCGGTGCGAGTTTCCTGAGTATCTGATAGTATTCTGAATGGTTCGACGGGTAAATGAAAGACGTGGTTGAGTATGAGATTGATACGAGATGGTACAGGTATGTACATGAACCGTATAAGCTTTAAATTGAAGAAATTGTGAAGTGCACATATAAGCATATGATTAAACATGTGAAAGGTTTGTTAGTTAACATGAATTACATGTTGATATGTTCAAATTGATGATTTGTGTAATTATGATTAGTTTGATTGTATTTCATACGAGCTAACTAAGCTATAAAGCGTACTTTGTTTATTTTTCCATGTTTTATAGTGATTTTAAAGCTAGCTCGGAAGCGGGAATCGTCGAAGATTACGTTACACTATCCATCTATCAATTTGGTACTTGTGAACTTATGTTTTGAGTATATGGCATGTATATGGACTTTAGTCACTTTGGTTATGTGTTGGTAATGAATGTAGCCAATTAAGTTGGCTTGTAAATGTTCTAAGTTTAGTTTTGTAAATTGCCTTATAAGTTGGCTTCTTTTGGTATGATTGAATCATGTATATATATGTGTGTATGTGGCTTGTGTGATGTTTTGAATGTTGGATATGTGATGCTTGTGGATAATTAGTATTATGAATAGCAAATGGTTGGGTTATGAACATTGGTATGCTAGTGCATTTAGGCATTGATGCACGTTTGAATTTGGTATGAATTTGTATGGCATATTGTGGTATTTATGTTTTGTATTGGTTGATGTTGGAAATGGTATAGAACATGCATGATTTAGGCTTGAATTGGTTGGTTTAAAGCCAAATTATGTTATGTTTTGGTGTCATTTGGGTTGTTGTAGGTGTGCATAAGATTCGGTGGCAAATTGGCTTGGTAAATAGCCTATTTTTTTACCACACGGACAAAGACACGGACGTGTGTCTGAACCATGTGTGACACAAGGTTATGTACGCGGTTGTTTGCCCCCTGGTGTTGTAATTAAAACCAAGTCAATATGCTCCACACAGCCTCACACACGAGCGTGTAACTTGGTCGTGTGGCATAAGTCAGTATGCCCTACATATTTGACACGACCTAGCACACGGCCTGCACACGGGTGTATATGGCCATTTTTAGGGCACACGGGCATGTGTGTTGGCCTTGTGACCCAAGTCAGAGAGTTACACGGGTTGGACAAGGGCTAGGACACGGCCATGTGCTCCCATTTTGAATGTCCACACGGCCTATGACATGGGCGTGTGTTTGGCCGTGTGAGACACATGGTCGGGCCACACAGGCATGTGTCCCCTGTTTTTGAGACAATTTTATAAATGTTCAAAAAGTTTTCAAAGTTATCAGTTTAGTCTCGAACCACTCTTAATGCATGTTTAGGGCCTCATAGGCTCGTATTAGGGATGATATGAATGTATTGATTGATATTTGAATGAAATTTGGAAATGTATGAGTAAATGTATGTGTAGTTATGTTATAAGTTCGGTAATGCTCCGAAACCCTATTCCAGCTTTGAATAAGAGTGAGGGGTGTTACATTTATTGGTATCAGAGCTACAGTTTAGTATATTCTAGGACTAACGTAGCGTGTGTGAGGGTCTAGCTATATATGACATATATAACCTGTGATAGTGTGATGACTCTTGAAAATTTAAACTGTGTTTTCATATAGTAAATGGATCCCAATCAAGCTGTAGCTAATGATGTTGAGAGTAATGTGCCAGCTCCTGCTCAAGGAGCAGCACTGCCTGAATCTGAAAACGTATCGAGTAGTCATAAAGGAGAGGTTAAAGAAGCCTTTTTACAAATGATGAACGAGTGGCTCACACAATTTTTCCGGACGAATCCGACTACTCAACAACCTTCACCCCCACCAAATCCCTAACCGGTTCCCATAGCCCCTCAAGTTGTGGAACTTTAACGATTGAATAAGCCGCTAGTTGATAAAATATGAAAATACAGGGTCAAAGAGTTCGAAGTTACTGTTGACGATGATCCTAAGAGAGCTAATTTTTGGCTTGAAAATACTATTTGGGTATTCGATGAGCTTTCGTGCATGCCATCTGAGTGTTTAAAATGTGTTATTTCATTATTGAGAGATACAGCGTATCAATGGTGGAATACTTTGGTGTCTGTAGTACTGATAGAGAGAATTACCTGGGAATTTTTTCAAACAGAGTTCCGGAAGAAATATATAAGTCAGAGATTCCTCGATCAAAAGAACAAAGAATTTTTAGAACTGAAACAAGTTCATATGACTGTGACTGAGTATGAAAGAGAATTTGCGCGGTTGAGTAAGTATGCTCGGGAATATGTTTCCACCAAAAAAAATCGTGTGTAAACTGTTTGTTGACGGGTTGAATGAAGATATAAAACTTCTAGTCGGAATCCTAGAATTGAAAGAATTTGTTGTCCTGGTTGATAGAGCTTACAAAGCCGAGGAGCTTAGCAAAGAAAAGAGGAAAACAAATTCAGAGGCTAGAAACTCGAGAAAAAGATCGATGAGAAAGCCATATCAATCTTCATCAAAGAAATCCAGAGATTCGTACACTCGTCCAAATGCTTCAATTGGGTATTCGAACAAAGATTGTGGAAAACAATACTCAAGTCCTAAAGCTCAAGCTACATCGGTTCGAGTGTTGGCAGTGTGAGAAATTATAGACCTGAATGTCAGCAATGCGAGAGACAACATCCTGGTGGATGTAGAATGAATAACCGAGCTTGTTTCAAATATGGTTCACAAGATCACTTTATTCGAGATTATCCTGAGTTAAATGAAAAAGATAAATCTCAGAATGCAAGATCAAGCAATACATCTACTAGAGGGAGGCCACCAAGAAATACGGGAAATACGAGTGGTAATTGCGGTACTACAAGAGATTCTACAGTGAGATCTGAGGCTAGAGCACCTGCTAGAGCTTACGCTATTCGTGCTCGCGAAGCTGCGTCATCACCAGATGTATCACTGGTACATTTTCTCTTTACGACACTAATGTTATTGCATTGATTGATCCTGGATCGACTCATTCGTATATATGTATGAATTTGGTGTCTAATAAGAGTTTTCCTGTTGAGTCTACTGAGTTTATGATTAAAGTATCGAACCCTTTAGGCAAGTATGTTTTAGTTGATAAAGTTTGCAAGAACTGCCCTTTAATGACTCAGGGTTACTGTTTTCTGCGTGATTTGATGCTTTTGCCATTTGATGAGTTTGATGTAATTCTGGGTATGGATTGGTGATGTTGCATAATGCTGTAGTGAATTGTAGATGAAAGACTATTGAATTGAAATGTCAGAATAATGAAATAATTCGAATTGAATCAGATTAATCGAGTGAATTGCCTGTTTTGATTTCGTCTATGTCAGCTCAGAAATGTGTGAAAAAAGGTTGTAAAGCTTATCTTGCTTATGTTTTAGATACAAAAGTGTCTGAATGGAAGATTGAATCAGTGCCAGTTGTTTGTGAATATTCGGATGAATTTCCAGAAGAATTGACGGGGTTACCACCGATTAGAGAAGTTGAATTTTTTATTGAGTTAGTACCGGGAACTTCACCGATATCGATAGCTTCATACAGAATGGCTCCGACAGAGTTGAAAGAGTTGAAATCTCAGTTACAAGAGTTAACAGATAGAGGTTTTGCACGACCTAGTTTTTCACCCTAGGGTGTGCCAGTATTATTCGTAAAGAAGAAAGACGGGTCAATGAGAATATGTATTGACTATAGACAACTCAACAATGTTACAATAAAGAATAAGTATCCGTTTCCAAGAATATATGATTTATTTGATCAGTTGAAAGGCGCAACAGTGTTTTCAAAGATTGATCTACGGTCTGGTTATTATTAGTTGCGAGTTAAAGATTTAGATGTGCCAAAAACTGCATTAAGAACAAGGTACCGACATTATGAATTTCTTGTTATGCCTTTCGGGTTGACTAATTCTCCTGTAGTCTTTATGGATTTGATGAACTGAATTTTTAGACCCCATTTAGATAAATTTGTTGTTGTGTTCATTAACGACATTCTGATCTATTCACGAGATGAGGCTGAGCATGCTGAGCATTTGAGGATTGTGCTACAAATCTTGAGAGATAAGCAACTCTATGCTAAATTCAGTAAATGTGAGTTTTGGCTCAGAGAAGTCAGATTTTTGGGACACATTGTTTCAGCGGAAGGTATACGAGTTGATCAGATCAAGATTTCCGCAATTGTTGACTGGAAACAACCGAGAAATCTGTCCGAAGCTAGAAGTTTTTTAGGGTTAGCTGGTTATTATCGATGTTTTGTTAAAAGATTCTCGATGATTGCTACACCGATGACTAGATTGCTACAGAAAAGATGTGAAGTTCGAGTGGTCAGAGAAATGTCAATAGAGTTTTGATCAGTTGAAAGCATTTTTAACTGAGGCACCAGTTTTAGTTCAATCTGAATCGGGTAAAGAGTTTGTGATATACAGCGATGCGTCATTGAATGGTTTGGGTTGTGTTTTGATACAAGAAGGAAAAGTTATAACTTATGCCTCCAGACAGTTAAAGCCGCATGAAAAGAACTATCCAACGCATGGTTTAGAGTTGGCCGCTATTGTATTTGCATTGAAGATTTGGCGACATCATTTCTACGGTGAGAAATGCCATATTTTCACCGATCACAAAAGCTTGAAGTATTTAATGACTCAAAAATATCTGAATTTGCAACAACGAAGATGGCTCGAGTTGCTTAAAGACTATGAGTTAGTGATTGATTATCATCCAGGGAAAACAAATGTAGTTGCAGATGCTTTGAGTAGAAAATCTCTATTTGTTTTGAGTGCGATGAACACTCAGTTAACTTGTAACAGCCCGATTTTGGGCCTAGTTGGAACAGTGATTTCGGGACCACAAATCCTACGCGGAAAATTTTATTTTTATTACATTTTTATGGTCTACAGTTTCACAGAATGATTTAATGAAAATTTCGTTCAAAAATTTTGACGTTTGAGCACTCAATTTAGCAAAAGGACTAAATTGTAAAAAGTACAAAAGTTGAGTTCTACTTGTTAAAGGTGTCCAATTGCTATGAGATTTTAGATTAGAGGTCCTTAGATGGTAATTAGACCATTTTACCTTAAGTTGGACAAAAATAGACATGAGGTAAGAGAATTTTAGTGTTTTGAGAAAAGGGCATTTTGGTCATTTAGTAAATAAAAGAAAAAAAGGGAAAATAAAGCCAAAAATTTGCTCATCTTTCTTCAACCTTGGCCGAAACTTTGGAGAACATCATAGCTAGGGTTTTTTCATCTTTCAAGCTTGATCGTAAGTACATCCCAACCCCATTTTTAATGCTTTTTATGTTTTTAAAGTCGTTATCATCCGATCTATCTATTTCTACCATTAATTTAAGGACTAATCAAGGTCTAGGGTTTGACCCATGTTAGACATTTGTGTATTTTGATGTCTAATGGTAGAAAATTAAGTTTTGGTGTTAGATAAACAACTTTTACTAAGTAATTTTTGATGAAAATGCTTAAAAGGACATATTTGTAAAAGTTATAAAATATGTAGTAAAAGTGTGTTTTAATGGAAATTGTGGGCTGTTATAGTTATAAAAATGGTTTGGCTAGGCTTGTACATTAAAGAAATTACATATGTTTCATTTTACAAGCCTGGGGACCAAAATGTTAATATGTCAAAGTTTAGGGCAAAAAATGTAATTTTGTCATAATAAGATTTTTGGACTGGTTGAATAATGTGAATAATAAATGAGTTAAATTTTCTATTATAGATCTATAGAAAAGAGGTTCGGACCTTGATTGGGGGAAAAATAAGGTTATTGACGATTAGGTCCATTTCCGCTATTTTTTGTACCGAGGTAAGTTCGTGTGTAAATAATGCATTGTTATTTATGCTTTAATTACTTTATTATTATATGAGTTGTGATTTACTCTTGAATGAAATCGAAAAAGTTTGACAAAAGAGAAATCACGATTGAACCTTAGGAATAGGTAGGATACAAATGTCATGACATTAGGGTTGTTTAAGATTACGTGTAAGACCATATCCAGGATATGACATCGATATGAGATTTCGCGTAAGACCATAACTGGGCTATTAGCTTCGATATGAGATCCCATGTAAGACCATATTTGGGATATGGCATTGGTATGGTACTATGTATGTGAGATTTCCTGAGTATCCTTTAGTATTCCAAGTGGTTCAACGAGAAACATAACGGAATTGTTAACGTTGTGAAAGACCATGGTATGTTGCTAATTTGTACAAGTATGTATGTAGAACTTATGCCTAATGAGCTCGATATGTAAAGAATCTCTCGGTAAGGTTATGATTATGCAAGATATGATATTAAGGTTTCTAACAATATCCATGCCAAGTTGGACTATGAGATTTATAATGACATCTATGTTAATTCATTTCATGTTAGTTGCATGATAAATGTGTGTTTATGATGCTTATTATTTGCATAGAAACTTACTAAGCTTTAAGGCTTACTCCCTTTTCTTTTCCTTTGTCTTATAGTGTCACCAAGCTAGCTCGGGGATCGGAGACTGTCGGAGATCCATTCACACTATCAAATTATCATTTTGGGTACTTATGATTACAATATTTTGAGTTATGGCATGTATATGGACTTGGTCTTTTTGTTATGTGTCTTAATTGATTTAGCCATATGTGTTGGCTTCAATAGTTGATAATTCATTTTGTAAATGACCATTTGTTGTTGGCTAATATTGGTTAAGTATATATACACATATGATGATGTTTTCATGAATGTGAGAAATTGCATGGTTTGAGATGCTAAGTATCTGATGTTTGTATGTGATAAATGATAGCATGTAAATGATATGTGGATGCCTTGTGTATGGCTGATTGGGTTAAAAGTATATGCTTGGATTGGTGCTAGGTTTTGTTGTGTAGGTTGGTGCATGGAAGGGTGGCAAAAAGGCTTGGTAAATAGCCTTATATTTGTCCACACGGATAGACACACGGGCGTGTGTCTAGGCCATGTGTGACACACGGTCTGTCCCACGGGCGTGTGTCTCAACCGTGTGGACGGCACAGCCTCAAACACGAGCGTGTGCCTTGGCCGTGTGAAGTCTTCACCTGTTTAATGAAAAATTATGAAAATTTAATTGATCACACGGCCTAAGCACACTGGCGTGTGACTTGACCGTGTGACCTCAATTTGATGATGACATCATAAACAGAAAGCTCCCTAATTTGAACACGGCCTGAAGCACGTGTCCCGAACCCACATGGACGTGTGACCCATTTTTCATGAAAATTTTTCTAAGTTTTCCAAAATTTTCCAAAGTTCTCGGTTCAGTCTCGAACCACTTCTGATGCATGTTTTGGGCCTCGTAGGCTCGTTTTAGGGACACTATGAATGTTTTGGAAAAGTTTTAAATTTCAGTGGAAATTCATGTCTCGATTTTGTATGTTTGCTTGTGAATAAGTCTGGTAATGCCTCGTACCCTATCCCGGCATCGGATACGGGTAAGGGATGTTACATTAACCTTATCTGATGATGGTTCAATTCTAGCTGAGTTGAAAGCTAAACCGATATTTCTTCAACAAATTTACGAAGCTCAGAAATATGATAATGAATTTCAAGCCAAAAGAGTGCAATGTGAGACGACTAGTGATTCTGACTTTCAGATCGGATCTAATGATTGTTTAATGTTCTAAGGTAGAATCTGTGTAACAAAGAATTTTGAGCTCATTTAGAAAATTTTGCACGAAGCACACAGTGGTTGTTTATCTGTTCACCCGGGGAGTACCAAAATGTACAATGATTTGAAACAATTGTATTCGTGGTCGGGTATGAAATGAGACATTTTAGAGTTTGTATCGAAATGTCTAGTTTGTCAACAAGTCAAAGCCGAACATCAAGTGCCTTTAGGATTACTACAGCCTGTGATGATACCAAAATGGAAATGGGATAGAATTACGATGGATTTCGTATCGGGATTACCCTTGTCTCTAAAGAAGAAAGACGTTATTTGGGTTGTCTTAGATTGACTGACGAAATCTGCACATTTCATTTCGGTACGTGCTAACTATTCGTGTAACACCCCAAACCCGGTCAAAACACTACGACCGAATCTGGCATGTCACAGGAAAGGAAACGTTTTGAAAACCGGTTTGTCGTTGTAATCTTGATAGAGTTATTTAAAATTTTTGGAAAACGAGTTTGTGAGGAGGAGATTATTTGAAAACATTATGGCCTTAGTTTGGAAAAAGTGATGTTGTCTTGTTGTTATCTTAGTGCTTTAAATCACCCGATGGTAACATTTTTGCAAAACCCCGAAAATTCGGTTAAGTTTTGGAAAACATTCATTTTATAAATCTCTAAGCATGATTTTAATGTCTAAATAAAATATTTCCCAAAAGAAATTCAAACCATACGATCAACCCAAAAATTAAATCTAAGTGGCCTTATTACAACTGAAAACCCAACTTACAGTAAAATTTAGTTTAACGTAAATAAATAAATTAAAACCAAAATCTTTTGCGTGGCCACCTCGTCCATCCCGGCTCCACATCCGCGGTCTAGGAATTATCTTCAAAAAGATAACGGAAGGGGTGAGTCACCGTGACTCAGTGTGTAAATCCCCATCCAAAGAAATTAAGCTCTTACACAGTTTCATAAGCAAATGTGTATGTCATGCAACCCATCCAACCTAGGTATCCATCCGAGTCTCCCGTATCTACCCCTTGTGGCACCTAGCCACTGGTGGTACCTAACCACTGGTGGTTCCAAACCACTGGTGACCGTAGTCACAATTAATCGTTAGTGGGGCCAACCTACTGTGTGGTACCTAACCACTAGTGACAATCCCTTATCTCGATATGTGGGGCCAACCCACTGTGATACCAAATCACTGGGACGAGTCACAGGAATACGTATGTGTTACCTAACCACTGGTGGTTCCAAAGCACTGAGACTTAGTCACAATATAATGATAAGTGGGGCCAACCCACTGTGTGGTACCTAACTACTGGTGACAGTCTGAGAATCATACCTTCCCCCTCCTCTCATCACCCATTTCTCATGTACATGCTTACAATCAAGTATGATCATATTTAACATATAGTATAACATGTGTAAAATAACATGGCACTGACAGATTTCAATACATGCAGTTATCGATTGCAACCATAACAACTTACCCGGCATCCTCGCTTTTACCACAAAGGTAACTTAGTGATCTCTACCGTTACTCCGGCTTATAACCACACATAACTAATAGCATATTAAACAAACAAAGTGTGTAAGAGTTACACACCTGATTACTCGTAATACAATTCCCTCTATGTCGACACTCTCGTTAACAGGCACTACCGCTATCTGTCTACTCTTTTGCTCAGATGCTGGTCCACACCCAGGTGGCCAATCGCGAACCGCAGACATGGCCCTCTTCTTGAACTTAGGGGTTGGGTTCACCGATCCAACCCCTCCTAGCGCTTGGCTGGCATTTGAGTCCATGAACACCTTAGTGACTAACCCGGACTAAAGCAGAGAAAACGAATCAAAAGGGATCAACGCTTAAGGCTATGGCCCTTACCTAGATCGACAACTCTCGAAGCTTTTAGACTTAATCCACAAGCCAATCGAATCCCGGAGATCAAAAGGAATGCGACACACTTCCACCTACAATCGGCCAAGCACCCAACATAAGGCCAAATAGCCATTCGACTTTGGCATGGAAACCCGAAAGAAACAACAAGAATAAAAGAAATCGCCCCCTTACCTTCGCTCAACAGATTCGGCCAACACCTAGCAATAATCGGCAATGCCAGAGTAGAAGAGAACCCGAAAGAAAAGCCAAAAATAGAAATGGAAATCTTCAAATGCAACCTTGGAAGTTTTGGCCTTCAAAAGAAATATGGATATAGAGGATGGATTTGAGATTTCGGCTAAGAGCAAAAGAAAGTGTGGTCTTCGGCTTTTAGTGAATGCAAGAGAAATAAGTCAAGGTAATGAGAACCAAAGGGTTTCGGCTAGCAAGGTATTTCGAAAAGAATAACCAAAGTGGAAAAGGGAGAAGTGGTGATTCGGCCTTGGGAAAAAGATGAAAAAGAAGATGAAGCAATTTGGGTAGAGTGGATTCGTCTAACACAACCAAAAAGAAGCAGTAAAGAAGAAAGCAAGAAAGGGGTTTCGACTTTTAAGATTGAAGAGAAGAGAAAAGATTTAGGCTCCAAATGATCCTCTAGTTTCAGCTATGGTCAAGAGATGAGAAAAGAGGATAGTAGCTTAGGTGTGTACGGCACAAGAGAGATTGAGGGAAGAAAAGAAGAACACAAATGCACAATGTGAAATGTGGGAGTGGTTCAATTTCGGCACAAAAGAAAAATAAGAAGAGAAGACCCCAAATGCTCCCTACTAGCCGAATGCTCATCACTCCCCTAAGGCACACACCAACATTCGGCCACCCCCTAGACTAGCACTCAAAACCGAAAATGAAAGGAACCCACACCCCAAATTTCGGCACACTCCTAGCACACAAGAACCGAATGCTCCAACCACTCTTAGCCACTACAAAATTTGGCTAACACACTCCCTAACTCAATCCCCCTTTTCTCTCCTTGATTGACTCCTGACCACATATTCAAACAAATTTGAATACTTCAAAATTCCTACATTTTCTCTTCTCCACCAATTCAAATGTGTTGACTCCTTCAACACATATCCACCACAGTCCATCCTGAGCATAACTCCTCCCTAGTCTTGGCGTAAAAAAAATAACAAGAAGAAAGGGGATTCTTGCTGCTCGAACCAAAGCCTCCCCCACTCTCCTGAGGCGTCACTTCCTTGAGCCTTAAGTGGCACCTCCCTTGCCACTTTACCAAGGCTTTTCTTGTGTCCAAATTTGCCACCAATTACCCTTAATCCCTAACTCATTCAGTTCTCCCTTCCAAGTACCCAAAAATAAAATTTTTGCTAAGGCTCTAGCCTATCTCTGGCTCAAGCCTAGACCTTAAAATAGCCTAAACCAACATGGCATCCATACTATATACATGCATGTAGATAAAATGCAAAGACCCCATTTTAAGGATGTTACAATTCGCTTGATAAATTGGTTGAATTATACATTATAGAGATTGTTAGATTGCATGGGGTGTCAGTTTCAATTATTTCGGATAGAGATCCAAGGTTTACGTCGCGATTTGGAAGAAATTGAAAAAAGCTCTAGGTACGAGATTGAATTTTAGTACAACATTTCATTTGCAAACTGATGGCTAGACTGAGAGAGTACTACATATTCTCGAAGATATGCTTTGTTGTTGTGTGTTAGAATTCGAAGGTAACTGGGAGAGATTTTAGCCGTTGGTTGAATTTGCATATAAAAACAGCTTTCAGTCGAGCATAAAGATGGCACCGTATGAAGGTTTATATGGTCGCAAAATGCCAAGGTCCATTGTACTGGACTGAGCTTAGTGAGAAAATATTCATGGGATTGATTTGATCTGAGAGACAGAAGATAAAGTGAAAGTAATTCGTGATAGTCTGAAAGCAGCTTCAGATCGACAAAAATCATAAGCGAATTTGAAATGTAAAGACATTGAATTTCAGATTGGTGACAAAGTATTTTTGAAAGTATCTCTATGGAAGAAAATCCTTAGATTTGGTCGCAAAAGCAAGCTGAGTCCGCGATTTATCGGCCCATATGAAATCATTGAAAGAATAGGTCTAGTGGCTTATCGGCTAACTTTACCGTCAGAATTAGAAAAGATCCATAATGTATTTCACGTATCGATGTTGTGATGATATAGATCAGATCCATCACATATAATTTATTCGTCAAATATTGAGATTCAACTCGATATGACATACAATGAAGAACCGATCCAAATTTTAGCTCGAGAGGTTAAACAGTTGAGAAATAAACACATAGCTTTAGTAAAAGTTTTTTGGCAATGACACGGTGTCGAAGAGGCTACGTGGGAACCCGAGGAAGCTATGAGAAAACAGTACCCTAACCTATTCACTGGTAAGATTTTCAGGGACGAAAATCCTTAAGGGGGCAGAGTTGTAACAACCTGTTTTTTGTCAAATCAGAATAGTGGTTTTGGGACCATAAATCCAAGGTCAAAATAATTATTTTATTATTATTTTAATGTTTACAGCATGATAATATGTTTGTGTAAAAATCTCATTAAGAAATTTTATCGTTTGATTGGTCAATTTGATAAAAAGGACTAAATCGCATAAAGTGCAAAATTGATATTCTAATAGCTAAAGGTATTAAATATCTATGGAACCTTAAAGTAAAGTCCTTAAGTAGTAATTAGACCACTATAAGGGTGACTGGACATTTATGGACACATAATTAGGTGTTTTTAAATGTTTAATTAAAGGTTAATTTTGTAATTTGGTTATTAATCATAGTAT
Source organism: Gossypium australe (assembly GCA_005393395.2). Lineage (NCBI taxonomy): Eukaryota > Viridiplantae > Streptophyta > Magnoliopsida > Malvales > Malvaceae > Gossypium > Gossypium australe. The sequence goes on from CM016623.1 coordinate 111,288,131, forward strand.
AAATAAACAACATCATTTTATTCATCTTTCATCATCCTCATCAACTAAAATTTGAAGAAAATAAAAGCCAAAAGCTAGGTTTTTTATTCGGCAAAGATTCTTAGCTCAATTGCAAGTCTATTTTTGTCTCGTTTTTAATGATTTCTATGTTTTTGAGATCATTGCAACTTAGTCTAGCTAGCCCAGGGACTATTTTGCAAAAATGTTAAAGATTTTAGATGTTTCCATTGATGAATGTGTTTTGATGTTTAATGATAGATTATGAATGTTTGATGATAGTTATACAAGTTTTGTTAAGTGATTTTTAGTGAAAATGTAAATTAGGGATTAATTTGTGAAAAGTACAAAATTCATGGTTAAAATATGAAATAAATGAAAAATATGGGCTTCTAGGGGCATAATGGTAATTCAACTAGAATGGGTTAGTATTGAATTTCATGAATTTGTGATTTTATGAAATAAGAACTAAATTGTAAAATATGTGAAATGTTAGAGGCAATTGTGTAAGAATGCCTTAAAGTGAATTTTGGACTAAATTGAATAGAGAGATGATTAAATAAGTTAATTTTGATTACATATAGATCAAGAAAAGTGAAACTCAGATCTAGATCGAGGGAAAAACAAAGTTCTCGACTAATCAACTCGTTTCGTTGTTTTTACATCCGAAGTAAGTTTGTATGTAATAAGCATTGTTATAATTATGTTTTAAATGCTTTGATATTGTATGAATTGTGAATACGAGACTACGGACATGTTTGAAAATGATTTGACGATGATTCGGCATTGAAATTCCCGGTTGAACCTTAAGAATAGATTTGGATACCAGTGACATGTCATTAGGGAATTTATGTGATTATGTGATCCAGGTGTTGGTCCTGTACGTCCTACTGGTGGCTGAGTATACCGGCATGTGTTGCAGTTACTTGATAGCTTGTGTGAGCAGCACCGTGTAGCTACGTCTTGACCCACAGCTTGTGTGGGCAGGCCCGTTGATAACTCGAGAGTGAGCATTTATGTGATATGTGATTGAGATAGCTTCGGCTATATATGTGGCACTCCGGTGCAAGTTTCCCAAGTATCCGATAGTATTCCGAATGGTTCAACGGGTAAATGAAAGACGTGGTTGAGTATGAGATTGATACGAGATGGTACAGGTATGTACATGAACCGTATAAGCTTTAAATCGAAGAAATTGTGAAGTGCACATATAAGCATATGATTAAACATGTGAAAGGTTTGTTAGTTAACATGAATTACATGTTGATATGTTCAAATTGATGATTTGTGTAATTATGATTAGTTTGATTTTATTTCGTACAAGCTTACTAAGCTATAAAGCTTACTTTGTTTATTTTTCCATGTTTTATAGTGATTTTAACTTATGTCACACAATCCATCTATCAATTTGGTACTTTTGAACTTATGTTTTGAGTATATGGCATGTATAGGGACTTTGGTCACTTTGGTTATGTGTTGGTAATAAATGTAGCCAATTGAGTTGGCTTGTAAATGTTCTAAGTTTAGTTTTGTATATTGCCATATAAGTTGGCTTATTTTGGTATGATTGAATCATGTATATATATATGTGTGTATGTGGCTTGTGTGATGTTTTGAATGTTGGATATGTGATGCTTGTGGATAATTAGTATTATGAATAGCAAATGGTCGGGTTATGAACATTGGTATACTAGTGCATTTAAGCATTGATGCACATTTGAATTTGGTATTAATTTGTATGGCATATTGTGGTATTTACGTTTTGTATTGGTTAATTTTGGAAATGGTATAGAATATGCATCATTTAGGCTTGAATTGGTTGGTTTACATGCCAAATTACGTTATGTTTTGGTGCCATTTGGGTTGTTGTAGGTGTGCATAAGATTGGGTGGCAATTTGGCTTGGTAAATAGCCTATTTTTGACCATACGGGCAAAGACATAGGCGTGTGTCTCAGCCATGTCTGACACACGATTATATACACGGTCGTGTGTCCGCTGGTATTGTAATTAAAACCAAGTCAGTATGCTCCACACAGCCTCACACAAGGGCATGTGACTTGGCCGTGTGGCATAAGTCAGTATACCCTACAGGTTTGACACGGCCTAGCACACGTCCTAGCACACTGGCGTGTATGGCCATTTTTAGGGCACACGAGCATGTGTGTTGGCCGTGTGACCTAAGTCAGATAGTTACACGGGGTTGGACACGGGTTGGGATACAACAATGTTGTAACAACCCTTACCCATATTCGACGCCGGAACTGGGTACAAGGCATTACCGGACTTAACTTACTTAATCATACAAAATCGACCACAAAATTTTATTTTGAACTTTAAAACTCTTCATTTGTAATCATATTGTCCCTATTACGAGCCTACAACACCCGAAACATACATATAGAGCGGTTCGAGACTGAACCGGAAGCTTACGAACACTTAGAAAATTTTTGCTCAAAACGGGGCCACACGCCGGTGTGGAAAGGAACACGCCGTGTAGGCAGGCCCGTGGTCACACACGCCCATGTCCCTAGTCCGTGCAGATTTTATTCTTTTCATTTTGAACCTACAGGGGTTTTCACACGGCCTGGCACACGCCTGTGTCTATGGCCCGTGTCCCTCACACGACCATGACACGCTCGTGTCTTAGCCTGTGTGTGAAAACCTTAACATTCTGTTTATGACGTCAGGAGACATTTAGGGTCACACGCCCGATTGCTAGCCCATGTGATGAACTTAATTTTCGCTATTAATGTGCAGACTTCACATGGCTGAGACACACGGCAGTGTCTCTGCCCGTGTGTTTAATACTGGGCATTTTGTTTTGCTAAATTTAGATGTAGGGGACACACGGCCTATCAACACGCCCACGGGGCTGACCGTGTGTCATACACGGCCTAGACACACGCCCGTGTGTCTACTCGTGTGGACAAATATAAGGATATTTACCAAGGAATTTGCCACCCTGAAAAGCAACCACACTTATACCATTTCTAGCAACACATAGCATAACAATAACGCACTTCTAATATCCAAAATCAAGACATCCACATCTTAATTCTGTAACACCCCTTACCTGTATTAAACACCTGAACCGGGTACGAGGCATTACCGTACTTAACTCACTCAATCATACAATATTGATCCTTAATAACTTCATTTCAAATTAAAACTTGTCATTCGAGACCATAATGTCCTTATTACAGGTCTACAAGACCCTAAACTTGTACTCGGAATGATCCGGGACCAAACTGGAAACTTTTGAACACTTAGAAAAATTTGACACAAAATAGGGCCACACGCCCGTGTGAAGGAAGGAACACGCCCGTGTGGCATATCACATGTTCTTATACGGTCTTATACGGGATCTCAATTCGATGCCGATGCCATATCCCAGTATTGGTCTTATACGGGATCTCAATTCAGTGCCGAGGCCATGTCCCAGACATGGTCTTTTATGGGACCTTACCAATCTCATGTCTCGATGATGATATCCTCTCACTTCTTAAAGTCCAACCGAGACTTCAACATCATAAATTTTCATCATTTTCTCATTCAACATCGTTATTCAATTTCATAGAAATAATATACAACATCACTAATATCAACCATTTTAAACTTAATAATATTATGTTGAATTTATTACACACAAACTTACCTCAATTTCAAAATAGGCCAATTTGCCGATCTAGTGTGATACCTTGCCTTTTCCTCGGTCAAGGTTAATTACTCATTCTTCTTGATCTATAATAGCAAATTAGCTCATTTAATTATCACGTTCATCAATGCATTTCAAAAATCATACTTTGGCAAAATTACCATTTTGCCCTTAGACTTTCACAAAATGACTGTTTTACCCCTAAGCTTGTAAATCAATTCTAATCAAATTTATTCCTTTAACGAGCCTAGGTGAACATTTATTTCTCTTATAGCAACTCTCAATACTCATTATTTCACAAATTTAACACCTATTTTACAACCTTTGCAAAAAGGCCCTCTTAGGTGTTTTCATGGTAACACCTTTTATAAAAGTTGTTTATCTAACAACTAAGACTCGTTTTCTTCCATAAAAATGCAACAAACAACATAATTGCTCACGTGGAAAAACCCTAAACTTTTTACCTCTTTGCAAAATAGTTCCCTCTTTAGCTAACTTAAGCTTTAGGAGTTCCAAAAGTACAAAAATTAACAAAGAATGGCCATTAAAGCACTTACTTGCAATGAGAAAAGCTTGTTGAAATTTTTGAGCTTTCAAACCCCCTAGTTTGCTGTTAATTTTTAGTGGATAAGAAGAGAAGAAAAGATGATATCTTTCCTTTATTTTATGATTAAAAATCAATTTAGTCACCAAATTTTCACCTAACCAATTGACAAAGTCTTTTCTTTGTCCCTATGGCCGGCCACCACCCTAAACAAGGCCTAATTGCACATTAGAGACCTCCAATTAATATTCCTTAGCTATTTGACACCTTTAGCTTGCAAAATAGAACTTTTGCACTTTATGCGATTTAGTCCTTTTTCGAAATTAAGCATGAAACGCTAAAATTAAAGCACCAAAATTTTCATGCACCTATATAATCATGCTATAACTCATAAAATAACATTAAAATAATTCTCTCCGACCTCGGATTAGTGGTTTCGCAACCACTATTCTGACTAGCCCCTAAATTGGGCTGTTACAAATTCACATTATGTTCATCATACATATACTTCACACATAACTCATTCAATTGCGCAAACTTGGACTTCATGAATTTCATCCTCATTGAATATATATATCTTAACTACTATTGGCCATTTCCAATGGCCATTTACAAAATGAAATAAGTAACATTAATGGCCAACACATTGGCTAACCAATATGACATATAACAAAATGACCAAGTTCCTATACATGCCATACCCAAAATAATCAAACTTTACTATACCCAAAAGAATAGCTTGATAGTGTGAATCGAGCTCCGACGTCTTTCGATCCCCGAGCTAGCTTGGAGATACTACAAGGAAAGGAAAAAGAGTGGGAGTAAGCATAAAGCTTAGTAAGTTTGCTTGTAATTGATAACAACATGAAATCTTGTAATAACATCCACATATTACATTATGAATTAACACAAATTCTCAAGCAAAGTTGACATGGCTTGCTCATGATCACTTTTACCAACCACATATCACATACTAGATTCATTTCTCGTAAGTTTTGCATAAGTACCTATATCACTCCATCACATAACTTTAGCCCTTTTTCCATCTTTAACATAAACTTTAATACTTTACCCCGTTGAACCACTTGGAATATCGAGGGATACTCAGAAATTGTCACACACGTAGTAAGATGCCAAAGCCATATCCCAGATATGGTCTTACATGGGATCACATGTTGATGCCGATGCCATATCCCAGATATGGTCTTATACGGGATCTCATATCGATATCGTCGCCATATCCCAAATACGGTCTTACACGAGATCATATGTAACACCCCTTACCCGTGTCTGACGCCGAGACAGGATACGAGGCATTACCAGACTTAAACATAAACATTTATACAAAATCATGCCATAAAATTTCATTCAATTTAAAATCACTCATTAACATGCAAATCATCCCTTATATGGGCCCACGAGGCCTAAAACAATCATTAGGAACTGTTCGGGACTAAACCGAGAACTTAGGAAACTTTAAGAAGACTTATAAAATTTTTCATCAAAACAGGGGTCACACACCCGTGTGGATAGGTCGTGTGGTCACACACGCCCATGTCCTCAGCCTATGTAACTCTCTATTTATGACGTTATTAACAAAATAGGGTTACACAACCAAGTCCCACGCCCGTGTGCTTAGGCCGTGTGGCGAATTAAATTTTTAAAAATATGCAGACTTTACAAGCCCTGGGCACACGCCCATGTCCCGGGCCGTGTCCTCCACACGGCTGAGACACATGGTCGTGTTTCTGCTCGTGTGGCCAAGAAAATGGCTATTTACCAAACCATTTGGCACTCTCATTTGCACATACTTAAACACAACCTCAATGGCATATTTCATGGCACAATTGAGCACTTAAACATCATCAAACAAGTCATGATCATAGCGAATTCATATAATCTTATTCATGCATAAGGCACCATACTTTGCCTAGCTTAAACTTATCAAACTTTCATGCCATGATTATCATCAACACATCCTAAATCCATCCATACCAAACATACATAACCACATCACATGAAACCTTTAGTATAAGCACACACATATAAATAGGCATTACAACTCATTAACCAATATGAGCCACATCTCATGGCCATATACAAAATGAATCATATTACCATTATGAACCAACACATTTGGCCAAATCAAATGACACATACACAATTGACTAAGTCCCTATACATGCCATAAACTTAAGAGGTCTGTATTCACTTTTACCCCACGATGATAGCTTTATAGTGTGATAACATCTCCGGCGATCTCCAACTCGAGCTAGCATAAAACCTTATAAGATATGAGAAAGGAAGAGGAGTAAGCTACAATTCTTAGTAAGTTTGTATGCAATAATAAGGAACTTATTAAGTTTTTCACCAATTCTCAGAATATGTTCTCTAGGTAATACAACCATAATTGCATAAAATTTCACAATTCATTTATGTTCATCTTAAGCTGTCTACTCGAGTTACAGTCACTAAATTATTTTTATCTGGAGCTATGGAACTCCAAATTAAGATCCAGTAATTTTCCTTGAAACTAGACTCACATATCTTCTTATCATAAAATTTCCAGAATTTTTTGTTCAGCCAGTCAGTACACTTTATTCTTTAAAGTTTTCCATGTTTCACTGTCCGAAAGTTCTGACCCTTCTTCACTAAAACTTTATTTTCTCATGGTACAGAACTCGAATGATATTCCCGTTTGTTTATATTGAAAGTAGACTCATTAATAAATTCAATAATATAAATTTTATCCCTTGATTATTTTTTTACAATATTTAATGCATTTCCCAAGTCAGAACAGGGGATTTCGAAATCATTCTGACCCTATCTCACTAAAATCCAAATATCTAATTATATGAAATTCTTTTGCTTATTCTGTTTCCTTTATGAAAAAATAGACTCAATAGGATTTAATTTCATATCTTATTCAACTTCTAATTTCATTTCTACCATTTTTGTGAATTTTCAAAGTGATACAACTGCTGCTGTTCAAACTGTTTTGTTGCTAATTTTACCCTATCATGTTTTCTTTGTATTAATTCTCATTTACACACATATAACACTAAAGTATATCCATAGTTAGCCATGCCAATAGCTAGTCATCATCAAATATTTACAAGCCATTCATTGGCCAATTTAACCTATACATCCTCACACATGATCATCAATCACATTTCCCACTTATTCATACATCATAAGCATGATCTTATAATCATAAGGTCATTCTCATAGGTATAACTTACTCGTTTACCTTCTTACCAAAATTCGATCACATCCCGAGCACATTTCTCATGAGTGTATACATACATATACTTGCACTTAATCATCACATATCACATATCGGACTCATTTCTCGTGAGTTTTTCATATGTATCTGTATCACTTCATCACATAACTTTAGCACTTTTTTCCTTCTTGAACATAAAAGTAGCTCTTTACCCCGTTGAACCACTTTGAATATTGAAGGATACCAGAACTCGTCATACACGTAATAAGATGCCAATGCCATATCCCAGATATGGTCTTACATGGGATCACATGTCGATGTCGATGCCATATCCCAATATGGTCTTATACGGGATCGTATATAGATGTTAATGCCATGTCCCAAACATAGTCTTACACGAGATCTTTCTTTGGTGCCGAGGCCATGTCCCAGAAATGGTCTTATACGGGACCTCCCTTATTTGGTACCAATGCCATGTCCCAGACATGGTCTTATATGAGACCTCCTTTATTTGGTACCGATGCCATGTCCCAAACATGGTCTTACACGGGATCTTAATAATCTCATGTCATGACAGTGGTATCCTTTCTATTCCTAAGGTTCAACCGGGACTTCAGCATAATATAATTTCATCATATTCATCACCGATACCTTATTAATCAACTTCATAGAAATAATATACATTTCACGAAATGTCAAACATTTAAAAGCATAATAACATGATGCTGAATTATTACACACAATCTTACCTCGACTTAAAATGGCGAAAGGGACCGAGTCATCCAATATTCGTCTTTCCCCCGTTCTAAGTTTGAAACTCGTTTTCTTTATCTAAAATATCACATTTTGCATTCATTCACACATTTTCATACATTTTTCAACTTTTTACAAACTAGTCCTTTTATGCGATTTCATCAAAAATCACTTAGTAAAAGTCGTTTACTACACACCGAGCATTCATATTCTACCATTAGACATCAAAGCACATGCATGTCATCCATGGGTAAATTTTTAAACACAAACCCTAGCTCAAAATAATGGTAGAAATAGCTAAATCGAGTTACGGGGATCTCAAAAATGTAAAGAACATTAAAAACGGGGCTTGGATGCACTTACTATTGAGCTTGAAAGCTTGAAAACCCTAGCCATGGCTTTCCCCATACTAAATTCGGCCAAGCAAGAAGATGGACAAGGATTTTTGGCTTTTATTTTGTCTTTTAGTCCATTTAATTACCAAATTACCAAAATGCCCCTAACTTAAAAATATCCTATTTCACTTATGTCATGTCCATTTTTGTGCAACAATTTAACCAATGGTCTAATCACCATTTAAGGACCTCCAATTTAAAACTCTTAGAAATTGGACACTTCTAACATGTGGAACTCAATTTTTGCACTATTTACAATTTAGTCCTTTTGACTAAATTGAGTGTCTAAACGTCAAAATTTTCGAATAAAATTTTCACGGAATCTTTTCGTGAAATCGTAGACCATAAAAATATAATAAAAGTAAGATTTTCCTCGTCAGATTTGAGGCCCAAAACTGCTGTTCTGACTAGGCCCAAAATCGGGCTGTTACATCATATGTCGATTCCATGTCCCATACATGGTCTTATAAGGAAACACTATTCGATGCTGATGCCATATCCCAGATATGGTCTTACACGGGATCTCAATTCAGTGCCGAGGTCATATCCCAGATATGGTCTTATACGGGACCTTATTAATCTAAGGTCGTGACAAGGGTATCTTCTGTATTCCTAAGGTTCAACCGAGACTTCAATATAGTAAAACTTCATCATTTTTATCATCGAGACTTCATTAACCAATTTCATAAAAATAATATACATTTTATGTAATATCAAGCATTTAAATACATAATAACATAATGTTGATTCATTACACACAAACTTACCTCGGTACCAAAATATAAATAGTTGTTCAATTTAGTCCACCACTTTGTTTTTTCCTCGGTTTAGGTCCGGACTTCGTGTTTCTTGATCTATAATGACATATTTCACTTATTAAATTATCACATTGACTAAAATAGCCCATGAATCATACTTTGGCAAAAATTATAATTTTACCCTTAAACTTTCACATATTTACAAAATGGTCCCTAGACTCGTATGATGAAATGTGTTCATTTTTCTCACACCCAAGCCTAGCCGATTCATAATCTCTCTTATAGCAGCCCAAAATTTTAATTATTTTACATTTTATACACATATTATATCATCTTTTGCAAATAAGTCCTTTTTATCAATTTCACCAAAAATCATCTAGCAAAAGTTGTTTATCACACTTCAAACTTTCATATTCTACCACTAGACATTAAAATACATGCATGTCATCCATGGGTAAAATTTTAAACACAAACCGTAGCTCAAAAAAGTGGTAGAAATAGCTAAATCGATCTACGAGGATTTCAAAAATACGAAGAACATAAAAAAAAAGGGCTAGGAAGTACTTACAATCAAGCTTGAAAGTGAAACAAAACCCTAGCTATGGCTCCTTGAAATTTTCGGCTATGGAGGATGAAGATGGGCAACAATTTTGACTTATTTTCCCCTTTTTATTAATTTATTAACCAAATGACTAAAATGCCCTTAAGGCCCTTCCTTGAGATTTTTTCCCTTCCATGTCCATTTTTGTCCATCTTGAGATATAATGGTCTAATTACTAAATAAGGGCCTCTAATAAATTTTCTAATGCTATCTCATACTTAAAACTTCTAGAATCTCATATTTTTCAATTTTTGCAATTTAGTCCTAAAAGATAAATTGATCACTAAATCATAAAATTTCTTCATGAAATTTTCACACAACCATGCAAACATGTCATAGACCTCATAAAAACCAAAAAACATATATTTCTACTTCAGATTTGTGGTCTCGCAATCACTATTCTGACTAGGCCCTAAATTGGGTTGTTACACATGTGCACCCATTTCGAATGTTCACACGACCTATGACACGGGCGTGTCTTTGGCCATGTGAGACACGGCCTATTTTTGAGAAAATTCTATAAATGTTCAAAAAATTTTGAAAGTTATTAGTTTAGTCCCGAATCACTCCTAATGCATGTTTAGGGCCTCGTAGGCTCGTATTAGGGACGATATGAATGTGTTGAATGATATTTCAATGAAGTTTGGAAATGTATGAGTAAATGTATGTGTAATTGGGATATAAGTCTGGTAATACTCTGAAACCCTATTCTGGCGTTGAATACGGGTGGGGGTGTTATAAGTATGTTGATTCATCCATGGAAAATTGATTAAAGAAAAGCACTAAATTGGAAAGTAAAAATAATAAAAGATGATAAGTAATTAAATAATGAAAAATATCATCATATTATCATCTTTCCCAAATTAGTTTAGATGGAAACCCTAGTTAGAAGAGCTTAAAGGTAGCAAGCTTATTTGGCTCAATTAGATTCAGAAAGATCAAATACAGAGTTAGAACTAGGAAAAAAGAAAGTATCGAATTAGTAGATTACAAATACATGAACACTTGTCGAGGTAAGTTCGTGTAACTAAATTGTGTATATTTATATATTTGAATTGAATGTTTTATATGTGAATTGTATAAATGTCATATATATGAAATTGATCACATATCCGATAATACCCAATAAATAATAAGTCCCGTTTGGAAAGATGAGATTCAATACGGGGTTCCCAAATTGGTTGTAGTCCTGTATATGTTGCGGACACACCATAGCTCAAAAGAGCATCCCGTTATAAGCTCTCATGAGCATCCTGATATTTGGCCCTCTTGAGCATTCAGTTATATGGTTCTTACGAGCTTTCCGTTAATAGCTCTTCGGAGCATCCCGAATGGTTGTGATCCTGCATGTGTTGTGAACACACCACAGCTCTTATAAATGTCCCGATATATGGCTCTTCGTGAGCTTCCCAATTAAAGGTTCTTTTTGAGCTTCCTGATTAATTGACTTTCAGAGCTTCTCGATATGGCTCGCTTAAACTTCCCGATATATGGCTATCCAAAGCTTTCCAATTAAAGGCTCTTCGGAGTTACCCGTTATTGGCTCGCCTGAGATTCCTGATTATGGATCTTATGAGCTTCCGGTTATACAGTTCGGATAAGCTTCCCGTTACATAGCTCACATGAACTTTTCGTTGTATGGCTCGAGAGAGAGCTTCTCGTTTATGTGCTTGTATGAGCATTCCCGAATATGAATTAACAAATTTCAGATTTGTACACTTCGAGTGTACTACCTGTGTATCCATCGATATTTCAAATAATACAACGGGAAAAATTCTAACATGGGATAATTTGAACTTGAGATGAATTATTATGGAAATAAACTTGAAAAAAAAATGCATTAATATGATTTGTACATGTTCTGTGGTTGCATGATGTGGAAAGCATATGTATAAGGAAAATTTGATAATGGTTGAGCTCATATATGTTTCTTGATATTTATTTTGGAATTTATGACTAACATGATTATTGAGGATATGTGTTTAGGCTTTTGGCCAAGTTGTTTGGAATATGTTTTGTGTGCTTACCTTTAATGTGATTAAATGGTAAGTTAAATTCCATGTTATTCGAACTTACTAAGCATTAAATGTAAGAGTATGCCCAAAGATCAATCATGAGAAGGTTGTAATAACATACTTAATTTACCATGTTTATTAATATAAAGCGTTGTCATTATTATTTCAATTTTTCTTTCTGTGTATATAGATAAACTGTTTTATAATAATGTCCTGAGAATAATATGATTATTCTTAAAAGATCCTTAGTCGAGTATTATTGTTGACTAGGACAACAATAATGCATTAAGACTAACATGTAGTTGATTGATGATAAAGAGTTGTCATTGATACGGAGTGTCAAAATCAATGCATGAATATGTGTGTTAGAGAACAACATATTGGATTGACCCGCTATGAGTATGTTTCTTGGATTATTATGTAATTGTCACAACATTACTCATAGTGATTAATATGTATATGATCCTCAGACTTGAGATCATTATTATCCCAGCATCGTGAGTTGTATATTTTGATACAGTCAAACGTACACCGTAACAGGTTGTTCTATAAAGGCTGATGTTGGATATACCATAATCTATGTAGAGGGATATGGTTGATCAATAAAGGATAAGTCCCTCCTACATAATAGGAGTAATATCTTAGGCCACTTGATTGAGTGAGACTAGAAATGCATGGCCATGCTCAAATAAGTTGATATGAGATGTCATACTAATTTGTATATCATAGTCTACTCAAGATATCAAGAAACATGGGATGGACTATGCAAGTGTGACTATCCCATGACTTGTATTCGTTCCAGAGATAAAGGACTTAAGGATTAATGCATGAAAGGTTAATCACAAAAGGTTATGTCGAATCATGATTTAGCAATGATGCATTGCTAGATGCCACTCATTGTCTGTGACAATAGAATTGTTCTAGTATTACTGCTAACGTTGCAAGAACCTATAGGGTCACACCCTATGGTTGAAATGAACGGAATAAAATATAGTTGGTATTGTGTTTGGTTGTCACATAAATTAAATTAATTAAAGAATTAATTTAATTAGGAAATCAAATATTGAACATATTATATGTACAAGGATGTTGTACACATAATGATAACATAATTATAAATTTCGGATATAATTAATGTAATTATAATTTTCGGTTAAAAACTTTATTGTATTTATTTAATCTTATAATACATTAAAAGGATACCAATTATAAAAGGCTCAATTAAAAGGATACCAATTATAAAAGGCCCAATGAAAAAGACACCCATTATAAAAGGTATTAAAAGGAGACAAAGCAAAGAAGAAAAACCCTAAGTGATTGCTTGTTAGGTCTAGCAGCCGTCAATCAAATAAACCTCCAAAACAGTTTTGGAGATTTCTTCCGTTCATAGTCAAACCGGGTGGATTACGTAGAGGCCGACATCGAAAAAGGTTGTGGCTTGATTCGACAGTAGATCAAAACTCTTGTTGCCAAGGCGTCGCTGTCTACTCAGATTGAAGTTTTGGTAATTTCAAAACATTTATTTCACCCTGATTCGTTCCTCACACATGGATTCATGGTTTGGATTGCCGGATCTAATTTTATTTTGTTGCGCCATAGGGTACCGGCGTTCTAACAATGGTATCAGAGCCACTTGTGTGATACGAACTCAGGTTTAAATACTTGGGTGATGCAATTGTATGAGATGCATGTTTGGATCTTATGGTATTTTCGATTGTTTAAATCGTTTAAGCATAACCTGATAACTGTTCCTTTCGGTAATTGATTAAATGTTAATCATGGTGTTCTGGCCTATTCGATTTTATGTTATTACTGTTAACTATTAACAAATCTGTAATAATGCGACGGTGGTATTTATAGTTTCCAGTAAGTGTTAACTGGCTAGTGGAACAAGGGTTGTTCTGATATGAAACCTCAAGGATTAAAATCCTAAAAACATGATTCTGTTGATAAAAGTTATCAAATCGTGAGGTTTCATTTGACTGCGTACCACGAGGGCTCTGCCCCCGCACCCCTGGTCTATGACGCGGGAGCTCCTTCGACCGCCTCAGACCCCCACAAAAGTTTTGTTAATAAAAGAAATTTATAAACTTGATGGGCCACAAAAGGTTGAAAGGATATTTTATAATTCACCTTAGCAAAAAAAAACATTGAATTATGTATGCTATTTTTGACATGCACGGTGTTTGAAATGCATAATTATAGCCCAATGACCCATTCGATAAAAGGTTGTATGTTTTTTATAAATACGGCCTGCGTGTCGTGCCTTACTACTATTCTCTTGTATTTCTCTTCTCATCTTATTCCCTCGTATGTAAAACGAGTTTCTGCATATTGTAATTTGCAAGAGTTGCTGTGGGCCAAACGAGAAGGAAGGTGGGACAATGATTGTGGATTGATAGCTTGTGAAATGGCTTACACCTTTAGTGTAACACCCCAAACCCGGTCAACACACCACGACCGAATCTGGCATGTTACGGGGTAAAAATGTCTGAATAAAACAAGTTTCTCGGTTTATTTCTATTGAAAACTCTTTTATCATTTTAAGGTTTGAAAACCCTATACAAAGTGATGTTGAAACCGTTTTTGTGTTGCTTTAAAATCCGGAGAACTCATGCTTGAAAATCCGTTTGTTGTTACTAGTTTTTAGAAATCATACGATACTTATTAAAAACCGGGTGAGATGAGCATAGTCAAGTTTAAAACCATCTGCATTTGAAGTTGTTTGAAACTTTAGGTTTGAAATCATCTATGTTAACTTAGTTATTACCATATGAATAATGTTACCCGATGGTAACGTTTGAAAAACCCAATATCGAGTATAGTTTTGAAAACATCGATTTAATCCCGGTTACTTAAGCAATATCAAATTATCAATCACATGCATAAGATAGGTAAAATAAAATCCAGAAGTAAAACCCAAAATAATACTTAGCGGCCTTATTACAAAACCAAAACCAAATTTAAAGAAAATAAATAAAACCGAAATAGTACTTTAAAGTCAAAACCCAAAACTAGCATGCATGGCCACCTCGAGTCCTCCCCGGCTCCATATCCGCGATCTATGCCTCATCTGCAAAATATAAGGGAAGGGGTGAGTCACTGAGACTCAGTGTATAAATCCCCAACTCGATAGTGCAAACACCTACGCAAATCATCAGTAAAACATGCAAATCATGCAACCCCATAACCTAACCATCCGATCTCCTTTATCTACCCCGTGTGGTCAAAACCACTGGTGACCGAAGTCACAAATATATATATCGGTGTGGTCAAAACCACTGGTGACCGTAGTCACAAATCAAGTGATGGGGCCAACCCATCGTGTGGTCAAAACCACTGATGACAATCCCGTATCAATCATGTGGGGCCAACCCACTGTGGTACCAAACCACTGGGACGAGTCACAATATCCATATATGGTCAAAACCACTGGTGACCGTAGTCACAAATATCATCAATGTGGTCAAAACCACTGGTGGTCAAAACCACTGGGACTTAGTCACAAATAATAATATCAAAGACGGGGCCAACCCGTCGTGTGGTCAAAACCACTGGTGACAGTCCAAAATAATTTTTCCCCCTCCTCTCAACAATCCCACCATCATGTCCATATCAATCGTGGCATAATAACATATGATGATGCAAATAACATATGGCATAGCATTTAACAATGACATGATAGCATATATCGAGATCCATATAACAGGGGACTTACCCGGAGTCCTCGCTCATGCTCACAAGGCATAACTACCGGTTTTAATGGCTATAACAGTAACACAATAACATATCATACTAACGAAGTGTGTAAGCGTTACACACCTGACTATTTGTAGATCTAAGCGAAATCCCGAAACGTTAGCCTTCACTCTACCCTACAATCGGTCAACACTTTGTTAGTAACCAAAAGCCCATTCGGCTCCACTAGAAATCCCGAAGATATATCGCATGAAGGTAGCACCTTACCTTAATGCCGATTTGGTTTCCAACCAAATCCCAAAGCTATGTGATGAACCTTCCTTGCAATCGGCCAAGCACTAATACACACAAACGATTAGCCTTCGGCTTTTGAACGAATAAGAAACAGATCTACACGCTAGAACCCTTACCTAGATCGGCCACCAAATCCCGAAGATCTACCGAATCAGGTTGTACTCCTCCCTACAATCGACCAAGTACCACTATCATTGGCTTAAGCCTTCGTTATTAAACACAACAAGAAATGTCGAAACTGTAAAACACTTACCCCCTTACTTTACTGACAGATTCGGCCACCAATCCCCAAAGTTCGGCACCCCCTAATGATGTTAGGGATTTCGGCTACCAATATAGAACAAGAAGAGTTTAAGTTTGGATCTATAACCAATGGGGAGATAGAAGAGAAGTGGGATTTGGGCATTACCCAAATCAATCAAGAAAAGAAGGAGAAGTTACTTACCAGGAGATTCGGCTATAACCCCACAAGAAAGAGATAGATTCGGCACTTCAAGGAGGATTAGAACACGTGAGAAGAGAAGAAAATGAGGCTAAGGGATTCAGCCAAAATACTTGATGAAAACGAAAGAGAAACAACAAGGCTTTTGGCTTTTGAAGATGGAAGAGATGGATAAGAAAATAGAACCAAGATGCGGCAAAGAAGAGAAAACGCAACTCAGAAAAAGGTTAGGGAGTTTCGGCTAACCAAAGAATGAAGAGATAGAAGAAAAGAAGGAATGGGGATATGGTTTTCGGCTAGCAATGTTTGAACCAAAGAAGAGAAGATGATGGATATATGGTTTCGGCTTTTTCAAGGAAATGGAAAGGGTGGTTCGGCCAAGCACCAAGAATGCCGAAAAGAGAAAACCAAAATGAGAAGGAAAGCAAGAGGGGCTTCGGCTTATGACTCTAACTCAAGAGAAAAGGACTCTCCCCACTTGCCGAAATATTCCCTAAAACCACCATAGACATTCGGCACACTCCCTTCCCAAGTACCAAAATCGATTACTCCTCCTCCCCACAGTCCAACTTTCGGGCAACACCAAGTCTCCCTTAGCCGATTCCTCAAAATCCTCCTAACCCCTCATTCAAATGAGTTTGAAAGGTTCAAACTCCTAAATTTCCTCACCTTCATCTATTCAAATCTGTTTGACTCCTTCCATCCTTATCTTCCAGAGTCCATCCTGAGCACACCACTTCCTCAGCTTGGCGTCAAAATAATAAGTAGAAAATGAGATTTCTGCTGCTCGAACCTGAGCTCCCCCTTCCCTGCATGTGGCGTCACCTTCCTGGTACCTTAGTGGCGCCTCCTTTGCCACTCTGCCACTAGGTTCTTTGTGTCACAACACTCCAAGAATATCTTTTAACCCCTAACTTCCTTAGCTCCCTCTTCCTAAGTGCTAAAACAAAAATTTTAGCCATGACTCAGGCTTAACCCGAGGTCATGCCTAGACCCCAAAACACCCTAAACTAGCACAGTAGGCACATTAACACATGTAAACACACAAAATGTAGAGACCCCAATTTAAGGATATTACATTTAGGTTTCTTTTTGGTTTTCCCATTGGCTTGGGTTGAACCACCTTAGTTTATGGGCTATAACTATTGCATTTATTTATTGCTTTATTTATTCATGTATGAGATGCTATGGATGTCTAAAGCATGCCAATTATATATATTAAAACTTGATGATAATAAACCCTATAATTGATCAGATCGATTAGAAGACTAAATGGGCTAAAGTAGACCATAATTGGTGAGATGCAACAACCTTAATAAAATCCCTCTATTAAAATATTAAGTCAACATGGCCTTCCAATTTTGCCCTCGTTAAGGCCTCGATCAATACTATGTAGGTTCTGCCAAAGTGAAGTACTAGTATTTATCTTGGTTAAACGCGAAGAATAAACAAGTGATATTCGCTGGTTAAAAAAAATGGTTAATGACTTAACTAGGTTACTCTAATAGGATTAGAAACCTAGAGGCAAGTAAATTGGATAAATCATAAGATGATTAGAACAAGAGTTGTTCACCAAATATTAGGAGTAACATATGATGTAATTAGCAAATGTTGCTTACCTAAATAACCATAATCTTAAGAGTAAAGCCAAAGCTGACTTAAGAGGTGGTGAAATATGGATCCTTAACCTACTAGAAATACTTTTGAGAAAGTTTTTCCGAAATTAATATACGAGGGTTATTAATTTTGAAATAAAATAGTGGGAATATCATTTAATAAAGTCTTTTTAATGATTGATATAAAATTGGTAAATTTACTCACATGTATATTTAATTGTTGTAGATATATTATGGCTGCAAACACTAGCACACTCTCATTGCGATCGGTCCTTGAGAAGGACAAATTGAATGGTTTGAATTTTCTTGATTGGTTCCGTAACTTGAGGATTGTCCTTAAACAAGAACGGAAATTATATGTCATTGAACAACCACTTCCTAATGAACCAGCCGTTAATGCCTCGAGGACTGATAGAGATGCTTACAAGAAGTATATCGATGACATGATAGATGTTGGATGTCTTATGCTTGCCACTATGAATCCTGAACTTCAGAAGCAACATGAGGACATGGTTGCTTATGATATGATCGAGCACCTGAAAGAACTTTATCAGGGGCAAGCACAGCAAGAGAGGTTTGATATCTCTAAGGCCCTATTCCAATGTAAGTTGGCTGAAGGAAGCCCAGTAGGACCTCATGTCCTCAAGATGATTGGCTATATTGAAAGCCTGTCTAAGCTTGGGTTTCCATTGAGCCAAGAGTTGGCCACTGATGTTATTTTACAATCGTTGCCGGATAGCAACAGCTAGTTTGTCTTCAATTTCAATATGAATGAAATTGACAAGACTCTACCACAATTGCTCAGTATGTTACGAACTGCTGAAGGCAACTTGAAAAAGGTTGGACCCAAGCCCATACTGATGGTTCGTAATAACAAGGGCAAGGGAAAGGCCAAAGTTCAAACAAAGCCCAAGGGCAAAAGTAAGCCCAAATTTGGAAAAGGAAAGGCTGCACTGAAACCTAAAGGTGGGGTGTCTAAGGAAGGAAACTGTTTTCATTGTGGTGTGACTGGACATTGGAAACGGAACTGCCCTGTCTATCTTGAAGAAGTCAAGAAGGCTAAAGCAAGCGGAATGTCTGCTTCAGGTATTTATGTTATTGATATTAATTTATCAACTACTACTTCTTGGGTATTAGATACTGGTTGTGGTTCTCATATTTGTACTTCTGTACAGGGACTACAAAGGAGTAGGACTTTGGCTAGAGGAGATGTGGACCTACGAGTTGGAAATGGAGCAAAAGTTGCTGCATTAGCTGTGGGAACATATACTTTATCTTTGCCTAGTTGACTTGCTTTATGTTTAGAGGATTGTTATTTTGTGCCCAGTTTGACAAAAAACATTATTTCAATTTCTTGTTTAGACAAAATTGGTTTTGAGATAATTATTAAGAATAATTGTTGTTCATTTTATCTCAATAATGTTTTCTATGGTTCGGCACAATTGATTAATGGCCTCTATATTTTAGATCAAACGAATCCCATTTACAACATAAATACTAAAAGATCTCAAATAAATGACTCAAATCAAACTTATCTTTGGCATTGTCGTTTGGGCCACATAAGTGAGAAACGCATATCCAAACTCCATAAAGATGGTCTCTTGAATTCATTTGTTTTTGAACAATTTGAAGTATGTGAATCTTGCTTACTGGGAAAAATGACTAAATCTCCTTTTACTGGTAAAAGTGAACGAGCTAGTGATTTGTTGGACCTAATACATTCTGATGTATGTGGACCAATAAATTCACAGGCCAGAGGTGGATTTCAGTACTTCATTACTTTCACTGATGATTTCAGTAGATATGGGTATGTTTATCTCATGCGCCATAAGTCTGAGTCCCTTAAAAAGTTCAAGGAATTCAAAAATGAAGTGCAAAATCAACTAGGCAAAACTATCAAGTCACTTTGATCTGATCGAGGTGGAGAGTATTTGAGCCTAGAGTTTGATGATCTTTTGAAAGAATGTGGGATTATCTCACAACTTACTCCTCCTGGTACTCCTCAATGGAATGGAGTATTTGAGAGAAGAAATTGAACTTTGTTAGACATGGTTCGATCCATGATGAGTCATGCTGATCTACCGACTTCCTTTTGGGGACATGCACTTGAGACAGCTACTTTCACACTAAATCGTGTTCCATCTAAATCGGTTCAAAAGACGCCATATGAGATGTGGACTGGGAAACGTCCTAGTATGTCTTTTATGAAAATTTGGGGCTGTGAAGCTTATGTTAAACGTCAGACGTCTACTAAGCTTGAACCCAGATCTGAAAGGTGTATTTTTTTGGGGTATCCAAAAGAAACCAAAGGATATTATTTCTTTAATCCCACTGAGAACAAAACGTTTGTTGCTCAGACTGGTGTCTTCCTAGAGAGAGAATTTACTTCTAGAAAAGGAAGTGGGAGAAAGATTGAACTTGAAGAAATTCGAGAATCACAAGATACCACTGAACTAGAGATTGAACAACAACAAATTCCACAAGAAATTGAGGAACAAACAACTGCTGTAGAAACACAACCACCACGCAGATCTTTAAGAGAACGTCGTGCACCTGAGAGATAAGGATTTCTCATTACAACGCATGGTGACGTTCTTCTTATAGATTAAGATGAGCCTAGGACTTATCAAGAAGCAGTGACGAGCCCAGACTCTGAGAAATGGCTTGAGGCCATGAGATCTGAGATGGATTCCATGTATGAAAACCAAGTATAGACTTTGATTGACCCACCCGAAGGGGTTAAACCTATAGGGTGCAAATGGGTTTTCAAAAAGAAAACAGACATGGATGGTAATGTACAAACATACAAAGGGCGATTAGTCGCTAAAGGTTTTTGCCAAATTCATGGTGTTGACTATGATGAAACCTTTTCTCCTGTAACTATATTTAAATCTATCAGGATCTTGCTCGCCATAGCTACATTTCATGATTATGAAATCTAGCAGATGGACGTCAAAACAGCTTTCCTTAACGGGAAACTTGAAGAGGATGTGTATATGACACAACCTGAAGGTTTTGTAAATCCAAAGGATGCTAGGAAGATATGTAAGCTACAAAGATCCATTTATGGATTAAATCAAGCTTCTCGAAGTTGGAATCTTCGTTTTAACGTGCAATCAAAGAGTTTGGTTTTATCAAAAATAAAGATGAACCATGTGTTTACAAGAAAGTTAGTGGGAGCACTATCACATTCTTGGTACTATATGTGGATGACATACTTATCATGGGAAATGACATACCTACCTTGCAGTCTATTAAGACTTGGTTAAGAAGTTGTTTTACTATGAAGGACTTGGGCGAAGCCACTTATATCTTAGGAGTCAAGATCTATAGAGATAGATCAAGACGACTACTAGGTCTAAGCCAAAGTACATACATAGATAAAGTACTGAAAAGGTTCAGTATGGAAGAATCTAAAAGAGGATTCCTACCTATGAGACATGGTATTTCACTCTCGAAGGAAATGTGTCCTTCAACTCCACAAGAGAGAGAACGTATGAGTAAAATTCCATATGCTTCCGCTATTGGATCTATCATGTATGCTATGTTATGTACCCGTCCAGATGTCTCGTATGCCTTAAGTATGACGAGCAGGTATCAAGTAGATCCCGGTGAAGGGCACTGGACCACAGTCAAAAGTATCCTTAAGTACTTAAGAAGAACTAAGGATATGTTCCTATTATATGGAGGTGAGGAAGAGTTAAGTGTAAAAGGTTACACTGATGCCAGCTTCCAAACCGACAAGGACGATTCTCGATCGTAATCAGGTTTTGTGTTTTGCCTTAATGGTGGTGCTGTGAGCTGGAAGAGTTCAAAGCAAAGTACAGTAGCCGATTCTACAACAGAGGCTGAGTATATTGCAGCCAGTGAGGCAGCAAAGGAAGCGGTTTGGATCAAGAAGTTCATTACTGGACTAGGGTTGTGCCTAGCATATCAGATGCTATAGAACTCCGATGTGATAACAATGGAGCTATTACACAAGCTAAAGAACCTGTAACACCCCAAACCCGGTCAATACACCACGACCGAATCTGGTATGTTACGGGGAAAAATGTATTTGAGAGGTTTAGGTTTCCGGTTAAAAGTTTGATGAAAACTCTTTTTGTATATTTTGTTCTTGTAGAAATCTTGGGCATGATTGTTTAAAAAGCGATAGTGCATTTGAAAATCCGGAAATTTTGAAAACTTAATTAAATATGTAAGTAAAACAAGTTTATCACATTTGGAAATCCGAGTAATTCTTTTGTGTAGCTTAAAACATTTTGACTTAGTAAGAAAATATTCTCAAGTTTGAAAAACACATTTGAGTTTCATTCATTTTAAATTACAGTGTGATACCCAATGGTAAAGTTTAAAACATTTCGCTTTGTAGTTTGAAAACCTTATCTTTCCAAGTTTTAGCCAAATTTTAACCTAGTACTTTATTACGGCATATTTGAAAACAAATCTAAGCATAAAGATAACAAAACATAACTTTAAAAAGGCCTTTTACAATCCAAATAAACCAAATGAAAATAATTCAAATAAAGTACCAAGTTTTAATTCAGAGCAAATCCAACTTTTATTCATGGCATGATCACCTCGAGTCCATCCCGGCTCCATGTCCGCAATCTAAGTGTCACCTGAAATAATAAGGGAGAAGGTGAGTCGCAAGACTCAGTGCATAAATCCCCCTCCCGATAATGCAACGTACTAACACACATCATAACAAAGCAATATAATTAATGCACCCGATCCTAACCATCCATAACACCTTTTCTACCCCATGTGGTACCAAACCACTGGTGGTGCCAAACCACTGGTGACCCAAAGTCACGATATCCATCAATGTGGTGCCAAACCACTGGTGACCCAAAGTCACGAATAATCCATCTGTGGGGCCAACCCACGTGTGATACCAAATCACTGGCGATGATCCCGTATCTCAAAGTGGGGCCAACCCACGGTGGTGTTAAACCACAGGGATAAGTCGCTATGAGGTGCCAAACCTCTGGTGTCCCAAAGACACAAGTGTGATACCAAATCACTGGTGACCGCAGTCACGAATCGAATGATGGGGCCAACCCATCGTGTGATACCAAATCACTGGCGTCAATCCCGTAATATCAACCGTGGGGCCAACCCACTGTGGTGCTAAGCCACTGGGACGAGACGCTGAGGTGCCAAACCTCTGGTGTCCCAAAGACACAAAATATCATCTGTGGTACCAAACCACTGGAGGTGCCAAACCTCTGGTGTCCCAAAGACACGGATATCATTTTCCCCCTCCTCTCATATCACCCGATATCATACCGTCTCATGTAAAGTATGCACATCCTGCAAATCATGCTATCATGCTTAATGTTGCATCTCATATCACATACATCATATATCATGGTGTCATATATCAAATAAAACAGAACTCGTAATGAAACGGACTTACCCGAATCCGTGCACATACCCCATCGGGTATCATATCAATCATCATACTGTTTGGCTTTAATAGGCAATCAGGTTTATTAAACATATTACTAAGTAAAAAGTGTGTTAGTTTACACACCTGCTAAAACGCAAGCTTTCAAACCCAACGAACCGATCTAAGATCCTCAAATACCTTGCTCCTATAATCGGCCAAACATAGATTAGCACCTAGACCATTCGGCCAAAACCAAATAACTCAAGAGGGTTAACGCTTAACCCTTACCTTACACTTGATTTGGTTTCCTACCAAATCTCGAACCAAATGATGGTTCTTCCTTAAGCAAACGGCACACCCTATTAGGAAGAAAGATTAGTCCTTTGAAACTTTGACTTAACGAAACTAGAAGAATAGACTAATAACATCAACTCTTACCACCACTTACCAAACGATCAACCAACGATGACTGCTTCACTTGGTTGCCACCAAAATCCAAAGGCTCTATAAAGAAATCGGTTACCAAAACAAAAGGTTAACCCCTTTCAACAAACCAAAATCGGCACTTAACCAACCCAAAAATGATAAAGCACAAGAGAGGGGAGAAATGGCCATTCGGCCAAGCACTTACCTTCTTCTAAACTGATTGAAACAAGAACCCAACAAGGTCAACACTCCTCTAATATTCGGCAATGAAGAAACTATCAGGAGAGAGGAGAGATTCGGCCAACACTTTAAACAAGAAAGAAAACAGAATTCGACCCTAGGTGTTTAACACACTTATATTCGGCTTTGAGTGAAAAAGAGAGAAAGAAGATGTGAAATGGGAATAGAGTTTCGGCAAGAGGGTATTGAGAGAAGAAAAGAGAGTATGAGAGGAAGAGAGAAGCTAGTTTCGGCTCAACACAAATGAACAACAAGTAAAAGAAGTGGGAGGGTTCGGCCAAAGTGAATAAAAGAGATGAAAGTTTGAAGGCTCAAGAGCATTCGGCTAACAAAGAAAACACAAAGAAAACAAGCAACTTTCGGCAAGCTATAGGGGTTTGGTCTTTCGGTTTCAAGAAGTAAAGAAAATGAGAGAAAACTCTCTTGAACATTCGGTGACAAAAGGAAGAACTTGGCTTACACAACTTGACCGAAAATGTACCAAAATGCAAAGTGCATTTCGGCACACTCCCACTACACCTACCAACCGGCCACTCCCGCCATCAAGCACCCAAGATTCGGCCACCACTCCCCAAACACTCACAACCACCCATTCAAATCACTTTGAACAAGTCCTCCTCCTAAATTCACTCTCCACCCACCATTCAAGTGGGTTGACTTGGTCTATGGCAGAGTTTGAACTGCCAACAACTTCTCCACCTCCATGCCGTCAAAATGGAAGCAAAAAGTGGGCATTCTGCAGCTTGAACTCAGGACCTCTTCCCCCTGCAAGTGACGCCAACTCAAGCCCTTAGTGGCGCCTACCTTGCCACTCCACCAGCTCATTTCTTATGCTATCATTCACCAAATAATATTTATAAACCCCAGCTTCTTCAGCTCCTCTCACCTAAGCCTAAAAACAAAAAATTTTCCTACCACTCAGGCTTACACCTAGCTTACAACTAAGCCCCTAAAACATCAAAAAAACAACATAGCAAACCAGACACATGCAAACAATGCAACAACAGAATAGCCCCTATCCCGGGATATTACAGTTCTACCCCCTTAAAATAATTTCGACCTCGAAATTACCTGATCAAAAGAGTTGAGGGTATTACTGTCTCATCATATCCTCGGGTTCCTACGTTGCTTCTTCCACGTCATGATTCCGCCCTAGTACCTTTACCAAAGGCACAAACCTCCTACGCAGAACCTTCACATCCCGATCTAGAATCTACACTGGTTCTTCCTCCATGGTCAAATCTGGATTTACCTCGATCTCTTCCACTGCTACGACATGCGATGGATCTGAACGATAACGCCGAAGCATCGAAACGTGAAATACGTCGTGAATCTGACTAAGCTCTGCTGGCAACTCAAGCTGGTAAGCCACTGGTCCCACTCGTCTCAGTACCTTATACGGCCCAATAAACCTCGGACTTAACTTGCCTTTCCTTCCGAACCTCAACAGTTTCTTCGATGGCGAGACCTTCAGAAAAACTTGATCCCCCACAGCAAACTCTATATCTCTCCGCTTAAGATCAGCATAAGACTTCTGCCAGTCCGAAGCTTCCTTCAATCGAGCCTGAATCAACTTAACCTTGTCTTCGGTCTCTGCAACCAACTTGGGTCCCAACAACTGACGTTCACCCAACTCCGTCCAACAAGTAGGTGAGCGACACTTCCTACCATACAACGCCTCATATGGTGCCATCTTGATGCTTGCTTGGTAACTATTGTTGTAGGCGAACTCAGCTAATGGCAGAAACTCCTCCCAACTACCTCTGAAGTCTAGAACACAACCTCTCAGCATATCCTCTAAGATCTGAATAACCCTTTCCGACTGCCCGTCAGACTGCGGGTGAAAAGCCGTGCTGAAATCCAAACGCGTACCCAGAGCCTGATGCAACGCTTTCCAGAACATCGACGTAAACCTGGGATCCCTATCCGAGATGATCGATACTGGCACACCATGCAGCCTCACTATCTCTGACACATACAGCTTTGCCAACCTCTGAAGTGAGTAGTCAACCCTCACCGGAATGAAGTGAGCTGATTTAGTCAGTCGATCCAAAATTACCCAAACTGAATCTTTCTTGCTTGGTATAAGCAGTAATCCACTGACAAAATCCATGGTTATCCTCTCCCACTTCCACTGCGGAATCTTCACTGGCTGAAGCAACCCTGACGGCAACTGATGTTTAGCCTTGACCTGCTGACATGTCAGACACTTCCCTACAAACTCTGTCACTTCTCTCTTCAGACCCGGCCACCAAAACTGCTCTCTGAGATCCCTATACATCTTACTACCTCCAGGATGCATAGCATATGGGCTGCTATGTGCGTCCTGAAGAATCATCTGCCTCAGCTCAACGTCCTTTGGCATACAAGCTTTACCTTGAAAACACAGCATCCCATCACTAGACAAACTGTAACCCTCCAAACCACCATCCTGTACCTGCAACCTCTGCGCACTCAGAACCTCATCCTCTAACTGTTTCTCCTTGATCTGCTCAACCCAAGTAGGCTTAACTTGCAACTCTGCCAGAATACTTCCGTCGTCATACAAACTCAAATGGGCAAACGTCGCTCTTAAGTCCGCAACAACCTTACGGCTCAACGCGTCTGGCACCACGTTAGCCTTGCCCGGATGATACTCAATCGAACAGTTGTAGTCTTTTAGCAACTCAATCCATTTGCGCTGCCTCAAATTCAAATCCTTCTGAGTCAAAAGATATTTCAGACTCTTGTGATCTGTGTAGACTATCGATCTCTCTCCGTACAAGTAGTGCCTCCAAATCTTCAAAGTAAAGACTACAGCCGCTAACTCCAAGTCGTGCGTCAGATAATTGGCCTCATGTGGCCTCAGCTGCCGAGATGCGTAAGCCACAACCTTACCTTCTTGTATCAGCACACAACCCAAGCCCGTATGTGATGCATCGCAATATACTGTGAATTCCTTTCCTGCCTCAGGTTGAATCAAAACCGGAGCTTCTGTCAGAATCTTCTTTAGCTTATCAAAACTCTCCTGCTGTTTCTCAATCCAAACAAACGGAATCCCTTTTCTTAACAACTTGGTCATCGGCGCTGCGATCAACGAAAAACCCTCGACAAACCTTCGGTAGTATCCTGCCAAACCCAGAAAACTCCGAATCTCAGCCACTGACTTAGGCGGCTTCCAATCCAAAACTCCCTCAATCTTCCGAGGATCCACTCTAATCCCCTCAGCTGACACTACATGACCCAAGAAAGTCACTTCTCTAAGCCAGAACTCGCATTTACTAAACTTAGCATAAAGCTGCTTCTCCCTCAAAATCTGTAGCACCACTCGCAAATACACATCATGCTCATCTTCTGTCCTTGAGTATACCAGGATGTCGTCTATGAAAACCACAACGAACTGATCCAAATACTACTGAAACACCCTATTCATCATATCCATAAATGCTGCCGGCGCGTTAGTCAACCCGAACGGCATTACCAGAAGTTCATAGTGCCTATACCGAGTCCGAATGTGAAAATCCGCCTCCTTCACCTTTAACTGGTGATACCCAGACCTTAAATCGATCTTCGAGAATACCACTGCACCCTTCAGCTGATCAAACAAGTCATCTATCCGTGGCAACGGATACTTGTTTTTAATCGTCAGCTTATTCAACTGGCGGTAGTCTATACACATCCACATCGTACCATCTTTCTTCTTGACAAAGAGTACCGGCGCTCCCCAAGGTGAAACACTTGGCCTGATAAAGCCTCAATCCAACAACTCCTGGATCTGAGCCTTAAGCTCCACTAATTCCTTTGGCGCCATCCTATACGGAGCAATAGACACTGGCGCAGTTCCGGGTAACAAATCTATCCCGAACTCTACCTCACGATCCGGTGGCAAACCCGGAAGCTCCTCTGGAAACACATCAATAAATTCCTTAACTGTCCAGACCTTCTCTACAGCAGACTCTTTAGCCTCCAAGGCATACACATGAACCACATACGCTTCACAGCCCTTTCTGACCATCTTCTCAGCCTTCAGAGCAGATACCACATTGGATAGGTAATCTCTCCTATTACCTATCATAACCACTTCATCACCCTCAGACGTCTTTAGAACCATGCGCTTAGCCACGCAATCCAACCTCGCCTGGTACTTAACCAACCAGTCCATTCCAAGAATCAGATCGAACTCCTCAAACGGCAGTTCCATCAGATCAGCCACAAACACTACCCCTTGAAGTTCTAGGGGTACATCTCTATACAGCTTATCTACAACTACAGAGTGACCTAGAGGGCTAATTACTGTCATCTGCCTAGAAGTAGTTTCAGAGTCTAAATCCATGGTCTCTACTATACTACTAGCAACGTATGAATGCGTCGAACCCACATCAATCAAAGCAGTAAATGGAGAACCAAAGATCAAGAATGTACCGGTTATGATGTCCGGTGCGTCGCCCTCCTCTCGGTGCCTCGCTGCATACACTAACCCAGGCTGTCTTGCCTCAGAACTACCCGCACCTCTGCCCGGTGCTCCACGGCCCCGACCAGAACCATTACCTCCTCTGCTATTACCACGGCTCCTCTGCGGTGGCGGTCCATTATTCCTGAACTGAGTACGGCCCTGACCCTCTGACTGAATCCTAGCCAACTTACGCGGACAGTCCCTCACACGGTGATCCAAAGAGCCACACTCGAAACACCCTTTTCCACCGGTCCAGCAACCTCCTCAATGAGATTTCCCACAACGGTTACACTGCGGCGGCCCCTGATTAGCAGCAACAAACCTACCAGACTGTTTCGGCCCACTCTGTCTAGCCCTTTTCTGAGGATTACCTGACGACCCAGAAGATCCAAAACTCCTCTTATGCCTGTTCCTATCCATACCTTGCCTCACAGACTCTTTAACTCCCTCGGCTACCTTAGCCTTCTCCACCAGGACGGCAAACTCACGCTCCTGCTGTGGAGCAATCAGCAACCTTAACTCGTCTCTCAGACCATCCTCGAAACAAACACACCTCTCGTGTTCAGTAGCCACAATGCCCCTAGCATATCGACTCAGCCTCAAGAACTCTGCCTCGTACTCTGACACAGACTTACTCCCCTGAACAAGCCTCAGAAATGATTTTCGCTATGCGTCGATGTAGCTAACTCCAATGTACTTTTTCTGATAAGCAGCCTTGAAATAATCCCAAGTAAGATCCTCTGCTGCAGCACTGTCCCGAACCGTGAGCCACCACTGGTATGACTCATCCCGAATAAGCGATAATATGCCCTTCAGCTTCTCCTCAGCAGTCAGGTCTAAATCATCCATAACCCGCTCTGTCGCCTCCAGCCAATACTCAGCCGTGCTGGGAGCAACACCAGAAACACCTCGGAATACCTCAGCCCCGTTTTCCCGAAGTCGCTCAGGCACAGATTTCCTAGCTCCTGCGCCTCCACCTACTCCAGCTACCCTTTCCAAAACTCGCAGCATCGCCTGCGACACTGCATCATCCCCAGTCTGATCTTGAAACTCACCACCTCCAGTTGGTGGCAGTACCGGTATCTCATTCTCTGACCCCTGACCAAATCCTACGGGTTCAGAAACCGTCATCCTACCTCGACCACGTCTACGACCGCGTCCACCTCTAGCGCTCATGACTAAAATCTCTGCTTATCTGATTAGGAGTTTTATGCATCAGTCATTATTCCACCGTTTAAAAGCAAAGTCTTATGAATATTGCTTATTAAAGAAGTTTTGTTTTCGCAAGTTCACAGAGTCCTATCAGTTTCAGTTTCTCTAAAGTAATCCACTATTGCTAGTCACCCAATCACATCAATATCAAAATCACAAGTAATAGTAAGGGGTACTTACCTGGGCGGATTGGTGCCGGAGACTCGGTGCCATGCCTTTCAAACCATATATTTTAAAACAAAACTCTTAAAACAACTTTTCAAAACATTTTGGGCCTCGGGCCCACAGCCGAGCCTTTGAACTTGGCTCTGATACCACAATTGTAACACCCCAAACCCGGTCAATACACCACGACCGAATCTGGTATGTTACGGGGAAAAATGTATTTGAGAGGTTTAGGTTTCCGATTAAAAGTTTGATGAAAACTCTTTTTGTATATTTTGTTCTTGTAGAAATCTTGGGCATGATTGTTTAAAAAGCGATAGTGCATTTGAAAATCTGGAAATTTTGAAAACTTAATTAAATATGTAAGTAAAACAAATTTATCACATTTGGAAATCCGAGTAATTCTTTTGTGTAGCTTAAAACATTTTGACTTAGTAAGAAAATATTCTCAAGTTTGAAAAACACATTTGAGTTTCATTCATTTTAAATTACAGTGTGATACCCGATGGTAAAGTTTAAAACATTTCGCTTTGTAGTTTGAAAACCTTATCTTTCCAAGTTTTAGCCAAATTTTAACCCAGTACTTTGTTACAGCATATTTGAAAACAAATCTAAGCATAAAGATAACAAAACATAACTTTAAAAAGGCCTTTTACAATCCAAATAAACCAAATGAAAATAATTCAAATAAAGTACCAAGTTTTAATTCAGAGCAAATCCAACTTTTATTCATGGCATGATCACCTCGAGTCCACCCCGGCTCCATGTCCGCAATCTAAGTGTCACCTGAAATAATAAGGGAGAAGGTGAGTCGCAAGACTCAGTGCATAAATCCCCCTCCCGATAATGCAACGTACTAACACACAGCATAACAAAGCAATACAATTAATGCACCCGAACCTAACCATCCATAACACCTTTTCTACCCCGTGTGGTACCAAACCACTGGTGGTGCCAAACCACTGGTGACCCAAAGTCACAATATCCATCAATGTGGTGCCAAACCACTGGTGACCCAAAGTCACGAATAATCCATCTGTGGGGCCAACCCACGTGTGATACCAAATCACTGGCGACGATTCCATATCTCAAAGTGGGGCCAACCCACGGTGGTGTTAAACCACAGGGATAAGTCGCTATGAGGTGCCAAACCTCTGGTGTCCCAAAGACATAAGTGTGATACCAAATCACTGGTGACCGCAGTCATGAATCGAATGATGGGGCCAACCCATCGTGTGATACCAAATCACTGGCGTCAATCCCGTAATATCAACCGTGGGGCCAACCCACTGTGGTGCTAAGCCACTGGGACGAGACGCTGAGGTGCCAAACCTCTGGTGTCCCAAAGACACAAAATATCATCTGTGGTACCAAACAAAATATCATCCTCAAATACCTTGCTCCTATAATCGGCCAAACATAGATTAGCACCTAGACCATTCGGCCAAAACCAAATAACTCAAGAGGGTTAACGCTTAACCCTTACCTTACACTTGATTTGGTTTCCTACCAAATCCCGAACCAAACGATGGTTCTTCCTTAAGCAAACGGCACACCCTATTAGGAAGAAAGATTAGTCCTTTGAAACTTTGACTTAACGGAACTACAAGAATAGACTAATAACATCAACTCTTACCACCACTTACCAAACGATCAACCAACGATGACTGCTTCACTTGGTTGCCACCAAAATCCAAAGGCTCTATAAAGAAATCGGTTACCAAAACAAAAGGTTAACCCCTTTCAACAAACCAAAATCGGCACTTAACCAACCCAAAAACGATAAAGCACAAGAGAGGGGAGAAATGGCCATTCGGCCAAGCACTTACCTTCTTCTAAACTGATTGAAACAAGAACCCAACAAGGTCAACACTCCTCTAATATTCAGCAATGAAGAAACTATCAGGAGAGAGGAGAGATTCGGCCAACACTTTAAACAAGAAAGAAAAGAGAATTTGGCCCTAGGTGTTTAACACACTCATATTCGGCTTTGAGTGAAAAAGAGAGAAAGAAGATGTGAAATGGGAATAGAGTTTCGGCAAGAGGGTATTGAGAGAAGAAAAGAGAGTATGAGAGGAAGAGAGAAGCTAGTTTCGGCTCAACACAAATGAACAACAAGTAAAAGAAGTGGGAGGGTTCGGCCAAAGTGAATAAAAGAGATGAAAGTTTGAAGGCTCAAGAGCATTCGGCTAACAAAGAAAACACAAAGAAAACAAGCAACTTTCGGCAAGCTATAGGGGTTTGGTCTTTCGGTTTCAAGAAGGAAAGAAAATGAGAGAAAACTCTCTTGAACATTCGGTGACAAAAGGAAGAACTTGGCTTACACAACTTGACTGAAAATGTACCAAAATGCAAAGTGCATTTCGGCACGCTCCCACTACACCTACCAACCGGCCACTCCCCCCATCAAGCACCCAAGATTCGGCCACCACTCCCCAAACACTCACAACCACCCATTGAAATCACTTTGAACAAGTCCCCTTCCTAAATTCACTCTCCACCCACCATTCAAGTGGGTTGACTTGGTCTATGGCAGAGTTTGAACTGCCAACAACTTCTCCTCCTCCATGCCGTCAAAATGGAAGCAAAAAGTGGGCATTCTGCAGCTTGAACTCAGGACCTCTTCCCCCTGCAAGTGACGCCAACTCAAGCCCTTAGTGGCGCCTACCTTGCCACTCCACCAGCTCATTTCTTATGCTATCATTCACCAAATAATATTTATAAACCCCAGCTTCTTCAGCTCCTCTCACCTAAGCCTAAAAACAAAAAATTTTCCTACCACTCAGGCTTACACCTAGCTTACAACTAAGCCCCTAAAACATCAAAACAACAACATAGCAAACCAGACACATGCAAACAATGCAACAACAGAATAGCCCCTATCCCGGGATATTACAGAACCCAGATCTTACCAGCGATCCAAACATATACTTAGACATTACCATCTTATTCGAGAGATTATCGATCGAGGGGATGTAGAGATATGCAGAGTACCTTCAGATGATAACATTGCTGATCCCCTGACCAAGCCTCTGACACAGCTGAAGCATGATCGTCACACTAAGTCACTTGGTATTAGATATATGAGTGATTGGTCTTAGTGCTAGTGGGAGATTGTAAGAGTATGCCCAAAGATCAATCATGAGATGGTTGTAATAACATACTTAATTTACCTTGTTTATTAATATAAAGCGTTGTCATTATTATTTCAGTTTTTCTTTCTCTGTGTATAGATAAACTGTTTTATAATAATGTCCTGAGAATAATATGATTATTCTTAAAAGATCCTTAGTCGAGTATTATTGTTGACTAGGACAACAATAATGCATTAAGACTAACATGTAGTTGATTGATGATAAAGAGTTGTCATTGATATGGAGTGTCAAAATCAATGCATGAATATGTGTGTTAGAGAACAACATATTGGATTGACCCGCTATGAGTATGTTTCTTGGATTATTATGTAATTGTCACAACATTACTCATAGTGATTAATATGTATATGATCCTCAGACTTGAGATCATTATTATCCCAGCATCGTGAGTTGTATATTTTGATATAGTCAAACGTACACCGTAACAGGTTGTTCTATAAAGGCTGATGTTGGATATACCACAATCTATGTAGAGGGATATGGTTGATCAATAAAGGATAAGTCCCTCCTACAAAATAGGAGTAATATCTTAGGCCACTTGATTGAGTGAGACTAGAAATGCATGGCCATGCTCAAATAAGTTGATATGAGATGTCATACTAATTTGTATATCATAGTCTACTCAAGATATCAAGAAACATGGGATGGACTATGCAAGTGTGACTATCCCATGACTTGTATCCGTTCCAGAGATAAAGGACTTAAGGATTAATGCATGAAAGGTTAATCACAAAAGGTTATGTCGAATCATGATTTAGCAATGATGCATTGCTAGATGCCACTCATTGTCTGTGACAATAGAATTGTTCTAGTATTACTGCTAACGTTGCAAGAACCTATAGGGTCACACCCTATGGTTAAAATGAACGGAATAAAATATAGTTGGTATTGTGTTTGGTTGTCACATAAATTAAATTAATTAAAGAATTAATTTAATTGGGTAATCAAATATTGAACATATTATATGTACAAGGATGTTATACACATAATGATAACATAATTTTATTAATATATGAATTTGATTCATATATAAATTTAAATAAATATAGTTTACCGAAATCCTTATTATAATTAATGTAATTATAAATTTCGGATATAATTAATGTAATTATAATTTTCGGTTAAAAACTTTATTATATTTATTTAATCTTATAATACATTAAAAGGATACCAATTATAAAAGGCCCAATTAAAAGGATACCAATTATAAAAGGCCCAATGAAAAAGACACCCATTATAAAAGGTATTAAAAGGAGACAAAGCAAAGAAGAAAAACCATAAGTGATTGCTTGTTAGGTCTAGCAGCCGTCAATCAAATAAACCTCCAAAAAGATTTTGGAGATTTCTTCCGTCCATAGTCAAACTGGGTGGATTACGTAGAGGCCGACATCGGAAAAGGTTGTGGCTTGATTCGACAGTAGATCAAAACTCTTGTTGCCAAGGCGTCGCTGTCTACTCAGATTGAAGTTTTGGTAATTTCGAAACCTTTATTTCACGCCGATTCGTTCCTCACACATGGATTCATGCTTTGGATCGCCGGATTTAATTTTATTTTGCTGCGCCATGGGGTACCGGCGTTCCAACATTAAATACTTACTCTGTTTATTTCTTCTATTTTATAGTATTCAGAAGCTCATAAAGGTTGGAAGCTGGTCAGAGCTACATCACACTATCCATCGGCTCATTTTGGTATATTTAGTGAATCAACGTTGGTTATAATGGCATGTAAAGGTTAATTTGGCCAATGTTGGCATATAAATGTTTTAGTGGTAAGTAGCCATTGGAATGGCTTATGATGAATATGTTTTGATGTATATATATAAGTAGATTTATCATGCTTGAAATATGAGTTAATTATGCATATATGCATTTGGTACCTAGGTAAATATGAGTATTAGGATGACATAATGATAAACTGTCATTTGAGGTGCTTAAAAGCACATTGGTTGTATATGGTAATATGTCATGTTTAAGACATGATTTTAGCATGTTTTGAGTGTTATGATATGGTTTGTAAATGTGCAATTTGTTACGATAGGTTGATTCAAAATTTGGGTGAGAAATATGGCTTAGAAATGGCCATATTTCGTCCCCGCGGACAGAGATACGGGCGTGTGTCTCAGCCTGTATGACACACGGCCTAGCACATGGGCGTGTTAATTGGTTGTGTTTCCCCTGCATCTTTAAAATTGCAAAATAGAATGCTCAGGAATTTTCACACGACCTGGCACACGGGCGTGTGGCTTGGCCGTGTGACCCCTGCACCTATACACTGCTTATCACACAGGCCTGTGACTTGGCCGTGTGACTTAAGTCAGAGAGTTACACAGGTATGGACACGGCCTAGGACACGACCATGTGCCCTATTTCAAATGCCCACATGGCCTAACCACACAGATGTGTGTCCCCTACAGGTAGGAAAAATTTTTAAGTTTCGCGAAAAATTCTCTGAATACCCGGTTTAGTCCCGACTTGATTCTAATGCATGTTTTGGGCCTTGAGGGCTCACATAAGGGACGATATGATTGATTATTACAAGTTTATGATATGAATGTGAAATGATATGAAATTGTCTTATTTTGATCTATAAATCTTGGTAATGCCCCGTAACCATGTTCTGGCGATGGATAAGGGTTAGGGGTGTTACACTCCCACTAAGGAACTAGCTGGTTCCATTCTAACCGAACAAGGTTTTGTTCTCAACCATGTCCATTCAATTTCTAGCTTTCGCGTTTCTCCCAATATAAGCCGCCAACTTGCAATCTATTTCAATTTAGTCCCTTAATTATTCTTAGTTCTAGGTTAACTAGAAATTAGGTGTTACGGCGCGATTCTTCTATTATTTTCACACTATCGACTTTAGGATTTTTCTTCTAGAGATTTCATAAGGGTCCAAGTTTGATCATTGAGATTTTTAATCACAAGTTGATTAAGAGTTCTGTAGGATAAAAAAATCTATATATTTTTTCAATTTTTTTTTTCAATTTATTCAAAAATCCTGGAGGTTCCACATCATTTGATCTTGGAGTTTCCCATCATTTGGTATCAGATTCAAGAGCTTTTTTTCAAAACATTGGACATAAAATGATTTTTAGATTTTTTTTACTATGATTCTGAATGCAATGGCAGAAAATCTTTTTGATGTGAAACTCCAAGATCATTTAATGCGGAACTCCAAGAACATTTAATGCGGAAAGTCTGGGATATTTGAATAACTTATGCAATAAATAAATAAAAGATATAATTTTTTGTGTGCTATGGAACCCTTAGAAGAAAAACTCTTAAAAAACTTCAATGATCAGGCTTGGACCCCTGTGAAACCCATAGAAGAAAAACTCCTAAAAACGTCGATAATCGAGAAACAAGAGAAAAAATCACTCAACTCTCAAAGAAAACTTCTTCAAACAAAGTAAAAAGAAAAACTTCAACTTTATTCCAATATGCCCAATTTGACTTTCCAAGTCTTACTTATATAGGCATTTACATAATAAAGTTTAAAAGAAAAACTCCTAAAAATAATGTAAAGTTCAAGGGTTTAGAGTTTAGGGTTTTAGAGTTTAGGGTTTTAGGGTTTAGGGTTTAAGGTACTACAAATTAATCTATAGTCGAACTCTATTTAATAAATGAACAATAAATTAAAAACTCTTAAAACTTATTAAATATTTGGTTTTACAAGTTTTATGTACCTAAAACTCTAATTACATGAATAAATAAATATATAATATCACAAATAAACATCTAAGTAATACAAAAACTCTACAATCCATAAGAAGACAGGTAACACCCTATACACGACCCTATCACCGGGTCCAGACTATAGGGTGTCACTACCCAACTTATGATCTAACCTATACTTTCAATCACGTTTATCTATCAAAATAAAAGATTAAAAACGAGAATAAATTTAAAATTTATAAGAATCTATGTCGAATAAACTTATATTGTTATATACAATAATTTCACTAATAGGCTTCAACTTATGTTAACAATCGCCTAATACTTTGACCACTTAGTTTTATTTACAACAAAGACCTTAAGACTTCGCCTCTGGGTCACCCCGTTGTATGCAAGTTACCACAATAATACAGATTTGCCTAGGCGCGGCAAATTCTGGCCTAGTCCCTTCTTGAACTTCCAAATTTCCCTATTTACCTGCAATGCATAACAACACAAATAAGTTCTAAAGGACTTAGTGAGTTTTCGTGTCTTACTAACACAACCCTGATACGAATG
Source organism: Gossypium australe (assembly GCA_005393395.2). Classification (NCBI taxonomy): domain Eukaryota; kingdom Viridiplantae; phylum Streptophyta; class Magnoliopsida; order Malvales; family Malvaceae; genus Gossypium; species Gossypium australe. The sequence goes on from CM016623.1 coordinate 111,325,385, forward strand.
CACTTCATGATTGGAACTTCGCGACGATTTTATTAGTATTAAGACAATACACCATCCTTTTTGTCATAGTAGATGATTCATTAGCTGTTTCTCCTTTAATTCCTTGTAACATCCCGTCCGACAAAGTCTCTATTTACGGTTATTATTTATTGTATTAACTGTAGTTCAGAGTAAGTAAAGTATTAGTTATGGATAAGTATGGATTTTGTGTATGCTCCAGTTGGCGGAGTCTATGTTATGCTAAGTCTTGTAATCTAGCGAATTCTATGTTTTGGTGAGATCTGTGGCTTGGCAGATTCTTCTATTGAGTATACGCCACCCCAAATGTTTTCGTAAAGTCGTCAAGTTAATAGTTTCATTAATTTGTTTATTATTTTTATAAGACTATTTAGTTAGTCTAGTGAGAATTGGTTAGAGCAGAACTAAGATACTGTAGGTTATAAGGCTTAAATTATGATAAGCGCACTTAATCACGAAAATCAAGAGTATTAGTGGAATAATCTGATCCTTCGACTAAACCTTGTCTACATACTTAAGTATATAAGGATATCAATGTCTTCACGGATAAACTTTTGTATTTTCTTTGCATTCATCTTCTTCTTAATTTTATTTGCACTCTCTCTCAAAGCTTAAGTCCAGAAACGTTACTGAGGTTGGGTTCGCTGTATTCAGCCAACTCCCATGTTTGTTTAAGCTCTCTAGTAAATACTGATGAACCCTAGGTTACTTTTATAGTTATATACGTATTTTAGTTCTACATGCACAAGAGTTAGATTTATATGTAATGAAAGAAATACTTATGAATCCTAGGTTATTTTCATAGCTTTATGCGTACTAATGAACCCTGATTCTAGGTTTTATGTTAATGTTTCTTGTATGCATGTTTGGATTCAATAGTGTAAAGATCTGATAAGTTTAATTATCAATATTTTAGCTCAATACATTATAGAAAGTCCGGATGACAAAGGCAAAGGTCCTGCCATCTAGACTTTGTTGTATCTTAGGTGAGTTTCCTATTACTTCCATGTGTGTAAAATTCTTGTTTTATAACTCGTGTAAGGTAAGTAATCGTTTTCTGTATAGGTGAAAGGTGTGTATGAAAATGGTTGTTCAGAGTTGTCAGTCTGGGTCTATAAGGTCTATGTTAAAGTGTAAGAATTATTCTTCATGCTTAAGTCGCTACCTTATACTTCTGATAAGAATGATATGGACTGACTCATGTTAATGGTATTAAAGAAAAAATATTCATGGTGATGCCTTCAATGGAATGTACATCGAACTGGAAAATCGGGATACATGAAAATGGTTGTGTAGCCTCTGGTAGGGCAAATGTATGATGCAAACTAGATTGGCAAGTCACGACAAAGGATACAACCAAAGGAATATGAATAGAATGAATGATATAATTCTAACTATGGATCTAGTTATGTAACACCCCAAACCCGGTCAACACACCACGACCGAATCTGGTATGTTACGGGAAAAACGAATTATGACGAAGATAGGTTTCCGTTTAAAAGTTTGATAAAACACTTTGCTTGTGTTTTATACTTGTAGAAATCTTGGGCATGATTGTATAAAAACCGATGATGTATTTGAAAATCCAGAAATTTCGAAAACTTAATCAGTTATGAAGTTAAAACATAATTATTGATTTAGTAGAAAATCGAGTTTAAGTTTGAAAAACGTTTGAGTTTCCTTTATCTCAAATTACAGTGTGATACCCGATGGTATAGTTTAAAACATATCGCTTTGTAGTTTTGAAATCTTTATCTTTCCAAGTTCTAGCAAATTTTAACCCAATTAATTTGTTAAGGCGTATTAAAAATCTACTTTAAGCATAAACATAGCAAAAACATAATTTAAAGGCCGTTTACAATCCAGAATAAAAACCAAATAGAAATAGATAAACTAAAGTACCAAATTTTTAAAAGTCAGAGCAAATCTATATTTATTCATGGCATGAGCACCTCGAGTCCATCCCGGCTCCATGTCCGCGTCTAAGTGTCACCTGAAATGTCAAAGGAGAAGGTGAGTCGCAAGACTCAGTGCATAAATCCCTCTCCCGGTAATACAACATGCTAACACACATCATAACAAAGCAATACAATTAATGCACCCGTTCCTAACCATCCATAACACCTTTTCTACCCCGTGTGGTACCAAACCACTGGTGGTGCCAAACCACTGGTGACCCAAAGTCACGATATCCATCAATGTGGTGCCAAACCACTGGTGACCCAAAGTCACAAATAACCAACTGTGGGGCCAACCCACGTGTGATACCAAATCACTAGCGACAATCCCGTATCTCTCAAGTGGGGCCAACCCACGGTGGTGTTAAACCACAGGGACGAGTCGCGATGAGGTGCCAAACCTCTGGTGTCCCAAAGACACAAGTGTGATACCAAATCACTGGTGACCGTAGTCACGGATCGAATGATGGGGCCAACCCATCGTGTGATACCAAATCACTGGCGTCGATCCCGTATAATCAACTGTGGGGCCAACCCACTGTGGTGCTAAGCCACTGGGACGAGACGCTGAGGTGCCAAACCTCTGGTGACCCAAAGTCACAAAATATCATCTGTGGTACCAAACCACTGGAGGTGCCAAACCTCTGGTGTCCTAAAGACACGGATATCATATTCCCCCTCCTCTCATATCACCCATACATGTCATACCGATGCAAATCATGTAAATCATGCAATCATGCCATTATGTTTAATATCGCATCTCATATCACATACATCAATCATGCTATCATATACCATCAATAGAACTCGTAATGAAACGGACTTACCCGGATCCGTACACATGCCCCATTGGGTACCAAATCCATCAACCATATTATTTTGATCTTAATAAGCAAACAGGTTATTAAACATATCACTAAGTAAATAGTGTGTTAGTTTACACACCTGAAATAACGAAGGTCTAAATCCCAAGAACCGGTCTAAATCCCTCGATCACCTTGCTCCTAGAATCGGCCAAACAAGGGATTATCACTTATACCATTCGGCCACAACCAATTAAAGGGTTTAGCGTTTAACCCTTACCTTGCAAATGGTTTGATTTCCTACCAAACCCGAACCAACAATGGTTCCTTTTACTAATCGGCCACACTCTAACAAATGACAACGGTTAATCCTTTAATATCTTGACTTAATGAAAACTAAAAGAATATACTAAAAGAACTCGTTCTTACCACCACTTACCCAAAGATTAACAGAGTAGGAAGACTCCCCTTGTTTGCTTCCAAAATCCAAAGGCCCTATAACGAGATGATTTAACAAACGGTTAACTCCTTTCAGCCAAAACCAACATAGGCTTTAACCAAACCGAAACCACATAGCACTAGAAAGGAGAGAAATGGCCATTCGGCCAAACACTTACCCCACACCAACCAATATTCGGCCAACAAATCACTAGAAGAGGGGAGAGATTCGGTCAACACTTTGAACAAGAAGAAGAAGGTTCGGCCCTAGGTGTTTAACACCCCTATGTTCGACTTAGTGTGAAAAAGAAATAAGAGTAAAGGTGAGAAGAAATAGAGAAAACGGCAATAGCGTTTAGGAAAAGAAAGAAAAGAAAAGATGGATAGAGGATGTACTTTCGGTTTTGAGAAAGAAGAGAAATGGTGAAGGTGTTTGGAAAATGAAAGTTTCGGCTATCTAAGTTCAACAAAGAAAGAAAATATGAGAAGAGGAGAGTTCTATTTTCGGCTTACTCAAATGAAAAAGAAAGAAGAAGAAATGGAAAGGAACATTCGGCTACCAAAGAAAATTAGAAGAAACAAGCAAGTTTCGGCAAGCTCTTAGGAGGCTTGGTCTTTCGGTTTCAAGATGGAAAAGTGAAGGAATTCTCTTTGACAATTCGGCTTTGGTACCCTAAACTAAGGCTGGCCGAAAATCACCCAAAAATGCCAAAAGAAAAATCGGCACACTCCTCCTACTCACTTACCAAAACCGGCCACTCTCCCCCATGAAGCATCCCACATTCGGCCACTTCCACCATGCACTCCCAACCACTCATTCAAAACACTTTGAACAAGTCTCCTTCCTAAATTCACTCTCCACTCACCATTCAACCACTTGACTAGGTCCAACCTCAACCACCTTGGCGTCAAAATGGAGACCAAAAAGTGAGCATCCTGCAGCTTGAACACAGGACCTCTCCCCTGCAAGTGGCGTCACACCCTCAAGCCTTTAGTGGCGCCTATCCTGCCACTCCACCAGCTCATCTCTTGTGCTAAAAACCACCAAATAAAACCTTTAAACCCCAGCTTCCTCAGCTCCTCTTACCTAAGCCCAAAAACTAAAATTTTGCCTACCTCTCAGGCTCAATTCTAGCTTCTAACTAAGCCCCTAAACACTAAGAACAACAACATAGCAAGTCAATAACATGCAAACAATGCCACGACAAAAATAGCCCCTAACCCGGGATATTACAAGTTAGGTGGCTAACATGAAGAAGTTTGTTTGAATGGTTATATGGGCGTAATGTATAGGCCAAAGGAATAGAAACTGGTGTATGTTTGTTTGTGTATGGTACTCATCATGTGGTGAACTATGTGATTTTTGTTTGAATCTTTGAAAGGATTTTCCCAAAGTATTAGAACTATTGTTATGTTTTCTTATGGAACTCACTACATTCTTTTGAACTTACCCCATCTCCCTTTTCCTTCTTAGGCCTACTGTAGAAGGAAGACATTTTGTTTGACTACACCAGAAGACATCTGCTGCTGTGAGACTTCTGTTGTTTTGTATTATGCATGATGATGGAGGTGATATCTGATGGTATTTTGAAAGAAATTGTACTTAAGACTCATGTGAAGAATTATAACTTAATGAAGTTTCCTCAAAATTTATGGAATGATTTTAAAGTATTGTATTCTGGGTTGGCAAAATATCTTACTAAAATTTTATACTCCAATTGGCTTATGCTTTATTTTCCAAATTTTATTAAAGGTTTATTTCAAACATTATGGTTTTACAAAGTTTACACCAAAAACAGTTTAAGATAATGATTTCTTTGTAGTAATATGTCAGATTTGGACCCTCCTAAAGGGTCGGGTTTGGCGTGTTACATTCCCTTTTTAATTAATTACCATCATGGCTCCTCATGTATTTACTTCTTCGAGAAAGAAATCCATGTGATTTCTTACTTGCTTATTGCAAGAGATACTCTATGAACAATTCCCTTGATAAGCCTTACCCAATGACTATCGTTATTTCCTATTGCAGATAGTTAATAGTAGACTGTCTTACTGATCTCTGAATCAAATTACAGCCCTTCAGGTAGTTCTCTTTCAACAATAACTTGTAGGTGGACTCTTAACAGTGAATCCTCTAATTGCGAAATTTTACTTATGAAACAGTCGTGGTGATCTACCTTAACTTTCTTATACAGTTTCTTCATGCCGGAGTATAAGAAAATACCCTTGTATCGTCCTAAAGGGACCCAGTGGACTGTCATATATAATATGACTTCCACACAACTTGCATGTACCGTGAAATCGAACATAGGATGTGCATCTAGCACACGAACTCGTTCTTGAAGGAATTATAAACTTAGATTCAATCTCCGAACGAACCTATATCTCTCACCATGGTGAATTTTCGTCGCTACGATGGTTGAAAAATATAAGAATAAACTGACAGACCTTCATAACTTGTGTCCACCACATGATATTTGTTAGCGCAGGCACAACGATCTTCTCATAAAAATAGAACACCCTTTCTACGGACTCATAGAAATAGGTGTATTGTAGAAGCATATTAGTAGACAGTTTTGATGAACTTTCTTCACAACGACATTCGTAGCGGACTCTCTCCTTATTATATAGTTCTTATGGACTTCCCCTTAAGATAGTCCCGATGGACTTCCTACATATCAGATAGTACTCGTAGACTTCCACAATAGATGGTTCTTTCGTCCTTCCCACATTAGATAGTTCTGACGTGCTTCCCACATTTAGATAGTATTGACAGACTTCTCACATTGTCAAATCCATCTTCCAGTCCACATTAGATAGATTTGAGTCTGACAACTCACCTAGGAGTTATCGCCAAATCCATCTTCCAATCCTTTTTCCTTTGTTACACGATCCCCCTTAATATAACATGACAACTGTATCAAAATCTAACTAAGACCATAAAAATCATAAAAACCATATTTTCTGGCATGTAGAGGTCATTTGAATGGTTATCCGCCACTTTACCCCGGAATAGGATGGAATCAATAATTTTATTGAAATCCTTAACTAACTTTTTTTCTTTTTTTTCTTTTTTTCCTTTTTTTTTTTTGAATTTGTTAAGGCAGAGAGATTAGAAAATTTACCAGCATGCAAGATTTCCAATTTTTTAGACTAATCCCTTAGTCTCCTCCCTTCATGCATGACCACTCCTCAATCTTTGTTTCTTCCATGGAAAACTAGAGAGAAAAGAAGAACATAAAATAAAAGAATCATTCACGGAGAAGAATGTTTCTCCTATATATATAGTCCTTCTGACCCCTATCACTAAGACCAATTCACAGCCACCTAGAAAGACCTTACTCATCATGTCACCCATTAACTTATTTCTAGTTCATAATCAACCGGACTATGGTTGAGATCCAACTTTACCTCAACTAGACCGCTACTTGTTCTAAGTTCTGAAAAGAACCTATTAGATTAGAGAACCTTTTAATTTAATACACCAAACTCTTTTTCTACTTAAGACCTTACAAATCTGCGCGTGACAAAACAACTCAACCCAAAAATGTCTAGTTCTCATCCAACAATGGGTTGCTAGTTGACTAATGTTTCAAGCCTCCTAGGTTCGTATCAAAAACCTTCCATGAGGAGCTCACTTAAATGAATCTAAGACTAATTCAACTTGTGTATTTTTTGGTGTATTTTCAGTATAAACAAGCATATCTATATCTATATCTTTGGGACTCAATCAAGCATTGATAGATGAGACAAACTATCTCCCATTTGGACTTATAAACAATATAATAATCTCGATACAAGTCAATTTTGTTCATTATAACCCCATAAATTATGAACCATTTAGATTTCCTACTAATATAAGTTTTCGTTTGCATCAAATTCAAACCTTGTAATTCAACTTGATATTAATTAAACTTTAGGTAATCAATGAGTCAATATATATTTAATCATTTTGCTTTTTATGCAATAATCATTGAGGACGGTTATACAAAGCATATTGAAAAAACTTAGAAATTGTATTAGTTCAAATAGTTTGAAATGTTACAAGTAAATATAAGGACCTGACAACACTAAGGGCACAAATCTTAACATCGACATCATCTTGGCCAAAGTATCTTTACCACCCATTGGCCACCCATGTTCAAGTCTAAGTCATGTCGTTCAATGTCATAATGTTTGGAGTTTTATCATCAAATAATAAAATCAAAAAATTACTTCAATCCAATAGCTCATCAACCCACAAAGCTCGCCCATACTTATTACATTCAAATTGCATACAAGCATCACCAATATCTATATCATGATGAGCTCAAGCACAACATTAGGAAGAAAGAAGTGTCTATTTCGTGGGGAATAAAAACCTATCCCCCCCACAACTTATTTTCTAATATATGTACTTATATAAATGCAAACTACCTCAACCAAAAACTAAAGGTGAAACCATGCCACCTCACATTAGAAAGTGGCATGTTTCCGATCCCCCTTTATCATTTAAGAATTAAAGGATGAAAAATTCTTAAAGTTGTTAATATGAGGTGATTCACACCTCTTCTTGCAATTTAAAAAGAAAGCTAGTAGAAAACGTTAGGCACATCTTATCAATAGGTTTAGAGAAACCCCAAACCCTGTCAACATAGTTGCAAACCATGTGTGCTGTAAGTTAAACCCCATCTTAAACAAATAAAAGGGAAGGAAAAAAACCTACCATTCATATGAGAATCACTCTTTTTATCGGACGATAAGGGCACGAAATTTTTTTCCCTAAATGCTAGTATAACTGTCACCTCATCTATTCTAGCAAACATTCTTAGACACCTCCCTCTATTGGAGCATCCGACTCTTAATAAATTGGATCTTTCGAGAAAATCCAACATTAAAAGAAGGATTAAGCACAATATGTAATCTAAGCATATAGACCAAGTAAAATGTTGTTTTACTTAAATTTGAAATTTGATATTAATCCTTAGATTTGAGATTTGGCATAACTAAGTCCTTAAATTTAAAGTTCTTTTTTGAACAAAAAATTTTAATTCCATCAATAACACGATTTATTTATTATATTAGTCTTAAAAATTTTAACTTAGTGACTTTAAATTTCTTTTCATTGTTTTTTACATAATAAAATGAGATTTTGTGTTCATTTTGCCAAACTAAAATGGAATTTCTGTAAAATTTATTATGAGTATAATATGAGTTTGAGTTGTTATAAATTATAAATACATTTAATGAAATAGTATTATAAAAAAAACATGTTTAAAAAATATGGAAAAAAAAAAAGAACACTTACCAGCAACAACTAACAGTGGAGATGATGGCGAATCTACAATGGACTGAACGACAACAGAGAGGGATGATGGAGCTCGATTGACAGCTAACATAGTACAGGAATCACGCGATAGATGAAGTGGTGAACGAAGGGAGTGGGGGATGACTGAAAGATGAAGATGATGGTGGACAACAAACAGAGGGAGTGGCGATAAGATTGGATGTTGGCGTGGTTAGTAGAATGGGGGATTAGGGATTTATTTTTTAGGTTAAACTAAATTTGGGAATTAGGGGAAGGAGGAATAACCGCCCATGGCGTATGAATACTGAGTAGAGAACCAGCACAAAATTATCAGAAATTAAAGCGACTTAACTAGAAGTGTGACAAGTCAATTGTAATGTTTTTGTGTTACAATGCAATATGAAGTATTCCGGGGTGTAGCACCCCCAGACCCGGCCCAGACGTTATGGCTGAATCTGGGAATGTCACATCAAAGGCATATTTCAAAACGATTTTGCTAAGTTAAATTTTAGGGCCCAAAAGACCAAAACCCATGAGTCTTGTTAAGTAATGATAAAAGCCCATTTTATAGCTTTAAGTATTTTGGACACCAAGTTTAAGCATAAGAAATTTACTTAAGTTTAATCATTAAGTAAACAGTTAAAACATCAAAACCCAAAATTTAAAATCAAATCAAAGTACAAGGCCTTATTACATCCAACAAAAGTAAAGCAACTAAAATCATGTCCTTTGAAACAAAAAAATAAAAATAAAAATTTAAACATCTTGTAGTGTAGCCATCTCTGGGTCCTCTCCCACATCGAGCCGTTTACTGAGGATTACCTGAAACATTAAATAAAGGGTGTGAGTTTTGAAACTCAGTGTGTACAACCCTTGGCAATCAAATCAGCATACAAATATTCACATTGGGCCTAAGCCCTATCAAAATCAGTGGTCTTGGGCCTTAGCCCACAATGACCTCATATCATACCATATCATATCATATCATATCATATGCAAGACAAGGTAATGCAAAACCCTCCCAAAAATCCATCCGCTACACACACCATTTCCCTTCCAACCCTACACACCTGTGGGGATTTCTAAATCGACCCACCCATCCTCTACACACCAAAGGTAGTACTCATAGCGGCACTACCCAACGTTACAGCAAAGCTGCTAATCATATAATGGGCTTAAAGCCACCGGTGGATCCACGGTCGTCAAGCGACTATGCCATCCTCAAATCTTCCTCCGTACCATAATTCGTACCCATATGCATCCTAAACAGAATATCGTGTAAATGCAACATGCACATGAGTAACATCCACAAAACTCATATTTATCACGTAGGGGTATTTTCGTCATTTCATAACCCAAGGGTATTTTCGTAAATCTACTCTATAGGGGTATTCAGGTAATGTTGAAAACAGAGGTATTTTGGAGATTTTGTAAATCAAGGATGTTTTGGTAATTCTACAAATCAAGGGTATTCTGGTAATTACACAATTCGAGTATTTTAGTGATTTTGCAAATCTAAGGGTATTTTGGGTATTTTCAAATCAGAGATATTTTAGTAATTTTACAAATCTAAGGGTATTTTGGTAATTTCCAAATCAGGGGTATTTTAGTATTTCTACAAATCTAAGGGTATTTTGGCAATTTACAAATCTGAGGTGTTTTGGTCCGTCTCGCTTTTTAGTTATGAACTTTGGCCCATTAACAAGCCCTTACGGTTAAAGTGAACAGACACTATGCACCAGGTAGGATTCCAGAGAAGAAGAGGTGGGCCACTAAGACTGCTTCAGTACCAAGCTCTCCCTAGATCCAATCCTAGACATGCATATGTCCGTTGCCACACTCTAACCCAGCAACTTGTTCACGGACATATTTAATTATTAAAAAGCCTTATGCAGTTTAAGAGTTGTTCAGTATTAAGCCTAAATTCCATAAAACCCTAGCATACTAGTCTACGTCCCCATAAAGCCCATCAACCCATTTCACGTTCATATAACCCATAATGGCCACATCACATTTTTTTGGCCCATTAGGCCCAAAACAAATCCAGATCATGTAACATGTATGCTTAACCCAATTCATATAATCAAATTAATCCATTTCATCAAACTTAGCCTTAGGGCCCACCAGGCCCATTTAGCCACTTTCGACTTTTCGGCTTTTCGGCATTGTCGATTTCGTGTGTGCATAATGTTTGTACACACCTGGTTACAACACGTGCTGTAAACCCCTTAATCACGAACCTACAATAGTCACCACTTAACGATTAACCTTGGCTTAATACACACTTTATCAAAAATCGAAACCTCACCGTAACCTTACCGTGTGCCACACGTTCTAGTAGCTTTTCCTTAGCTACTATTCGCGAATATCCCTAGATCTGCACCCAAATATATATCATCAAAATCGAGTGACTCATTTTTCACATAAGTCACCCCTATAAGCCATACCTACATTCAGCTATCCATTAATCCATAACTGAGACGAGTACACTTACCACTTTACTAACGATCCTTACCACGCTTGTGATCTCTGAACCCTACCCCAAGGAGTAATTGGCCCAGGAAGCTTTCGACTTTTGAGACTAGTATGGTGACAGGGACAATTCGGTACCAATAAGAAGAGGAAGAGAAGAGGTGAGTCGGCTAGAACCAAAGGTGAACCAAAAAGGGAATTTGAGAAGAGAGGGTATGGCGAATTTCGGCAAAGGAATGAAGGGTTTTTTTGGAAAATGGAAGAATTCGGCTAAAGGGGAGAAAAAGAAATGTAATGGAACCCAAGGAACCTCTCAAAGGAATTCGGCACCTCCTTTTATAGCCAATAGTCGAATCCTACCTTCCCCTACAATCCAATTCGGCACCAACTCTTCTCACCTCTCATCTCCTAATTTTCCTCCATGATATCTCCCTTATCTCATCCGAAATTTCCTTATTTATCAGCTCACAAGACCAATTCAAACACTTCAACAAAAGAGTCCAAATTCCACAAAACTCTGGCCGCCCACTAAGCAAAATAAACACTCCAAAAATACCTTACCACTACTCGAACCTTGGACCTCTTCATGCCACCTTGTAGCTCCCCTAGTGACGCCACCTTGCCACTGGACCACAAGCCCATTTGTGTCATATTTTCTCTTACTCTGCTTAAGAGGCCTAATGCCTGAGACTAGGGTCCACTAAAGCAAGAAAAATAAATTTTTCCCTATGGTCTTCCCTATCTCTAAGGCTTCAAATAATCCCGATAATACCTTAAAATTAATATTCTAAATGTTACTCCTACATACCAACCTCAGTGTACGAAAATTTAGAGCTTCGGGATTTTTGGGGCGTTACAACCCAATAGCCCAAATCTACTAAGCCCAAATTCGGGGCGTTACACGAGGATTGAACCCAAGAGAGATCTGGTGAGAAAGTGACTAATAATGAAATCACATGCAATTTTGAAGTCTAGCTAGCTAATCACTAAGTATTATAGTATGGAAAATCATTATCATAGATAATTACTTTAAATTACACATAGGAGGACTAAATTGTAAAATAGATAAAAGAGGAAAAATACCAATTGAATGGAATAAAGTTGTCGATTGATTTCCATGTTGCTATTCAATTTTTGGATTAGGGATCTAAATTCTTCAAATTTCTAATTGGTCCAATTTTACGTTTCGGTCACCATTCTACCCAATTAGATGATTTAGTCCAATTTATCTCTTAATCTCACTAAACTAAATCTGGAAAGTCACATTGATTCTCAATATGCTCTCCTCTCGGTCTCAGTTATCTAAGTGTTCACCTAGAGGCGTCAATTCTAGGTTTGAAGTTTATTTAATTTAGTCCGATTTTTACAATTTAGTTCCCTAGCCCAAAAACTAACCATGCAGCATTTCCATCAACCAACTACCATAAGATTTAGTGACTACCCATCATCAACATACAAACATCAGTAAAGTTTATGCTTAAATTATTCATTAAAGAAAGCACAGCCAAATTTGAGATTTTTACACTTTTGCAAGTTCACAAAGCTAAAACTTATTAGATGCCTTAAAGAGATTCAAAATACAAAGGAGAGTTTCTTTTTACCTAATTGCAAGAAAGTTAAAGCTACAGTAAAACTAAATAAACTCACAGTTATCGACTAACTAAGCTAAGAAAGGAAAGAACTCTAAACCTAAAAATGGTGAAGAGAATAAAAGAGAAGCTAAAAAGATGATAAAATGTGACTCTTTTTTGTTTGGCATCTAAAGTGCCTTTAATATGGCCAAGTTACAACCTTGAAGTTTGAAAAAATTTCCCTTAGAGTGTACGAGTTTATTTAAGTTGGTGTTGGACACAAAATTACCTCTGCAGTATGTTTCTCCCTCGACAGTGGCACAATGTTGGCTTTAGGGTTCTCAATGTCGTGACACAGACTAGCAGGTGTCGTGACCGCCTCCAAAGGTGCAAACGTTTAGAGTAAAAATCGTACAAATAAAATATATATAATTAAGGTGTGGTATCTACAAGCAAACATGTCAAATTGTGATATAGTTTTGTGTTACAATAGAACACTGATAAGTATTCCGAGAATCGTACCCAATGGATTGTAGATTGGGAAATTTTATTATTAAATTAATTACCAAAAATAATTATTAATATAATTGAGTCATGAATTAGTAATGTGAATCCAAATTAAAGTATCTATTAAAATAATTATATTAATTAGCCTAGATTGACCTAATCGAATTTCCTATTCCTAGTGTCAATGATGCGAGCCCCCAACCTATGATCAATTAACAGGTAGAAAATTAATTTGCTTTGGTGGTTGTAATTAACTTCAGAACTCAAGTTGTTTTTAACGAATTAATTATTAACTAACCAATATTACCACTCGGCCTAAACTGGTTAATTCATCGACCAAATCTCAATTATCTCTCGACCTCGCTTTCTTGACTAGGATAAATTACAATTTACTCGGTAACCTTATCTCTCGACCTTGTTTACCTAGATTACTTCTTAGAATCATCAATCCTAGGGTTTAAGCACACATAATTTAAGCAAATAATTCTATGGGAAACCCTCATTCATCCGTTAATTACTCCCTAATCAGTTAATTAGTTCCATAACCAAATCATGTAAGATATAAATAAAGCACAAGAACTTATTCCAATATTCATACAAACTTTAATTGATCAGGTTAAACAAAAATATAAATAAAAGAATAAAAAGAAAGAGGATAAAGATAATGCTCATGAATAAATAATGGGAAGCGCAGTTCCGGAGCAATCTCTGTTCGCAATCGTTTTCCCATTGGATTAGAACAATCTCGATTAAGTGAACATAAGAAAGACTAAAATAAAAACTAGAGAAAACTGAAAATTAAAAGTATGAAATATTATTCGACGGCTCCCTAGGGCGATTCCTAAGTCGACTCCCACTCCCAAGAAGGTTATAAGGTTGTTTATATAGGCAAAAACTAGGTAAAAGTCCAAAAGACTAAAGAACCCCTTCAATTATAATGTCAATTAGGGTTTTAAGTTGGAAAAAGACATTTAATTGCCTTAAAAATCACAGCCATTGCACCTAAGAATTTTTGAGTCGCGCAACAGTCTGTGTCACGACACACACACCCTGTTTCATCCTAGGATTTCATTTTTGGCTTCGAAGTTCTATGTCGCAACATGATAGTCGTTCTTTGTATTTTCTTCCCCTAAAATGGCACCCTACACACTCAAATATCCCATTAGTCATTCCCGAGGCCTGAGATAGCCTAATGGGTCATCGAAATACTAAAAACTACGTAAAAAAAGCTTATTTTGATAATATTTAGATTTAAACTACTAATACTTGAAAAAAAAAGCTCGTTAAGTGCCGAAAAGTACTTAAATTGCCATTACAATTTGTTGTAGGTCATGCCGCGGGATCTTCGATAGTGGCCCTTGCTCTTTCACTTCAATCATCATTAGTGGAGTCATAACCTTGAAGGCTTGGAGTCGAGACCTCAGGTCGGTGTCGAGACACAGAACATCTAGTGTTGCGACATCCTTGACAGACTGTTCCAAGTTAGTGTCTCGTTGAAGTTTTTCTCCCCTGAGGTGATGAAAGCTTAGTGTCGCAACATCCTAGCATTAGTATCGTGACACCCACATTAGTTGTAGTTTTCCTCATGGTTTGGTTGTAGTTGTCTCCCTACAAAAACTCAAATACACCATTAGACTCCCAATGGCACCATTTTTCCAATTTGAGTCTCAAAAGGATTAAAAATAAAAATAGATGATCATTATTACTAAAAACTAAAAATTAACAAAAAGCATAGAAAAGACTCATAAATTGCTTGAGAACAAGCTCATCAAGTGTTCTAGAGAATCTGTAACATCCTGAATTTTTGGGCCTATGCGTTTAATGGGTGGATATGTTTAATGTGTTAATTTAAGTGTTAGGGGTCCAAATTGGGCTCAGGCTTAGGCAGAGGCCTTGATTAAAATTATCTGTTTGGGCATTATAGGGTTTAAAAGGTAGTATCTATGTTTAAAATACCAAAGTGGGCTTGTGGCCCAATCTTAGGAGGTGACGCCACACAAGGGAGTAAGGGGCCCAAATTTAAGTTTCATGGAGCCCAATTCTTTTAATTTAAGTTAGCTAAATTTTGGCCATTAGGATTAGGTGGAATGGACGGCAACAAGGCTAAAATTTAGGGGTTTTAATGTTTAAAATATGTGGATAATAAGCAGATAAAGGCTATTATTTAGGAATTTATTTTATGTGGATAATAAGCAGATAAAGGCTAAAATTTAGGGATTTTAATGATTAAAATATGTGGATAATATGTTGATAAAGGAGGGAGGAGTTAGAGATAATTAAGTCCCTTTTAGATGAGCTAGTAGATTAAGATAAATGAGAAAAGATAGGATTTATCTGCAAGGTTAGGTAAATGCCGAAATTTCTATAAATAAGGGGAATATTTCTTCAATTTCGGCATTTGGGTTTTTCTCTCATTCTTTTCTCTTCTTCTCTGAGTAAAAGCCGAAAACTCCTAAAGTTCCATCTTCCTCTTCATTCTCTGCAAAAGCCGAAATCTCTAAGCCAATTCCCTCATCTTCACTTTGATTCAAAAGTCGAAACTCTTTCCATTCTTTTTCTTCCTAGCCGAAATCTTCAAGTCTCTTCCTTGTTTTCTTTTCTTCTTCTCTTTTCCTGTCAGAAAACGAAACTCTTCACTCAAGTATTTTAAAAGCCAAAGACACATCAGCCTTCTCTTGTTCATACTTTTTTCGGGATTTTCCTCAAAGCCGAAATCCCTAGATCTCATCTCCTGTGATTGCCGAATTACTTCTGTGGTGCCTACTTGTGCCGAAATCTGAAGGGAACTTTAGTGGAGTTAATCGCATAGATCTCTGAGTTATAGATCGGTAGAGCAGCACGACTGCCATCAACTGCGTGTAGCGGTGCGGGTTGATTGTAGAAATCCCCTATGGTGTGAACGGCTGGTACAGGAGGCGTGTAGCGGATGGAAACTTAGGATTTGGGTTGCGCTTGCATAATTTTTTTGTTATATATATATATATATATATATATATATATTAAACTGTTATTCTGTTTTGTGGGGCTGAGGCCCAAATCTAATGGTTCATAAGGGTTGCACACTGAGCCTCGCGACTCAACCAATTTCTTAACATTTTCAGGTAGCACCTAGTGCATCGGACCGGGCTGGAGAGGAGCGCAAGGTGGCCATGCAAAAGAACTCTTGGATTTAACAAGAAGACACCAGTTTATTATTTTATATTTTTATTTAATGGGTTTTAAATTTTATTGTAATAAGGCCATGGGCCACTAGACTATTATTTATGTTTTGGTTTTATGTTGGGCTTTTATTACTGGGCTTTTAAGTTTTATGTTTTAAATTAAGTTAAGACATGTATGAAATTATAGTTTTTGTTTAAAATTCACCAGGGTAATTTATAACTTTATATTTTATACTTACTAATAAATCACTAAGTTTTCGGTTTTAGTATTTAAACCTAGTAGTTGTTTTCCAAAAAGCGACATGTTTTGTAAAATCCCTTAAGTGACATACCAGATCCGGTTGTAGTGTTTGGGCCGGGTTTGGGGTGTTACAAATTGGTATCAGAGCCCGGTTCAAAACTCGGCTCTGGGGTTTTTGGGCTCAAAACATTTTTTAAGAATGGGCTTTTGAAACATGCATGTTTTGAAATGATAACAGGTTTGTTAGCTCGGCATGGCACCTGCGTCTCCGGCCCAAGTCCGCCAGGTAAGTATTCTGAACCATTGTGTGATATATTTATGTGGGCTTAATGGGCTTTATGGGACGTAGAATAGTTAGATTAGAACTTGATGGACTCTAGACCTAGTTGAACAACTTCTAAAATCTCATAAGACTTAATTTCACTAAACAAACCCGTGAACGAGTTGTAAGGCTTGGGTGTGGCAACGGGCATACGCATGTCTAGGATTGGATCCGGAAGAGCCTGGTATTTAAGCAGTCCTAATGACTCACCTTCTCTTCGCTGGAATCCTACCTGGTGCGTAGTGGCTGTTCACCTTAGCCAAATTAGGGTGTGGTAATAGACATACGCATGTCTAGGAGTGGATTCAGGGAGAGCTTGGTATTTAAGCAGTCCTGGTGACTCACCTCCTCTCCACTAGAATCTTACCTGGTGCGTAGTGACTATTCACCCTAGTTACGAGAACTTATTGATGGGCTAAACCTTATAATTAAAACCCGAAAGGGACCAGCCACCCTACTTGAAAAAAAATCCCCAAGTTTTGCAAAATTTTCAAAATACTTTTGATTTGTGAAAACTTCCAAACAGTCATGAATTTATAAAAAATACTTATGTTTTGAAAACTTACCCGAAAAATCTCATGTTTACAAAGTACCCCTGTTTTAAAAAAAAAAACAACAACAACAAACTACCCATGGTTTGTAAAATTACCAAATTACCCTTATTTTGCGAAATGACCAAAATAACCCTGATTTGTAAAATTACCAAATTACCCTTGATTTGCAAAATGACCAAATTATCCCTGATTTGTAAAATTACCAAATTACCCCTAATTTGTGAAATGACCAAAATACCCCTGATTTGTAAAATTACCAAATTACCCTTGATTTGCAAAATGACCCAAATTATCCCTGATTTGTAAAATTACCAAATTACCCCTAATTTGTGAAATGACCAAAATACCCTTGATTTGTAAAATTACCGAAATACCCCCAGATTACAAAATTACCAAAATACCCCCAGATTACAAAATTACCGAAATACCCCTGGATTGCAAAAATTACCAAAATGCCCTTATTTCATGAAATCAACAAGGAACTCTATTTTAAAAATTACGAAAATACCCCTGTAGGATAAATTACGGAAATACCCTTGGGTAGTGAAATGACGAAAATACCCCTCCATGATGAATGTAGGTTTGTGGATGTACTTGTATGCTAATGTCTGATGACTGAATGTGTGTGCTTCCTGGAATTAGAAGGTAAACTTGAGACTGAAACTGTAGATAGGTTCAAATTCGAAAAAAACTACCTCTAAAATTACTATTCATAAGAATGTTCGTGGTTAATCAGTGAAAGAAATTAATAATTCATAAAATTTCTAATTCAGATAATACGAGAATCGACGATGAGCGCTAGAAGAGGAAGAAGAGGCCGCGGCCGAGGCCGTGGAAGTGTTAGGACTAATGTGCTGACTCAGCTAGTTAGGGAGGTACTGGAGGAGGTTAAAGAAATCGGTGAAACACTTCGGGTTGGGTGCGTGGACTCTAAGAAAAAAAGAGATCGTAGTTTTCTAGGGTTGCAGTCTCGTTCTGTGAAGCATGTTAAGGTACGTCCAAACTTCCGGGTTTGCGAATATTGCAGAAGGCATCATCCGGGTGAATGTTGAAGGAAGTCAGAAACGTGTTTAAGATGCGGGTCTGAGGAGCATAAGGCTCGGGATTGTTCAATCACTATTAAGTCGGGTATGTTTTGTGTGGATGCTATATTTTTGGGTATAGAAAATTATGCGTGCAATGTTTATATATTATTAAATTAGAGTGCGCAGCGAAAGCATAGTGGTGAAACTTGGGTAGTACGATTAATAGTTAGTTGGAAATTTCTAGGACGAAATTTCTTTAAGGGGGTAGAACTGTAACATCCTGAATTTTTGGGCCTATGCGTTTAATGGGTGGATATGTTTAATGTGTTAATTTAAGTGTTAGGGGTCCAAATTGGGCTCAGGCTTAGGCAGAGGCCCTGATTAAAATTATCTGTTTGGGCATTATAGGGTTTAAAAGGTAGTATCTATGTTTAAAATACCAAAGTGGGCTTGTGGCCCAATCTTAGGAGGTGACGCCACACAAGGGAGTAAGGGGCCCAAATTTAAGTTTCATGGAGCCCAATTCTTTTAATTTAATTTAGCTAAATTTTGGCCATTAGGATTAGGTGGAATGGATGGCAACAAGGCTAAAATTTAGGGGTTTTAATGTTTAAAATATGTGGATAATAAGCAGATAAAGGCTATTATTTAGGAATTTATTTTATGTGGATAATAAGCAGATAAAGGCTAAAATTTAGGGATTTTAATGATTAAAATATGTGGATAATATGCTGATAAAGGAGGGAGGAGTTAGAGATAATTAAGTCCCTTTTAAATGAGCTAGTAGATTAAGATAAATGAGAAAAGATAGGATTTATCTGCAAGGTTAGGTAAATGCCGAAATTTCTATAAATAGGGGGAATATTTCTTGAATTTCGGCATTTGGATTTTTCTATCATTCTTTTCTCTTCTTCTCTGAGTAAAAGACGAAAACTCCTAAAGTTCCATCTTCCTCTTCATTCTCTGCAAAAGCCGAAATCTATAAGCCAATTCCCTCATCTTCACTTTGATTCAAAAGCCGAAACTCTTTCCATTCTTTTTCTTCCTAGCCGAAATCTTCAAGTCTCTTCATTGTTTTCTTTTCTTCTTCTCTTTTCCTGTCAGAAACCGAAACTCTTCACTCAAGTATTTTAAAAGCCAAAGACACATCAGCCTTCTCTTGTTCAGACTTTTTCCAGGATTTTCCTAAAAGCCGAAATCCCTAGATCTCATCTCTTGTGATTGCCGAATTACTTATGTGGTGCCTACTTGTGCCGAAATCTAAAGGGAACTTTAGTGGAGTCAATCGCATAGATCTCTGAGTTATAGATCGGTAGCACTCGAATCGTGTTACTTTTGAGATTTCAAGGTAAGAAGATCTATTAGTTTCAATGTGTGAATTCAAGATTTACTAACCCTTGGTCGAATATAGGAGAGGCCCTATTTTCACATCTTTCTGGCTTTTTGAGCAAAGTTGTAGATCGGTCTAGCAAGGGTATCGACATTAATCAGGTGTGTAACCTTTCTCACTGTTAGACTGTTTGCTAATATATATTCATATGTATAAATCTGCTATACTCTGCTAAATGCCGAAATCCCAGCATAACAAGTGAAAACCCTTGAAGGGTAAAGGCTGATCAACAGGTTAGTGACTTCTGTCCTATTTCAGTGATTATTCCTGTTAAAATGATATGCTTTGTATGACGATTTCATTGTATGCTTGGGGTTGGGAAATTGATGAAAAGGGGAAGTGATCTGTTCTGGTGGCTTTTGCCATTTCAGCCTGGTGACTTTCTCACAAACTCTGTTTCTGGTGGCTTTTTGCCATTTCAGCCTGGTGACTCTGTCACAAACTCTGTTTCTGGTGGCTTCTTGCCATTTTAGCCTAGTGACTCTGTCACAACTCTAACAATGAGCAGCACGACTGCCATCAACGACGTGTAGCGGTGCGGGTTGATTGTAGAAATCCCTTATAGTGTGAACGGCTGGTACAGGAGGCATGTAGCGGATGGAAACTTAGGATTTGGGTTGGGCTTGCATAATTTTTTTTGTTATAAATATATATTAAATTGTTATTCTGTTCTGTGGGACTGAGGCCCAAATCTAATGGTTCATAAGGGTTGCACACTGAGTCTCGCGACTCAACCAATTTCTTAACATTTTCAGGTAGCACCTAGTGCATCGAACCGGGCTAGAGAGGAGCGCAAGGTGGCCATGCAAAAGAACTCTTGGATTTAACAAGAAGACTCTAGTTTATTGTTTTATATTTTTATTAAATGGGTTTTAAATTTTATTGTAATAAGGCCATGGGCCACTAGACTATTATTTATGTTTTGGTTTTATGTTGGGCTTTTATTACTGGGCTTTTAAGTTTTATGTTTTAAATTAAGTTAAGACATGTATGAAATTATAGTTTTTGTTTAAAATTCACCAAGGTAATTTATAACTTTATATTTTATACTTACTAATAAATCACTAAGTTTTAGGTTTTAGTATTTAAACCTAGTAGTTGTTTTCCAAAATGCAACATGTTTTGTAAAATCCCTTAAGTGACATACTAGTTCCAGTTGTAGCGTTTGGGCCATGTTTGGGGTGTTACAGAATCTAATTTGACATATCAAATTATGGAAGATGAAGAAAAACATACATTTCATGGTGTTTTCCAACAAAATGTAGCTAATTATAATATCATACAAAAAACAACGTCCTCTCGAGAAAATTTGAACCACTAAAGGAGGGTTCCCAAATTAAACACTGCTAAAATGTGTTGATCGTAATGTTAGGTCCATAAACACTACTAAATGTAAATATTGGACCAAATGACACCATTAGAACAAAAAAAATATAAACTAAATGGGGATTTCACGACTTTTTTGGGTGAAAATGTAACACCCCAAACTCGGCCTAGACTTCACGACCGGATCTGGCATGCCACATAAAAGGGTTGTTTAAAAACTTTGTATTCTTTTTGAAACTCCGAGCTTTGTTGTTGGTGAAATTCATATTTGCTTTTATGGTTTTCTTGTAAAAACGTTATTGTTGTTATTTGCGAAAACTTTGCTTATAGCAGAAATAAGACTCAGTAATTTGCGAAGGTGTGATATTTTGAAATCAGTTATTGTCGTTTTAACAGTTATTAATGAAAACTTAAAGAAAATAAACCAACGGCCTTATTACAAAAATATAAACCCAAAATAAAATAAAGCTAAATAAAGAAAAAATGAGAATTTACTAAGTCCACGAGAAATATTCCCGATGTATGGCCACCTCGAAGTCCTCCGCAGCTCCAAATCCCCTAGTGCTGGGGACCACCTGCAAGGTTAAAGTAGAGGGGTGAGTTACGAGGACTCAGTGTGTAATCCCCTAATCGGTCACTAACTGGGCTTGGGCCCATACAGAAACAAACTGGGCCGAAGCCCGTACAAAAGCAAACTGGGCCGAAGCCCATACAGAAGCAAACCGGGCCGAAGCCCCATTTGGTAACAATCTGGGCCTTAGCCCTATACACATGATAATGCAACCAGAATATATAGCCCAACCCAATATCCATCCGCTACAAACCACCCGTACCAGCCCAACACACCTGTGGGGATTTCTAAATCGACCCAACCATCCGCTACACACCAATATGGCAGACAAGCTGCTAATCACAGAATTTATGGCGAAGCCACCAGAATAACAAAATATACGTGGCATAGCCACTATACAGATTGTGGCAGAGCCACCAGACTACACTTCCTCCGATCATCAATATCTCAATCCCATGCAGAATGTCATGTATGCAAAGTATATATCATAAATGATGTATGAAACAAAATACCATCATAACCAGCTAAACAGAATACATGCAATCATACTAATTAGTCCTTAAGGGAATCACAGTAATTTACCCACCAGGGGTATTTTGGTAATTTTACCCTTTAAGGGTAATTCGGTAATTTTGCATTCAACGGCCTTTCCAAAGGCCTACTGTCGCCTCGAGCGACACAGGACCCTTTTTAGGTCACTACGGAACTATTGGGCCTAAAATTCATCTTAGGACCAATCAGGCCCACATGCTCGTGTGGCCCATTTCCCATGATTTCGGTCTCAGATTTACAAATTTTACATCCAGACTTATCATTTGACAGTTTTTCTAACAGTTTTGCCCAAGTGGGTCGGATAGCCCATTGGGCCCATTTGGGCCGTTTCGGTCTGATCAGGCCCGTTACAGCCTCAATTCCACGAGAGTGCTCGTGACACTCTCAACGACTTACCCCTATTATTCGCATTTTGATTTACCACTACAAGCGTTCTCACGCTCGAGTGGTCACAGATGCTGGTTTCTGGCTTTCCGGCTTTTGGCCGAGTCACAGAATATATTGCAAACATGCATTCGGAAGGGTGTGAGATTACACACCTGATTTTGATTTGTGATACTCGGCACTATTTCCCAAAATATCTGAGATCCATATTGACTAAGAGTTAGTCTAAATCCTTAATACAACTTCTTCCAGGTATTGAGATTGATTAACAATCTACATCACTTACCAACAATCTAAGAAATCCACTGCAAGGGATAGGTGTTCAGTTGGCTCTCTGATTAAGCACGTCGAGACCCTAATAATGTTTGGCATCAAAAATAAATGTTAGCAACCCCCTTAATCAAGACCACAAACGAACTCAAACAGCCATTCGGCTTGAGTAAGAACCAACCGAATAATAAAATCCCATCACCCACATTCGGCCCTTACCTTACTTACCAACCAACTCTCGGAAACCAACGTTAGAAGAACGACGAGAGGGTATGCTAACCCCCCCAACAGCTTCGGCCCATACCAAAAGAACCAAAAAGGTTTGAGGTAGAAAAGGAATGGATTGATTCGGCCTTAGTCAAAAGAAATAGGATGAGAAATCGATTTTAGAAGAGGGAAAAAGAGAGAAAAGGAGAAAAAGAATAAAGAGGAAAGTAGCATTACCTTGATCAGAGAGAACCGAATGGAAAGTAGAAGAGAAGATTAGTTTGCCTATTGGCAAAAGAACAGAGAAACCGATTCAAATTGGATAAAAGAGGAGGTTCGGCTTAGGGAGAAATTCTAGAGAAAAAGATGAGAGGAGAATGGGAAGAACAGTGAAAGAATGAATCAAAATTCGGCTATGGAGTATAAACCGAAATGAAGCACAGTTAAAGAACACAAGCCAAAATATTGTGTAGGGAAATGTTCGGTGGACAGATGTTTCAGCAACACAACTAAAGGAGGATGATTAAAAAAATAGAGAGAAGCGAATAAGGAAATTGAGGTTTCGATAAAAAAGAGTTGAAGCAAAAATACTCCAAATGCACTAGCCAAAGGATGAAAAATGAAAAGATTCATTCAAATAACACTTTTGAGAAAACGGCACCCCTCACCCAAAGACCAAATATGCACTAAACTTTGGCCGAAATTCTCATCCCCCATACTCCAAAATTCAGCCACCAACTCCTCTCCCCTCAATCCCTTGATTCACTCCACATTTTGCTCCCCACAATGCTCTCCATCACTCATTCAAACCGTTTGACCAATTCAAACCTTCACCAAGTAGAGTTCCACTCCAACTCCACCTCTTCTCCTCCTTGAGCACATAATAAAACTCACATATGCTGCATGTGGGATTCGAACACTCTCCCTCTCTGCCTCTCTTGTGATGCCACACCAATAGGCCACGTTCCTCTTTGTGTTAGCCCACACATTTAATTAAACCTTAAGTCCTGCTTCCGCTAGCTCTCCCCACTAAAGTGCCCAAAAACAAAAAATTCTCCAGGGCTTAGGCTCGAACCCGAGCCTCCCCAGGACCCCCAAACAAACCCAAACAACCCATAGAGCAACCATAACATGCATTTACACAAATATCACAGACCCCTGAATTTTAGGATGTTACAGTTCTACCCCCTTAAAGAAATTTCAGCCTTGAAATTTACCTGATCAAAAGAGGTGAGGGTATTGCTGTCGAATTGCCTCCTCAAGCTCCCACATGGCTCCTTTTGAACCATTATTACGCCACAACACTTTGACTAGCGGAATGGACTTCCTCCTCAACACTTTAACATCCCGATCCAAAATCTGCACTGGTTCTTCTTCAAAAAACAAATCAAGTCTTACCTCAATTTCTTCTACCGGCACTATATGAGATGGATCTGAATGGTAGCGCCTCAGAATAGAAACGTGGAACACGTTATGTATCCAGTTTAACTCAGGGGGCAACTCAAGCTGATAGGCGACCGGTCCCACACGCTTCACTATCCGATAAGGCCCGATGAACCTGGGGCTCAACTTGCCCTTTCGTCCAAATCTCAAAATCTTCTTCCAAGGTGACACCTTCAAGAAGACATAGTCTCCAACTGAGTACTCGATTTCCTTACGCTTAAGATCTGCATATGACTTCTGTCTATCAGAAGCTTCTTTTAACTGATCTCGAATCAACTTCACCTTCTCCTCAGTTTTCGAAATCAATTCTGGGCCCAACAACCGACGCTCACCCAATTCTGTCCAACACGTAGGGGTACGACACCTATGACCATATAATGCCACGTAGGGTGCCATTTGAATACTAGATTGGTAGCTGTTGTTATACGCAAATTCTGCCAAAGGTAAATAATCCTCCCAACTACCCTTAAAGTCAATCACACAGCCCCTTAACATGTCTTTCAAAATCTGGATTACCCTTCCCGACTGACCATCAGTCTGTGGATGAAACGCTATGCTGAAGTCCAATCTTGTACCCAAAGCTTCATGTAATGCCCTCCAAAATCGAGACCACATAAAACCTCACAATTTCTGCGATGTACAACTTGGCCAACTTCTGTAGTGAGTATTCCGTGCGAACCGGTATGAAGTGAGTGGACTTAGTCAACCGGTCAACGATTACCCGCACTGAATCTTTCTTAGTAGGTGTCAGGGGTAGCCCACTAACAAAATCCATTGCTATCCTTTCTCACTTCCAAAGTGGAACCTTTACCGGTTGCAGAAGTCCCGAAGGCAGCTGATGCTCAGCCTTCACTTGCTGACATGTCAAACACTTGCTCACGAAGTCGGTAACCTCACGTGTCAACCCTAGCCACCAGTACTGTTCACACAGGTCTTGGTACATCTTGTTTCCACCTAGATGCATAGCGTATGGGCTACTATGCGCCTCCCATAGAATCATCTGTCTTAACTCAAAGTCCTTCGACATACAAACTCTTCCACGGAAACATAATATCCCTTCATTGTTCAGCCCAAAATCCACCGTCTCACCACTTTTCACTTGCTGAAGACGAGAACCCAACGACTCATCCAAGAACTGTTTCTCCTTAATCTGACTAACCCATGTTGGTTTCACTTGAAGTTCTGCTAATAAACTGCCATTCTCATAAAGGCTGATACGAGCAAACATTGCTCCCAAATCAGATACCACCCTCCGACTTAGTGCATCCGCCACCACGTTGGTTTTACCCGAGTGATATTCAATCAAGTAGTCCTAGTCTTTCAGCAACTCTATCCATCTCCGTTGCCTTAAATTTAGCTCCTTCTGAGTGAGGAGATACTTCAGACTCTTATGGTCGGTGTAGATGATCGACTTTTCTCCATACAGATAATGTCTCCATATCTTCAGGGCGAATACTATTACAGCTAGCTCTAGGTCATGAGTAGGGTAGTTCACCTCATGTGGCCTTAGTTGACGAGATGCATACACCACTACCATTTCTTCTTGCATCAGCACACAACCCAAACATGTGTGTGACGCTTCACAATAGACAACAAATTCTTTCCCAGCTCTGGCTAAATCAAAATCGGTGCTTCAGTCAAAATCTTCTTCAGTTTCTCAAAACTCTCTTGCTGCTTATCCGTCCACACAAACGGTGCCCCCTTACGCAGCAATTTAGTTAGAAGTGTGGCAATTAAGGAAAACCCCTCGACAAACCACCTATAGTACCCAGCCAAACCCAGAAAACTTTGGACCTCTGACACTGACTTCGGTCGCTTCCAATCCAATACAACTTCAACTTTCTAAGGATCAACCCTAATCCCCTCTGCAGACACAACATGCCCCAAGAATGTTACTTCCTTCAGCCAAACTCGCACTTACTGAATTTGGCATAAAGTTTGTAACATCCTGAAATTATGGGGCTATGCATTTAATGTGTGGTTATGTTTAATGTGAGTGTTAGGGGTCCAGAATGGGCTCAGGGTTGGGTAGAGGCCTTAATCGATTTTTTTGTTTGGACACTCTAGTGGAAAGCCTGGTAAGATAGGGCTTAAAAGATGTTATCTGTGTTTTAAAATACAAATGGGCTTGTGGCCCAGTGGCAAAGTGGCGTCACTTAAAAGCGGGGAAGTGGCATCAACTGAGGAGGCCCAAATTCAAGTTGCATAAAGCCCAGCTATTTTAATTAAAATTGGCATTAGGGCTTTATTCTCCCATTCTCTTCTTTATTTTCAGCATTTAGGGTTTTCATCTTCTCTCTTTTCCTCCTTTACTGAATAAAAGCTGAAAACTCTCTTAAGCATTCTTTCTTTTCACATTTGTCTGCCATAGCCGAATCTGCCCTAGCCTTGCCGAAATTCTTCTTTTTCCTATACCGTTCCTATCACTTCTTTACGTTTGATATTACTCTTTTCTCTCAATCATCTCCTTCTCAAAAGCCGAAACTTCATAGATCTCTTGGGATCATCTTTTCTTTTTAACCTTCTCAAAAGCCGAAACTTTATAAATCTCTTGAGATCATCTTTTCTTTTTGACCTTCTCAAAAGCCGAAACTTTATAGTTCTCTTGAGATCATCTTTTCTTTTTGATCTTCTCAAAAGTCGAAATCTTCTAGGAGTTGCCGAATTCTCTGTAAAGGCAGTCCGATTTCTTCTGATCTATTCTTTTTCTCTTTCGGTTTTTAGAAGACAAAGTCGAAAGGCTAATGGATTGTTGGTTTCTTGTGTTTACGTGTCGGGCGACATTTGGGAATTGAAGTAGATCGCTTAGATCTAAAAGCTAAAACCGTTAGTCTCTGAACCTCATATCTCTCTTTTCGGGATTTTAAGATAAAGGGTTCTCTTTAGATTCTCTTTAGATTTGCTATCGTACTTGTGATCTTAACCATATGTTATGATAAGGTCTTTTAATGGAATCAAATATCGATCAGGCGAAAGAGGGGATTGGATCTATTAAACCAATCCCTAAGTTTAAGAAACGAGCAGTGTCAGCAGTTCGGGATTGGCCACTGGGTTGTGGACCGACTTCAGAACAAAATCGTAGGCAGTCATATCGGCTTCTGATAGTGTCGACATAGAAGGTCTCGCCTTGTCGGTAATCAGGTGTGTAGATCTCTAACACACTAATTAATCTGTACTAAATATATGTTATGGGCTAAATGCCAGAAAAAGGCTGTATAGACAGTCGGATTACCCAAAAAGGGTAGGCAAGGGATGCCAGGTACGTAATCATAGAAACTTCTCTATGTGTATCGATGTATGTGATAGACTATGAACTTTTAGGTAGTATATTGTTTTGATTCTGCATGTATGTATGCATGGGATGGGGTTGATATGATGAAGGGGAAGAGCATGTTAATAAGTTACTTGGTGATCGGTGGTTAAACCACGAATTATAAAGTTAGGTCACAATAGTGATCGGTGGCTAAGCCACGTTAAATTCATTCCTGATTGCTAGGAATAGGCAGCATGACTGTCGATATGGTGTGTAGCGGTTGGTGGGTTGATTGTAGAAATCCCCGAGGTGTGATGGCTGGTACGGGCTGGTGTGTAGAGGATGGACTATTAGGTTTGGGTTGGGCCATGTTGCATGTAATTATTTTGTTGCCATTGTGTATGGGCTAAGGCCCATAATGTGTTTGTGGGCCTCAAGCCTTTGATGTGTTTTCGGGATTTGCACACTGAGTCTTGGTGACTCACTCTTTTATTTTTCCTGACTTTTCAGATGAGCAGTAGATCGTGGACATGGGAGCCGAGGTGGACTCGAGGGGCCATCAAGTCTTTTATTTTCATAAGTTATTTCCGGTTTTTTTTTCTTTAAGTTTAAATTTGGGATTATTTATGTAATAAGGCCTCCATAGCTTAGGTTATCAATTTATAATTGTTAACGTCTTCATTTATTTTTTTTTTAATTTATATCCACTAAAAGAGCAAAGATTTTCTTCCAATATCACTTATTTAACAAATACTTGAATAAAGAAACTGAATTTCCAAAGATCATCCAAGTGAAGTTTTTAACGTAAACCCCGTAGCATACCAGATCCGGTCGTAGTGTTTGGGCCGGATTTGGGGTGTTACAAAGTTACTTTTCTCTCAATATCTGCAGCACAACCCGAAGATGTGAATCATGCTCCTCCTCCGTTCTTGAATACACCAAGATGTCATCTATGAATACCACCACGAACCAGTCTAAATAGGGTTGAAAAACCCTGTTCATCATATCCATAAAAGCGGTTGGTGCATTCGTTAATCCAAACGGCATAACCAGAAACTCGTAATGCCCATAACGAGTTCGGAATGCAGTCTTGTATATATCAGCTTCCTTAACCCTTAGCTGATGGTATCCTAATCTTAAATCGATTTTTGAGAAAACCAAAGCTCCTCACAGCTGATCGAACAGATCATCAATCTTTGGTAGTAGGTATTTGTTCTTAACAGTTAGCTTGTTCAATTGACAATAGTCAATGCATATACGCATTGACACATCCTTATTCTTCACGAACAATACCGACGCCCCTCACGGAGACACACTTGGTCTGATAAATCCTCGGTCCAACAACTCCTGGATCTGAGCCTTTAGTTCTACCAGCTCATTCGGTGCCATCCTATAAGGGGCGATGGACACCGGAGCCATTCCCAGTAACAACTCAATGCCAAATTCGACCTCACGATTTGGAGGGAACCCTGGAAGCTCTTCGGGAAAAACGTCCGAAAACTCCTTCACGGTTCTAACATCCCCAACAGATAATTCCTTAGCATCAAATAAGTTGACATAACCTATAAACGCTTCACAACCTTTACGCACCAACTTTTCATCCCTTAGTGTGGAGATTACATTGGACGATAGTTCCTTCTCTCGCCTATCACAATTACTTCC
The DNA here is from genome assembly GCA_005393395.2 of Gossypium australe. Taxonomy (NCBI): domain Eukaryota; kingdom Viridiplantae; phylum Streptophyta; class Magnoliopsida; order Malvales; family Malvaceae; genus Gossypium; species Gossypium australe. Next base: position 111,354,800 of record CM016623.1, read on the forward strand.
TCGCCCTCTGGAGTCCTTAACACCATACGCTTAGCAGCGCAGTCCAAGGTTGCACGGTGTTTAACTAACTAGTCTATGCCTAATATAAGATCAAACTCGCCAAACGACAGTTCCATCAAATCTGCCGGGAATACCACCCCTTACACTTCTAAAGGCACATTCCTAAACAGCTTGTTCACTACCACAGATTATTCTAAGGGACTAATTACCGACATTCCCCTATCAATAAACTCAAATTGTATCCCCAGAGTCCCAGACACAGTACAGGCAACACATGAATAGGTAGATTCAATATCAATCAAAGCTGTAAAAGACACATCAAATATGAGAAACGTACCGGTTATGACGTCCGATGCGTCGCCATCCTCTCGACGTCGAGCCGTATAAACCAACCCCGACTGTCTTGCATCTGTATTACAAGTACCTCTACCCGGTGCTCCACGACCCCGTCCAAACCCATTTCCCCCTCTGGGCGGACCACGACCTTTCGATGGCTGCTGACCACCTCTCCCTGGCTACACAAACCTTTGACCCACTATCTATGCCCTAACAGGCTCCCGAGAACAGTCCTTTATCTGGTAATCCTTGGACCCACATCTGAAACACCCACCAGATCTTCTCCAGCACTCCCCTGGATGTGTTTTCCCACACTGCACACAGGGTTGCAATCGACCCACAGCATTTGGCATCCCAACTCGAGCTGGCACATCCAACCTAGGCCTCTTTTGGAAACCTCCAGAAGAACCTACTGACCCAAAACCTCTCTTATTCTTGCCCCTATCCTTATCTCGATTTTGCATCTCAAAACGTTTCACCTCTTCGGCAATCTTTGCTTTCTCGATCAAAGTGGCAAAATCTCTTTCCCGCTACGGAGCTATCAGTACCCGCAGCTCATCCCGTAGACCATCCTCGAACCATACACAGTGCTCATAGTCGGTCGCAACTATACCCCGAGCGTAACGGTTCAAGCGCAGAAACTTCGCCTTATATTCCGCTACTGATTTGTTTCCCTGGACCAGATTCAAGAATTCTTTTCTCCGGGCATCCACATAGCTAGCCCCGACATACTTTCCCTGGAACGCTGTTTTAAAGAAGTCCCAGGTCATACGATCTGCTGGTGTACCTTCCCTCACAGTGAGCCACCACTGGTACGCCTCATCTCGCAGTAGGGATACCGCCCCTTTCAGCTTTTGCTCCACCGAGCAGTCCAGATCATCCATGATCCGCTCTGCTGACTCTAACTAATATTTCGCCACATTTGGGGCTACACCAGAGATGCCCCTAAAATCTTCGGCCCCGTTCGACCGGAGTCGCTCAGATATGGATCCACGAGCTGCCGACCTAGTACTTGCTCCAGTAACCCATTCCAAAACTCACAGCATTGCCTGGGATAAAGCATCCCCTCCAGTCCGGTCATGAGACCCTGTTTCGGTCACAGGTGATGCAGGCGCTTCCATTTCAGGCATGTGCCCTGATGCTGAGGATTCAGCCCTAGCATTTCGACCGCCACCACAGTCGCATGTACCACGTCCACGTCCACATCCTCTTGTACTCATGCTTGCTGATTCGTATTAATCTGATTAAGAATTTTATGAATCAGTCTATAATTCTAATATTTATTAACAAGTGTTTTATGAAAACAGGTATAGGAGTTGTTTTCGCAGATCGAATTTCCTAGTGTCTCAGTCTCTATAGTCTTAGCTCCTATAGCTAACAATTTTAGTATACTACCACTAACTCTAGTAGTTTTTCTCTTTTACAGACATTTCATCATATCATCAAACATAAAATAAGAGGACTTACGGATTTGGTGCCGGAGACTCGGGTACCATACATCCAGTAAAGATATATTTTTCTAAACCAAATTTCAAACAAACTTTGAAAAAAAACATTTTCGAACCCATTCTACAGCCGAGTTTGCAATCGGGCTCTGATATCATAAAATGTAACACCCCAAACCCGGCCTAGACGTTACGACCGTATCTGGCATGGCACATAAAAGGGTTGTTTAAAAACTTCGTATTCTTTTTGAAACTCCGAGCTTTGTTGTTGGTGAAATTCAGATTTGCTTTTATGGTTTTCTTGTAAAAATGTTATTGTTGTTATTTGCAAAAACTTTGCTTATAGCAGAAATCAGATTCAGTAATTTGCGAAGATGTGATATTTTGAAAACAGTTATTGTCGTTTTAAGGAAACCACGTATTTATGCATTTAACAGTTATTAATGAAAACTTAAAGAAAATAAACCAACGGCCTTATTACAAAAATATAAACCCAAAATAAAATAAAGCAAAATAAAGCAAAAACAAAAATTTACTAAGTCCACGAGAAATATTCCCGATGTATGGCCACCTCGGAGTCCTCCGCGGCTCTAAATCCCCTAATGCTAGGGATCACCTGCAAGGTTAAAGCACCGGGATGAGTTACGAGGACTCAGTGTGTAATCCCCTAATCGGTCACTAACTGGGCTTGGGCTCATACAGAAACAAGCTGGGCCGAAGCCCGTACAGAAGCAAACTGGGCCGAAGCCCATACAGAAGCAAACCGGGTCGAAGCCCTATTCGGTAACAATCTGGGCCTTAGCCCTATATACATGATAATGCAACCAGTGTATATAGCCCAACCCAATAATCCATCCGCTACACACCACCCGTACCAGCCCAACACACCTGTGGGGATTTCTAAATCGACCCACCTATCTGCTACACACTAATATGGCAGACAAGCTGCTAATCATAGAATTTGTGGTGAAGCCACCAGAATAACAGAATATACGTGGCATAGCCACTATACAGATTGTGGCAGAGCCACCAGAATATGTGGCAGAGCCACCAAACTACACTTCCTCCGATCATCAATATCCCAATCCCATACAGAATGTCATGTATGTAAAGCATATATCATAAATGATGTATGAAACAAATTACCATCATAACCAGCTAAATAGAATACATGCAATCATATTAATCAACCCTTAAGGGTATCACAGTAATTTACCCACCGAGGGTATTTTGTTATTTACTCACCAGGGGTATTTTGGTAATTTTACCCTCTAGGGGTAATTCGGTAATTTTTCATTCAACGGCCTTTCCAAAGGCCTACTGATACCTCAAGCGACACAGGACCCTTTTAGGTCACTACGGAACTATTGGGCCTAAAATTCATCTTAGGCCCAATCAGGCCCACATGCTCGTGTGGCCCATTTCGTATGATTTCTGTCTCAGATTTGCAAACTTTGCATTCAGACTTATCATTTGACAGTTTTTCTAATAGTTTTGTCCAAGTGGGCCGAATAGCCCATTGGGCCTATTTGGCCCGTTTCAGTCCGATCAGACCCATTACAGCCTCAATTCCGCGAGACTGGTCGTGACATTATTAATGACTTACCGCCATTATTTGCATTTCAATTTACCACTACGAGTGTTTGCACACTTGAGTGGTCACAGATGCCGGTTTCTGGCTTTCCGGCTTTCGGCTGAGTCACAGAATATTGCAAACATGCATTCGGAATGGTGTGAGATTACACATCTGATTTCGATTTGCAATACTCGATACTATTTCCCAAAATACTTGAGATCCATATTGACTAACGGTTAGTCTAAATCCTTAATACAACTTCTTCCAAGTATTAAGATTGATTAACAATCTACATTACTTACCAACAATCTAAGAAATCCACTGCAAGGGATAGGTGTTCAGTTGGCCCTCTGATTAAGCACGTTGAGACCCTAATAATGTTTGGCATCAAAAACAAAAGTTAGCAACCCCCTTAATCAAGACCACAAACGAACTCAAACAGCCATTCGGCTTGAGTAAGAACCAACTGAATAATAAAACCCCATCACCCACATTCGGCCCTTACCTTACTTACCAACCAACTCTCGGAAACCAACGTTAGAAGAACGAAAAGAGTGTATGCTCACCCCCCAACAGCTTCGGCCCACACCAAAAGAACCAAAAAGATTTGAGGTAGAAAAGGAATGGATTGATTTGACCTTAGTCAAAAGAAACAGGATGAGAGATCGGTTTTAGAATAGGGAAAAAAAGAGAAAAGGAGAAAAAGAATAAAGAGGAAAGTAGCATTACCTTGATCAGAGAGAACCGAATGGAAAGAAGAAGAGAAGATTAGTTCGCCTATTGGTAAAAGAACAGAGAAACCGATTCAAATGGGATAAAAGAGGAGGTTCGGCTTAGGGTGAAATTCTAGAAAAAAAAGATGAGAAGAGAATGGGAAGAACAGTTAAAGAATGAATCAAAATTCGACTATGGAGTATAAACCAAAATGAAGCATAGTTAAAGAACACAAGCCGAAATATTGAGTATGGAAATGTTCGATGGATAGATGTTTCGGCAACACAACTAAAGGAGGAAGATTAAAGAAAATGGGGAGAAGCGAATAGGGAAATTGAGATTTCGGCAGAAAAGAGTTGAAGTAAAAATACTCCAAATGCACTAGCCAAAGGATGAAAAATGAAAAGATTCATTCAAAGAACACTTTTGAGAAAATTGCACCCCCTCACCCAAAGACCGAATATGCACTATCAAAAATGCCAAAACTTTGGCCGAAATTCTTATCCCCCATACTCCAAAATTCAGCCACCAACTCCTCTCCCCCCAATCCCTTGATTCACTCCACATTTTGCTCCCCACAATGCTCTCCATCACTCATTCAAACCGTTTGACCAATTCAAACCTTCACCAAGTAAAGTTCCACTCCAACTCCACTTCTTCTCCTCCTTGAGCACAAAATAAAACTCCAATATGCTGTATGTGGGATTCGAACACTCTCCCTCTCTGCCCTCCTTGTGACGCCACACCACTAGGCCACCTTGCTCTTTGTGTTAACCCACACATTTAATTAAACCGTAAGTCCTGCTTCCGCTAGCTCTCCCCACTAAAGTGCCCAAAAACCAAAATTCCTCCAGGGCTTAGGCTCGAACCCGAGCCTCCCTAGGACCCCCAAACACACCCAAACAACCCGCAGAGCAACCATAACATGCATTGACACAAATATCATAGACCCTTGAATTTTAGGATGTTACAAAAAACACCATTGAAAATATAATTATTGCAGTGTTTTCCATTAAACATCACTATAAATAAGTATCAGAAGCAAGATTCTGCAGCATTTCTTTTGAGAAATGGCATTGAAATGTAACTTTGCGGCATTCCGACCTAAAACACAGCTAAATACCATTATTATTATAACATAAATTTTTATCTAAATTATGGTATAAATTATCGTTTTTTATTTTTTTAAGGAATTATCATTTTTCTTTGTTCATATAAAATAAAAATTTTAAACTAATGTTACTATCCACATTAATTTTCTCTAAATTAATATTATTTCTTTTACTTATATAATTTATAATATTTATACTTTTTCTTAGTTATAAAGTAATTATTCTTTTATACTTAGTATTACCTAACATATTTGTGGCACTAAGTTTATGTGAAAAATAAAAATTTTAAAGTAAAATTATCTTATATAAATATATTTAGCGGTGTTTACTACCTAAACGCCACAAAAAGTAGTAATCCTTATTATAAACGTTGCAAAAAATTATGGCACCAAAAAATATTTCACGGTAATTCAAGACTTGGTGCTACTTTTAGGTTTTAGTGACATTTTCCTCTTTAAAGTCGCTAGCGGTGTTTTATGCCTTTACGTCACCAAATGTTTTACCTTGCTACATTTAGTTTGTAAACGTTGCCAGTTTCTGTTGCTACATCTCTAATTTGCAGTAGTGTCTGCTAGTGAATTTTATTCATCATGGAAGGAGAATTGCTAAAAGTTTGTCTCAAGAAAAATGGGGGAAAAAGGAATAGTAATGGCAAACTAAAACAAAGAAGAGAAAATTAGAAGAAATAAACTAAAGAAGACCCTATGAAGTCCCCCCTTACCATTATTTGGATGGGAAAACCAAATGACAAAAATTAGCCCACCAAGGAATGAAAAAAGCGTATGATGAACAAATAATAAATAAATAAACAACATGTCACATAGTTCACCAATCAAGCAATAAAACATAAGACACAAGTATAATACGAGCAAAAAATGAAGAAACCGTTATAAATAGTAATCATATTGAGAATTTAAATGTTCTTATAATCTACTCCTCATCAAGCAATCTCATTGCGATTAACCTCAGGATAAACTACTTTATAACCTTCCTCTCAATTTGGAAGGTTGATGGGGCAATTGTTACACCTACATAAAATAGGGTAAATATCCCATATATACCAAAAAAATTGATTATTTACGGAAATGTGCCAGTTTGAAGAATATTTACGGGAATGTGCCGTTTCCCCCAAAAACGCGTCCATGTCAGCGCGTTTTTGGGGGATGCAGGGCTAAAACGCGCCCCTGAGGACGCGCTTTGTGCCACCTCAGCAAAGCGCGCCCACGTAAGCGCGCTTTTACTGAGGTGGCACAAAGCGCGTCCTCAAGGGTGCGCTTTAGCCCTGCAACGGTCAAATCCCAACGGCCAATTTTTTTTGACCGTTGGGGGCCCAACGGTCAAAAAAAAGTATAAAACCACCCAACCCTTTATTTTTTTTCACACTTCAATCCTTTCTCAATATTCTCTCAATTTTCTCTCAACTTTCTCTCAATTTTCTCTCAAAGTCCTTGAAATTTACGCTCAAATTTCAAAATAGTCCTTTACTATTTACGAAAAAGCCCTTTATAATTTTTTTGATATATTTTTTTTGAAAATTTTCAAATCGGATTACAATGGCCGGGAAATTATATCGACTAGACAACAAACACATCTCCGTCGAGCAAATGAAAATGGTAAGTTTTAATTTTAATTTTTCAATAATATTTAATTTTTTTCCAATTATTAAATTTTAATTAATTTTTAATTTTATAATTTTTTAAACAGTCTGTAGATCGGGTGTTGGAATGTTATATTCGCAACATGCATGGTCCCCCATTGTCGTTGATCGAGAATTACCTGCGGGAAGCGGGTTTTTGGCACGTGGCCACGATAGGCCGAGGGTTCAAGTTGGAGCCGCCTTTGATCAGCGCGTTGATAGAGAGGTGGAGACCCGAGACGCACACTTTCCATCTGCCATGCGGAGAGTGTACCATCACTCTAGAAGATGTGCAGTTGCAGTTGGGATTACCGGTGGACGGGTTGATAGTCACCGGGTCCGCAACATCTACCGATTGGATGGCCGTATGCTACGAGCTTCTGGGTGCCATTCCGGATAGAATTCAAGGAGCTCGGATCGATATGGCCTGGTTACGAGACATATTCCCGGAGCCGAACGAGGATTCGACTGAATTAGAAAGAATACGGTATGCTCGGGCATAGATTCTTCAGATAATTGGAGGCTATTTGATGCCGGACCTCTCTAGAAACCTCGTCCACCTAAGATGGCTCCTAAAACTTGTTGATTTCGGAGCAGCCGGTGAATTGAGTTGGGGGTCTGCCGTGCTATCGAGGTTGTACTGGGAGATGTGCAGGGCGACGCGGCCGAGTAAAGCAAAAATCAGAGGTTGCCTATCACTACTGCAGTCATGGGCATGGTTTCGATTTCCATTTTTACGCCCTCGACTCGACCAGCCATATTCATTCCCACTGATAACGAGGTAAATTTAATATTATATTTTACAATTATTTAGTAGATTTATAGTATAATTGCATGCTAAAAGTTTATTTAATTAGGTGGAACCATTCGGTGAGTCATGTTGGAATACCTAACTCGCTTGAGGACATATGGCTCCTATTGGACCAACAGTCGGAATCACAAGTAAGTTTTGAATTTCATTATTATAATTTAGTATTTCGTATGTAGTGTCTAGTATTATGTATATAACTAATATTTTGGTAATGTTAATATAGTTTCAATGGACACCGTACAAGGATCCAAAAATTCGGGCAGTAATTTCGGAGGAGTTCTTCCAAAATCCGAACAGTTGGCACGTTAAGGTCCCAATGATCACCTACGCGACCGTGGAGATGCATCAGTCAGATCGGGATCTGCGGCAATTTGGATTTCGACAACCGATTCCCGTGCCACCTGAGGTGCTCGATGATGAGCACAAAGTGGACTTACGGCAGCTGCACACGGATTGGCCAAGATTTTGGTCAAGTCATATCGAGACGTGAGAGAACCGGTATGACATTTTACCTATCCGGGAACTGATCATCGTTCCTGAGTTAGCGTGCGTGTCGGAGTACATGCCATGGTTTAGGGTCCATGGCAAGCCGTATATCTTGTCGGAAGAAGAGAGGCGACGGCAACTTCGCGAGCGAAGGGAACGACGGGCCCCTTTAAATCCAAGGAGAAGGGGTGATGAGACGGGGCCATCAACAGCGCCTACACAGTCACCGAGCCCAGCAACAGCGCCTACACAGTCACCGGGCCCATCAGTTCAGCTGACAACATCGACATCACAGTGTCCACCGTTTATGCCAGGTGCGTACCCTACCCCTTATATGTATCCTCCTAACCCGTATATGTTTCCTTTTCCCAGTCCCACACCAGGTTGGAATGCATAGCCGGGTTCGAGTCCGTTCCCGACTACTCCCGCTAGCCAGCCGACCGTGAGGCCGACATCGCGTGTGGGATCAGAGGAGGCGCCGTCGGGGAGCACTTCTTTCTACTAGGCTCCTTCGCCGTACGGGATGCAGTCACCCCCGCCGTGGTTTATGCAAACACCTCCGGGGTCATTATTTTATCAAGGTGGGTCATCATCGCAACACCCAGAACCAGACCCACTGCCGGAGGAACCCGATTCCCCGCCCGAGGTTCCACGACCCCCGCCGGAAGCTAGAAGAAGGAGGAATCCGGCGCGTAACCGCCGACCGCCCCCATGTGGCACTGGTTCCCACCGGCATCAGCCTTAAACCCTAATTTAGTTTTGTAATTTAATTTTTTTTTGTAATTTAATTTTTTTATATTTAATAAAATTTGAGTTTAATTTTTTTATTTTTTGTAATTTATTTTTTTAATTTAATTTTAATATCTTTGATAAAATAGAAATGGTTTAAATTTTTTGTAATTTAATTTTTTATATTTAATAAAATTTGAGTTTAATTTTTTTATTTTTTGTAATTTAATTTTTTTAATTTAATTTTAATATCTTTGATAAAATAGAAATGGTTTAATTTTTTTTTGTAATTTAATTTTTTTATATTTAATAAAATTTGAGTTTAATTTTTTATTTTTTTAATTTAATTTTTTAATTTAATTTTTTAATTTAATTTTAATATCTTTGATAAAATAGAAATTGTTTAATTTTTTTTAATTTAATTTTGTAATTTAATTTTAATAACTTGAATAAAATAAAAGTTCTTATACAAAAGTTCACCGTTTTCCTCCAAAAAAATAGGAATTACATAGCCACTAGGAGATAAAAAAGCTAAGAACACGGTCAACTATTCCGATTTGGACACGAGCGAGATGTATGGCCCGGGTTCCTACACCATCCGCACAGTCGACTTTGGTTGCTCGTTTCTCGGATATCCATATTGTTGCGTATTCTAGTCGAGCAAGGTCGACCTTTTGGTTTGCGCCTCAATTGTCTATCTGGCAACAGCTTATACGGTGCAAGCGATACCGATGGCCACTTACGTTCATCTGGGACTGGTGGGAATACGTGTCTCCACACGTTGTACATGTTTTCTAATTTATACACTTCGTCGACATAGCTCATGGGATTAAGACGGAGATTCTGACAAGCCACAAGTACATGAGCACATGGGTAACGAAGTGCATCAAATATCCCACAGTCGCAGGTCCTATTTGTTAAGTGTACACGATAATGCCCGCCAACAATACCTTGGTTCGGTCTGTCAAACTCCGTGACACGAAACCATAGCCTGTCGCGGTCGTGACACACTGTGTGATGGTGTTCGCCCGTGCCTTCCCACGGTTTATTTCTTGCAAGACCTTCGGGCTCCATACATGGCCCCCTTGCATCTGCCCTATATAACTCGCTGTTATCTTCGGAAATAGTGCCGCTAAACGAAAATATGTCTCTCGCACAACCGATGTAATCGGCAGATGATGGGTTCCTTTTAGAACAGAATTTATGCATTCGGCCAGGTTTGTGGTCATATGACCATATCGTAGGCCGCCGTCATATGCTTGTGTCCACTGTTCGAAAGGAATATTGCACAGATAGTTTGCGCCTTCGGCGTTATCTGTAACAGACCGATTTTGACCCTAATCGAAACAGTGGTTTCAGGACCACGAATCCGAGTCCAAGAAATATTTTAATATTATATTTTGAGTCTATTATATGTGAATTGATGTGTGTGAAAGTTTCGTATGAAAATTTAATCGTTTATGTGTTTAATTTAGAAAAAGGACTTAATCGCGTAAAGTGTAAAAGTTGCCAACTATAGTGAAAAGTGCCTAATTGATTATGGCTTTTAAATTTGGGGTATTAAAAGGGCAAATAGCCCATTTTAGGAGTAAGTGGACGGTATATGACAAATTTGTCCATGATATTATGTTATTATTAAAACATTAATAAAGGTTAAAATAGTAAATGATTAATTTTATAATATATGTTAAATAAAACATAATGGAATGGCCATTATCATCTTCTCTCTTGCTTGGCCGAATATTGAGAAAGAAGAAAGGGCTATGTTCTTTGATTTTCGGCAATTAGAAGCTTGATTTCAAGGTTAGTTTGAATTCGGTTTTTGTTAATTTTTACGTTTTTGAGATCGTTGCTTCGAACCGTAGCTAACCCATGTTATAATTTTTGAAAATAAGCATGCTTGATATTCGGCCATTGTAGTGTTCATATGATTTGTGGTGTTTGATGATTTTAAATTATAGATATGAAAAAGATTAGCATGTTTTGTATTGAAAGTTTTAGTGAAATTGAACAATTAGGGCTAATTTGCAAAAATAAAATTCTAGAGGGACCTATTTGCTAAATAAATGAAATGGATGGACTTATAAGGTATCTAGGAAGATTCGGCCCTTGAGTAGTATGGAGAAATATTGTGTATTTTGTATTTTAAGCAAATAGGACTAAATTATAAAAATGTGAAATAGTAGGGGCAAAATGGTAATTTGCCTGTTTATATGTTTTGGGACTAAATGGAAATGAAATGTACTTGAATGAGCTTATTTTTTATATATTTTAGATCAAGAACAAAGAAAAATAGATTTGGATCGGGGAAAGACGAAGGTTATCGAATAGCCGATCGGCGCGGTCTGTCGACAGTCAAGGTAAGTCCCTAAGCAAGTATATGTTAAATAACTAATTATGAACTTATTAAATGATGAAATTTGGAAACTTAAAGCATAAAATTTGGAGATGGCCGAATGTGAAGATATGTATTGAAGTGAATTTTAATTCTTGTTAATTGTAATGTGAATAAATAGGTTCGATTCAATATGTGAAAGCATTATGAAATATATAAGGAAATGTTTGTGATTCAGTGTTAAGTAATGTGCATGGAAATTGTTAAATATGTGATTTATTTCGGGCTTATTGCCTAGCAGGCCTCGTGCTGGTGATTCATTTCAGGCTTATTGCCTAGCAGGCCTTGTGCCGGTGATTCATTTCGGGCTTATTGCCTAGCAGGCCTCGTGCCGGTGATTTATTTTGGGCTTTAATGCCTAGCAGGCTTTTTGCTGGTGATACACCATAACAGAGAATTTGAGAGTTAAATAAGTTTAGATGTATATACATAGTAGAATGAGCTATAAGCTCTGAAAAGAAAAAAAGAAAATCAGCTTATTGTATTGGTAAGTAATAAGGTAAGTTAGTTTACTTTTATATGAGCTAATCGTGATATGATGAAATTAATGATTTGAATTGAATTTTATCTCATGATATTAGGCTTATCATTGATTGGTATGATCTATATATATATATATGAGAAATTGAGGTATAGACATATATTTGTGTTACTTGAAGATTCAGTTATGGATATGATGTGCAATGAGATCGGAATTATGACATGTTTCTGTAACTTGAAATATTCGAATGCATAGGTTGTACATATGAAATGTTATTGTATAAATTCATGTGATAAACTACTATTGATTAGATTAAGGATATGACTAATATTTGGCTAGGTGAAACTCGTATTGAATTATTTATGCTAATTGCCGCAAGAATGGAAGCTAAATTGTTAAGTATATGTGTATATGTCATTAATATTGCTTGAGACTTACTAATCTAGCAAGCTTACTGTGTGTATTCTTGTCTACCTTTGTTTTATAGATTTTAGGTTCAAGCTACGGACTCGAAGGATCCTTGAAGAAGTCAACCGCACTATCATCTTACTTTTGGTATTGAATAACTTGGTTTTGGATTCAAAAAGGCATGTATAGGCTAGACTAAGCTGTTTTAACTAATGATGTTTAATTGTGTATATATATATATACTTAGCCATGCGAAAATGGCTATCTATTTTGATTAAACTTTGTTCTTGTGTTTTGATGATATGATTTGCTCATGACATGAATTATCGTTTGTGATCGGATGTGGATTAGGCAATTCATGAACTGGTATAATAGGTATATGTCATAATGTGTTTATATATTTCATTATTTGATGATTAACTTGATAATTTAAGGCTGAATCTTTTTCATGTGTATAAGTGATAGGCTAATAATTAGAAATATGGCTACTTTAACTTGGTTAATTATTTGTGAAAACTTGCTATGCTTAGGTATGCATTCGGTTATAAAATGGTACCATTGGGTTGATCTCATGATATTGTTATAAGCTTAATTATATCGGGATAGGTTAGGTATTCGAATATTAAAAAAAGTTGATATGAATATGATTTGAGTTATAATTGTAAAATATGTATAAGTTATATAACTCTTGAAATGTTTACATGCTTAGCATTATAAATAGAGATGACATAGTTAAAGTAATTAAGGTGTTAGTTAGGTATCATTTAGAAAAGAGTGTGCGTGTGTACAGTTTTGTCAATGTCATGAATTAAAATTTTGGTTATGCAATGCATGTATGTATTCGGCTAAGCCTATGAGAAAAATGCATTTGTTATTAAAATGTTTAAGGAATCAACTATTTTGGGCTTATTTTCGAATATGGTATATGAGCATGTCTATGATACATATATATATATATATATATATATGGTTTTATCTATAGGTGATTATTTGATCTAGATGAGTGTTTGGGATCTATCAAACTTATTTTGAAGCTTTGTAACGTATATGAAAATTTTTATAAATATGACTTTGTATAATTCGGTCATTGGGATAAAAATTTATGATTATGTGTATTCATTCTTATAAGTAAGTTCTAAAGAGATAATATTCTTTAGTAATGCTCGTAACTCTAATCCGGCGACGGATTACATTATCTGAGCGCAAACTGGCCAACATCTCGTGAAAACAGTCTTTATTGATCTCGTACCCTGCCAATGTACGTTGATAGCGAATATTACATACCACTCTTCAATTGAGAATAAATTGAATATTACAAACGAAATTATATTAATAGAAATTTCATAACCATATTGGTCACCCGCTGTTTCTGTCTTTTAGATCGATGTTGCCCATAGTAGTTGGATGAAACATGCCTCAGGCAATATCGATGGTGTGTGCGATGCCATATGCTTCCCTGGCGTTCTATTGCCGCAAGTATTCCAGGGCCCCGATCCGATATAACGCATATGTCAGGTTGGGGGCAGACATGCCTCCTTAACCTAGATAGGAAGAAGTCCCAGTCATCAGCTGACTCCCCCGGTGTTATTGTGAACGCAATCGAAAGGATTATCCCACTGCCGTCCTGTGCCACAGCTAGCAATAGCCGATGCGTATATCTACCATACATAAAGGTACCGTCAATTTGTACCAATGGCTTGCAGTATATAAAGGCATCCCAGCATTGCTTAAATGTCCAGAACAAACGCTTGAACACTGCGCATCCACGGAGCAGACGATCGTTGTAGTACGCCGGTTCCGTTTCAAGTTCTGTTGTGCTGCCTGGTACATATCTCTCCAGCACCTGACACCACTGCCACACTTCATTATATGAAGCGTCCCACCGACCGTGCAACTTTTTTAACGCCTTCTGCTTGGCTATCCAAGCCTTTCTGTAAGAGGGTGTGTACCCTAATTGGCTACGAATATTGCCAATGAAGGCCGGCACTGTAGTCTTGGGATCGGCCTTCACCGTCGGGATTATTAAGTCAGCCAACATGTCTGAATCCATCCTTGGATGATCTTGTGTTACGCCTGTCAACGAAGTACGTTAAATAATGCAACATTACATAATATTAGTGTTATTCGAAATCATTGAACACATAGTGGTACTGTACCGGCAAGACATGTATGTGGACCTTTGTACTTTTTGACCTCCCACAACCCTGTCCTTTTCCTCAACGACGCCATGATTTTCCATGAACATGTGCCGTCTTGCACTGCACACTTCGCCTCGTACTTATCAAGCCTGGATTTAACCACATTGTAGTTAACCCCGTTCCTGATGCTGAATTGTTTCAATGCAGCAAGAAAAATATTCTTGTTGGAAAACTGGTTACCAACTTCTAATTGGTCCGAATCCAACGAAGAATTTGTACGGTCACGCGTCCGGTGTAGTAGTTCAGGAAACTTCAATGCATCATCTTGAGATAGATCGACATTATGCATGTGGGCTGGAGGCGAGTACGCCCTGAATAGCGGATCCTCTTCTTCTTCGTCTGAACCGCCCTCAACGTCTTCAGGTACAATTGGAACGGGCTCCGGTTCAGAAAATAATCCAACTTCTACACAGTCGGGCCTGGCTCCCGAGGTGGATCCACATCGGATTCATCGTTCGACCCTCCATAACCTGCAACAAACGAGGGCCCCTTGCCGGTGGATGTCGTCAGGAGTACATCATCCCTCCTTAAACATCTTTCTTAAAGATCCCAATCATACGTGGATTGCCAACCACTAGAAGTTGATGACGTCCCCCAATACGTATTTCTGTCATCGGACGTCGAATAACGGATATGCATGTCACATTCACCAACCGAGTGTCGTGCAGGAGTTATGTTTTCCATACTACCACCGCACACGGGCACTTCTGTGTTTTGCCTCCCACTTATAGAGTGTCGGCTTGGGGTCGTGTATTCCCCTCGAACGGCAGTAGATGTTGAGGTTGCAGAAAGATCACTTGGAGATGAAAATTCTACATATACCTCGATATAAGGTGATCCACTGGCAAGATGAGTCTCCACCATTGCCTCAAAGCTCCGAGGACTTTTGATGTCGAATGAGTCATATCTCACCGGATCAACCGAAGCACAAAATCTATACTTAATAGACTGAACTTTCATTGGCGTTGTTCTGAATATTTTACGCCTAATTCTTTTGCAAAGTTCTACCAAATCGACATTCTGATTAAAACTCAGTCGCGCTGTGTTCTCCGATAAGAAAACAACACCATTTTCGGTGTCACGAACTTCACCATCGTAGTAAACAACAGCATTAATACATTCACTCATTTTCAGTTTTTTTTTTCTTTTGCCTCAATCTGCCTTCTGCAACCTGAGAATGAAATTTGGCTGATTTATAGCCTAATTTTGCCGGAGAACACTGTAGCAAAAGAGCGTCCACGTCGGAGCTCTTTTCGATACTCCTGCTGACAGTGCACGCTGCTGGAAGCGTTTTTGGCCACTGTTTGTTCAGAAACGTCTCCTCAAATTGATTTTATCGGAGACCACTGTAGCAAAAGAGCGTCCACGTGGGAGCTCTTTTCAGTACTACTGCTGACAGTGCACCCTGCTGGAAGCGTTTTTGGCCACTGTTTGTTCAGAAATGTCTTCTCAAAATTATTTTGCCGGAGACTACTGTCAAAATGCCCAAAAATTCAATTAATTTTTCATACTGCAAGTGGACGGGAAGAGAGCCCAAAAACGCGTCCACGTCAGCGCGTTTTTCTGGTTATTCAGCAGCAAAGCGCGCCCCTGGGGACGCGCTTTGTGCCACCTCAGCAAAAGCGCGCTTACGTGGGCGCGCTTTGCTGAGGTGGCACAAAGCGCGTCCTCAAGGGCGCGCTTTAGCCCTGCATCCCCCAAAAACGCGCTGACGTGGACGCGTTTTTGGGGGAAACGACACATTCTCGTAAATATTCTTCAAACTAGCACATTTCCATAAATAATTAATTTTTTTGATATATATGAGATATTTACCCCATAAAATATCCCTTAATGACGCAATCTTACTTCATTAAAAAAATTCATTGAAAGAAAATTCACCAAATCTTAAAAAAATCGTTCGAAAGATAAAACTTAATTATCTTATTATCTTTTAATACCAATATTTTATAATCAAGCCTCACTTTAATTCATCACATCAAATCAACTTAAACCACCTATGATTTGACTACCTGCCCCTCTATTTTTGGAGCCTAGACAATGGGGCATTTACTCATTGCATCAAGCTCGAAGCCCTTCATAAAGGCCCTCCCTTATACCAAAAAGGCCCAAACCATATATTACTAACTGCAATTCTGCATAAACCTTACCAAAGATTTGAAAATACCATTTAACAACTCTTGGCACCAACATTCTCCAAACAGTCTTGAAGACCCGTAGCATCAACAAACCTAATTTCTAATTTGGGTACGCTTTGAATATCAAATAGCAGGAAATTTTTAATACTTAAAGAGGGGGCGGGGGAACAAGTGTTAGATTAAGGACTACCTGCATCTGAAATCTTCAACGGCATAGGAATTAAGCTGCCATGTTTTTGTTTTATTATTTTAATTTCACACCTTCTATCACAAAACTGATCTTTCATTTTCCTTCTCATGTTGGTAAATGAAGGAAATCTTATATTATGTATATTTATGTAATTTATTGATAGCATGCTTTAATAATTTTTTCCGTGTCATATTTAATGCTGTTGTGACTAATATTTGTCATTTCAATTCATTTTATTTATCATTATTAAATTAATAAAAATATGATGATGATAAGCCTTTTTGAAACTCTGCCCAATGTTTGACGCCTGCCTTTGCATTTCTGGCTTCTGGTTGTTTACCAACCAAATGACTTAGCATCATCTATATTTCATACTAAAGTGTTGGAAATAATCAAGGACAATTTGGAGAGAATTGGTAAGAGATAATTAAAATAAATCTAAGACAACATTTGAATTACCCACATTCACAAAAGGTTTGAAATAGATTATTTGGGTTTAAAACAGTGTTTAACATGTTTTCCTATTTATTTTTTTATATTATTAAAAATAATCATTTATTTGTATTTGTCAACAATCTCTTGACCGAGTGATAATAACATTATGTTATAAATATGAGAGCTTGAATTCAATCTCAAACAATCTCATTCTTTTCTCCAAATTATTAAAATAAAAAAAACATATACTCCTATCACTTCTAAATATAAATAAAATAATTTTTATTACAAAATAATAATAAACAACAGCTCATCATAAAATGCAAGGTTTATCTATGTATCTTACATTAATTTCAGAGAAATGATGTGTAGGAATCAGAAATAAATACTGATATACATACAATTTATCTATTTCATACATGAATATAGGAGAAAATTAATGAGAAATATAAAATCAAATATCAAGCACTTATGTTCGAAATGCTTCCAAAGCAGCTTCAGTTGGTTAAACACACAAGCTTTTGTGCAGTTTTCCTATGTTTTTTTATGACACTTTGCTGAGATTTCTCACATTCTTTCACAATATCGACCTTAACAATGTGGTGATCCGAAGTCCCTTTCGACGAAATCACAGAGTACGATCCCGGAACAAAGGCGTACGGAGAGTTCGAAGAGGCTAAGATGTAATCAACTCGCGTCCCGTATTTGCAGGTTCCTTGAACATCTGAAGATCGAACTCGAAACTGTTAATAGTTAAAGACATTACAAATGGAGAGAAAAATAAATTACATTATGATAATTTGATCATTTTACTTTGGCCTTTGGCAATAATGACTACTGGTTCACATTCACCAGCATAGTCTTTGGAATCTGTGTACTCTTTTCCCCTCAGCAGTTTCATTACTTCAGTTCTTGGTCTTGGCTTGCCTATGTCCTCATAGTACTGCAATATCAGCATCCCGGGATTCAGGTGAGTGTCGGATATGGGTATTTAAGGAAAAATGGAGAGTTCGGGCAATATTAAAAACAGATGAATATTACCTTCACAATATCTGTCCATCTTTCTGATGAGTAATCTGATGCATTCAGAGAGTTTAAGCCTCCAAGTAATAAGTGGGGAGTGTTGTTTGATTCAATTATTGCTTTCATTTGCTTCATTCTCCAGTTTTCGTCTAAATGATCAAGCTGGGTGCAATAGAAGTTCACTTCTCCAGCCCATGGTACATCAATGATGACCTTAAGCACATTCCTGAAATCGTTGTCATCGGCTATCTTTTGTACCGTCCATCGTTTGATCGGCCATTTCGAGAGGATCGCGTTTCCGTACTCCGGAGCCCAACTTTCGGCAAAAACATACTTCATCTTGAGTGCTGAAGCTAAATCCGATAAAGGCTTCATTCCTTTTTCTTCTTGTGCTTTCACATCTTGTAAAGCTATGATATCAGCATTGAGCTCTCTAAGCACTTCTGCAATGCTTCTTCCATTTTTCGAGCCACCTTCGTTCCAGAATTTGATCATATTTGAAGGCAAACAAACCGGGGATCTCATAATAACATTCCTCCGATTGATTCGGCCGGTGATCGTGTCTGATGAGCCCTCGTTTACGTCTTCGATGAAGCTGAGAATTTTACTCTGTGCCAAAGATATCTCATTGTCAGGAAGGTTGATTGAAACCTTGAGGTTTGATCTCGAGAGCTTGTTTTGGTTGTGGGAATCATGCAAGGGAGATTGCTTGAGTATACTCTTGGGATAACAATTCGGAGACTTGTTATGAACGTCGAACTCAAACGGTGCTTTGAATCCAAGATAATCATCGTCTCTGTAGCTAAATAAACCGGCTTCCTCAGCTTCCGAAATGGCAGGTGCAAGAGAGAACATAGCAACATTAAACGTTGCAATTCTTATCGGCCTTTGGGGATTACAAAATCCCAAGTTGCCATACAAATCAATGTCAGAACTTTTCGTTCCAACGTCGCCTTTTCTATGAACTTTGGAATTCAACCTCCCCAATCTCCGGATGATAACCTTCGGCCTCGGTCGCTTGCGCATTAGCCACCGGATTCTCGAGCAAAGATGCCATAGTTTTCTTCTCAGAACCTTCAACATGGAAGACCCTTGATTACTGCAAAAGAACTGTTGAATCTTCCTGGTCTGCATTGGAGAAAAGTGGAAATGTGGGTGCAAATTGCAAAGACTTGAAAAAAAAAGTAGCTAAAAGGACAAAAGACCCTCAACTGCCCCCTCAAGTAGTGTGGCGGGAGTTGAAAATTCGCGCTAAGATTGTTGATCTCCTTCAACAACACGCCAAACCTAAACTAACTGCTACCAATGATATCAAACCAAGGTTCTTGTCTTTGTCTTTGTTTTTGATTGGTGTTGTTATACCACCATTTAGACTGAACGCGTGTCACTTTCAAAAGGTACTAGATGAATACCTGAAGACAATTTTTCACCTCCCGCCAGCTGAACTGCTCTCGACTGTTCAGCCTCCCAAAACTATCTGCTATGAAGAGCACTCATTGTGAGAGAGAACATCCCAACATCCCCTTTCATCAAGTTACCCTCTCACCCATCCATTTGTCAGTGTGAACACTCTCCTTAAAAATCACTAGACCTCTATCCAAGCATAACAATCTCATACTTCCTCAAAAGATATTTCTCACATACTCCATGATAATTAGCATTTTGTCACATCACCACTACCAAACAAGAAGTATCACCCATACACATCACAGCAATCAAACAAGTAAATCCTATAAATATCAAATAAAAGATGTCCTATAACACCACTACATTTTCCCCCCTAACTCTTCTTTTGTTGAAATTTGTATCAACATGTCTAATACATATTTGGATCAAACATATTCAGATTAATATGCACTGTAAAATCAAAAGAAAATATTGGGTATGCTTGTATCAAACACGCATACTCATATCAGGCATTAAGCTTAATTTAAATGTAGAAGAGGCTTGCCAATGACAAATGAAAACGAGTTCAAATTAGGGTAGAAAATACACTTACATAGTCATGTCTAGTCTTAATTTATTAGTTGTCCACTGAAAATGAACCACCCCATGAGTTTTTAATCCTTGGTTTTGGGGTCCTAAGGCATCTTTTAAGGTTTTTTATTGAAAAAATATAATAATAAAAACACTAAAATGGTAAGTTGATAAAATTAAATACCAAAATGGTACATTTCAAGTGGTGGATGGTGGTGCATAAGCGGCACCACCCTCATTTTCTGACCAAAACAGTGACCAAAAACAGTTAAAAAATAAAATAAAATAATGGTATTGAAGGGACAGGACACAGGTGGTGCCTAGGGAAGAGGGGCACTGGTGGAGGGTCTGGCGCAGGTGACACCGGTGGTGGGGGTGGCAGAGGCGGCACCAGTTTGGCTGGATGGGACGGCTGCATGCTCTGTTTGTTTGTTTTTTATGTGTTTGGGGACCTTATAATGGTCCCCAATTTCATTTCTGTTGGTGGGTGGGTAAAGGAGAAGAAAAGAAGAGAAGAAGAAGAAGGAGAAGGAGAGGGCGGCATAAGAAGGGAAAAAGAAAGAAAAAAGAGAAGAAAAGAGAGAGGGAAGGAGAAGGAGAAGGAAAAAAAATAGAAAAAAAGGGTTTTTTTTGTTATAAATTAATAGATTAATGTTAAATTAATTTGTTTTTGTTGTTATTATTGTTGATTTAATTCGGATTTAATTTTTAAATTTATTTTTGTAATGTATTATTTGGTTAAAAAGAGCTATTAAGGCATGTTTGTATTTATTTTATATTTTTATTCATTCATAATTTATTTTTAATTTAATATTTATTGAAGTAAAAAAGCCTATTTATGTTATATGCAAAGAATGTTTTAATTTTTTTATGTAATTTAATTGTAATATGTGTTTTAGGTTGATTAGATAATTTTTTATGAAATTTATTTGGCATGTTATTATTTTAATTATTTTAATATTTTTTATGTAGGTAAAAAATGAGACCATTGATATGGAATTTGGAATTTATAATATAAATTAGGAATTAATTTATATGTTCTAATTTGTTAAGATTTTATAATTGAGAAAAAGAGATTATATTTTTAAATTTTATTTTATTTTTATAAATATTAAAAATAAAATTTCTTTTGAATTTTTATGAAAAAAATTATATTTTTGACAATAATTAAGTTGGCATGTTATTATATATATTATATTTTAAACCAATTTTTTTTTACTTATTATCATTTTAAAATAATAATAAAAATATTTGTATTTATTATGTATCATTTATGTTATGTTTATGTTTATGTTATGTTATGTTTTTGTTATTGGCATGTTATTTTTAGTATTTTAATATAAAAATTTACTTATTATAATTTAAAAATAAAAATAAAAATATTTGTATTTGTATTTGTATTTATTATGTATCGTTTATGTTATTTTTTTATATTTTTTTATTGGCATATTATTTTTAGTATTTTAATATTTTGATGTGGTAAAAATTGTTTGGTAATTTTTTGTAATTAAAAGCAAAATATAAAATTTAAGTATTTTGAAAAGTATTTAAAATCCATCAAACTTTGAAATTAATAACCGAAATTTGTTTTGAAATTGCAGGTATCGCAATGGCTCCATTGATTGAAAACGATGGTCACATATTAAGCACAGTTAATAATATGGTAATATATTGTTATTTGTTAATCGCGAGTTCCCTTAAAAAAAGATCTACGTAATTTACGGAAATAAATTATGTTATTATAACTATTTTCTGTAATTTATCACTGTTAGGGCCTGTACCGCGCATTAAGGGGTCGGGTAAATGGTTTAGGATATTCTCTGGATGCACGATTGATGTCATACTTGGAGTTAGCTGGATTCGGGTTAGCAGCATTGATCCGGACATTTGATTTGCGGTACAACTTAATATTCGCATTTGTCGAGCGTTGGCGCCCGAAGACCCACACTTTCCATTTGTCGTGTGGGGAGTGCACTGTCACTATGGAGGATGTTGCATTGCAACTTGGGCAATGCAATAGCTGAGCCGGCTGCCCTTTGTTATAGCCTACTAGGAGTCTCGTCCGTCGATGATGAGTCCAATTTTACGGGTTTGAAATTTACATGGCTGAAAGCCAATTTTGAACATTTATCAGTTAATGCCACTGAGCATGAGTTGATGTGCGTAGTTCAAGCATACATTATGCATATTATAGGGGGTGTGCTGATGCCCGATGCGAACAACAACAAGGTTCATTTGATGTATTTACCCCTATTAGCTGATTTGCAGAATGTTCGCTCGTATAGTTGGGGTTCCGCAATTCTGGCTATGCTGTATCGTGAGCTTTGCAAACGACAAAGCTTGATGCCGTAGACATAGACAAATGCCTTGTATTGTTGCAGTCATGGGCTCTTTATCGGATGCCATTCTTGGCATCGGTTAGGCACCAACCATACGTATTTCCACTAGTGAACATGTGATAAAATTTAACTTGTTATTAATTGACAATTTCTTTATAATGATACTATTCTAACAATACTATATTTACTTGAAATTTGTTTTCGTAGATGGAGTTTTTATCCAGGTATCGGGAGGTCGTACACTGTCCCGATGTATCGTCTAATGATTGAACAACATGCCGAGGAAGGGGTAAGCTATTTCAATATTTGTGACATGTAATTACTTTGTATATCTTACTCGAACCGTGTTAAATTTTAACCATGTTATTAATCGTGCAATTTATTTGGATGTCGTATCGGAGACCAAAAATTGCGACTATTATACCATCATCTGCCCACATTCATTCTTACATGGGGTGCATTAACGCACCAATTATCAATTTCCAGACAGTCGAGTGGTATAATAGGGATCGAGTACTCCGGAAGTTTGGTTGCATCCAGTATATCTCAGATCCGCCAATGCAGGTGGGGAAAATTAACTTGATCACCAAGAGAGGAAAACATGAAAATAATTAGGGGGTTGTGCACCAGAAATATATTGCAGTGTGGGATAATCGGATGGCACGGAGACTTCAGATGGATATTTCTTCCGATTTGCAACCATCGTTAGAGTACATACAATGGTACTCTACTACGGGAAAGCCATATTTACTTGGTGGGCAGTTGACTGTAATCCCTCCGCACGTGCAGCAACCTGGGGCATACGAGCTAGTGGCCGATATAGAGGCCGAGCCAGAGCCAGAGCAAGATCCTGAGCCCGAGCTCGAGCCACAGCTGGAGGCCGATTCCGAGCGATCGCATACACATTCGGCTGATAGTTCTTATCATCCAGATTTTTCGGTCAATAACTATTTCTCGGGCTCGTCAGGACACGGATACCATTCCGGGTTTGATATCTTTGGGTCATATCCACCGCAGTACAGCATTCCTCCCGGCCCGCATCCACCGCAGTATAGTACTCCTCCCGACCTGTATCCACCGTAGTACTCCATTCCTCCTGGGTCGTATCCACCGCAGTATTGCACTCCTTCCGGCTCAAGTCCATCGATGGCATTTGGGGCATATGATTTTTCTTCCATGTTTCGCACACCCTCACCTGCGACTAAAGAGAATGTTGGTAGCCGTAATCACCCACAACGTGAACGTCGACCCCCGCAAAAATATACCCCTAGGACCACACCATCAAACCATCAATTTTAGGGGTTTCTTGCAGTTTTGATATTACTTTTTATTCTAAATAAATATAAATTAAGAAAAAGACAATCTTTGTATATATTAATTAGATTAATTGGAACTTTGAAAATTGGAACAAACTTTGTAATATAAATTAGATTAATTGCAACATTACAACATTAAAACACTAAAACTTGTAACAAATTTAGTTTTATAATATAAATTATGTTATATAAATTAAATACATTATAACCATAATCTAATTGGAACAAACTTTGTAATATAAATTATATTATATAAATTAAATACATTACAACCATAATCTAATTGGAACAAACTTTGTAATATAAATTATGTTATATAGATTACATAAGCTCAATTCCTACCAGATCGTGATGATTGTCCAACATGATAGTTTCGCTGCGGGCATTTGCTCTGATTATGGCCAACTAATCTTCATAATCCACAACGCTTACCGTCGAATTTCTCCCTAATGTCCATTTCATACAGATTCTAGATGATTACGGACAACCTCTCGGATTCCTACGCAACCCTCTATCTGAGACAAGCTCAAAAGTCGTTGGAGGCACCTCCCATATAGATAGGTCAGGCAAGACGGGGAACTCATTCTCCCAGACACGCAACGTGCGCTCGAGTGTGTTCACATCATCGACAAATTATTCAACATTGAGCGAGACTTTAGCACACACTGCCATGACATGCACACATAGATAATGAAGTGTTTGGAACCTCCGACAATCACACCGTCTGTTTCAGAGATCAACTCCATAGGACCTAGGTGGTATACCGGGTCGACGACCAATGGTCTCTGTAACTCGAAACGTTTCAAGACGTCGTGAATATATTTCTACATTCATTGATCTCGCCATCTGACAGTTTGCAACCATTGCATCCCTGACATCTTCGACAAACACGTGTCCCGCCTCCATCTAGTTGACTTGTTGCTGACCCATTCTTAGCATCAAGGTAGTCGACCTGTAGAATGTAGTCGAGAAGACAGATGAAATCGAAAGATGTCTGTTTTTAACAATACAGCGTTGATCCCCTCCACCAAGTTTGTGGTCATTTGACCATAACAAAAGCCCTCGTCAAAACTTTGAGCCTATTGCCACGGCTCCATGGTACCCAACCACTGTTGAAAAGATGTGTTCGTTTGACCTTCCATGTCACTCTCAAGTCGAGTCATTCTTTGGCGGAAAATATGTGGCTCTAGCTCGTGCGCTGTATATGTATTAAGAAAAGATAAGTTACAATATTGCACTAAAACATTAAAACTTATATTGAAAAGATAAGGTTATCATTTACCCATTTTCACAACTTGTCTCTTCCAGTCTGCATTCTTATAATCTCGATGGAAGTTAGTCGCAATGTGCCGGATACACTAAACGGATCTCCATGGCACACCGGAACACCTAATGGCGGCAATTAATCATTTCCCTCTATCGGAAATGATGCAAATATTATCGTTGCTAATAACATACCTCCGCAAGTTAGTAAGGGAGAATTCCCACGATTCCATATTCACCTTATCTATGATGGCAAATGCTATCGGGAACACATTCTTGTTGCTGTCTTGAGCAACTACAAGAAGTAGGATCTATGTGTATTTTCCATATAGTCAGGTCTCATCCACTTGCACAAACGGCTTGCAATGGGGAAATGGCGCACAAATGGATCAAACGTCCAGAACATCCGATGGAAAATTCTTTTTCTTGGTTATAGTTGGTCATCCAGGTCACAATAAGGTCGTGTTTGTCACTCAATAACAGTCCCCGGTACGTACTCCCGCATAGTGGCTATCCATCCCTGTAACTCGTTATACGACGCATCGAAATCCCTGTACAATTGCTCCATTGCCATATGTTTAGCTATCCACACCTTTCGGTATGATACTCGATACTGGAATCGTGCCTGCATTTCGGCAATCAATACCAAAACTTTAATGGTCGGCATGTCCTTCACCATTAGCATGATACACGTACTGATAATTTTGGAATCAAGTTTTCGATGATCTTCTGTCATACGTGTTGATGTGTATGTGTGAGGCCCGACAAATTTTCGTATATCCCACATCTGCGAATTTTGAATAAATGCAGCTCGTACTCACCAATTGCAGCCTTCCGCCGACTTCCAACACTCCCCAATATATAATGTTAGTTTAGACACTGCGACTTTGCAGTCCACTGATATATTCATGATATACTGCTTAATAGTAAATACGCATTATTCCTTACTTTCGAATCTTTGGCCTACGAACAACTCCTCAGGATCGGAATTTACGGCCAACCGATGAGCAAGAAGTATTTCAAGGCACTCCGGGAACTCTGCTACGTGCGCCGCGCCGGGGTCTATGAGCGATATGTGTGGCCTAGGATTATTGTGTATCACAATACGTCGAATCTAGTTCCCGACTGAAGACGTGTTAATGTTTCCATCGTCATTCACGTCTTCGTCGTTAATATCATCGGGGACATCGTCCACATCGGGATCACTATCACTATCGACCTCTTAATCACAAGAATCACTACTATCGCATCCATCATCACCAACCACATCAATATCGGGTGTAACATTAAGATCGATATCGATCCCGCGTATAGTCGATTCACTATCAACGTACGATATTGGAGCCACCATGCATGGTTCTCGAGCTCCATGTTCTTCACCATATGCAGTGAAATCTTCATTTTGCTCCATACCGGCTAACTCAGCAAATAAGTGAATCGGTGCATTTTTGTCACTCTGATTCCCACAGTAAAGAGCGATCATTGTCTCCACGCCTTTGTCGTCTACAAGTTCCATTTCGGTGAATTTGATAGGATCTTTCGAAACTAGAAACTTGTAAAAAAGTTTCGAAATCCTTCTCCCACAACGTCTAACAATTTTTGCGTTAATCCTTCCCTTCATATCATCCAACGAGACATTTCTATTAAATCTCATTGCTATTTGTTGTTGTGTTTCAAATATACATTCAACGGTTGTTGCCAAGATGATTTCATTGAAATAAACGCATACAAAAAACTGATTATCCATATTCAATACTCGATCTGTTAAAAAATTAACAAAAAAATCTCAAAACAATTTCGAACAGCATAAGAATACTTATATAAAAAATTGAGTGAATGATAATAGTTTATTTCTAACAATATCAAATTTATTGTCATTTCTAATAATATCAAATATATTAAAAAATTTTACAAGATAACATTCTCATTAATCTAAACACAAAATTTACTAACAAATCACAATAAACAAAATAACTTTAAAATAAAATATAAAAATAACACTAAACAAACTATATAATACTTACAAATTTTTTTTCTTATCATAATCTATTATATTTGAAAATAACAATAAAAAAATTACATTTTCTTTTCTTTCTTCTCTTTTCTTTTCTTCTCTTCTCTTTTCCCTCTCTTGTTCTGTAATATTTTTTTTTTCCAAACTAATACGAGCCGGATTAGGAGCTGGGGGAAAACATACTAAAGGGTGCCACCTATCAGATAAGCACAACTAGTACTGCCTCTGACAGCCCCTCTACTAGTGCCGTATCTGACGTGCCCTTCACTAGTGCCGCCTCTGACATCCCCTCTACTATATTTTATTATTATTATTTTTTAATAGTGACCGGTCAAAAATTGAAGGTAATGCCGCCTATACACCACCCTCCCCCACTTGAAATGTACCATTTTGGAACTTAATTTTTAGAACACCCTATTTTAGTTTATTATTATTATATATTATTAGGGTAAAAAACCCCATCTTTATATTGCATCTTGTTGACTCCGTATGTAAACAAAAATATCCCAAGAAAAAAAGAAACAATTATTGTAAAGTACAAAACAATAATGTGAAAATACCATTACAATTACAGAAGATGCTTTAATCAAAGCAATTAAGTAACACAAAATTCAATTATTGTCACTCTCAAAAGGGGTCCCTTTGCAAACTTTTCCATGGATTCACAGAGGAACTTCCTTCAATAATCAAACTTCACCTTGGTCCATGGTTAGGTAGAATTTGTTTGCCACATGTTAACAACAATTTTCAATAGGTTGGACCATTGAACCAAATTACCTTTAATGTTTAGTGGTGAACGTTGCATGGTTTGCAGGATCAAATCTATATTTAAATCCTTCAATCACTCATCAGGGAACAATGAATCCAAAAGGTTGGAAGAAGATACACCATTTTTTCCATCCTCAAAGAATCCATTGGAAGCACTTTCCCTTCTTGATTTTCGCTCCTCAATGATACGATCATCTGTTTCTGTGCAGTATTTTCGGCTCACCTGTTTTAAAGGTTTCTCAGCCACAACAAACTTGTTCCCATCACGGATTCTCTCTGAAAAACCTGCCCAAACTGCACAAGGTTGCATATTAAAAAGCTATGTTACTCAGAATAGGAATGGTGTATTAATTTTTTCCTAAATTTTTAACGTATTTAATGGATCCTTAGAAGGTCATGTCCCATACCAGTATCCGTATGTTGCATCAAATACAGGTTTCAAACATGACTACTTCAAGAAAAAAGAAGTGTGGGACCAAAACATAGTTAAGAAGACCAACAGGCTAACAAACAGGTTGCCTAAATAACTTAAGAGAAGGGCTAGTATCCACTTCAAAGATAAGTGAAACATGTTCAACATCCTCCTTTTGATTCCACAAGGACCACAAGTTGGACAAAAGCAACAAAATCTAGACAACAGTCAAGAAACACTATGGAGAGGAAACCTCTAGTTTAACTTTGGCTTCGTATAATGGATAATAGGAAGAAGTGATCTGAACTTAAAAGGTGCTAATGACCAATTGTTTCAAGTAAAAGAACCAAGTTTAATTAGCTAGGTACATACAATAAACATGTGAATATGAGCCTCACAACTTATACTAGTTGCTAGATAACCAATCCAATAGAAAATAAAAAAACTATTTATAAGAACTTTATGATTTTAATGGTTCATGATCTTTTGACTCTTGACTAGTGTTATCTAAAATCTAAGGCAGGCATACTAATCTTCCCAACAATCCTTAGAAAAACTTAACTTTCTCCATCATCAACTTTACTGGTGAAAGAAGTCATGAAATGAAAACTAAAGACATTTATAAAGTAAGATAAGATAAGATTAGATTGAAATTGGGAATACCTCCAAAATGATGCAAAACAATGGAAGCAGCAACAGTGACATTCAAAGAGGCAGTGCCACCTCCATATTGAGGAATGTAAACGAAGAAATCACATATCTCACATTCCTTAGCTGAAAGCCCTGTTCCCTGTAAAACATTAAAGAACAAAAGAAATTGTAAAATTTAGAAGGAAAAAGTAAAATCCAAGAATCAGAAATTTCAGCTAAATTTAGCAAATGGGCTTTATCTTTACCTCATTACCAAGAAGAAAAGCAGTGCTTTTCTTGAAAGGGTGATCAGTTATGGAAACAGCGTCCTCTGTAATCTCAACCCCGCAAATATCACAATCTTTCTCCTTAAAATACAGTAAAAAAAATAAAAAACGAATTAGGATCCAAATTGAAAAAGTTTAAGAAATAAGGATTTAGAGAAATGGGTTGGTTAGACGTTTACTTTAAGGAAGAGGCGAGCGTCGGTGAGGGAATGGAAGTGGCGGAAACGGAGATGGGAGGTGGAGCCGTGGCTGCCGAAGGCGTTGAAGTCACGGCGGCCAACTAAGATTAGTTCGGTTACTCCAAAGGCGGTGGCGCTTCTAGCTAGGGTTCCGACGTTGTGCCTCTTTGCTATATTGTGAACCACCACGTAGCTCTCTATAGCCATTTTTCTCCTTGACTCATTCATCTTCTAAAAGAAGAGAGCTTGGTAGACATGGAGGGGTTTTCTAGGGTTTTTTTCCTTCTACTGGCCTGCTTTGCCCTTTTAGGCCAAGGCCCATTATCTTTTCTAAATTATTTTTAAGGTTAAACAAACTATTTAGCAAATTAGTCTCTATATTCTAAAAGAGCAATCGTCACTTAGGATCCAAAATAAATTGGCCAATGGGTTTGGTTAAAATATGACACAAATTCCTTTATTTTTCTAAAAATGAGAATTTAATCCCTGTATTTTTATTTTATAGAATTTAGTTTGTCTACTTTTCATATTTAAAATTTAGATCCAAATATTAACATTGTTATTTTCTTTTATTAAATCAATATAATTACAAGGTTATTTTTTTAATTACATGGTTACAAGTGAGTATTTTTTTTCAAAAAATTCACAGTAACAAATTTAAAAAAAACAACATAGTGTTAACAATTAGATCTGAATTTTGAAATCTGAAAAGTAAAGAGACTAAATTCCATGAAATAGAAATATAATGACTAAATCCTTAATTTTCGAAAAGTATAAAGACTAATAGCATATTTTAAGCTTTGGGTTTCTAGCAAATGAAAACCGGGTCTAAAAATAATTATTACTAAAATAATTTCAGAATATGTATATTGTTATAAAATAAAGAGAGATGAAGAGAATAAAGAATAAAGAAAATATGAAAGCAATAGAGAATGAACTTTATTGATAAAAAGGGATGATTACAATGCTTCATTAGAGTCTCTATTTATAGGCATAAGAAGTATAAAAGAAGTAGATATCTAATTCTAATAGTTATTAGAATTTAAAGTATATCAAAACTTTATCTTTATCATGATGGACATCAACTTAATAAGATATTCATAACACTTCCCATTGGATGTCCATTGGTAGATAATGTGCCTCGTTAAAACCTTGTAGGAAAAACCCTGTGGGATAAAAAACCTAATGAAGGAAAAAGAGTACACAATCTTTTATTACAAGCTGCCTCGTTAAAAACCTTTACCAGGAAAACCCAATGGGACAAAACCTTGGTTAAAGGAAAAGAGTCCAATTTGTTTTTAGACTCTCCCTGATGGCAACATTACATTACATCTTTGAGTTGACGCATTTCAATCTTGTGTAGTAGTCTTTCAAATGTTGAAGTTGGCAATGACTTAATAAAAAGATCTGCTACACTCTCACTAGAACAAATTTTTTGAACATTTATATCACCTCTTTTCTCAAGATTATGGGTGAATAATAATTTTGGTGAAAATTGATTAGGATCAAGAAACTCTTCACCATCCTCGCAAAGACGAAATTATTTTTATTCACATCTAATGATCGTACAACCATCAGAGTACTTAATGGGTGTGCTTTATCCATGTAAAATTTCTTTAATATTTTTTCCGTATAAGTTGATTGATGAACATGAATTCCATCTTTTAAATGCTCGATCTGTAAGCCAAGATAAAACTTTGTTTTTCCAAGATCTTTCATCTCAAATTCTTTCTTTAAACAATTTACTGTATTTTGAAGCTCTTCAGGAATTCTAATAGTATTTAGATCATCAACATAAACATCAATTATCACAAAATTTGATCCAAACCCTTTTATAAAGACATATGGACAAATTGGAAGTATTCACTAAGGCGATTGTACCACATACGTCCAGATTATTTTAATCCATATAAACTTTTCTTTAATCTGATCGAATAATTTTCCCGAGAAACTCTATATCCTTTTGGGATTTTAAATCCTTCAGGGATTTTCATATAAATTTCACTATCAAGTGTGCCATACAAATAGACTGTAACACCATCCATTAGATGCATGTCAAGTTTTTCACGTACTACCAGACTAATAAGATATCTAAACGTGATTGCATCCACCACAAGAGAATATGTCTCTTCATAATCAATGTCGGGCCTTTGCGAAAATTCTTGTGCTACAAGTCATGCTTTATATCTTACGACTTCATTTTTTTTCATTTCATTTTTGCACAAATACCCATTTATATCCTACTGGCTTTACACCTTTAGGTGTTTGGACTGCAGGTTCAAAAACCTCACATTTAAAAAGTAAATTCAATTCTGCTTGAATTGCATCTTTCTATTTTGGCCAATCTTTTCTATTTTTACATTCATTAATAGATTTAGGCTCAGGTTCATCATTTTTTTTTTCTACTTCAATAGCAGCATTATATGCAAAATTGTTGTCAACAACTATATTTTTCTGGTTCCATCTTTTTCCCGAAGTAACATAACTTATCGATATCTCTTCGATATCATCATTTTTAGGCACCTAAATCCCTTTTGGGGTTTTATGATTTTAATTAGTTATATCTTTGGCCTCTTCTTGGGAACTTGCCTCCATAATATAATCATATTGAGTATTTGCTCCTTTCCTTTTACGAGGACTTTTATCTTTGGAACCAACTGGTCTTCCATGCTTCAGGCATGGATTACTTTCTTTTGCACTAATAGTTTGCCCTATTGGGATATCAATTCGTATTGGTGCATTTTTAGTTGGTATGTGAGATTTTATAACTCTCTTTAGGTCAGTAAATGAATCTGACAGTTGATTGGCGATGTTTCGCAAATGTATGATCCTTTAAACTTCTTGTTCACATTGACTTGTACGATGATCTAATTGAGATAATGATGATCCATTCCATATAATTTCTTTTACCAGCTGTATTTTCTCTCCTAGTAATGTTGGGAATATTGTTTCATTAAAGTGACAATAAACAAATCATACAGTAAATAAATCTCTAGTTAATGGTTCAACATACTTAATTATAGAAGGAGATTCATAATCAACATATATTTCCAACCTCCTCTGAGGACCTATCTTTGTTCGTTATGGTAGAGCAATTGGAACATATATTTCCAAAATTTTGTTTTTTTTCAGGTACATTTCTGAATTCTGACGCTGGACTCGGTATGTAGAGGTCACGGACAGTCACGGTTAAAAATAAATTAACAATTCTTATTTTCAGTTTCCATTTTGATATATTGATATGAATTGTAAGGTTTTATAAAAAGTGTGGTACAAGTTATGTTTTTTATTTTTCTCGTAAATCTTACTTTATTCATAAATTAAACTTAACTATAATTTTTCTGATTGAGATCTACAAGATTAAATGTTCTTGGTTCATAAGGAGATAAATATGTTTGAAATGGAATTTGAGATAATTTGTTTTGTAAAATTTTCCTACGATCACTTCGATGATCAATGTAACATCTGGGATTCGTTCTAAACTTTTAGGCCGGGTTTTGGGGCGTTACATGATGAAAATAAAGAGATCTCATTAAGTTATGTCAATGTGAGAAAATTTGGACCCATAGAAATAAAAAGTTGTCGATAACAATTTTGCAATGTTGAAATAATTAAAGAAAATGAGGATCTTGAATAAATATGTTGAGAAATATAAACATGAAATAGATTGACCTAAATGGAAACATACAATTCAAGTAGAATTAAATTCGTTAAGTTTTTAGACCAGCAGTCCAAACATCTAAAGGTGTAAAGCAAGTGGGTACAAATTGATAGTCTTGTGAAAACAAATTGTTTGCTAAATCCTAGAATTGATTTTGACAATATATATATATATATATATTGTATTGGATGCAATAACTTGTAGATACCTTAATAGTTTGTCGTTCATGAAAATTTGATATGCGTTTAATAGTTGTTGTTACTGTCTTTTTATAAATCACTATAAAGTAAAGTTTATATTAAAATCCTTGAAGGATTTAGAATGATGGAAGCATATGGAAATTTCTGGGAAATTGTTCAATATATATGTGTAAGTATTTATTGATTTGATTTGATTTATACATATGTATTTTTATAGAAGGATCATGATTAAAGTTGCTATGATTATTGTTGAAATTTCTTAAGAGATCAAGATATATTTTTCCAAATTTTTTCATCACTCATGAATTTCAAAAGAATGATGGTATAAATCCTTAGCAAATACGTTCAAATGATCATTTGAAAAGCTAGCATTCAAGATTGAATACGAGAATTTTTGATATTATGTGATGTTGTCATGAGGGGACGCATTGTACTCTTTTTCCCTTAACCAAGGTCTTGTCCCATTGGACTTTGTTGATAAGGTTTTTAATGAGGCAACATATTATGCGTATTATATATAAGTTTACTCTTTTACCTGCACTAAGAAATTTTTCCCATGAGTTTTATATTATTAAAATTTTAACGAGGCACATTATTTACCAATGGACATCCAATGGGGAGTGTTATAAATATTTTATTATTAAAAGGATGTCCATCAAGATCAAGATAAGTTTAATGTACTTTAGGACTCTAATATTAAGTAGAAGTAGAGTTTTGTTTCATTTATACTTACTATGTCTATTAGCAAAAAGGGCGTTGCTAAGAGTAGAAGCTGCACAACCAAATTGGTGCCTAAGTTGGTGGGCACTCCTCTAAGCACTAAATGAAAAATAGTAAACACACAAGACACAAGGAGATGATTACGCAGCTCGATTTCCCTACGTCTGCAGAGCCTAGCTCAGTGAGAATATAGTGCTCTTCAACACTTACAAAATGAGCCTACTCAATCACACAATACATTTTCCTAAGCAAGTCTCTCAAATATATAAACATTGATTTCGAGACTTGCTTATAATTGAAGATCTAATACAACTCCATTAAAACAATAATACCACAAGAGTAATACAATATAATAATATATGCAATAAATATGGACTCTTGGCAGCTCATCAGTAGAATCACGATCCAACCCAAAGTCCATAATCTAAAGGATTGCTTTAGTGAAATTCGATCCAAATAAATTATCAATATTTGTATTCCCAAGCAAAATGATCTTCCATAATAGGCCAAATATTCATCATATAATTATCATAACCCAAATATAAGATTCAATAAATTGCCAACACCTAATTATGAAAATTGTCTCCACACCGATTTGGTGGACAGGGAAGTTGTAACACCCCAAACCCGGCCTAGAAGTTAAGTCCAAATCTGGTGTGTCACATGGAAGGTTTTTTTTTTTTTCAAACCATCTTTGAGATTGTTAAAAACTTGTTCGAGAATTACAACTTCTTTGTTAAAACCCAAAACACTTAAACAATTGTTATTTACTTGAAACATAATTATCTTTAAAAACCTTTTTGGTTGTGAAAATATATTTGAAATAAACAATTTAGAATATGGGACATTTGGAAATAGAGTTGCAGAAGCATTTTGAAAGAAAATCCGAGGCCTTATTACAACATTTAACCCAAAATAGTAAAGTAATAAAATAAATGAGAAAGAAGTCTAAAATCCAAATAAACCATTTCTGAAGTATGGTCTCCACCGAGTCATCCATGGCCCAAGTCCACGTCACTGAGCATTACCTGAAAAGGTTAAGAGAAAAGGGGGGTGAGTTACAAGAACTCAGTGTGTAATCCCCTTACCGTTATCCATTGGGCCAAAACCATTTAAACATTTATTTGGTTTTGAGCCCATTTTTAGTATAACAATATAGAAATTATGATATGCATATGATATGCAATTCCCAACCAAACCTAAATTTCCATCCGCTACATACCACCCGTACAAACCAGCACACCTGTGGGGATCAAGTCAACCCACCCCGCCAACACACCAAATGCAGGCATTTAAGCCATTTAATCCACAGGCATAAAGCCATTTATAATATTTATGGCTGGGCCACCGAACTAGATTGTGGCAGAGCCACCTGACCTGGATTTGTGGCAGAGCCACCGAACTAGATTTTGGCAGAGCCAATCGAACTAGATTTGTGGCAGAGCCACCAGCACTTCTCTTCAATTTCATCCCATGCAATTCATGTATGAAATGCATAGCAAATCATAATAATTCATTTAGATATTTATTACAAAAATTATGGCCCATTATAACAATATATCAGATTGGCCCGTTTAGCAAAACATCAGATTTGGCCCATTTAGCAAAATATCAGATTGGCCCGTTTAGCAAAATATCAGATTAGCTCGTTTATCAAAATATCAGATTGGCCCATTTAGCAAAATATCATATTGGCCCATTTCAAAATATCAGATTGGTCCATTTATCAAAATATCAGATTGGCCCATTTCAAAATATCAGATTGGCCCATTTAGCAAAATATCAGATTGGCCCATTTCAAAATATCAGATTGGCCCATTTAGCAAAATATCAGATTGGCCCGTTTATCAAAATATCAGATTGGCCCATTTAGCAAAATATCAGATTGGCCCATTTATCAAAATATCAGATTGGCCCATTTCAAAATATCAGATTGGCCCATTTATCAAATTGGGCATAAAGCCATATATCAAACTGGTGAGTGAAAATCAAATCGATGAGTCCACAGTCATCTTGGGTGACTCGTGCGACCCTAAAAATCAAATCGGTGAGTGAAAATCAAATCGGTGAGTCCACAGTCATCTTGGGTGACTCGTGCGACCCTAAAAATCAAATCGGTGAGTGAAATCAAATCGGTGAGTCCACAGTCATCTTGGGTAACTCGTGTGACCCTAAAAATCAAATCGGTGAGTGAAATCAAATCGGTGAGTCCACAGTCATCTTGGGTGACTCGTGCGACCCTAAAAATCAAATCGGTGAGTGAAAATCAAATCGGTGAGTCCACAGTCATCTTGGGTGACTCGTGCGACCCTAAAAATCAAATCGGTGAGTCCACAGTCATCTCAGGTGACTCGTGCGACCTTAACAAATCAATCACTTCCTCCAATTACATATCCCAACCCATGCAGTATGTCATGTATGCAAAGCACATTTCATAATGATGTATGAAACAGATTACCGTCATAACCAGATAAACAGAATACACACACAATCGTGCTAATCAACCCATGGGGGTATAACGGAAATTTTACCCACTAAGGGTAATTCGATAATTTCGCAACCTAAGGGTATTTTGGTAATTTTGCAACCCAGGGGTATTTCGGTAACTTACCCTCCAAGGGCATTTCGGTAATTTTGCAACCCAGGGGCATTTCAATAATTTACCCTCCAATGGTATTTTGGTAATTTCGCAACCTAGGGGTATTTCGGTAACTTACCCTCCAAGGGCATTTCGATAATTTTGCAACCCAGGGGTATTTCGATAATTTACCCTCCAAGGGTATTTTGGTAATTTTGCAACCCAAGGGTATTTCTGTAACTTACCCTCTAAGGGCATTTTGGTAATTTTGCAACCCAGGGGTATTTCGGTAATTTACCCTCCAAGGGTATTTTGGTAATTTCGCAACCCAAGGCTATTTCGGTAACTTACCCTCTAAGGGCATTTCGGTAATTTTGCAACCCAGGGGTATTTCAGTAATTTACCCTCCAAGGGTATTTTGGTAATTTCGCAACCCAAGAGTATTTCGGTAATTTACTCTCTAAGGGAAATTCAGAAATTTTACCCACCAAGGGTAATTCGGTAATTTACCTTCCAATAGTAAATTCGGTAATTTACCCTCCAAGGGTAATTCGGTAATTTCATATTCAACGGTGTTTCCGAAGGCCTACTATCGCCTCGAGTGGCACAGAATTCTATTTGGGTCTCTTTGGAACTATTGGGTCAAAAATCTATTTTAGGCCCAAACGGGGGTAATTTCGCAATTCTGGACTTAACTACTAATTTGGGCATAAAAATTTAAAACTGTCCATATGCATCATACCAACTAAATTGACTATAACTCGAGTTAGGAAACTCAAAATTTAGATTCATAAAATTTCCTTGAAACTAGACTCATATATCTTCTTACTGTAATTTTCCCAGAATTTTTGGTTTAGCCATTTAGTACAGTTTATTCCTTAAAGTTTCCCTTGTTTCACTATCCAATGATTCTGACCTCTCTTACCTTAATTTCAAATAGCTCACTGTATGGTTTTCATATACTGCTCCAACTTGTTTCTCTTGAAAATAGGCTCACTAAGGAATTTATACATATAAATTATAACCCATAATTCACTTTGTACAATTTTATATGATTTTTCGAAAACAGATCAGTGAACCCCAAAGTTAATCAGAACCAGTCTCACTAAAATCAAGATATCTCAGAATATAAAATTCCTTTTCCTTCTCCGTTTCTTTCATATTAAAATAGACACAGCAAGCTTTAATTTGATATCTTATTCACTTTCTAATTCCTTTTCTCTTATTTTTAGTGATTTTTCAAATACACGTCACTGCTTCTAACCAAAACTGTTTTATTACGAAATACGATTACCACTACAATCATACGCACACCCGAGTGATTACGGATGTCGGTTTTTAGTTTTCTTTGGTATTTCAACCGATTAACAGCATATTTCATACAAACTTTCAGAGAAGTGTGAGGTTACACACCATTTTAGATATGTATATGGAAGGGTATGAGATTACACACCTTATTCGGAACCCGTAACGCGATGCTCTCCGCGGCACCAAAAATCCGAGTCACTTCTTACGAGGGATAGGTTTTCGATTGAACCTTTGATAAAGTAC
This sequence comes from Gossypium australe, assembly GCA_005393395.2. Lineage (NCBI taxonomy): Eukaryota > Viridiplantae > Streptophyta > Magnoliopsida > Malvales > Malvaceae > Gossypium > Gossypium australe. Next base: position 111,392,808 of record CM016623.1, read on the forward strand.
TTCAAGACCTTGCAACCAGCATAAACTCTCTCATGGCAAGTTCTTGAAGAGAAAATGAGTTGCTGAAATTTTCAAGCTTTCAAAGCCCTCCCATGGCTGATTTTTTCGGTTGGTGAAGAAGAATAAAAGAAAAGATGATAACTTTTGCTTATATCATCTTATTTTATTCATTTTACCTACCAATACCATAATTTCATTTTGTTTCTTTCGTTCCACTTTTCCATATTTTCCTCAATACCATAATTTTATTTTGTTTCTTTCTTTCCACTTTCCCATATTTTCCTCCATACTATAATTTCTTTTTCCACAAATCACTCTCCATCATTCTTTTTTTCTCACCTACTCCATTATTCCAAATTCCATCATTATTATTTTCCCACTTCTTTATTATTCTTTTTCTTTTATTTCTTTTTCCTTTCTTTTTCCTTGTTTTCTTCCTTACCATACCTTTTCATAATTTAATAAGTCCACCTTACCATAATTTAAAAGTCCAATTTTGCCTTATTTACAAGCTTCGCCGAAATTTAGGGAAAGAGTACAAAAATAATAGTCCAAATTTGCACACAATGGGATTTGAACCTCTTCCCTCAAGGTGCTTCACTTGATGCCATAACCTCCTTGCCTTATGCTCATTTATGTTAGCAATTTACTCTTTTATTTCCATAAGCCTTGATGCCACTTACTATCTCTCCTTAATAGGCTTAAACACAAAATTTTACTGAGGCCCAACTTGAACCCGAAACTTCATAGAATCCCGTAACTTTCTAAAATCATCTTCTTAATAAGTCCAACTTGAAATGATGTCATTCTCTTGTTCTCAAAAATTTTAAACACTCCTACGCCCAAGGCCCATTGGGCCCAATCCTACTAGGCCCAATTTCGGGATGTTACAATTCTACCCTCCTTAAAGAAAATTTCGTCCTCGAAATTTCCAATCAACTATTAAACGCACTGCTCAAATCACACCACTATGCTTTCGCTGCGCACTCTGATCTTAATAACACTAATATACTTTTAACAAAATCTTGAATCCTCTTTCACACAACCAAACATCTAACCGCAGAAGCAAGCAGTCATCTACCACTTATACTTAAAATTTTTTCTACACTCAATCATCACATCCAACCAAAACATACTTGACTTGATGGTGATAAAACAATCCCGAGCCTTATGCTCCTTAGACCCGCATCTCAAGCATGCTCCTGACCTCCTTCAGCATTCTCCAGGATGATGCCTTCTACAATAATCGCAAGCCGAAAAGTTTGGGCGTGCCTTGACATGCTTTACAGAACAACACTGCGACCCAAAAGAATCACGATCTCTTTTCTTCCTACAGTCCACACTCCTAACTCGAAGTGCTTCACCAATTCCTTTAACCTCTTCAAATAACTCATTAACTAATTGAGTCATCTCATCAACCTTAGTTCGATCATGAGATCCCGTCTCAGCCACTGACGCTGTCAGCGCCTCCCTTTCGGGCACATGCCTCGGTGCTGAAGGTCTAGCCCCAGCACTTCAGCCTCTATCACGTCGACGTCCCCTAGCACTCATGTACACTAATGTCGATTTAATCTGATTATAAGTCTTATGAATCAATCGTACTATTCGATGTTTATTAAACAATGTCTTATAGAGTATAAGAGTTGAAGTGGTTTTCGCAAAACGCATCCTAGAGTCTCAGTCTCTATAGTTTTTACTCCTAAAGCCAAAAGCTCTAGAGTATTTCTACGGTCATATCACAATAATCATAATCATAAAATGATAACATATACTTACTTGACTTGGTGCCGGGTACCCGTGATGCTATACTTCCTTTAGAACATATATTTATAAATCACAATTTTAAACAGCTTTGGAAAATGCTTTGAACCCAAACCACAGCCGAGTTTTGCAAACTGAGCTCTGATACCACTTAATTGTAACACCCCAAACCCGGCCTAGAAGTTAAGTCCAAATCTGGTGTGTCACATGGAAGGTTTTTTTTTTTTTCAAACCATCTTTGAGATTGTTAAAAACTTGTTCGAGAATTACAACTTCTTTGTTAAAACCCAAAACACTTAAACAATTGTTATTTACTTGAAACATAATTATCTTTAAAAACCTTTTTGGTTGTGAAAATATATTTGAAATAAACAATTTAGAATATGGGACATTTGGAAATAGAGTTGCAGAAGCATTTTGAAGAAAATCCGAGGCCTTATTACAACATTTAACCCAAAATAGTAAAGTAATAAAATAAATGAGAAAGAAGTCTAAAGTCCAAATAAACCATTTCTGAAGTATGGTCTCCACCGAGTCATCCATGGCCCAAGTCCACGTCACTGAGCATTACCTGAAAAGGTTAAGAGAAAAGGGGGGTGAGTTACAAGAACTCAGTGTGTAATCCCCTTACCGTTATCCATTGGGCCAAAACCATTTAAACATTTATTTGGGCTTGAGCCCATTTTTAGTATAACAATATAGAAATTATGATATGCATATGATATGCAATTCCCAACCAAACCTAAATTTCCATCCGCTACACACCACCCGTACCAACCAGCGCACCTGTGGGGATCAAGTCAACCCACCCCGCCAACACACCAAATGCAGGCATTTAAGCCATTTAATCCACAGGCATAAAGCCATTTATAATATTTGTGGCCGGGCCACCGAACTAGATTGTGGCAGAGCCACCTGAACTGGATTTGTGGCAGAGCCACCGAACTAGATTTTGGCAAAGCCAATCGAACTAGATTTGTGGCAGAGCCACCAGCACTTCTCTTCAATTTCATCCCATGCAATTCATGTATGAAATGCATAGCAAATCATAATAATTCATTCAGATATTTATTACAAAAATTATGGCCCATTATAACAATATATCAGATTGGCCCGTTTAGCAAAATATCAGATTGGCCTGTTTAGCAAAATATCAGATTGGCTCGTTTATCAAAATATCAGATTGGCCCATTTAGCAAAATATCATGTTGGCCCATTTCAAAATATCAGATTGGGCCATTTAGCAAAAAATCAGATTGGCCTGTTTATCAAAATATCAGATTGGCCCATTTAGCAAAATATCAGATTGACCCATTTCAAAATATCAGATTGGCCCATTTAGCAAAATATCAGATTGGCCCGTTTATCAAAATATCAGATTAGCCCATTTAGCAAAATATCAGATTGGCCCATTTATCAAAATATCAGATTGGCCCATTTATCAAATTGGGCATAAAGCCATATATCAAACTGGTGAGTGAAAATCAAATCGATGAGTCCATAGTCATCTTGGGTGACTCGTGCGACCCTAAAAATCAAATCGGTGAGTGAAAATCAAATCGGTGAGTCCACAGTCATCTTGGGTGACTCGTGCGACCCTAAAAATCAAATCGGTGAGTGAAATCAAATCAGTGAGTCCACAGTCATCTTGGGTGACTCGTGCGACCCTAAAAATCAAATCGGTGAATGAAAATCAAATCGGTGAGTCCACAGTCATCTTAGGTGACTCGTGCGACCCTAAAAATCAAATCGGTGAGTGAAAATCAAATCGGTGAGTCCACAGTCATCTCAGGTGACTCGTGCGACGCTAACAAATCAATCACTTCCTCCAATTACATATCCCAACCCATGCAGTATGTCATGTATGCAAAGCACATTTCATAATGATGTATGAAACAGATTACCGTCATAACCAGATAAACAGAATACACACACAATCGTGCTAATCAACCCATAGGGGTATAATGGAAATTTTACCCACTAAGGGTAATTCGATAATTTCGCAACCTAAGGGTATTTTGGTAATTTCACAACCCAGGGGTATTTCGGTAACTTACCCTCCAAGGGCATTTCGGTAATTTTGCAACCCAAGGGTATTTCAGTAATTTACCCTTTAATGGTATTTTGGTAATTTCGCAACCCAGGGGTATTTCGGTAACTTACCCTCCAAGGGCATTTCAATAATTTTGCAACCCAGGGGTATTTCGGTAATTTACCCTCCAAGGGTATTTTGGTAAATTCGCAACCCAAGGGTATTTCGGTAACTTACCCTCTAAGGGTATTTTGGTAATTTTGCAACCCAGGGGTATTTCGGTAATTTACCCTCCAAGGGTATTTTGGTAATTTCGCAACCCAAGGGTATTTCGGTAACTTACCCTCTAAGGGCATTTCGGTAATTTTGCAACCCAGGGGTATTTCAGTAATTTACCCTCAAAGGGTATTTTGGTAATTTCGCAACCCAAGGGTATTTCGGTAATTTACTCTCTAAGGGAAATTCAGAAATTTTACCCACCAAGGGTAATTCGGTAATTTACCTTCCAATAGTAAATTCGGTAATTTACCCTCCAAGGGTAATTCGGTAATTTCATATTGAACGGTGTTTCCGAAGGCCTACTATCGCCTCGAGTGGCACAGAATTCTATTTGGGTCTCTTCGAAACTATTGGGTCAAAAATCCATTTTAGGCCCAAACGGGGGTAATTTCGCAATTCTGGACTTAACTACTAATTTGGGCATAAAAATTTAAAACTGTTCATCTGCGTCATACCAACTAAATTGACTATAACTCGAGTTAGGAAACTCAAAATTTAGATTCGTAAAATTTCCTTGAAACTAGACTCATTTATCTTCTTACTGTAATTTTTCCAGAATTTTTGGCCTAGCCATTTAGTACAGTTTATTCCTTAAAATTTCCCTTGTTTCACTGTCCAATGATTCTGACCTCTCTTATCTTAATTTCAAATATCTCACTGTACGATTTTCATATACTGCTCCAACTTCTTTCTCTTGAAAATAGGCTCACTAAGGAATTCATACATATAAATTATAACCCATAATTCACTTTGTACAGTTTTATATGATTTTTCCAAAACAGATCAGTGAACCCCAAAGTTAATCAGAACCAGTCCCACTAAAATCAAGATATCTCAGAATATAAAATTATTTATCCTTCTCCGTTTCTTCCATATTAAAATAGACACAGCAAGCTTTAATTTGATATCTTATTCACTTTATAATTACTTTTCTCTTATTTTTAGTGATTTTTCAAATACACGTCACTGCTTCTAACCAAAATTGTTTTATTACGAAATACGATTACCACTACGATCATACGCACACCCGAGTGATTACGGATGCCGGTTTTTAGTTTTCTTTGGTATTTCGACCGATTAACAGCATATTTCATACAAACTTTAAGAGAAGTGTGAGGTTACACACCATTTTAGATATGTATATGGAAGGGTATGAGATTACACACCTTATTCGGAACCCGTAACGCGATGCTCTCCGTGGCACCAAAAATCCGAGTCACTTCTTACGAGGGATAGGTTTTTGATTGAACCTTTGATAAAGTACTTCGAGACCTTACAACCAGCATAAACTCTCTCATGGCAAGTCCTTGAAGAGAAAATGAGTTGCTGAAATTTTCAAGCTTCCAAAGCCCTCCCATGGCTGATATTTTCGGTTGGTGAAGAAGAATAAAAGAAAAGATGATAACTTTTGCTTATATCATCTTATTTTATTCATTTTACCTACCAATACCATAATTTCATTTTGTTTCTTTCTTTCCACTTTTCCATATTTTCCTCAATACCATAATTTTATTTTGTTTTTTTCTTTCCACTTTCCCATATTTTCCTCCATACTATAATTTCTTTTTCCACAAATCACTCTCCATCATTCCTTTTTTTCTCACCTACTCCATTATTCCAAATTCCATCATTATTATTTTCCCACTTCTTTATTATTCTTTTTCTTTTATTTCTTTTTCCTTTCTTTTTCCTTGTTTTCTTCCTTACCATACCTTTTCATAATTTAATAAGTCCACCTTACCATAATTTAAAAGTCCAATTTTGCCTTATTTACAAGCTTCGCCGAAATTTAGGGAAAGAATACAAAAATAATAGTCCAAATTTGTACACAATGGGATTTGAACCTCTTCCCTCAAGGTGCTTCACTTGATGCCATAACCTCCTTGCCTTATGCTCATTTATGTTAGCAATTTACTCTTTTATTTCCATAAGCCTTGATGCCACTTACTATCTCTCCTTAATAGGCTTAAACACAAAATTTTACTGAGGCCCAACTTGAACCCGAAACTTCATAGAATCCCGTAACTTTCTAAAATTATCTTCTTAATAAGTCCAACTTGAAATGATGTCATTCTCTTGTTCTCAAAAATTTTAAACACTCCTACGCCCAAGGTCCATTGGGCCCAATCCTACTAGGCCCAATTTCGGGATGTTACAGAAGTGGGCTCTCTTCTAGCACCAAATTGCTAGTTTTATATTTTTCAACAATTTCTATAAATATAGACTTTAGAGAAACTTTATAAACATCTCTATTAATCAATAAAATACGTCTCTTCTACTATCCTATTTTCTTATTTTTACTCTCTCCATTTTTCTATTTCATAACAAGAACCAATTAAAAATCATAATATTTGATAAAAGGAAGTATCTTTAAAGTCATAAGTAATATTAATCTAAGACATGAAAGTTTAAATATTTTAAGATAAATTAAATTTTAGAAAACCAAATTGAAAAATTAAATTTTAGAAAACCAAATTTAAAATGATGGAAATACTAAATTAAAATGTTAGCATATCGTTTAAAATACTTTTTATTTAAAATAAGAATTTTAAAAAAGATAAAAATGCAAATTTAAAATATTATCATACTGTCTAAATTTATTTTAAAATAGATCAAATTAAATTATAGTAAAAATATATATAAGTATTGGTAATTAATAATATAATTAAAAAAGATTAAACTTAATATATATATATATAATACTTTTAAATTTTAGAAATAAAGTTTTAAATATATATATATATATATATATATATTTTACATATTTGATAAATACACCGTCAATTTTTGAAAAAAATAATGACATGATCAATTTGTTAAAGTATTAGATTGGAGTTGTTAAGTTTGTTAAATTTTGTTAAGATTGTTAAAGTTTAGTTAAAACGGTTACTATCGTTAGTTGGCTTTGTTTGCATGCATAAAAACCCTAGTTCATTCATACGAGATAAGTTTTATTTTCAACAGTATTGCTTTCAATGCAAATACTATTCTTGCTTTTTTCACTTTTATGATTCTTTGCTATAGTTTAACATGGTATCAGATGTCTTTTTCCACACGGAGTTTATCCTCCGAGTACCTGTGATCTTTGTCATGGCATCTCCTAGCTCGTTTGCTGCATCAATAGTTGTATCTAATAGTGTGTTTTTGTAACAACTCGTTTTTAATCAAATCGAAACAGTGGTTTCGAGACCAAAAATTTGAGATCAAAATATTTATTTTAATATTATTTTAATGTTTACAGCATGATTGAGTGATTGTGTGAAAATTTCGTTAAGAAATTTTATCGTTTAAATGGTTAATTTGATAAAAAAGACTAAATCGCATAAAGTGTAAAAGTAGAGTTCTATTAGCTAAAAGTATATAATAGCTACAGAACCTTAAAGTAAAGGTCCTTATGTTGTAATTAGACCATTAATAGCATGAGTGGACATATATGGACATATATGAAGGTGTTTTAAATGTTTTAAACTAAGGTTAATTTAGTAATTTATGAAATAATGTTATATTAAACAAAACCAAAATAAGTCTTCATATTTTATTTCTTTTCTCCACCGAATATAGAACAAAAACCTAGCCATTGTTGAGCTTGAAATTTTGGTAACTTTACTTTTCTATTTCGGTATGATTTTTGACTCGATTTTTAATGATTTCTATGTTTTTGTGATCGTTGCAACTAGTACTAGCTAGCCCAGGGACTATTTTGCAAAATTATTAAAGATTTTGAATGATGCCATTGATGTATACATGTGTATTTTGAAGTTTCTTGATAGATTATAAATACTTGTTGATAGATATAAAAGTTTTGTTAAGTGATTTTGATAAAAAAAATGCAAAATAGGGATTAAATTGAGAAATATTAAAATTTTGTGGTTAAAATGTGAAATAAATAAAAAATATGGGCTGTTAGGGGTATAATGGTAATTCGGCTAAGCATGGGTGTTTTGAAATTTGCATGAATTTGTGATTTTGTGTAATAAGGACTAAATTGTAAAAATGTGAAAGTTTAGGGGTTAATGTGTAAATTAGCTCAAATGTATATTTTGGATTGAATTGAATAAATAGATGATTAAATAAGTCAATTTTGAATATATTTAGATCAAGAAAACCGGAATTCGGATCTAGATCGAGGAAAAACTAAAGTTATCGACTAAACGACTTATTTCGTCGTTCCCACATTCGAGGTAAGTTCGTATGTGATAAATTTCATTATAAATGTATATTGAATGTTTTGATATTTGTATAGTTGTGAATATGAGATTTCATATAAGTTCGACATTGAATCGATGATAATTTGACATTCAATATCCTGGTTAAACCTTAGGAATAGTTTAGGATACTAGTGACATGTCACTAGAGGATACATTAAGTTGGCTTTAGGCCATGATATTAGCCCTTCGGGTGCGAGATATGCCGATTTGGCTCGGGCCATGAATATCGGCTGATTTGGCTTCGGGTCATGCTATCAGTATTTCGGAAATAAGTTACCTTGATTTGGCTTCGGGCCATGGTATAGGTACTTATTGTGTGAAACCTTTGAGTATCCGACTTCTATTCTGAATGGTTCAACGGGTAAACAAAAGAGGTGGATGGGTATGAGATTGATGTTAAATGATACAGGTACGTACATGAATTATATAAGTTTCAAATCGAGAAAACTTGTAAAGGTAGTGTATAATCTCACAATTAAGTATTTAAAAGGTTTTAGCTAATGTAAGCTATATATTGGTGTATTTAAATTATTGAATTATATTTATGTGATTGCATTAAGTTTATTTCATACGAGCTAGCTCAGACTTGGGGATTGTCAGAGATCGCATCACACTATCCACCTATCTCTTAGTATCTATGAACTTTGGTATTTTGAGTATATGGCATGTATTGGAACTTTGGTCATTTTGGTTATGTTTTGGTAATGATTTTGGCCAATGGAATTGGCTTGTAAATGTACATGTTTTGTTTGTATATATAGCCTTGAGTAATGGCTTATTTGGGGTTATTTTGGTATGGTTGAGTCTTGTACTAATATATGTGTTTATGCTTTGTGATATGAATTGTATGATGGCTGGGTGATGCTTAATGGTTATAGGTATTATAAGTGTTCAAATGGTTGAATTGTGGACATTAGTATGCTTGTGAAATTAGGCCAAATAATGCATAATTGAGTTTGGTCATTTTGATGTTTGAAGTAATTGGTATTTGGTATGTTTTAAATAAGTAAAACATGAGTTTATAAGCATGTTGGTCGTTAGTATTGGAAATGGTATAAATTATGCTTGATTTGGAATTGAATTATATGTCTATTGATGCTTTGTTTTATGCTATATAGGTTGTATAGGTGTGCCTAAGTTTGGATGGCTAATTGGCTTGGTAAATAGCCTATTTTTGTCCACACGGGCAGAGACACGAGCGTGTGTCTCAGCCGTGTATGACACACGGTTATGTTACACAGCCGTGTGTCCCCTGGTGTGGTTTTAGAAATCAAGTCAGTATGCTTCGCACGGTCTCACACGCGGACATGTGATCGGCCGTGTGGCATAAGTCAGTATACCCTATAATTTAGACACGGCTTAGCACACGGGCGTGTGACTTGGTCGTGTTGCATAAGCCAGTATACCCTAAAGGTTTGGCACGGCCTAGCATACATGGGCGTGTGTGACCACTTCAAAGGGCACACGGGCTAGCCACACAGGCATGTGGTTAGCCGTGTGACCCAAGTCAGTAAGCTCACTTGTTTGGACACGGGGTAGGACACGAGCTGGGACACGGCCATGTGCTTCCATTTCGAATGTCCATACGACCTGTGACACGGGCGTGTCTGGTGGTAGTGTGAGATACACAGCCTGGCCATATAGGCGTGTGTTCCCTGTTTTGAGAAAAATTTCCAAAGTTCTTGAAAGTTTCTTAAGTTATTGGTTTAGTCCGGAACCACTCCTAAAGCATGTTTAGGGCTTCGTAGGCTCATACTAGGGACAAATTGATTGAGATTGAATGATGAATGTTTGAATTAAGAAAATGTATGCTAAAAGTATGTATAAATGTGTTGTAAGTCTAGTAATACTCTGTAACCTTATTCCAGTGTTGAGTACAGGTGAGAGGTGTTACAGTTTTCAGCCAAGAAGACCAATATTCTTCTTGATGATCTAAATTACTTACCATGGTGTCAGCAGGTGCTTCTTGCTGTCAAGATTCACATGCTGCAACAGTTTCTTGATATTCAGGCGGTTCCTCCTCCGTAGTTTTTCCCCAATGCTATTGGTGTGCTTTAAGAGAATCTTGATTTTATTTACTATGAACAGTAAGACAATGCCCTTGCTTCATGACTTTTGTCCTCTGTTAGTCAGGGTGTTCTCCGTCATCTTATTGGTATGGATTCTAGTGCTCAAATTTGGAATGGTTTTGCTAATCTTTATGGTAGCAAAACTACATCTCAATTAATTTCATATAGATGTGCTCTTCATTCTCAACACAAGGGAGATCTTTCGATAAAGAAATTCTCAATGAAAATTAAGAGTTACTATGTTAATCTTGCAAGTTGTAGAGAGATTATTAATGACCATGAGCATGTTACTGCCATTCTCAATGGTTTTTCTCCTGAGTATGAGTCTATTATAACAGTTATCACGGCGAGCCAAACACCTTATAGTGTTCAAGGTGTAACAACTATACTTCTTGATGATGAAGCAAGGCAGCAGGTTATAGTGGCTAATGTTCCTGTGTCAACCAACAGTGTTACTTATCAACAAGTTGCATTAATGTTGATAACATAGATCCTCCTACCTATCGTCCTTCCTTGGCTGCTGGTGCACCTTATGGCCATGATCGTAGTCGTTCATTGCGTATTCAGTGTCAACTATGTGGGAAAACTGGTCACATTATTGATCGATGCTACTATTGCTTTGATGCAACCTACAAAAGTGTTGGTTATCGACCTCCTCTGCAAGCGAATATTTGTGTTTTTGGTAATGGGGTATCATTACCATCATTTGTGCCTTCATTCAATCCAACTATGATTGTTGCACCCTTTTTAGTGCTTGTTCCAAACTTGCATGGTAGTTGGGTCTTCTCACCAACATCAGCTCTTATGACAACTTCTTGGTCAAATCCATTTAATGGAATGCCATAGTCTGCAAATGCTCTTACTTCTCCAGCTACTGTCTTGAGTTCCAGTCCTCAAGCATATGTCGCCATGCCTAAAACTGTTGGTGATAATACTTGGCACCCTGATTCTGGTGCAACTCATCACCTCACGTATTCGACTGCCTCAATGGGTGAAAGTGTTCCCTATAGTGATCCATGTAAGGTGTATGTTGGAAATGGTTCTGTTTTACCTGTTCTTTCAACTGGTCAATCATCTCTGATTATGTGTTCTTGACTACTGTTTATGCAGTTTTTATTGCTTCTTCCTAGTATAACCAAAAACTTGTTCTCTATGTGTAAATTTACCAATGAGAACCACGTGTTGTTTGAGTTCCTACGCACTCAATGTTAGGTTTGTGATCTGAGAACTCAAGAGGTACTTCTTCGTGGATCCATTCATAATAGACTTTAAAGGTTGCATTTGAACAGTACTGTTAATACTCCTACAACTACTAATTCTCCTCAGTGCTATGTTGATGCTAGGTCTGATCCTATGAATGTGTGGCATTCTAAACTTGGCCATCCTTGTAATACTATGCTTCAAAAGGCGTTCAGGCATTGTAGTATATCGTTCTGTTCTAATAACATTGATGAAGTGTGTGTTGCATGTCACTTGGGAAAAAAGCACAAATTACCTTTTTCCTCATCTTCGTCTGAATAAAATGCTCCACTATAGCTGGTGCCTACTGATGTTTGGGGTCTTGCTCCAATTCGTTCAAATGATTTTAGTTACTATGTTGCATTTACTGATGCCTACACTAGATACACTTGGCTTTATTTTTTGAAGAATAAGTCCGAAGTGTTTCACTGTGTTTGCTTAGTTTCACAAACAAGCTGAAAGAGTGCTTGGGTACAAGATTAAAGTTCTTCAAATAGATAAAGGAGGTGAGTTCCAAGCGTTGAAACCTTATCTAACACAACAAGAGATTGTCCATCAGTTTACGTGTCCCTATACCTCTAAGCAAAATGGGTTGGTTGAACGAAAGCATTGACAAATTATTTCTTCTGGCTTCTTAATGCTTTCACATGCTTCCATGCCATTAACATACTAGAATGAAGCTTTAAACAATACGGTGTATCTGAAAAATAGGTTAACTTATACTCCTTTAAGATATGTCTCCCCCTAAAAAGTTGTTTAATGTCAAACCAGACTATTCTTTTCTTAGGATTTTTGGTTGCTTGTTTTTCCTTAATCTTCGACCATATAATTTTAACAAGCTTCAGTTTCGTTCCACACCTTTCACATTTCTTGGTTACTCTCCAGTCCACAAAGGGTATAGGTGTTGTCATTCTTCAGGTAAAATATACATTTCTTGTCATGTTACTTTTCATGAAAAAGTATTTCCATTTCAAAACAAGTCAACTATGTCAAATATCGTCTTATGGTTTCAGCTATGCTACCAGCCAGTTCAGTAAATTTACCAAACATGATATCATCACCTATTGTCTCATTTCTTGAAGTGTCAAAATATAGTCAGCCTGCTAGTCAAGTGTCAGAGCCATGTCAGTCTGCTACCTATGAAACGTTAGAATCTAGACAACCTGTTAACCGTGAAACATTAGAGTTTGCACAGCCTGATGACCCTGTGCCTAATCGATTACCTTCTAACACACATCCCATGCTCACTTGAAGTCAAACAGGTATTTTTAGTCCAAAGGCATATTTTACAAAGGTGGCTTGTTTATCTGAGACTACCCCTGCTGACATTCATGAGGTAATGGCACATTTTCATTGGTGAGATGTTGTCTATAGTGAGCTGCAAGCTCTTCTTAAAAATCAAACCTGAACTCTATGTGCTCTCCCTGTAGCATGAAGATCCATCGACTGATACAAAAGAAGCTTGATGGAACGATGGAAAAATACAAAGCACGACTGGTGGCTAAAGGGTTATCGCAACATGCCGGGTCTGATTTTGGTGACACTTTTAGTCCAGTGGTTTGAGCAGCCACTGTTAGAACTATTCTTTTCATTGATGTTATACATGGGTGTTTTTGAGACAGATTGATGTTAACAACGTTTTTCTTAATGGTGCTTTGACTGAAGAAATTTACATGGATCAACCACTTGGCTTTGAAACTCAATGTGTTAATGGGTAGCAGCTTGTTTGTCAACTGAACAAGGCTTTGTATGGGCTTAGGCAAGCACCTCATGCATGTTTTCATACTTTGAGGCAACATCTAGTTCATTGGCTTAGATTTTGTGATTCAAAGGCTGACCATTCTCTCTTTGTTCAAACATCTGCTGGAACATCGTTGTTTCTAATGGTATATGTTGATGACATACTCATCACAAGCAATTCTTCTAAAGAAGTGGATCAGGTGGTTCGATAGCTACAACAAATTCTCTTTTAAAGACCTAGGGAATATTCATTTTTTTTCTTTGGTATTGAGTTGCATCATACACCTCATGAGTTGTTTTTTACACAGACAAAATACATTTCTAATTAGCTTCATAAAATAGGAGTGTCTAACACAACACTTACTCCTACACCTATAGTGTGCACTCTTAAATTGACTGTATCTGATAGGCTCCACTTGTTGATTCCTATCTCTATCAAAGTTTTATTGGTTCATTGCAGTATGTGTGTATTACACGACTCGATATAGCATTCTACGTTAATAAGTTAAGTCAGTACAGGAACTCTCCTTGTGAGACACATTCGAAGGTCGTTAAAAGAGTGTTGAGGTATCTCAAGGGCACCATGGATCATGACTTGTATTTTACAAAAGGACAATTCAATCTGGTTGGTTACTTGGATGTTGATTGGGCTTCCATAGTTGAAGATAGACGTTCAACAATAGGTTATTGTGTTTATCTTTGTTCTAATCCTATTGCGTAGTGTTTTAATAAACAAGCAATAGTGTCCAAGTCTTCATCAGAGGCTGAGTATCGTAGCTTGGCAAACTATCTTTGAGCTGCAATGGATAAAACAAATATTAGTTGAAGTTAGAGTGACGATTCGCCAATCACTGGTGATATCATGTGACAACAAGTTTACAGTTTCAATGCCAACAAACTCCACACATCACACTAAAGTGAAGCATGTGGAAATTAATTATCATTTTGTTCATGAGAAATTTCTCGAGGGCATACTATAGGTCAAGTATGTACCTTCAGCAGAACAAGTGGTTGATGTTCTCACAAAGCCGATTGCGCCAAAACAGTTTGCTTCTTTTCGCAGTGCACTTTGAGTCTTGTCTTTATCTGAAGTTATCAAAGTTTCAAAACAAGAAAAAAAAACTAGGAGAATGTTAGAGTATTATATCAGTAGAGCTGTTAAGTTTGTTAAAGTTTTGTTAAAATTGTTAAGATTTAGTTAAAACAGTTACTACCATTAGTTGGCTTTGTTAGTATGCATAAAAACCCTAGTTGCATTCATACGAGATAAGTTTTGTTTTCAACAATATTATTTTCAATGCAAATACTATTATTGTTTTTTTCACTTTTATGATTCTTTGCTATAGTTTATCAAATTTCTTTATTATTTTTAACTTTAGTTCAATTAAGATAATATTTTTTACCAGTCTTTTTAAAAAAAATCAAATTTATTAGTTAATTTTAGTTGATTTAGGTTTGAAATAGTGAATTGAATAGAATTACTAATTTAAAATTAATATTAAACTAGAGTGCATCCCTCATTCCATTTCGAGCATAATAAATATTTTAAATTTTTTTCTAAAAATTAAAAAGATTTTTAAACAAAATTATAAAAAAGACCTTAAAAAATTCAGCATCATTACCTGTCCCTTCCATTCATTTCTTCTTATCAGAAAAAAAAGTTAAAGTTTGATTAATAGATTTAACAACATAATAAAAAAGTTGTATTCCACTTTATTTTTGTAGTAATATTGTTGAAATATGATTCTTTTTTAGATATTCCTTTGAAGAGTTGTGAATGCAAGTAAAGTTAATTATGAGTCATTATTTTCTTATGCAAAACTATTGAAGGAGAATGTGAAGAATGAGATTAGTAAATTGGAGTTGCCTACAATTTCTTCCATATATGCTCACCCTTCTGCCAAATGATCGACCGGAGGAAGCAACAATTTGTCACATTTAATCACATACCTTTTCATACTTGTATAATTTTTACTTTTTTAATGCTTTGTAGTTTTCTCTCACCAATCTTACCCTAAACTAATACCATAACTTCACATCCCATAAATATCATTTAACATCTCTTGAACCCCTAATAAAAAAGCCCTTATAGACATTCTTTTTATCCATAGTAATATTGATTTTGTTATGAATATCTTATTAAATGGATGTCCATCAAGATGAAGATAAGTTTTGATGTATTTTAAATTCTAATAGTGATTAGAAGTAGATCTTTATTTCATTTATACTTCTTATGCCTATAAATAGAGATTTTGGAGAAGCTTTGTAAATATTTCGATTTATCAATAAAATACACTCTCTATTTTGGTCTTCTATTTTCTTTGTTATTTACTTTCTGTCTTTTTATTTTATAACACATTATCCTCACGATTCTCTTTTATTTTATAATACGACCACTTCAAATCTACTACTTAAGTTGTTGTCAACTGCCTTCTAGAGCTATTGTAATTTCAGTCTTTGATTGAGGCCTGCGCACTATAGGTAATCATTATCCAAAGAAATTTATATAATCCTTACATGGGTGATGACGATGATGTTAAATATCTTAAGGTATATTTTATTATGATTTATTTATTATATCATGTTTATTACAATTGGAGACTAATCATGACAACATAAATAGATAAATTTTTATTTGAAATCCATGCATGTTTGTGATGGTGATTATGAAATAAAGAATTTTTGGGACGTTTACAAGTTCGTCCTAGTAAATATATTGCATTCCCTGAAGTGAATGCAAAAGAAAATATAAACCAATATTATTCCAATATTTGGTAGTACAAAATTAGTCAAAAGCTCCACAAGAGCTATATATTAATATCTTGTGATGATTAATCCTTTGGTTTTAAAAAATATTTATAGTGGATCTCATATTGAGATCGTAAATGAGGAAGAGATTATATTTCATATGAATCAAAAGAGGATTGAGTTATTGATTTATATTTATTACTCTTGTTATAAATTGAATTGAGCGTAACTATCTTTATGATCTTCCTTTTGTCATCATCCTCGTTAAGGGGTTGAAAGCAAAATATTTGATTGTGAAAGATATACTTAAATTGTGGAATAATTTAAAAGAAAAATATGAGTAATGGAATATGGTAATTCTATCTAAAGCTCGTTATGGTTGGATGCACCTAAAGTTGCAAGTTTTTCTTAAACTGTGAGTATAACTCTACAGTATTCAGAATAAGTTCTCAACTAAAATTACGTGGAAAAATATTATTGTGAGAACCTTGCAAGAGAGAACTTATTCAACTTTTCATAATTCAAATGTGCTCCTGTAGTAGCAATATAATGAAAAAAAATTACTTATGATTGAACAAAAGTTTTTAATCACGAAACCTAACCATTCCCTGAAGAGAATGTAATACTATGTAATAAATTCGAAAGATATCATCTTTGACGTGGATGTAGTAAGTTGGACTATAATAATAGTCATGGGGGATGGTCGTAATAAATTTTCTCACCACCAGAAGTGGAAAAAATGAAGAAAGCAAGAAAAGACCAAGAATTCCCAAGAACTCTTTAAGAAGAGAGACAACTTATGAATGAAAAGTCATTGGTTATGTACCTGTTGTACACTTGGAAAATAAGATTCACTCTCAAAGTTTGCTATTAATAAATTTTGATTGGATTCAAAGTCTACTAGTAGAGTTTAATTTGCTACTACTAGAGTTTAATTTGCTTACTTCTTATCGTCAAGACTCAACGTAGAAAAAAAAAAGTACATCTTTAAATATTAATTCGACTTGATATATGGTTTAAATATTTGAGATGGTCTTCTTTTAAAGTTTTCATTCCATGGGTTACATATTGTTTTAAGCATCCCATTGTTAATGAAAATGAATATTAACTGATTTATTTATGTTGCTATAGTAGGTTTTATAATTAAATGATATATTTGCTTAAAACATATCTAGTATGCAAACTTGTGTTAATAAACCAATGAATTTTATTGTTATTTGAATTTGATTTAGTTCAAAAAATTGTTAAAGGTAGTAGTTCATACATTTTATATTATTCCATGTGTTAATTATTTAGAAAAATAACTGAGCAATTGTAAATGAAAAGTTCTATGAGCATGAATGGTTGGATTTTGAATTAAATTTCATCCATGCTTACGATGATGGTTATGAAAAAAAATTGCTAGTTTTTCATTATGTCATATTTTTATATTTGAGATGTGACTTTTATTGATATATTTAATTTAGGTTTATTTTTATACATGAACTAGTAATTTATTCTTGGTAGTTAATTGATTATGTAAAACTCTTGTTAAAAGAGCTTTAAAATTATTTTGAATTGATCTCATATCTCCTTGTGGTTAAACAAAATAATGAGTTATTCACTCCACTGGTTTTGTTCTATTCCCCGAAGTAAATGTAGCAATACATAATAATTACCTATTGTCATTATTGGCAAATAGATAAGAAGATGGATGATTCGAAATGTTGCTAAATGTCATACTTAGAATAGAATGATCAACGGTTTATACTAATTAATAATTGCTTGAATCGGATGATATGTATATAATCTTATTGGTAAGAAATATGATATATGCTTACATTATTGTCTAATATTACTTTTTGCACATTCCTTGAAGTGAATGTCTGCAATAAACATAATAATTTTTATAATAATTTTTTTTTATATTTGAAGATTTTGGCATATTCCCTAAAGTGAATATTGCATATAATTGTTTGGAATTTATATTTATTTTGTTGACTTAGTGGCATTATAAACTTCACATTGATTTAAACATTTCTAGTAGTAAATGTCACAATAGTACTTATATGTGGATACAAAGTAAAAGGAATGACAATAAAATTATCAATTTTTCATAATTTATATTGACATTATTAGTACAATTGAAATGCATGTTAAAGTAAACCAGAAGTTTACTGATACAAATACATTTACTATTTGGCATGACCAGTTGGACTGTAACAGTCCGGTTTAGACCCTAGTCGGAATAGTGATTTCGGGACCACAAATCCGAGTCAGAAAAATATTTTAATATTATTTTATGTGTCTGCATTATATGATTAAGCATGTGTGAAATTTCTATGATTTAATTTATCTGTTTGGGTGCTTAATTTGATAAAAGGATCTAATTGTGAAAGATGCAAAATTTCATGCCATATGTTAAAAGCACCAATGTGTTATGTTTTTATAAATGTGGTGGCCTTATGTTATAATTAAACCATTAACATGGTTAATGGACATTAATGACCTTATGTACATATGTTTTATATGTTAAATAATAAGGGTAATATAGTAAAAGGTATATTATTATGTTAAATAAAATAAAAGCATGAAAAAAATAAGCCATTATCATCATCCATCTTGCCGAATTATCAAAGAAAAAGAAAGAAATAAAGCTTCTTAGGGTTCGACCATTGAAGAGTTTGATTAAGGTATGGATTTTGATCGGTTTTTGATAATTTCTACGTTTTTGTAATTGTTGCTTTATGTTCTTCAAAACCCATGCTTCAATTTTGTGAATTGATGATGATTTTGAAATATGCCATGGATGAACACATGAGTTTTGTGATGTTTGAAGATGAATTATGAAAGATATGTGTTAGATTAGCATAGTTTGTCTTTAAGTTTTTGGTTATTTTGAGTAATTTGGACTTAATTGAGAAAAAAATATTTTAAGGGACTAAATTTTGAAATAAATGAAATGTGAGGACTTGTATAAGCATGGGTAATATTTGGCCAAGCATGGGTTGTATTGAATTTTGTGTATTTTATGATTTTGTGAAATAAGGACTAAAATGTCAAAATGTGAAAATGTGAGGGATAATTTGTAAATTACCCTAAATATGTGTTTTTGGATTAAATTGAATGAATTGGTGAATAAATGGATTAAATTTGAATATGTATAGATCAAGAACCGAAGAAAATGGCTTTAGATCGCGGAAAGTCAAAAGTGATCGAATATTCGAGTCTATATACAAATAAACTTATTTACATTGATATATGTATGTTCATATGAAAATTCTTAATGGTGAATGTATATGAGATGATGAGTACATGAAATCTGAGATAGTATCAACATGGTGTCAACATCCAAAAAGTCCCGTATGAACCTAGGAATAGATAGGATTGCATATGTCATGACATAGGTGTCCAATATATGATATCATGTAATACCACGTCTGGGGCGTTGGCATTGATTTCAGATTTATGTGTAAGACCATGTCTGGGACATTGGCATCGTATTGTTGCGTGTAAGACCTTGTTTGGGACAGTGGCATCGATATCTGGTTACATGTAAGACCACGTCTGGGACGCTGGCATTGTACGACTATTCCGAGCATTCTGAGTATCCTATTTGATTCCGAACGATTCAACGGGCAAATCTGAGAAATGAAAGACTACGTGAAATGTATAAATGAGTCAGGTACATTTGAAAGGTGCATTATGTATGTGTACGAAAGGTAAGTGTAGATATGAACTTACCAAAATGAATATGTGTATGGGTTTGATGTGATAATATGTGATATATGTTTGAATGTGCTATGAGCATAAGTGATGCTTTGAGATGTGATATGTTAGCAATCTATGGCTAAACAAATGAGTCAAAGAATATGTTATGAAATTGCAAATGAGAAATATTAATGACATTGTATCAATGTGATTATGTGCATTTTATGTTAAGTTTATTTGTATATGGCTTACTAAGCTTTTAGAAAGCTTATTTTGTGTGTGTTTGCTTTGTTTTATAGATTGTCAAAGCTACTAAAGGCTCAGGAATCGTCGAGGATCATCACCACACTATCAATCTCTATTTTGGTACTTTTGAATGTGTATATAGCTAAATATGGCATGTATAGGCTAGTTGTTTTGGAATAAGTTTGATGTATGTACATGGCCATGTGATATGGCTAGATATATGGTTGTGTTATGAATGACTAGTTATGACTTATGATGCTTAGTTTTGGTATAGCTTGATATCAAATGAAATGGTCATATGAATGGTAAGCTTATTGATGTATAGCTAGCATATTATTGATGGTAAATTTGTGATGGATTATGCTTTGAAGTGCTTGTAGTTATATTGCGTTAAATGACTAATAAGTTGGTACGGTTGTTAAGCTCATAATTGAGTAGAAATGATGCACAATTTGATATGTTTTGGTTGCCATTGATGTATGGAAAGATGCTTGTATGTGCTTGTAGGATGACCCAATGTGTGGGTGGCATTTTGGCCTTGCAAATGGCCTATAATTGCCCACACGGTTGAGCACACAGGTGTGTGGCTCGATCGTGTCCCTCGTGGTTGTATTTCAAAACAAGTCAGACTTGACCACGAGCTAGACACACGGGCGTGTGACTGGCCGTGTGGATCAAGTCAGTTTTGACCACGGGCTGAACACACGAGCGTGTGACTGGCCGTGTGGTGCAAGTCAGTAGCGACCATGGGTGAGGCACACGGGCGTCTGGACAAGTCAGTATGTATGCCCTGTTTTGACACGGCTTAGACACACGGGCGTGTCTGAGGCCGTGGGAAGCACATGGCCTGCCCACACGGGCGTGTGACCTTTGTAACTTAGAAAAAATTTAAATTTTTAAGAATTTCCGTATATGTTCGGTTTAGTCCCGGCCTTATTCTAAAGCATGATTTAGGTCTCGTAGTCCTATTTAAGGGACACTTTGATGTGAATTGTCAAATTAAATTATGAAATGTCCGTAAAAATTTCCGATTGTCCGGTAATGCCTTTTAACCCTAAACTGGCGATGGTTACAGGTTAGGGGTGTTACATAGACCATCTTGGATCATATATGATACGGAAATTAATTGAGAATTCATATGAACATTCATTAAAAAACCAGAGGATTCTTTAATTTAAAGAATTCTCATTTATTGCTTGTTTTCAATTAAAATTGCTTATTAGAAACTCACTAGCTAAAGTTGAGATTTAGTGTCTTGCATTTCTAAAATGAATATGGGCACATTCATCCATCATGGGGATGGTTTTGATATTATATGATTTTGGTAGATTCATATGCAAAATAATCACGTATGTGTTATCAAGTTGCAACCTGTCATTTGCAAGAATGCTTGTTTAGATAATTAATTTCAGATCATACAATTAACACAATTCATTTTGCTAATACTGATGAGTTTATATCTCAGTCTTTTATTAATTGAGTTTGAAAAACTTTTGTAAAAACTTGTTATTTATGGTATGGGTATAATGGTTTAAACAAATTATTGATTGAACGCCTTTGATTAATATCTAAACTATTACTTATGAGAACTAAACTTCCTATTTCAACATGAGATTACGTTGATTTACATGTTGTACGCATCAAGCTAATAAGTTATAAATACTCCTCATTACAATTGGTTTTTAGTCAAGAGCTAAATATTTCTCATTTTTGAATTTTTGTATGTGCGTATATATTCCAATTGCTCCACCAAAACACATAAAGATGAGTGAATCCTCAAACAAAGTTGGGAATATATATTAATTACAAGTCTCCTTGTTTTGAATGTTTTGGATATTCAATTATGACATGATTTGTGATTAATATTTTGATTCGATAGTTTTCCCAACATTAGGGGGAGATATAAAATAACTTGTAATGAGTTAGGGGGGAGAGTAATTTGAACCAAAAGTTCAACAAGGATAACTCATTACAAGTTCCAAATATGAAATTTCTCATAAAAGAAAACAATAAATTTAGATGGCCATATAGTGAAGGCGGGTGCTCCAGAAGAGACCCAAGACATAACTAATAAGTAAAACTATAGAAGAGATTCAGGTACCTAAAACTAAATATTAAAATAGTGAAAATAAGATATCTCGATAAGTTATGTCAATTCAAGAAAATATGGAATCGATAATAAAAGTGGTCGAAAATGGTTTTGCACGCAATATTATTGTTGAAATAATGAAATAAAAGGATGATCTTGAATAAATTTATTGAGAAATATAGATATGGAATAAACTGGTCAAAATAGAAAGACGAAACTTAAGTATAATTAAATTCGTGAAGATTTTAGACCAGTAGTCAAAATATCTAAATGTATAAAGCCAGTGATGGTACAAATGAAGTAGTTTTGTAAAAGCGGAATAAAAATATGACGTTTTTAGCTAAGCCCTGGCATTGATTATGAAAAGATATGATATTCTTTTGTGGTGGATGCAATAACCTTTAGATATGTTATTAAACTGGCAGTTTATAAAAGATTTAACTTGCGTCTAATGGTTGTTGTTGCAACCTTTAATGAATCACTATATAGCGTAAAATTTATATTAAAATCCTTGAAGGATTTAGAGGGCCAGAAGCATATTAAAATTATCGAGATATTGTTCATTTATATGAATTGAAATAATTTGAACATATGCGGTAAATTTAACTTAGTGGATAGTAGTTGAATGAGGACTATAAAATGATCCAAAATACCTATTTGTGTTTTTATAAAAGAATCATGGTTAAAGTTTGCTATTATTGTTATTGAAACTCTTGAAGAGATCAAAATATATTTCCCTCAAATTTTCCCTCACTTACGACTTTCAAAAGAATACATTCATATAGTCATTTGAAAAACTATTATTCAAGATTGAATATATAGAACATGAGAAAGTATGTGATGTTTTCACGAGGGAGAGTAAATACGTGTTGTACTCTTTTTTCCTTAACCGAGGTTTTGTCCCATTGGGTTTTCCTGGTAAGGTTTTTAATGAGGCAGCATATTATGCGTATTATAGATATGTGTACTCTCTTTTTTTTCACTAGGATTTTTTTCCCACAGGGTTTTTATCTTAATAAGGTTTTAACGAGGCACATTATCTACCAATAGACATCTAAGGGGAGTGTAATGAATATCTTATTAAATGGATGTCCATCAAGATCAAGATAAGTTTTGACGTACTTTAAATTCTAATAGTGATTAGAAGTAGATTATAACACCCCTAGACCCGGCCCAGACGTTATGGTCGAATCAGGGAATGTCACATCAAAGGCATAATTCAAAACAGTTTTTCTAAGTTAAAATTTTAAGGTCTAAAAGCCCAAAATCCTTGAATCTTGCTAAGTAATGATAAGAGCCCATGTTTAAATTTAAGAAATTTATCCAGGTTCAACAATTAAGTAAACAGTTGAAACAAAAACAACAAAACTCAAAATCTAAAGTCAAATCGGAGTACAAGGCCTTATTACAACCCAACGGAAACAAAGTAATTTAAAACTAAGTCTTTCAAAACAAATTAAGAACTGCTTGCAATGTGGCCACCTCCGAGTCCTCTTCCACGTCGAGCCGTCTACTGAGGATCACCTGAAACATTTAATAAAAAGGGTGTGAATTTCAAAACTCAGTGTGTACGACCCTTGGTAACCAATCAACATGAAAATATCACATTGGGCCTAAGCCCTATCAAATTCAATGGTCTTGGGCCTTAGCCCACAATGACCTCACATCACATCAGTATCACATGAATGCAATGCACCCATCCCAAATCCAACCCTGCACTCCATTTCCCTTCCAACCCTACACTCCTGTAGGGATATAAATATCAACCCACCCATCCCTACACTCCAAAGGTAGCACCAACAGCGGCACTATTCAACGTTGCAGCAAGGCTACTAAGCATATAATGGGCTTAAAGCCACCGGTGGATCCACGATCGTCAAGCGACTATGCGATCCTCACATATCTTCCTCCGTATCATCAAACCCACCCAAATGCAACATATATTTCATGAATGCAACATACACAATTTCACACATTAAGCACTTAGGGGTATTTTAATCATTTCATTACCTAGGGGTATTTTCGTAATTCTACCCTACAGGGATATTTAGGTAATTTTGCAAAATAGGGGTATTTTGAAAATTTTGTAAATCAGGGATATTTTGGTAATTCTACAAATTAAGGGTATTCTGGTAATTTTACAAATTGGGGGTATTTTAGTAATTTTGCAAATCTAAGGATATTTTGGAAATTTTCAAACTAAGGGTATTTTGGTAATTTTCAAATCAGGGGTATTTTGGTCCCTCTCGGGTTTTAGTTATGAACTTTGGCCCATTAACAAGTCCTTGCGGCTAAAGTGAATAAACACTACGCACCAGGTAGGATTCCAGAGAAGAGGAGGTGGGCCACTAGGACCGCTTAAGTACCAAGCTCTCCCTAGATCCAATCCTAGACATGCATATGTCCGTTGCCACACTCTAACCCAGCGACTCGTCGACGGACATGTTTAATTATTAGATTAAGTCTTATGCGGTTTAAGAGTTGTTCAGAATTAGGCCTGAAGTCTATTAAACCCTAGTATACTTGTCTACGTCCCCATAAAGCCCATAAGCCATTTTCACGTTCATATAGCCCATTAAGCCCAAATCACATCCTTATGGCCCATTAGGCCCAAATCTCTTTCATATGGCCTATTAGGCCCAAAATAATTCCAGATCATGTAACATGCATGACTAACTCAATTCATATAACCAAATCAATCAATTTCATCAAACTTAGCCTCAGGGCCCACCGGGCCCATTTAACCACTTTCGGCTTTTCAGCATTGCCGATATCATGTGTGTGTAGTGTTTGTACAAACCGTGTGCCACTGGGTTCTAATAGCCCTTCCTCAGCTACTAATCACGAGTATCCCCTAGATCTGCACTCACACATACACCATCAAACTTTGAGTGACTCATAATCCACACAAGTCACCCCTATAGATCATACTCACATTCGACCATTTACTTAAACCATAATCGAGTTGAGTACACTTACACTTTGCTAACGATCCTTACCATGCTTGCGATCTCTGAACCTTACCCTTGTTAATACAAGATTAACGACAATGAGAAGTTAGATAGCCCTTCGGCTTTTAACAAAACACACTAAGGGGTTAACTGAATACTTACCGAATCCACTTTTGATCCTGCGGCCTAGATAGCTACTGAACAAGATTCGGTTTTTAACCTTGACTGATAGTAGATAACAATCGATTTGTGATGGAGGAAAACAACAAAGATTCGGCACTAATAGGGATTTCGGCAAGAGAAGATGATGATACTTCAGCAATAAAAGAGTTTGGCTATGAGAGAATTCGACAAAAAGGGATTCGACTATAGGAGATTTCGACAACAAGGCAAGGTATTTTCGATTGTGGAAAAATAAGGTTTCGGCAAAGAAAAGAAAAAGAATGGAAAATTTGGCATTACCTAGGACCCCAGATTCGACACACATACATTTATATAGCCGATAGCCGAAACTTAGCCACCCCTAAAGTCCAATTCGGCACCACTTCATCCACTGCTCATCTCCTAATTTTTCTCCATGATATCTCCCTTACTGTAACACCCCTTACCCGAAACCCTTGCCGGAATCGAGTACGTGGCATTACTAGACTTGACTATTAACTCGGGGTGTAAGATTTTAAAGCTATCCAACTGCATCATGCTGATTAAATAGACCATAACTCGAGTTTCAAAACTCGAAATTTAGATCCGTAAATTTTCCTTGAAACTAGACTCATATAACTTTTTACCATAATTTTTCCAGAATTTTTCATGTGGCCAATTAGTACAGTTTATTCATAAAAATGACCCTTATTACACTGCTTGACAATTCTGACCTGTCTCTACAAAAATACAGTTATCTCATTGCACAAATTTCCTATAATGTTCTTGTTTATACCAATGAAAAATAGACTCATTAAGGGTTCTACACATATAAACCATGCTTCTTAATTATTTTTGTACAATTTTTGACAATTTTTCTAAAACAGAACAGTGACTCCCGAATTCATTCAGGGCAGGTCTCACTGAAACTTAATTATCTCATAATATATAAATCTTTTTCCTACCCTGTTTCTTTCATGTAAAAATAGACACAATGAGGTTTAATTTCATATCTCATTCACCTTCTAATTCAATATACCCTATTTTTGGTGATTTTTCTAACTCACATCACTGCTGCTACTACAAGCTGTTTTGTTGCATTTTATGAAAGACTAGCTTCTAACCGAACCTACCTACATCCCTAATTCAAGGATTCGTTTC
This sequence comes from Gossypium australe, assembly GCA_005393395.2. Lineage (NCBI taxonomy): Eukaryota > Viridiplantae > Streptophyta > Magnoliopsida > Malvales > Malvaceae > Gossypium > Gossypium australe. The sequence goes on from CM016623.1 coordinate 111,419,162, forward strand.
GTATACAAACATTTCCTTAACAAAACGATTAAACTTTGATTAAGAATGCATAAACATTGCCATCATGAACCAACATACATATCAAGACACAACAGCGTACTTAACTAAAAATTTAGCCATATTCGCATGGCTATTATATACAAGGTCAAACATCATATGTTTCTAAAACTTCATCTAGCCTATACATGCCTTCTAATTCGTAACCAAAATTCAAAATACCAAAGGAAGGCGATAGTGTGGTTGACTTCTTGAAGATCCTTTACGAGCCCGCAACGTGACCAAAATCTATAAAACAAAGGAGAACATTTCACATAATTAAGCTTACTAGCTTAGTAAGTCCTAACTCATGATAATAAAACATTTAATTATTTACGAAATGAAAGCAATCAACTTATGGCATTTCACATAGGCAATTAAGTAAATTATTTATACAAAGCCAGATACTAGTAATTCATTAACCCAAGTAAATTAGGAATCATTTCCTTCAACCTACATTTCTTTGTCGTTCATATAAGCATATCGCATGAAAATCTCCTTTCTTAACATTTAAACTTGAAAACCAATTGTTCCATAATAGCACATTCTAAGCTCGAATTCCATCATATTACATCCATCAATATTAACTTCGAACACATATAACACAATTCTCATAATATTAATTTGACCCAAGTAATATTAAGCATAGCATACCTTACATGCTTACCTGAACCGTATACTCAATAAATTAGCTTTAAGTTGTCTTGAACAAAGATTCGATTTCTCTTTTATAAATTACATCACCGGCATCAAGCCTGCTAGGCGTAAAAGCCTGAAAAGTAACACCGGCACAAGGCCTGCTAGGCGTAAAGCCCGATAAATAACACCGGCACAAGGCCTGCTAGGCATAAAAGCCTGAAAAGTAACACCGGCACAAGGCCTGCTAGGCATAAAGCCCGATTTTGTCACCGGCACGAGGCCTGCTAGGCTCGAAGCCCGAATGTCAGAATAATTTTACATGCTTTTCACATTTCACTATCACATATCAAACCATATGCATTTATTCACAGTGCATAAAATATATTTGAAATCAATCCAATCCATCATCATCACATTCGGCCAACTCATGGTTTTACACCAAACTTATACAAATTCTATCATTCATTAGATTTGTAATTAACCTTTAAGCATAAGGTAGCTCAAGAACTTACTTATACACCTTGCATTAGCCAAAATAAATTCACTTCAATACTATACATTCACATTCGGCTATATCATGAATTTATACTCTAAATTTCCACCATTCATCATTCACTAAGTTCATAATTAATTTATTGACATATTTTAGCTAAAGGACTTACCTCGGTTGTCGATAGTCCGTGCGAATCGGCTATTCGAGAACCTTCGTCTTTCCCCGGTCTAATTCCGTTTTTCTTTGTTCTTGATCTAAAACACATTAAAGTTTAGCTCATTTAATTGCATTTCATCTCAATTTAGTCCCAAAACACACAAATGGGCAATTTACAATTTTGCCCCTAAGGTTTCCCATTTTTACAATTTAGTCCAATTTACACAAAACACAAAATATGCAAGATTTTCCAACACTATAGCTTGGCCGAATATCCCCCATATTCTTATGTGTCCATGCATGTCATTTATTTCATGTTTTAGTCCCTCAACTTTTTTTTTATTTATTTTTCAAATAAATCCCTAACATCCAATTCCACCACAACTTCAAATTCAAAAGAGGATGTTTTAATATATACTAATTGAAATCTACTATCAAACATCTTAAGTCAAGCATATACAACCATAGCCGAATTTAATGTGCCATAATCTCAAAAATTTCTACATGGGTTGTATAGGATTCAATGCAACCATTCCAAAAATGCAAAAATTATCAAAAACTAAACAAAACACATACCCCTAATTAAGCCCCAAAGTGCCGAAATTTCAAGCTCCAAAAATGGAGTTTCTTCCTCTAACTTTCGGCCAAGGAGATGAGCAAGGTGAAGTTCTCTTTCTTCCCACTTAACTTTATTATTTTATGTTAAAACAAATATATATATTATCATATTTATTAACACTAATTTTTAACTTATAATTATACTAAAACAACATAAATTTTGTAATTAAAAGGCCTATTGCCATCCCTCTTTGTAGCACATGGGCTAATTGCCCTTTTAGTACACCCACTTAAAAAGCCACAATCAAATTAGTACCTTTCACTTTAGCATGAAACTTTCGCGTTTTCTCGATTAAATCCTTTTTATCAAATTGAGCACTTAAACGACTAAATTTTTCTACGAAACTTTCACACTCACTAAATCGCATATAATAAACACAAAATATAATATTAAAATATTTCTCAGGCTCGGATTCGTGGTCCCGAAACTACCGTTTCGATTTGGGTCAAAATTGGTCTGTTACACTTACCCTTCTCCTAAATTCTCTCTACTGATCACTTCTCCTTAGAGTCCCTCTACACGCCACTTCCAGCCTTCTAGAAGCCTAAAATTAAACTCCAAAATAAAACTAATCTAGCACTCGAACCTCAGACCTCCCTGCATGCATATGTCACCACCTCTCTACACCCTAGTGGCGTCACTTAGCCACTTCACCACAGGTTTCCTTGTGCCATTTTTCACTTATTTTTATTTAAAAGCCCACTACTCACAACCCTCATTCCTTAATTAATAAATTAATAATCCTCCACCATAAAACTTGAACCCAGAGCTTTTCCAACACACGTAGACACTCCAAATTCATTAAACCTTTAAAGTCGCCATGTCATTTGTCATTTTCTTGCTCACTTAAAAATTTTATAAGACCCAAAGCCCAATAGGCCCAATTCTTCTAGGCCCAAATTCGGGGCGTTACATAGATCTTTACTCAATTTATACTTTATGCCTATAAATAGAGACTTTGGAGAAGCTTTATAAATATTCCGATTTATCAATAAAATACACTATTTCTTTTGCTCTCCTATTTTCTTTATTATTTACTTTCTGTCTTTTTATTTTATAACATGTTTTATTATTTGTAAAAAATTATCTTGATTTATTCATAGAATTTAAAAATATATAGAGATAAAATTAAAGTTAATTGTACTAGACATTTCTCAACTATGACCCTCATTTTAAATTAGTCTTTAAACTTCAAAACATTCTAATTACATTTCCAAACCATTGGTGTTCAATGAATCAAGTCCTTTTGTTATTAAAATTATTAATTTAATCGTTAAATGACATGTCAAATCTTATATAGCTAACTTTAACATGAAAACTTTAAATAAATAGAATATTGTCGTATAACTTTTAAAAATAAAGTGCAACTGGAAAAAGAATTGAACGATAAAACTTCTATAAAAGCTTTGAAGACCTCAAAACAAGGTTTTAAAACATTAATTTTTGCAATATTCATTTTTTTATATTAATGATTTTAATAATGTAAGGACATAATTGATATAACCTCGATAGTTAGATGATGTAATTAGAATAGTTTAAAATTTAGAGACCAATTAAAAATGAAGGCCATAGTTAAGGGATGTTTTGTACAATTAACTCATAAAATTATATGATATTTTTTTTAACATTAAAGGCAACAAAGTGGTAAAAGTATTGTGAGACCCCTATACTAGGAGTCAAATTTCATTTTGCCCCTTTATTAAAAAAATGGGCAAATTAGTCTTTGTACATTAGATTAAAAAGCAAATTAGTCCTTTCTAATAAAAATTTCATCTAAATCTACTGTTAAAAATTGACATTGTTGGCAGAATAACTAGACAATTACACGTGGCATACCAGTGTATCTCATTATGACATTTAGGGACCAATTTTTAACAGTTAAAATGAATGCAATTTTTAACAGAAGGACTAATTTACTCTTTAGCCTAATGTATAATGACTAACTTGTTCATTTTTTTAGTGGAAGGGCAAAATACAATACAACTCTTCATATAAGGACCTCCATAATGCTTTTACCGCAACCTACTCATTAAACAGCCTATAAAAGCTAATATCTTCACCTTGGTACCAACTGTTTTTCATACCCGTTTGAATGAATATACTTTTATTATGTTGGCAATTATTACATTAAGAGCTATTTTTTATAACATTTCATTATAACTGTCGAATTTGGTATGAAAACGATTTTTTATATCTTATTTTTATTTTCTATAACAAATTTTCATTTATAACAACAAATTTTAGTTAAGATATTATATCAATAAAATATTTAATTTATAAATATATTTAATCATATTTTTCTAAATAAAAATAATCTTTAATAAATAAAATTACAGTTTCTAACCTTATTAAAGTTGTTATCTAAATCTCATTAATTAATATTATTAGTATGCTATATATTTTAAATTTGAAAATCTAAAAAGTTGAATTATAGGGTTTAAGAAATCGGAATCTAATCTATACAAATTGACTAAAAGATACGAATCGCTTTCATGAGTAACTAAGGAATCAGGAAATTGTTTGTATAGGATACTTCCAACTTCTGTATTTAACCGGTACTTTTGGTTATTTTGTTTTGAACACTCGGGATTTAGTGTTTGATTATGGTATTTTTGAACTCTTCGAAAGTTGTATGTTTATAATGAATTTCTCTCATCCATGGATCTAAGCAATCAAGGCCAAAGCACGTTAAATATCATCTCTTGCATGCATGATCCATTTTATGTTTATTTCGTGTTGATTAAGTCAAATATGTGTCGTGGAGGGGCAATATTGAGCAAAGTTACGTACAAGAACTAGAAGAAATGGCCCTGCATTATGAGGATTTTCCTGCAATAATCGAAGTCTCAAACTCTATCTTCACCATATATGAAGAGCTTGTCCTTATTCAATATTTACACTTTGTATAATTAATGTTGATGGTTGTTTTTCCTTTGTAGGCTTTATATATGACAGCATTCTGGTTATTCTATAAGGTATTTTGTATGAAATTTATTCACATTTTACAAAGAGCACATAAGTTACAGAAGCAAATGGAGTAGATCCCTTTCAGATAGCAACTTGAGCCGCTGCTAGCCTTGCAATTGGAACCCTGTAAAGGCAATTTAATAAGGAATTTGATCCAGCTAATGTCACGGTCCATATATAACTTTTTGCATTTAAACTTGAGGAACCAATATGAGGTTCATGGTTCCTCGCTGGATCTTAGTTTGGTTAGTTCATGCAGCCACCCTAGGGCATCGAATGAGTTTCGAGTTTAAATTCTAGCATCTGTTTTTCGTTCCCTTATCCGTAAGCTTGTGGTTTCTTTTGTAATAAGAAAAGGTACATAATAAGAAGCTATCTAACCTGAATGGCGAACATGAAACGTAGTCCAATCCAGCTTCTGCAAAGAATGCTACAGAAGAAGGTTCCCCTCCATGCTCTCCACAGATTCCAACCTGTTCATCATCATCACATGTTGTAGTCAAGCATAAGAATTCCACCCATAGCCATGAAATTGTAATGATGTACATGCATACACTATGCCTACTAAAATGCAATTACTTGCCTTCAGACTAGGCCTAGCTTGGCGACCCTTTTCGGTGGCGATTTTGATGAGTTGGCCTACGCCTTTCTGATCAAGTACCTGGCAAAGGATTCGATTGCTATTATGAAATCTTCTTTGATTTTGTAATTTCCATATTTCTTTCCTCGCAAAACTTATGAACACTGAAATACTGTTGACAAACCTCAAATGGGTCATTTTGTAGAATGCCTTTGGACAAGTATATGGGGAGAAATTTGCCAACATCATCTCGACTATACCCAAATGTCATTTGTGTAAGATCGTTAGTCCCAAAGGAGAAGAATTCTGCTTCCTTTGCAATCTACCATCATCAAATGTCTAATTATCAGTCATAGTCATCATGATTCATACAGGAACAAAGGCAGATATGAGGAGATACTTTGTTTAGCATACCTCATCAGCAACTAAGGCAGCTCTGGGTATTTCAATCATTGTTCCCACCTTGTAGCTTAAGGAAGAACCCATCTCAGAGAACACTTTCTTTGCAGTACTCCGTATTAAACTGACTTGATGACCAAGTTCCTGCAATTTTAAATTGTCAATTTTCTGAAATGATTAAAACAAAAGTATTGAAGATATGGAAAACATCAAAAAGAAAGAAATTAGAGGCTCGTGCCTGGGGGGTTCCAACAAGGGGAACCATTATCTCAGGAAGAACTTTAACCCCTTGGTTGCTCATTGAGACAGCAGCTTGAAAGATGGCACGGGTCTGCATCTCAGTTAGTTCAGGATACGATATTCCCAGCCTGTTGGCAGAAGATCAAATCCATATTGAAGATGATGAAAATGGTTCATGTATATATATATATATATATATATATATGTATATGTATATATCCAAGTTCAACCTAAGCTCCATCTGTAGGTATCTAAATATTTCAGAACCTATCGTTGTGAAACAATATGTGTTGTCATAATCGAACTATAAGCATAGGGTCCATCACTTTTTAAATGATTAAATTGTTGAGAAGGAATATTAACCTGCAGCCACGGAAACCAAGCATGGGATTCACTTCTGATAACTTTTCAATTCTTGAGAAAACTTCATCTTCAGTTGTGCCAGTCTCTGAAGTTAATTCACCTACAATCTGTTCTAAGTCTCCCTCTGGAAGAAACTCATGAAGTGGAGGATCTAACAATCGGATTGTTACAGGAAGGCCTGAAATTAAATGAAATTTACATTAGGCCAGGCAATAAGAAGACACCAATAAAATTCCAAGCAGGTTGGCATCACACTTGGTACTTTTATGCTACTAAGCATGTAAAGAAGATCATGAAAGTACCATCCATTGCTCGGAAAATTCCCTCGAAATCTGATCTCTGATAAGGAAGTAAGAGGTCAAGAGCTGCTTTCCTTTGTTCAGGTGTTACTGCCATTATCATCTTTCTGACAGCTTTTATTCTCTCATCTGAAGCAAAGAACTGAAAAGGATTTGAAGACAAGAGTATTTAGAACTGAAAATGAACTCTTGAGTCCTTTGTACCATACAACGAATCATCAATTAGTGTGGAATTTTAATTTATGTTGTGGACGAATAAATGATTTGCAAAGTCAAAGAGGTAATGAAAGACAAATCTCACATCATATGATGAAAGAAAAGTTACCATGTGTTCTGTCCTGCAAAGGCCGATCCCTTGAGCACCATTATTTCTGGCTGTTAATGCATCTTCAGGTGTGTCAGCATTTGCCATTACCTTTCAGAAAAATTTTAAGGCTGAATCAGTCAAGAGACCTTTGAAATATATAACACAAATCCTCAACCAGCTGAAGGACATATAGAACCTTGAGGCGCCTAACTTGATCAGCCCAAGACATGAAGGTTTCTAGATCACCACTTAATGCTGGAGGAGAAAGTGGTTGTTTCCCGAGAATCACTTCACCAGTAGAGCCATTGAGTGAAAGCCATTCTCCTTCTTGGATTACTACGTCTCCAACTATGAGAACCTGCATTATAGATATAGCAACATGTATAGGGGATACCATTTCATGAAAAAAAAAAAAGGCAATTTAGAGGAGGTAGAAGAATATAATTACCTTCTCAGCATCATTCACAATAATATCTGAACAGCCAGAAACGCAACACTTTCCCCATCCACGTGCTACAACAGCTGCATGAGATGTCATTCCACCCCTAGCTGTCAAAATCCCTGCAGCCGCATGCATACCTCCTACATCCTCTGGACTGGTTTCAGTCCTTACCTATAAGCATGTAAAATCATGAGTTCAGTTCCATAGATTATAGAGAAAGCAAAATAGCTGCATATTACATAGCTTTATCACTGATAGTGCATTAAAACATGGAAGATTTCTGTAGCTTAAACATCTAAATGGCTTGGCCCTCTAAACAGGTCTCATATATTTTTAGTGCTTATAGCAGAATGAGTAGAAAAATGTTATAAATGTACATAAAGATGGGCATACCAAGATAACACTCTTTCCTTGGGCATGCCACTCTTCAGCATCATCTGCCGTGAACACGATCTGCCCAACTGCTGCTCCAGGAGAAGCAGGTAAGCCCGTGGTGACCACATTGTCTTTGTAAGCAGATGGGTTCTCAAACTAATTAGACAAAACATAATGTTAACCTTTTCATCTTGTATTTGTCAAATAACTAAAACATATTGAAAACGATACATAATAAGTGGGTGAATGCATAATACTACATCCATAAGTTTCTATAGTCTCCTACGGGAGTTTATCAATGCCAAAGTGAAGAAGGTTCTATATGCCTTTGGATCCGTACTTCAAGATTGTTTTCAATATATATATATATATATATATATATAAAGACTAAGCAGATTTTTCAATTATATTTACTTCTACGGTATGCATACCTGTGGATGAAGAAGTTGGTCTAGATGTTGTGGTTCCACCATCTTAACTGCAGCACGTTCATCAACAAGCCCTTCATTAACCATGTCTACAGCAATCTTTATTGCACCTTTACCAGTACGCTTTCCGGATCGACATTGCAGCATCCATAATCTATTTTCTTGAACTGTGAATTCTATGTCCTGCATTTAGGAAAAAAGGGGTAAGTTCCAAGAACTGATTCTTCTATGATAGGTTCAAGAGTGATCACAAAAGCTGGAGCAACTGAAAACCAAGAAAGTTCTTAATATAGAAACATGAATGAGGGTAAATCTAATGTGAAAGTGAAAACTTGTACCATCATATCTTTGTAATGTCGCTCAAGAATCTCACAGTTTTCAACAAGCTCTTTGTATGCTTCAGGCATGTAGCTTTTCATGGTGTCCAGATCTTCTGGTGTTCTAATTCCAGCAACAACATCCTCACCCTGTTCTGAGTGATCCATTAGTTACATTCATGACTTATCAAAAAAGTCTAATACTAATTATACGAATATGGTTAAAAATGAAGTTCTGCAGAGAGAGAATATTTTATACATGTTTACAACCTGAGCGTTTACGAGGAATTCCCCATACAGCTTATTTTCACCAGTGCTTGGATTTCTAGTGAATAAAACCCCAGTCCCTGAAGTATTTCCCATGTTACCAAACACCATTGTTTGAATGTTTACTGCTGTTCCCTTTAAACCAGTTATCTGATTGATGTTTCTATACTTATTGGCCCTTGGGCTGTCCCAGGAATCAAAAACTGCCTTAATAGACAAGAACAACTGCTTCTTTGGATCTGCAAATAAATATGCATCAAAGTTTGATCAGTTTCAAGTTTCTGAATCACATACAAAATTTGGGAACTTAGTTTTCCAGAATGCCAATGTGAACTCCACACTCTGTGTACTAAGTTGTTTAGATTCGAGTGTGAGTTCGGACACAGGCATGTTCAATTTCTCCTAAGTTTTCCCATATATATGGAGGGTCTGGACGTGCGTCGGACACTGTGTTGAACATAGTTACTATAAGGAAAATGATGAGATGGAATAACATAGCTTGGGTATAACAAAATTACAATAAAGGTTTGTGCAGTGGAAAAAATGGAGTGTTGCATTCCTCTACCTGAAGGAAAACTTTCACCCTTGGCTTCTAAGTAAACATTCTTGTACAGTTCGACGAGTTCTTTGAGATCAGATGCGGTTAAATCGGTGTCTAGTTTAGCTCCTTTTGCTTCCTTCATTGTCTCTAACTTTTCCTCAAACAATGAGTGCGGGATACCCATCACCTAAAATTACCAATAAAAGTAGTTTTGGCAAAACTTGGAACAATGAATAGAGATGACAAGATCATGCCATATTGCAATGAGAGGAAACTATCACAAATAGTTTAAAGAAAAGATTTCTGGAAGTTGAATGAGTTGCTGGATTTTCTTCTATTCAGACAAATTATTTCATTGAGTTTGGGCCAACAACCAAAATTGTGTCTAACATATTGAACTAATAAATTGAGTTCGTTCCGGGGCTCTCAACGCACCCAATTCAGATATGCTTATGTAATGATTTCAAGTATCAAATTCATGAAGAAGAATCACTTACAACATCTCCAAACATATCAAGGAAACGCCGGTAAGAGTCATAAGCAAAACGGTCGCCACTTTTTGCAGCCAAACCAGCAACCACTTCATCATTCAGTCCAAGGTTAAGGACAGTGTCCATCATACCAGGCATGGAAATCTAGACATATGGAACAAAATATCAGTGTACAAGCAAGCATAATGGCCTATATGATTTATGTTCATTGCCCACAATTAGAAATAAGCCTTCCAGAACCAATCGGATCATTGCATAAATTAAGCTTCTGAATCCCTTACCGCGGCACCGGAACGAACTGAGAGGAGCAGTGGCTTGGCAGGGTCACCAAGGGTGGCACCCATGTCCTCTTCCACGCTCTTCAACCCTTCCAATATCTCCTCCCACAAGTCTTCTGGTAGCTTTCTCCCATTCTGCTGATACTCCTGGCATGCTTCTGTTGATATGGTAATTCCAGGTGGAACTGATAGCCCAATGCTGGACATCTCTGCCAAGTTTGCCCCTTTTCCACCCAACTAGATAAACAACAAAAACCCATTCATTAACCTGTCTAAAAACTTTCAAGCCATTCATAATAACGCATTGAAAAAAGTAAAGAGACTTGAATTTGAATCCACTGTGAAATTTTATTGAACATTAGCCATGCTAAACCAAAACAGTGTTCCAAATGTGAGCTATTGCCAATTTTAAGCTCTATTCTAGCTTTAAAATTTCAGTGCCATGGCATGCCAGGATTTTGTTGTATAGAACTAAGAAATAGAATTCTTACCAGAGACTTCATGCCCTTATGGCCTTCACTCCTTCCTTTGCCAAATGTAAATACTCTCTGTGAAGATACGTAAGAAGTCAATACAAGCTGCGAGTCTTTATGGGACTCAAGATGAGTGTCAAATACGAGTATATATGTAACATAAGCCATTGTAACAAGCAAAGTTGCAGGAATCCAACTTCTGGTTTTCATGGAATTAACAACATTTAAAAGGCATTGTGATGTTGAAGGACCCCAGGAGACAGCAAGCAACAGCTTAAACAAAAAGACCATACTACCAACTATTTACTTCCTAGTTTTAAGTATCAAGTCTATAAATTCATCAATTAGTCTATTATAATATTTTTCAGTGTTATGATTAAAGCATAGATCATGCTACCAAATCATGAAGAATATTAAATAAATCTAAACCACATTATGATATTGTAAATTGCAAGATAATCAAGTCACATAGTATGCATGAAAGAAAACATGACATGACATAGAAAAAGCATGAATACTATATAAATATACTAACATGTAAAATATTATATAAATATAAAATAACTTAAACATGACTATATATAAACGCCACAAGAATACATGAATTGCCCATGGGATCATGTTAACCCAAAGACCAAAACCTCTGCTTTGGATATATAATGGGCCTATTGATAGTTCAATCCAAGAATCCAACCCAAAACATTGCAGGTTGTAAAGAGATAGACCAAGAACCAAAACAGTTCACCAATTAACATACCTCAAGTTTGTTAACCCAATCATGACCCCAAACTCCTAATTTAGACACATGTGAATATGAAAGGAGAAAATAATTGGAATATAATACAATATGACAATTAGAAACCATAAAAGTTTTGAAAACTTAGATTACGGTAAAAGTGTTATTGAAGTTATTTAAAAATTGATTTTTTTTAATCAAGATAAGGTACACATGGCACGCTAAAAGTTTTCAATAATAGAAATAAATGAAATTTTCAATAAAAAAATTGGTTTACTCTTTTATTTAACATACATAGGATTAGTGAAGGGACAAAATACAATTTAATTTTTAATATAAGGGTTTTTATGATATTTTTACCGACAAATTATTCAGTTACTTAAAATTTATACAAAATTATGCCTTAAATATAACTATAATACGAGAACAGAAGGATCAGGCAGAAATGAATTTATATGGACTCTGATCACTGAAAAACAAATATAAAAGGTAGACCTTTTTCATGGTTGGTGTTGGATCAGAGAGAGGGGAAAGTATGGCTTCAGCCCGAGTGTCAAGCCGCCTCTGTCTTGAACTCCACATGTTCTTTCCATTCCCATGGAACAAACAACAACCACAATAACATTCTTGCATCATATGACGACTGGTAATTACTCCAACACTACCAAAACTTGGCTTCACCACCCCCAAAAATGAACGTTTTTTAACTTTAAAAACATCAAGTCTATGATTTCCATCCAAATAGCTTCCTTCCCATAGCCTCTGCTTATATACATCTGGTGTTGGTCTTATAACTATTCCTTTCATCGTTGCTGATGACATTTCTTTTGTTTTTTAAACAACCTGCTTAATCAACAAAAAAAAAGTACTTTAAAATTAAGAAAAATAAAACAATTATAATCAAATAAAAAGAGAAGTACCTGAGCTTGGGAAAAGTGGCAGTTATTGATTTTTTTTTTTTTCTTTTTGAAGCTTCGAGGCTGAGAAATGGAGTGAGGTGATGATGGAGAAAAGAAAATGGCGGTTGTTGTGTTGTGGGATTTTATTTTATTTTATTTTATTTTTGTTGTGATAATTTATTCATTTTTATGTGAGAAAAAAAAATGGAATTATTGAAAAAAAATAAAAAAAGGTTTGATGAATGACATGAGTGGATGGGATTACGGTTATAGCGCTAAGTCATGGGGCTAACGGAACTTTAAATTGTTTGAATTACCTTAAATGCCCTCCCTTGAATCATTTTCCAACACGTGGACATGGTCGTTGAAGTGGCGCCCAGCTATTGGTTGCTTATGTTGAACTATTTTTTTTTTTTGTAAAAATACTATTTATTTATTTATTTTGTGCTCCATTACAAATATACAAGTCATTTTCCTTTCTTCTTTTTTTTTTCCCTTTTTTTTAAGAATTTCAATGTTCATGGCACACAAATTAATAAAAATCCCATCCAACCAAAAAAGAAAAAAATAATTTCATTATCAATTTGAATTATCATTTTTATATTATATTATATTATATTATATTATATATTGTATTATATCCTTAATACATAATTTGATATCTAAGTTTGACACTTTTTATTTGATACTAGTTTAATTTTTTAGTTCAATGTGGTACATATATTTAATAATAGTTATATATTTTGGTATTTGAATATAACAATGTTAATTTTTTTAGTGTTAATAATATTATCAATTAATTTCCATTCAATAAACTCTAAAACCGAAATTAAATACTATAAAGTTAACATTGTTGCCTTTGGATATTAAAATATATAACTTTTGTCAAATACAAATACTAGATTAGATAAAAAAAACACATATACCACATTAGAAAAAAATGCCAAACTCGGGTATCAAAATTTTATACTATATTATATAACTGAAAATAATTGGCGTAACATATTTATAAAAATTGATATAAAAATCAAATGTGACTTTGGTTAAAATAGTAAAAACTATGATGTATTGGATTTAAATGCATTTTTTTAAATTTATCAAATATAAAAATATATAAATACTGACAAAATAATGTTTGTTAGTTTATAAAAAAAATAAACTTTTGATAATTTTATGACCGAGTTGGGACTTAGTTGATGAGTAATACCAATTTAATCAAACTTTTAATAATAGTATATAAAAATAAATAAATTTAAAGATCCAACCAAGTTGATATTACTCATTAATTGGATCTCAACTCAATTATGAAGTATTTATATTATTTTCATATTTTATATAAAATCTATAAAAATGCAAAACATTTAAACCTAAAACTTGAATTTAATGAGTTAAGTCAAATTTTGAACAAATATATAATCATTTGGTTTAAGTTGACTTAATGATAAATTTGTTCAAAACGGATGAAATAATATTAGATTATGACACACCCATAACGTGAGTAAAAAATTATATAACAAATATATTTATTTAAAGTTCATACAAAAATTAAATTATGCTTTGATTCAAATGGTAAAGTTAAATATTTAAAATTCATTGTTTCACGGTTTCACATTTTACTATTATTGGGTTTTTATTTATTTATAAAATATAAAAAGATAAAAGAACCCTCGTAATCATATAACTTACTTTGTATGTAAATGAGTATTTTAGTAATTTCCCAACTTAATTGGTGCTCGATTGACTCATAACACCAACTCAACTAAGGACTTAATGTAAGTATAGATATATTTGAATTCGATATTAATATTAAGTGTTATTTGAAAAAAAAATAAAAAAATAAGTATTGATTTTTTTTCTATTATAAAGTTTATATTTTAAAATTAAATATTAAGTACTAAATTATTTATGATGAAGGATAAAGGAGGGAGGGAAGGAGTTGTGCCATGCTAAAACCTTCGATCTGATGTCAAGCATTACTTAAAATAATACAGGTTTTTTGTCACTGTACAAGTGACTCAATTGATAAAATAAATCAATAACTTAAATATCTCAAATTTTTAATAAAAATAAATTACTTCAAATATAATTATTTTTCGCATTAACATATAAGTAATTCTCTGCTTACTTTATTCAGTATTTTTTGAAAAGTAATAATTAAATAAAATTTAATAAAAATTGTCAAAAACACATTAAAAATTTTAAATATTAAAAAATATCTTTTTCAATGCAGTGAAAATATCCAAATTACTTTATCAAACACATCTTAGTAATCAAAATATTCATTTTTCAATTCAATATATCTTGAGAATTTGTTAGCCAAATTTGTGTTAACCTAATGTGGTTTAGAAAAGAAAATACTAGAGGTTGCAAAAGTTGTAAAAGAAAACTGGTAATAGTATAATAAATAAAGGCATAATGATTTTTTCAGCCCTCCAACTTTAAAAAAAATTATTTTAACCATTTATTTAATTTTATTGCTTTTTTTAACCATTAAAATTACATTGCTTGTCAAATCACCCCAAAATGAATAGAAAAGTTAATCTTTGTTAACTTTTGCTGATGTGGCATACACGTGGACTGCCACATTAATAATTAATTAATTTTTAAAATTTTTAAAATATTTTTTATATTTTTCAATAATATTTAATTTTAGAAATTAATTAATTGCTGATGTGCAATCACATGGCAATTCATGTGTATTTGAATTTGGGATGATTTGACAAATGGTGCAAGTTTAAGAGATAAAAAAGACAAAAAATTAAATGAAAGACTAAAATGATATTTTTTTTAAAGTTAAAAGTGCGAAATATGTTATTATGCCGTTAAAAACATAAGGCTGTAGTTCGTTCTGTTTGGCGTTTCTCTCGCCATATTAATTGGAGAATAAAAAAGCATGGCATCCCATGTATGAGGAACTGCAAATCTCTATTTGTGGCATTGCATCAATTATATTGTTAGGATCTTTCTCGATATTTCTTTTGTTTTGGACCACAATGTTATATTAAAAAATAATTTTTTAAAAACAACATGATGAACATATAGATATATAATATTTTTTGAGATAATATCATATTTGGTATTTGAATTTTAACAAATATTCTAATGTGGTACTTAAACTTTTAAAAAGTTGATTTTGGTACTTCAACTTTAACATCATTTACAAATGTGGTACCTCTGACTAACTGTATTAATTTTTGACCTATCACGACATGTGGTACAATCGTAAATTGCAACGTGGAACCGTTTGTTAAAAAAAGAAGATACAATGGTCAAGTCAGGGGACCTAAATACTTATATTTGGCAAAAAAAATATATCAATAATAAACCTTTAAATCTCACACTAAAATATCTTTAATTTAACATAATTAATTATCATCATTAATAATTAAAAACTTAACTAAAAAATAAAGTTCAATTTTTTTTCTTTTTCTTCTCCCTCTTTCTTTTCCCTTCTTTCTTTTTTGTTGTTCATGTTCATCTTTTAAAAAAACCCAATTTTTCAACCAATTTTGAGAGAAATTCTTCCATAGTGATATGGAAGCACTAACAAACAAAAAGTACTAGCGAAGAAGAAAGAAGAGAAAAAGGAAACAGATTAAGAGAAGAGAAGAAACATAATAATGCTTTACTAAATTTCCGTAACTATTTCTACCTTCAAACCTTGCTTAAAGAAGGAAACCAGTGACGCCTACATGATTGGTTATAAGCCGTTAAGCCTACATCTATGCCTTCCATACACATTGTTTAATTTAACTATATAACACACAAAATACGTCATTTTGACACAACTTAAGCCTCAAAATGTTACAAGCCAAAAAGCCTCATGTGACCTTAATATCTTAGTTTACAAATCCAAAACTTGCAAAACTTTGTGCAAAATGAATAAGTTAGATTCCTTCGTGTATAGATACATCATATCTGCATGTCTTATTTTGATGAAATAATGTGAAGAATTTTGTTTTTATAGGATTACCTCTATATCTATGTACTTTGTAACTTTGTGAACTAATTTGGTTTGCTTTCAAAATTGTGAATTTACAAGCCATCATTCTTAAGTTATGTAATAGAAGAATTGATTACACTATACATACTCATTAATCGATTGTTAAATCTGTCCATTTTTTAAGGGTCGTCTAGTGTGTATGTGTTCTGGGTGTTTGCTTGAGGACAAGCAAAGACTTAAATGTAGAGGAGTTTGATCTGTTGTAATTTGATACGTCAAATTAGGCTCTCCAAAACACTCTAGGAACTTTTAAGCAATTTAAGTATCTTTTATATGTTTTTGTCGATTCTTAGCTTTAATCATTAATATACATTTTTACTTAGCTTTTCCCTTTTTGAGACCCAAATTGGCCAAATAGTGCCATGGGCAACCTAACGATGTATTGAGTTGGCATAGGGAGACGATAATGGTCCAACCAAGAGGAAAACATAATTCAGAGTGGGTGTTGCGACACCAACTCCTTTCACCTTGAGGATGCAAAACTTCAACGTAAAATCAAAATGAAACTTACTATCGTAGGAGTCGCAATACTGAGGGTAAGTTGTTGCGACACTAAGCCAAATTTGTGACACCGTGCCTCCAAGGTTGTGATACCTTTGAAGGTGTTAAAGTGAAGAAATTGAGGCCAATTCTAGTGATCTCGCGACACCGAGCAGTGGATGTCGCGACAACAAGACCCCTAAGATCCACTAGTTCACCACTTTCGGGTGAAAGGAGTCGCAAAATCAAAAGACTACACCTACAACAATTTTTCTCCCCATCAAGCGTACATGTAATTTATATTTGTAGTGTTATAATGGAACACTAGAGTATTCAAAGGATCGAACCCAAAGTAGATAGAGATTGAGTGATAAATAGCGTACACTATAGAGTCTAAGCGACTACTGATATGATTTTATAGTATGACAAATCATAACAAGAAAGTTTTGCAAGAAAATTAAATATGCTAATATAGGGACCAAATTGTAAATAGTACTAAACTAGGAGATTAACTAATAAATTACTAACAGTGGTTGGTTGATTTCAATGTGGTTCGTCGGTCCTCGAATAAGGGGCTTAAATCACTTAAATTACTAAGTGGCTCCATTTTATCTCTGATCTCAATTTTACCAACTTAGATGAATTAATCCAATTTATCTCTCGATCTTATCGATTAATCCAGGACTAATGAATTGGTGCACAACAAGATTACCTCTCGGTCTCACTTGTCTAGATATTCCCTTAAAGGCATCACTTCCTAAGTTTTTAGGTCTACTCGATTTAGTCCAATTCATTACGATTTAGTCCCTTGTCAAAAAAAAAATCAACATACCCATGTAACACCCCTCACCCGTATTCATCACTGGAATAGGGTTAGGGAGTATTACCGGACTTATAAAATAATTAAACATTCAACTCTGCATAAATTTTCACATTACAAGCAATCATCAATCAATTTCAATCACATGATCCCTATTATGAGCCTACGAGGCCCTAAACATGCTTTGGGAGTGGTTCGGGACTAAACCGATAACTCAAGTAACTTTTTCGAAACTTTGAAAATTTTTCTCAAAACAGGGGACACACACTCGTATGGCCAGATAGACGGCCACCAAAAACGCCCATGTCACAGGCCATGTGGACATTCGAAATGGGAACACATGGCCGTGTCTCAGCCCGTGTCCTACCCCGTGTCCAAACAAGTGAGCTTACTAACTTAGGTCACACGGCCAACCACAAGCCCGTGTGCCCTTCGAAGTGGCCACACATGCCCATGTGCCAGGTCGTGTGCTAGGCCATGTCAAACCTATAGAGTATACTGACTTGTGCAACACGGCCAAGTCACACGCCCGTGTGCTAGGTCATATGTCAATTAGGGGGTATACTGACTTGTACCACACGACCGATCACACACCCGTGTGTGAGACCGTGTGGAGCATACTGACTTCACTTCAATTTCAACACCAGGGGACACACGGCCGTGTAACATAACCGTGTGTCACACACGGCTAAGACACACACCCGTGTTTCTTCCTGTATGGACAAAAATAGGCTATTTACTAAGCCAATTTGCCACCCAAATTTACATGTACCTACATAACTCAAATGGTACCATTTCAAGACACAAATAAGCAGCCTTTAACAGCCCGACTTAGGGCCTAGTCAGAATAGTGGTGTGAGACCACAAATTCGAAGTAGAAACATGAGTTTTATGATTTCTATGAAGCTTACAAGGTGATTTCATGATTGTGTAAAAAAATCATGAAGAAATTTTATTAATTAGTGATTAAATTGTCCATTAGGACTAAATTTCAAAGAGTAGAAAATATGAGATTCTAGAAGATTCAAGTATGAAATAGAATTATAAAAATTATTAGAGGTCCTTATTTAGCAATTGGACTAATATATTTGATGATGGACAAAAATGGACATGGGAAGGAAAAATCTCAAGAAAGGGTCATTAAGGGCATTTTTGTCATTTGGTTAATAAAAGAATAAAAAGGGAAAATAAGTCAAAAATCATGTCCATCTTCATCCTCCATAGCTGAAAATTTCAAGGACTCCATAGGTAGGGTTTCTTCAACTTCCAAGCTTGATAGTAAGTGCATCCTAGCCCCGTTTTAATGTTCTTCGTATTTTTGAGACCCTCGTAGCTCAGTTTAGCTATTTCTAGCTATATTTTGAGCTAGGGTTTAAGTTCAAAAATTTACCCATGTATGACATGCATGTATTTTGATGTTTTATGGAAGAATATGAAAGGTTGATGTAGGATAAACATCTTTTTCTAAGTGATTTTCATGAAAATGTATAAAAGGACTAAATTGTAAAAGTTGTAGAAATGGTCATACATGAGGGAAATAGTGAAAATTGAAAGTTTCTATAGTTGAGAGAATGATTTGGCTAGGCTTGAAATGCAAGAAAGTAAAATGAAAATCATTTTACGAGCCTAGGGGCAAAAGTGTAATTATGTAAAAGTTTGAGGGAAAAATTGTATTTTTTCCAAAATATGAATAATGAGTCGATTAAGTCAATGCGTGTATGTAACAAGTGAAATTGTTATTATAGATCAAGAAACATAAAGCCTGGATCGAAACCGAGGTAAAAATAAAATCGAGGACTAAATCGAGCATTGATATACGTTTTGAGAATCGAGGTAAGTTAATGTGTAAATAATGCAATCTTATGTTATATATGTGGCATTTCGATATTGTGTAAATAATATTTTGTCTCTATGAAATTTATTATTTACGATTTTAACGAGATGTCGAAGAATGAAAATCTTCGATTTTAATCTTAAGAGTGATTAGAATACAACTACCAGGTTGTTAAGGTTCCGTGTAAGACCATATCAGGGATATGGCCTCGGTATAGGATTTCATGTAAGACCATGTCAGGGACATGGCATCGATATGATATTTCATGTAAGACCATATCGGGGATATGACGTTGATACGATATCATATGTATGAGACTTACGAGTATCTTTTACCATTTTAAGTGATTCAACAGGTATGTCGAAAGAAAATATGTGACTAAATCACGAGTGGTACAATATGTACCTAGAACTCATATGAAATGAATTCTGTATATGACAAATAAATGGTAAGTTTGTATGAATTCATTGTTACATATGTTATTATGATTAAATTATTTGCTATGTTGCATGAAGTACATTATTTCAATGAAGTTGGTTATTAATGTTTAATAAAGAAATCAATGAGACCAAGTAAATGAAAGTCCCGTTTAAAGTTTTGGAATAACGAGGATACCTTTGTCACTACATGAGATAAGGAAAGCTCGTGTAAGACCATGTCTGGGACATGGCATCGACACCATTTAAGGAAGGACTCGTGTAAGTCCATGTCTGGCACATGGCATTGACACCATTTAAGGAAGGTCTCGTGTAAGACCATGTCTGGGACATGGCATCGACACCATTTAAGGAAGGTCTCGTGTAAGTCCATGTCTGGTACATAGCATAGACATCAAGCTAAGGAAGCCCGTGTAAGACCATATCTGGGATATGGCATCGGCACTAAGAGGCAATCCCATGTAAGACCATATCTGGGATATGGCATTGGCATCGAGACACATGTTTGATGAGATTGAGTATCTTCTGGTATTCTGAGTAATTCAATGGGCAAAAGAGTAAGCATGAAAAAGTGACTAAGAGCGAAGTAAGTAAAGTGGATGAATGAGATAAGTTGTATAAGAATGATAGAGAATCCTATTCAAGTTAAGGAAGATAGAGATTCAAGTTATTTTCTATGATAGTTGTAAACACCAATTTTGGCCCGGGTCTTTAACCCAGGGCCCAAAACCAAAATTAGCAAAAGTGTCTAATGTCCATTTACAAACCCCAAAACTTAACCTAACCCATTACAAGCAAATTAGACCCACTTACAAACCCTGACCCAAAATACAAGCGGCCCAATGAGCCCAAAAATATTAAAATTCTTCCAGAAAATTTAGGGTTTTGAAACCCTAAAACAACCCTACCAGCGCCGCTCGCCAACTCCACAGCCACCAGACCACGCCTGTTTGTCGGCCACCATCTCCACTATCTGTAAACCTGCAAAAGAAAGCAACCACAACAGCACCAAGGGCAGAAAAGAATAAAAAAAAGAAAGCATTGTATTTTGATGGGAACATTCGGCTATATAAGCCAAGCAAATTTTTGTACTGGGGGATCCTTTTTTTCTCCTTTCGGCAATCAATAAAAAATAGATTCAATAGACAATCAAGAAAAAATCAAAAAGAACATAGATTCAAAAGCATAAAAAAAAAAGAAGAACATACGCAAGTCAGATTTAAGATTCAAGGTATATTTTTACTTTTTTTGTTTCGTTTCAATTTTTTTTATCCACAGATATATACATATATATATATACATATTAATATAATAAATAAAAAGGAAGACCTTACCCCTTCCGGCCACCGCACGCGGTGGCCGGAGCGACGGAGGACGGCGTCGGAGCGACGATTGAACCCCCCCGTCTTCAAATCTGCGGAGAGAAAGAGAAAAGTTATTTTTTTTTTCTTTTAAGCAGAGAACAAAATGAAATTTTTGAAAGAATTTGGCCTTTTATAGCCCCAATTAAACGACGTCGTTTTGGGCAGGGGGGATCCGCGCGTTGACCCGGATCCGACTCAGGATCCGCGCGTCCCCCCATCGATGGGTTAATTGGACTTTAGTCCTTCCGTATTTTTAAGTCTTTTAAATTAAGTTTTTTTTAGTTTTTCAATCTGCCCCAACATGTTCTCTCCGTTTCCAATTTAGTCCTGCGCAAAACGCAGCGCATAGGTTGCAGGGATAATTTCCCGAGTGGTCCCCCATTCTCTGCGCGCGTTGCAAATCAGCCCTCCCCCTTTTATTTTATTTCAAATCGACCCCAAAATCACATTTTTTTATCCAATTTGATTTTTTTTATTATTATTATTGTTATCTACTTTACTATTTTATTAATATTACTGTATTATTGTTATTATTATTATTATTATTATTATTATTATTATTATTATTGGCTACATATATATCTACTATTGTTATTATCGTTTTATTATTGTTATATTACCATTATTATTATATTATTATTACTATTATCGCATTTACATTATATTATATATATCTCTTATTATTATCATTATTATTATTATTATTACCTTCATTATCATTATCATGTTGTGCACATCTCGTATTTTATTATTATTATCATATTATTATTTTACTATATCTATCATTATTATTATTATTACTATTATTTTATTTATTTTATTAACATTATTGTTATTTTTTAATACTGTATATTAGTATGTTGAATATATTTTATATTATTTTATTATCATTACTACTATTAACATTATTATCATATTATCATTATATCGTACATATTTATTATTATTACTATTATTACTATTACTACTATTATTATACTTATGTTATTGTTTTGTACATAATTTGTGTTGTATCATCATTATTCTTCGCATGACCCTATTCCCATTTTCAAATCACGTTTCTTTTAAACATATTTTTATCAATTTTACCCTAAAAAACAAAAAAATTTTCAAAAAACGAGGCAATGTTCCGTGTTTGGAAATTCGAGGGACCGTGCCCTATGTGTTGGGTCTCGGTTCTCTTGCTTGACCAAATGATCGAATGACCTTTTGTTATTTTAATAAATGAGTATTAGGAATTAAGAGATGACCTTGGATTTGAGGATTGAAATTATCGTGTCCTACGCATTGGATGTGATATTTGGTCCATTCGAAACAAGGAAGTCTTAATATCCTAAAAAGACTCAAACATCCCCAAAAAGACCCAAATTTCTAAATCCATTTCTAATTTTGCTAAACTTTCGACATTGGGACATCAATTAATCAATTTGGTACCGATTTTGGGCGTTGCGAGGGTGTTAATCCTTCCTCGCACGTAACCGACTCCCGAACCTGTTTTCTCGAATATTCGTAGACCAAAAACCTCGTTTTAGTAAATCAAACGTTTTACTAAAACAAAGGTGATCCGATCACACCTAATAAAAGGTCGGTGGCGACTCCTGTTTTCTTCACTTTCAAAACCCAAGTTCGATTTCCGTTTTGTCAAAAATGGTTACGACAGCTTGGCGACTCCGCTGGGGACTCCGAGAGTCAGGCCGTAAATTGATTGATTTTTGTCCCTTTGATTGAAAATTTGGAAAGTTGTTTTGAAAATCTTGTTTCTCTTTGATGCATTTGTTTGTGCTATAATGTCGAGTCTCGTGAAATACTTTGGCATTGCATTGCATGACTGCGGTCACACCCTTAAGTGGGAGTGAAAAGCTACTCTTTCGTGAGGTTTTTACCTCCGTGCAATATAGTGGATCGCTTCCGGGATACATCCGTACCTATGTCTTCGTGAGATTTTTATCTCCGTGCAGCCATAGGGAAATGTATTCCCCTGAACTGAACTCGGTCCATATGAGCCTATAATGGGTGAGGATCGAGGAATCTGCTGGTTTGGGTACCCATACTTTAGAACCGAACCACATATAGAGGAACCTAAGAGCCCGTTGTAGATAGAGCCGTGCAAACCCTAGTTGTCACCTTAAATACGAGTTTGATTATCTCCTGTTTATTTTAAAATTCCTTTTGTACCTGGTACTAACTTGTGGTGTTTCATTTTCATTGCATGGCATTTCATTATAGAAAGGGTGTTGATCCACATTCGATTACTAGATAGAAAAGCTTGACATGGAAAAAGGGTTTTTCGATAGAGTGGAGGATAATGCCGCTGTCCAAGTGTGGTCCGAAAGAATACAGCGAGAAAAAGGAGATAGCCTGACAGTGGGATATGAGTCAGAGTTGTGGGATTTCACTCGCGTCAGCGTTGCTCAAAATGACCTGCGGGAATTAAAGGAAATATGGGATTCCTGGGGCAATGAGGACAAACAACTGTTCTACCATAATTACGGTGATCTGCACTATCTGCTGGATATCAAAGTAGACGAGTACCTACTTCGAGCCATTACCCAGTTTTGGAACCCCGCCTATAGTTGCTTCACTTTTGGAAATGTAGATTTGGTTCCAACTATAGAAGAATACACGGCTTTGTTTCGATGCCCGAGAATTCAAACTGATAAGGCATATTCAAGGTTTGCTAATGTGTCGGCATTCTCAAAAAGGCTAATGAACATCACCGGAATGAGTGAGCAATGGATTACGGCCCGGATCAAACAAAAGGGGGATTGTAAGTGCATTCCATGGAAACACTTGAAGGACTTGATCATGGCACATCCTGATAAGAAAAAGAGGGTCGACATCTTCGCTCTAAGCATCTATGGTTTGGTCATCTTCCCCAAAGCATTAGGGCACATAGAGGATGCGTTTCGGACCTATTTGATAAACTCGACAAGGGAGTCACACCTATCCCCGCAATTTTAGCCGAAACCTTCAGATCATTGAACGCCGCCGAAGAGCGGGCGAAGGAAGGTTCATAGGATGTGCACAACTGTTGCTTTCATGGTTTCATTGCCGTTTCTGGAAAATAGAAAAGTCTCATGCAAAATCTTTTTGAAAACTACTCCCCTCTGAAAGAATTAGCGGATACTCCAAGGCGGAACGACCTATCAGGAGAGAAATGGATAGCGATCCTCCAAAATTTGCAAGTGGAAGATATAGAATGGAAGACTCCGTGGATGATCCCTGACGAAATTTTGTATCGATGCGGAGAGTTCGACTGGGTCCCTTTACTCGGAATATGGGGAGCTGTTGGGTACGCCCCATTGCTAGTAATGAGACAGTATCAATCGAGGCAATTTATACCAGCGACATATGGATTAGCCCAGTGTGAGTTTTCGTACAAGGACGATAATTATAAGAAGAAAGTTCGTGAGATATCAGATGCATGGACTCAAACTCGAAAAATGAAGAGACTCGCCATAAGGCCGATGATTACGCCTGAATACGATCGATGGAGGGCCAAAAGAGTAATGACAACATCCCAAGGCCTACCCAAGGGAATGCTCGACCAGTAGAAGAACAGCTGCAAGTAATCCCGTCGAATTGGAGATTATCAAGCAAGATTTCGAGAAAGGAGCCGAGAATTGGGTAAAAAGATAGAGCAGCTAGAAGAGGAAAAGATGCGGTTAGGGTTAGATGTTGACCTCCACAAATTTGAGGCCGAAAAATTGAAAAAAGGAAAGAACAAGGCTGAAGAGGATTTGGATAGTCTAAAGACGGACTATAAGAAGCTACGCATGTCCATCAGAACTGCTGGTTTGGGCAAAACGTCAGAACAATGGCGACGGGAAATTAAAGAAGAAAAGTCCAGAGCCATCAGTGGGAGAAGAAATTCCAAGATGCTCGAGAACGAGAGGATGCTTTGAAAAAGAGCCTGTTGGAAAGCCAAAGCGAAAAGGAGAGGTTACGCGCCCAAGTAGCAGAATTAGAAAGGTCACTGCATCTGCACCGTAGTCGTAACTCGGTAGTGAATTAAGAGCCAGTCAAAACAAAATCGAGGAGATGAGAGGAAGATAGGGGAGCTCGAGCTGCACTACAAGATAGCAAAATTCGATTTGAGCTCCTTGAAGGAACAATGAACACTGGAAGGAGCAGCTCCACCGTTCCCAGAACAGATCAGAAACAGAGACTACGTAATGGGCGAAGCCGTGGCTCAAATCCGAGAGGCGGCCGATCATTTGCAAACCTTGGCGGTTCGGGCCGACACGTTAAGTCTGATGTATGAGTCAGGATCGAAGCGAGGCCAAAGTTTAGCTTGGCTTCTTAGGAAAATTAAGGATTTAGGCATTAGGGCAAGGTCGTATATGTAATCGTCCGTTCTATGAAAGGAAATTCGTTTTCTAGTAAAGTTTATCTAATGGGATTGAATCAAATCAACACTTTTTCTTCTTGCATTCATTCCATGCATTGCATTCCATCCATTCGCATACATCACACCATTTGCATAAAAAGGAGCCTAATTGGTTAAAAACGTGACAGAAGTTACCCTGGAAACCGACGAGGATCAGCCTATCATACATTACTACAACACTCGTCGTAAGGCAAAAGCAATGGACCAAAGATACGAACAGTTCCAGAAGGACATGGAAGACCAAATGAAGAAGTTTCAGAAAGAATTGAAAGACCAGATGGAAAAGGCTCAAAAGGATATGGTGGCCCAAATGACCCAATTAATGAGTGGGATAACAAACAAAGGAAAAGACCCTACAACTAGTACCGGGAAAGAAAGCGAAGGCCATCCTCCAGGATTTACTCCACCCCATGAATTTACAGGCCTAGAACACCCACCTGTACTCCCACCTGCCCATCTAGGGCAAGGAGTATTTGCATCAAGTCACGGAACTAACCCAGCTGACCCTATTGTCCCAGATTTGGATGATCCTGTGGAACTAACCAAGTTAAGAATGAAGGATCAGGGTACTCAAGCCAAGTTTAAAGATCTGGAAGAAAGACTCAGGGCAGTAGAGGGAACTAGGGCCTCTTCCGCAATGAGCGTCAAAAAGCTCAGTTTGGTTCCTGGTCTGGTCTTGCCCCCAAAATTTAAGGCACCAGACTTTGAGAAATACGATGGAACAAGGTGCCCAAAGGCGCATCTCATCATGTTTTGTCGGAAAATGGCCGGTTATGAGGACGAAGACAAATTGCTGATACACTGTTTTCAAGAAAGCTTGATAGGGTCAGCTCTCCGATGGTACAATCAACTAGGAAGAGAAAAGATCCAATCATGGGATGACTTAGCTGCAGCATTCTGTGAACAATATAAACACGTCTCCGACATAGCGCCTGATCGCCTAACATTGCAGATGATGGAAAAGAAGCCATCTGAGACCTTTAGGCAATATGCTCAAAGGTGGAGAGACGTCTCGGTTCAAGTGGAACCTCCACTAACCAAGACGGAGATCACAGTCCTTTTTATTAACACTTTAAGAGCGCCATTCTATGACAAACTGGTGGGGAATGCCACAAAGGATTTCGCAGATGTCGTAATATCTGGAGAGCTCATCGAAAACGGCATCAGGAACGGGAGAATGGAAGGGTCTGAAAGCTCTAAAAGGCCATTTAAGAAGAAGGAGCCAGAAACCCATATGGTAGGGACCGAGAATCACTACACTCCTAATCCATACCCTATCCAACCTCGACCTCAATTCTGCCCAACTCCAAACCTCTACTTTCCTCCTCAGAACCTCTATTATCAAACCCCTCCCCCTTATCCCGTCTATACCGCTGATGCCCAAAGACCACTCACCATCTTCTCACCAAATACCACAACCGCTCCGAGCCAACCCAGAAATGAACCGAGGCCACCGAGACCCAACCCCGAAAAGCCTCAGTTTGCCCCTATTCCCATGACATACGGAGAACTGTGCCCAAAGTTGCTAGAGAAACAACTAATAGCACCACATTACATAGCACCTTTGAAACCTCCCTACCCTAAATGGTACGATCCTAATGCTAACTGCATGTACCATGCTGGAAACCGGGGGCATTCCACGGATAATTACCTAGCCTTTAAAAGAAAGGTTCAGAGTCTAATTGATGCGGGCATTCTACGTTTTGATGGGATCAGTACCGTGGCCAGAAATCCGCTCCCTAACCATACTGAAGGGAACGTGAACATGGTGACAAATGAAGATGGCCGGCGAGCTAAAAGTCGTGTCTCCGAAATAAAGACGCCATTGGGGAAGATATGGGAAATAATGATGAAAAAGGGACTGCTTGGTCCGATTGACAAAAGTTCCAAGGAGGAAGATACAGAAGGCCAAAGTTTTTGTGTCTTTCATGGCATAGAAGGGCACCGCATTCAATCTTGTGAGAAATTTAAAGAACTGCTCCAAGATATGATGAACAATAAGGAGCTTGAGGTCTATGATAAAA
Organism: Gossypium australe; assembly: GCA_005393395.2. NCBI lineage: Eukaryota > Viridiplantae > Streptophyta > Magnoliopsida > Malvales > Malvaceae > Gossypium > Gossypium australe. The sequence continues at coordinate 111,446,859 of CM016623.1, forward strand.
AGGAAGAGATCATCGAAAAAGATGTATGTGCATCCGAAGATCAATCATCAGGACCCCCTTATAGTGCTGACCGACCTTTGATAATCTACTACGAGGCAAAAAGGGAAGAGGTAAAACCGAAGATGATAATTAAGATGCCAACTCCGTTCCCTTACAAGGAGAGCAAATCGGTGCCATGGAAGTATGATGTAGGCATCACCATACCCGAAGCTACTACTAGTGACATTAGTGAGGTGGGGCATTTCACCCGTAGCGGAAGGTGTTATTCTCCCAAGATGGTCGAACCGGAAAAGAAAGTCGTAAGCACGAGTCAAAAGGGGAAAGCGCCGATGCATGAAACCGAGGCTGAGGTTGAAGTACAATCTGGACAAGAATCTAAAAGGCCCGTAAGTGAGGACGAAGCACACGAATTTTTGAGGTTTATCAAGCACAGCGAGTATAACGTTGTGGAGCAATTGAGCAAGCAACCAGCAAAGATCTCAGTGTTATCTCTACTGTTAAACTCAGAACCACACCGAAACGCTCTATTAAGTGTGTTAAACCAAGCATATGTACCGAGTAATGTACCCGTGGAAAAACTCGATAGGTGGGCAAATAACCTAAACGCAGATAATTTCATCTCTTCAGCGATGATGAAATACCACCAAATGGAAGGGGCTCCGTCAAGGCACTACATATCACGGCCTATTGCAAAGGTTATATAGTACCAAGTGTACTCATTGATAACGGGTCTGCGCTTAACGTCATGCCTTTAGCAACACTATCTAGAATGCCGGTGGATATGTCTTATTTGAGACCTTGTCATTCCACGGTCAGAGCGTTTGATGGGACGCGACGAGAGGTCATGGGAAAGATAGAGATCCCTCTAGAAGTGGGCCCATGCACATACAATATTGAATTCCAGGTCATGGACATTGCACCTTCATACAATTGCCTCTTAGGGAGACCTTGGATCCATTCTGCTGGGGCAGTCCCTTCATCTCTCCACCAGAAAATGAAGTTTATCATGGATGATCGCTTGATCACAGTCGCTGGTGAGGAAGACATCGTCGCGTCTATCTCCGCTGATGCACCCTACATCGAAGTGAACAAAGATGCAGTAGAATGTTCCTTCCGCTCCTTTGAATTCATCAATGCTACTTTCGTCACTGAAGGAAGTAAAGCTCCCACGCCCAAGTTATCAAAGAATACCAGGATGGGAATCAAACTAACGGTTGGAAAAGGAGCCCGAGCAGGAAAGGCTTGGGGAAATACCAGCAAGGGATGGCTAGAGCGCTAAAACCGGTACCCCACAAGGCTCGATACGGCTTAGGATTTAAGCCCGACATGCAGCAAAGAAGGAAACAATTGCAAAGGGAGCAAGAAAGAAGGATCGCAAGAGTCACAGTCGAGAATTAGAGTGGGAACCCATAACATATCCGCCTTTGTCGAAAACATTTACCTCGGCCGGAATTATATTCCCGGAGAAGAGGACCCACGGAGTATGGTGTCATGGGTAGAAAAGGGTCTACAGGACTTCAGCATAAATGTCATTGGCAAAGGGAATAATGCGATTGGAAACTCTTCGATGATACGCCCTTGTCCTCCAGGATTCACTTTGAACAATTGGACTGCTGTGGATCTCCTTGTAGTTTCCAAATCCCCTCCGGAGTAATGCTCAGTATTAACTTTTTGTATACCCCTAAGCTGTAGGGGAATATGTTGTGAGAGTTTATTTTGTCTATCTAGCTTTTAAAATGAAACATGAATAAAGATGCATTTTGTCGCGTTCTTTCATTCTCATTGGTTCCACATTCATTTCTTTCTTTACCTGTCCCTATATATCCCATATCATCATCACGATGTCCCTCTATAGTCCTTTCTTTTTTTACTTTTCAGGTGCTCGGATATCAACGACATGAACAATCCTGTTATGAGTCCTAAAATCGAATTTCGAGAAGGCTATTTGTGTAGAGAATTCGAGGCTGAAGAAGACGCCGAAGATTATGCCTCTTCCCCAGACCTACTGAAAATGGTAGAACAAGAGGATAAACAGATTTTGCCCTATCAAGAATCGGTCGAGACAGTGAATTTAGGAAGTGAAGAAAAGAAGCAAGAGGTAAAAGTCGGGACCTCCATATCTGAAGACACCAAACATGATCTAATCACCTTGCTTCATGAATACAAAGACGTGTTCGCATGGTCGTATCAAGATATGCCAGGTTTGAACGAAGATATAGCGGTCCATAGACTCCCACTGAAACCTGAATGCAAGCCTATCCAACAGAAGTTAAGGCGGATGAGGCCAGAAATGCTCTTAAAATAAAGGAAGAAGTAAAGAAACAATTTGATGCTGGATTCCTGCAAGTCTCTAGATATCCAGAATGGGTAGCTAATATAGTCCCAGTACCGAAGAAAGATGGCAAAGTACGAATGTTTGTGGATTACCGTGATTTGAATCGAGCCAGCCCTAAAGATAATTTCCCGCTGCCACACATTGATACATTGGTAGATAACACGGCGAAGAATTTGTTGTTCTCCTTCATGGATGGATTTTCGGGCTACAACCAAATCAAGATGGCTCCCGAGGATATGGAAAAAACTACGTTCACAACAATGTGGGGAACATTCTGCTACAAAGTGATGCCGTTCGGTTTAAAGAATGCCGGGGCAACATATCAAAGAGCCATGGTGACACTGTTCCACGACATGATGCATAAGGAAATAGAAGTCTATGTCGACGATATGATCGCCAAATCTCAAGGAGAAAGAGAGCATGTTGAAAACCTCCGGAAGCTGTTCGAAAGACTGAGAAAATTCCAACTAAAGCTTAACCCGCAAATGTACCTTCGGGGCTACCTCGGGAAATTATTGGGATTCATCGTCAGTGAGAAAGGTATCGAGGTTGACCCGGATAAAATAAAGGCCATACAAGAACTACCGCCGCCGCGCACACAAAAGGAAGTCAGAGGATTTCTAGGGAGGCTGAATTACATTGCTCGGTTCATTGCTCAACTCACCAAGCAGTGTGATCCAATTTTTCGACTCCTTCGAAAATACAATTCTGGAGAATGGGACGAGGAATGCCAAGAGGCTTTGACAAGATAAAGCAGTATTTATCTAGTCCTCCGGTGCTAGTACCACCAACCCCCGGAAGGCCACTAATACTATATCTGACTGTGTCCGAAAACTCAATGGGTTGCGTCTTGGGGCAACATGATGAGTCTGGAAAAAGAGAACAGGCGATCTATTATCTCAGTAAGAAATTCACGGAGTGTGAGACAAGATATCCGACAATCGAAAAATTCTGTTGTGCTCTGGTCTGGGCAACTCGGAGGCTTAGGCAATATGTGCTGTATCATACGACGTGGCTGATTTCGAAGCTAGACCCAATAAAGTACATGATGGAGTCGCCTGCACTCTCAGGAAGAATGGCACGATGGCAGATCCTACTATCAGAGTATGACATCGTATACGTAAGCCAGAAATCGATTAAAGGGAGCGCAATAGCTGATTTCTTAGCAACTCGGACAACAGAGGAGTACGAGCCATTGAGATTTGACTTCCCAGACGAAGATTGATATGCGTTACGAAGAAGAATGTGAATCGTCAAAAGAGAAATCATGAAGATGAGCTTCGACGGCGCATCAAATGCATTGGGGCACGGAATTGGAGCAATCCTAGTGTCACCCGAAGGTATCATTACCCTTTACTGCCAGATTAAATTTCTTCTGTACCAACAACATAGCAGAATATGAGGCTTGCATCATGGGACTTCGCGCAGCTATCGAGCAGAACGTTAAGGTCTTGCAGTCTCCGGGGACTCGGCATTGGTGATTTACCAAATCCGTGGAGTTTGGGAAGTAAGGGACTCGAAGTTGGTTAAATATCGCGATTCGTTATAGAATTGGTCGAAGAATTCGAAGAAGTGACTTTTAATTATTTCCCACGGGAGGAAAACCAGTTGGCTGACGCCCTGGCCACTTTGGCTTCAATGTTCAAAGCAAACCGAGAAACAGAAATAATGCCTCTCCAGATGAGCATATACGAGGCCCCGGCGCATTGTTTTAGCATTGACAACGAGGCAGACGAGCAACCATGGTTCCATGATATCTTAGAATATGTCAAGAATCAAAGATATCCCGAGCAAGCAAACGAAAACGACAAAAGAACGATCAGGAATTGGCAGCAGGATTCGTTCTCGATAGGGACATCCTGTACAAAAGAGGGAAAGATCAAGTCCTCCTGAGATGTGTGGATATTGTTGAAGCTAGAAAGATACTCGAAGAGGTCCATGAAGGAGTTTGTGGAACGCACGCCAATGGCTTCACTATGGCCAGGCAAATTATGAGGCTCGGTTATTACTGGTTGACAATGGAAAGCGATTGCATTAGTTACGCACGAAGGTGTCACAAATGTCAAGTTTACGGTGATAAAATTCATGCAGCACCTTCACCCCTTCATGTCATGACTTCCCCGTGGCCCTTTTCTATGTGGGGCATGGATGTTATAGGGCCAATCTCCCCGAAAGCTTCTAATGGACACCGATTCATTTTTGTGGTCATAGACTACTTCACAAAATGGATAGAAGCTGCTTCGTTTGCCAATGTGACAAGGACAGCAGTGTGCAGATTCTTAAAAAAGGAGATCATATGCCGATATGGCTTGCCGGAAAGAATTATTTCAGATAATGCTTTGAATTGAACAACAAAATGATGAAGGAAGTGTGCGAGCAATTTCAAATAAAGCATCATAATTCCTCACCCTATCGTCCAAAGATGAACGGAGCAGTAGAAGCCGCTAACAAGAATATCAAGAAGATCATTGGGAAGATGACTGAGACGTACAAAGACTGGCACGAGAAGCTACCATTTGCCCTATATGCTTATCGCACATGTGTGCGGACCTCTACGGGGGCAACTCCTTTCTCTCTAGTCTATGGAATGGAAGCTGTGCTGCCCATTGAGGTGGAAATCCCCTCCCTGCGAATCTTGATGGAGTCAAAACTAGAAGAATCTGAATGGGTTCAGGCTCGATATGACCAACTGAATCTGATTGAAGAAAAACGCTTGAAAGCAATTTGTCACGGACAGATGTACCAAAGGAGGATGATCGCAGCCCATAACAAGAAGGTGCGTCCAAGGGAATTTCGCGAAGGAGAACTCGTGTTGAGGAAGATTCTCCCTATACAAAAAGACTTTCGAGGAAAATGGGCACCGAATTGGGAAGGACCATACGTCGTAAAGAGAGCTTTCTCAGGAGGAGCTTTGATCCTTACCGAAATGGATGGGAAGGAGTTACCAAATCCGGTAAACTCAGATGCCGTAAAGAAATATTATGCCTAAAAAAAAAAAAACGAAAAGGCATCCTGATAAACAGAGAAGGCTTAGGATGAAAACCCGAAAGGGTCCTAAGGAAGCAAATTTGGTCCGAGAAAGCAGGAATGGGTTGAACAAGAGTCAAACGCGAGATCATAGTATTGAAGCGGACTCTGAAGCTTAAGAATCTTCTACACGAAAATCTTGCTCGAAAAGATTCAGGATGAAGAAACATGGAGAAGTTCATACGTCGGATATTAGAGCATTTACTACAACTAAACTTGTTTCCTTTTATAATGTTCTTTTAATCGAGTCATTCCTTGTCAATTTTCTTGCTGCTTTTGAAATAAATACGAGGAACACCATTCATGCCTACTTTACCATTTTCATGCATTTTATGTTTCATTTTAAGGGTAAATAGTGAAATTACACACTCTAAACGAAAAGAATATGGAGCATTACCTGGATGAGAATTGAGTAGATACGGGAGCTTCAAAGCAAGGACGAAGTTCAACAGGGGCAAAAAAAAAAAAAAGGAGACGAGACACGAATTACTTGTAGAACCCGAGGGCGGTATCAAGCCTGAGGAAGTCAAGAGTCGAAGCAGTGAGTGCAGGCCATCATGAGAGCCGTAACAAGAAGAGATATATGACAAACAAGCCCAAGACACATGGCATAATCATGTAGGCATTTAGGACAAACACATGCATATCATGACATCATCACGCATGACACATACAGGTATGCCAGTAAAACAAGAGTCTTAACGACGGTTGCGCCAAACCAAGAGAAAGAAGACATCCGAGTTCCACCAGATGATATATTTTGAGATTCCAGTTGCAAATATCAACTCATATCAGAGAGAAGTGAGTTGAGCCTCGGGTCACACCCTGAGGTGTCTTTTAATTTCCTTTCAAAATATCAACTCATATCAGAGAGAAGTGGTTGAGCCTCGGGTCACACCCTGAGGTGTCTTTTAATTTCCTTTCAAAATATCAACTCATATCAGAGAGAAGTGAGTTGAGCCTCGGGTCACACCCTGAGGTGTCTTTTAATTTCTTTTCAAAATATCAACTCATATCAGAGAGAAGTGAGTTGAGCCTCGGGTCACACCCTGAGGTGTCTTTTAATTTCTTTTCAAAATATCAACTCATATCAGAGAGAAGTGAGTTGAGCCTCGGGTCACACCCTGAGGTGTCTTTTAATTTCTTTTCAAAATATCAACTCATATCAGAGAGAAGTGAGTTGAGCCTCGGGTCACACCCTGAGGTGTCTTTTAATTTCTTTTCAAAATATCAACTCATATCAGAGAGAAGTGAGTTGAGCCTCGGGTCACACCCTGAGGTGTCTTTTAATTTCTTTCAAAATATCAACTCATATCAGAGAGAAGTGAGTTGAGCCTCGGGTCACACCCTGAGGTGTCTTTTAATTTCTTTTCAAAATATCAACTCATATCAGAGAGAAGTGAGTTGAGCCTCGGGTCACACCCTGAGGTGTCTTTTAATTTCTTTTCAAAATATCAACTCATATCAGAGAGAAGTGAGTTGAGCCTCGGGTCACACCCTGAGGTGTCTTTTAATTTCTTTTCAAAATATCAACTCGTATCAGAGAGAAGTGAGTTGAGCCTCGGGTCACACCCTGAGGTGTCTTTTAATTTCTTTTCAAAATATCAACTCGTATCAGAGAGAAGTGAGTTGAGCCTCGGGTCACACCCTGAGGTGTCTTTTAATTTCTTTTCAAAATATCAACTCGTATCAGAGAGAAGTGAGTTGAGCCTCGGGTCACACCCTGAGGTGTCTTTTAATTTCTTTTCAAAATATCAACTCATATCAGAGAGAAGTGAGTTGAGCCTCGGGTCACACCCTGAGGTGTCTTTTAATTTCTTTTCAAAATATCAACTCATATCAGAGAGAAGTGAGTTGAGCCTCGGGTCACACCCTGAGGTGTCTTTTAATTTCTTTTCAAAATATCAACTCGTATCAGAGAGAAGTGAGTTGAGCCTCGGGTCACACCCTGAGGTGTCTTTTAATTTCCTTTCAAAATATCAACTCATATCAGATAGAAGTGAGTTGAGCCTCGGGTCACACCCTGAGGTGTCTTTTGATTTCCTTTCAAAATAACAACTCATATCGGAGAGAAGTGAGTTGAACTTGGGTCACACCCTGAGGTGTCTTTTAATTTCTTTGAGGTGTCTTTTTAATTTCTTGAAGTGTCTTTTAATTTCTTCTCAAAATATCAACTCATATCAGAGAGAAGTGAGTTGAGCCTCGGGCCACACTTTGAGGTGTCTTTTAATTTCTGTTTTTCTTTCAAATCCTGCTTGCAAAAAGTAGCTCATATTACAAGAAGCCAAATGCTTACAACTTCTGAAAAAAAAAAAAAACTCATGATAGTGTGTTTGAGCCTCGGGGCACACGCGGAGGTATTTACAGAAGGAAGACTGAAGTCGCATTAAGCAAATTTGACAAAGAAGTTCCAGTGGACAAAGAAGGTTGAGCAAGAGCAAAATGAAGCTACATGCCACATCTTTCTGAAGTAGCAGTGGAATAGAATGAAGATTGAAGTCCCGAAGATAGCAAGGAAGCAGTTTGGAAAGTTCAGAAGTCCCAGTGGAGAAGGTCAAAGCCTCAAATCTTTTCTCCGTAAAACCACATTGAAGCCGATCGAAGCGCTAGTTAATGTGCCCTTGAAGAAGCAATGGAATAGGAAATGTCACCTCCCTGAAGATATAACGAGAAGGTGAAGTAGGTCAAAGCGACAAGTTACAATGGAGTTTGAAGCTGTTTAAAGAAGACGAGGACCAACAAGTCAAGGCTTGGCCAGACCGGCAAAATTGGTTTTTCTATTGTCTTTGCCCTATTATCGTTTCACGACAATAAGCAAAGAGGGGCAGCTGTAAACACCAATTTTGGCCCGGGTCTTTAACCCAGGGCCCAAAACCAAAATTAGCAAAAGTGTCTAATGTCCATTTACAAACCCCAAAACTTAACCTAACCCATTACAAGCAAATTAGACCCACTTACAAACCCTGACCCAAAATACAAGCGGCCCAATGAGCCCAAAAATATTAAAATTCTTCCAGAAAATTTAGGGTTTTGAAACCCTAAAACAACCCTACCAGCGCCGCTCGCCAACTCCACAGCCACCAGACCACGCCTGTTTGTCGGCCACCATCTCCACTATCTGTAAACCTGCAAAAGAAAGCAACCACAACAGCACCAAGGGCAGAAAAGAATAAAAAAAAGAAAGCATTGTATTTTGATGGGAACATTCGGCTATATAAGCCAAGCAAATTTTTGTACTGGGGGATCCTTTTTTTCTCCTTTCGGCAATCAATAAAAAATAGATTCAATAGACAATCAAGAAAAAATCAAAAAGAACATAGATTCAAAAGCATAAAAAAAAAGAAGAACATACGCAAGTCAGATTTAAGATTCAAGGTATATTTTTACTTTTTTTGTTTCGTTTCAATTTTTTTTATCCACAGATATATACATATATATACATATTAATATAATAAATAAAAAGGAAGACCTTACCCCTTCCGGCCACCGCGCGCGGTGGCCGGAGCGACGGAGGACGGCGTCGGAGCGACGATTGAACCCCCCCGTCTTCAAATCTGCGGAGAGAAAGAGAGAAAAGTTATTTTTTTTTCTTTTAAGCAGAGAACAAAATGAAATTTTTGAAAGAATTTGGCCTTTTATAGCCCCAATTAAACGACGTCGTTTGGGCAGGGGGGATCCGCGCGTTGACCCGAATCCGACTCAGGATCCGCGCGTCCCCCATCGATGGGTTAATTGGACTTTAGTCCTTCCGTATTTTTAAGTCTTTTAATTAAGTTTTTTAGTTTTTCAATCTGCCCCAACATGTTCTCTCTCGTTTCCAATTTAGTCCTGCGCAAAACGCAGCGCATAGGTTGCAGGGATAATTTCCCGAGTGGTCCCCCATTCTCTGCGCGCGTTGCAAATCAGCCCTCCCCCTTTTATTTTATTTCAAATCGACCCAAAATCACATTTTTTTTATCCAATTTGATTTTTTTATTATTATTATTGTTATCTACTTTACTATTTATTAATATTACTGTATTATTGTTATTATTATTATTATTATTATTATTATTATTGGCTACATATATTCTATTGTTTTATCGTTTTATTATGTTATATTACCATTATTATATTATTATTACTATTATCGCATTTACATTATTATATTATATATATCTCTTATTATTATCATTATATTATTATTATTACTTCATTATCATTATCTGTTGTGCACATCGTATTTTTATTATTATTATCATATTATTATTTTACTATATCTATCATTATTATTATTATTACTATTATTTTATTTATTTTATTAACATTATTGTTATTTTTTAAACTGTATATTAGTATGTTGAATATATTTTATATATTTTATCATTACTACTATTAA